>CM070598.1:17900785-19100785 GCA_036346395.1 Hsuehochloa calcarea
TACATGCTATCTGTAAGCGTCTCTGTTTGCCATGCTACGATTGCCAATCTCGAGAAGTTTTACCTACGGCATGTTCTTCTTTGGCTTACTATGCTGATTTCGAGGTTGTTCGACAGGCTAATCCCAAAGAAAGCAGCCGTTCAATTTAACCAACTGCCCTCTCAAGCTACAACAGTCACACGTTCTTAGCTGTAAGCTCTTACAAAGTCCCACAGGTGTGCGCAGAATCAGCCAGGGTTATACTCCAGTGAAAAGCAAAGAAATAAAAACAGAAGTGGCCCTAGCTCCCTACTGAGATTGCTACTTTGGACTTTGGACCAGGGGTCTCTCCTCTCTTTGTTTCTATTCTTTTGAGAAAAGGAAGGCAGAGGCATGGTACTAGTAAGGAAGGGTACTAGACTACTAGTACATGCTTTCCTTGGCTTGGCATGCATCCTCCCTTGATGAGTAGTACTATCATCTGCATCTGAGGATACTTCCTTCCTTTTGGGGCCCTGCTTTCATGTCCCTAACCAGCACACAGTGCTGCCTCTGCCCTGCTGCTTTTCTATGAGTATATTTCATCTCATAGTAACGGAAAAGGATGGCAATCTCGAAGAAAACAAACACATTGCAGGCTGCAGCAGCACAACGAGGCATCCAGGCTCCAGAGGCAGACCGCTTCTCTGTGACACTTTTTCAGCACATTGCTTTGTGCGCAAGCCTGAATGAAATGCAGCGTGCTGGTGATCATTTCTCGGCAAGCATGAACCATAGGACACTACTATCAAACACATAATGGTTTAAGGTTCCAACGAGAACAAACTGCTGTACAAATGATGGTTTCTTTCAATTAAAACATTTGAGCCAAATGGCTCTATGTTACATCGGAATTCAGAAGACCAAGCAAAAGAAAGCAGAAGAGAAACAAGCCTTCCAAGTACAAATGGCTCCGGAAAAGGGACTCTTTATCATGAAGGGGTATCCAAAAGCACAACACCAATTAGCTTCAGCTGTTAGTGATTAGCATATTTCGGAACTAAAACTCTCCTGTTCTTTGGGCTGTATGTAAATCGGCACTGCGGATGGTTAGATTCAAAACTGTGCATAACTGCGCAAATCTCGCTGTTGACAGGTGCAAAGAGGTCTTAGTTATTCAATTTGCTCAGATTTCACACAATGATATTGATATGCAAGTAGTCAAGTAGATCATACCTAATTTTACATTTAGAAAGCATCTCATTGAGTATCTGCATGTGCACAATGGTCAGAATTGAGGTGTTAGTCGCAGTAAGCTTTCCAAGGATAAAGTAAAGAAACATGAAGTATCAGGTGAAAATGTTCATATTTCTAGAAATCTGGAAGTCTCGTTTAGGACCGTTGATTTGTGTACCTACGGCTAGATGACACATCCCAACCCACCTCTGATCGTTTTGGAAAAAACCCTCCGGTTCATCTCACACGTCTTCCTCGATCCTCATCCTCTCCCTTTCTCTCCCCATCCCCATCCCACACGACGACGTCGCCGAGGACGTGTGGTAAGGTGGAAGGCAGCGACGCGGCATCGAAATTGCACGAACCGTCGTGGCTTGAGTGTGGTTTTTCGGATTTCATGTTCAAGAATTTGGAAGGAAAAAATTACATGAAATTGCAGGAACCAAGAAAATTTTGGACTTCATCTACAAGATTTTGCAACGAAAAATTACATGAAATTGCCCGAACCAGGAAATTTTCTTCAAGATTGTCGACATAAAAATTTGTACGAGCCAATAATTTTTGATTCATCTCCGATCCCATACACAGAGCAAGCAGGAAAAGAAACACAAATACACAATCCTCCTCGGTACTAATCAGCATTGGAACACAATCAGGAGATGTTGCTGTTCAAATTGGGGGAACTCAGAAATTGCAATGAAAATTGGAGAAATTAAAAGGCAAAAATTTGAATCGGGCCGCCGGCGTTGAGGACGGCGTCCTCCATGCCGCTCGGGACGAGGCGAATCTGGAGGCATGCCGCCGTGCTCCCCATCGCCGCAAATTCTTCTAGGCGGAGAGAGAAGGGGTAGGGGACGGTGGCGAGGTGGATGACGTCGGGCTGATCCGAGCATCCGGCGACGACGGGCTCGGGGGCGGGCGGATCTGGCGGCGGTGGGCAACACCACGATGGAGGAGAGGGAGAAGGGGAAGGGGGGGGGGGGGGGGGGGGAAAGGGTAAGCGGGAGAGGTTCCGGGGGGCTTTTTTGTAAAACATGCTTGAAGTGGTTGGTGGGGATGAGGTGAGAAATCTGGCCGTTGGTACACAATCCCACGGTTGAGATTAGAATTTTCAGATTTTCAACTTTTGGCCCAATTTCACCTGATATGCCCTCAAGAAACATATCCACTGCATATATTGTAGTAGTAGTAGTAGTATACAAGATGAGGCACGAAAACAGAAGGGGGAAAAGAAAGAATAGTTCAGGAATCACCTGTTGTCTAAAAACATTCCAATTGCTGGAATCTTGGGAGAAATGCAGTTCAACTGGTCTATTCTGGTACTGAAGAATGTCTGCAGTAAACACATGGAAGTTATGATGAATAGAACGCTTTCACATGGAATTGAGAGTAGTCAGAGCAACAAGCTTAAACAATGTGGCACTGCTAGGAGTACAGAATGCAACCTTGGCTCCATCGAGATACACAATCAATAAAAATTGATATCTGTGTAACTGCGTGGATAAGTTGGGTATGGTAGTTCATCCACCCCCATGAGAGAGCTAGAACGAGTAAAGCTGCCGAATTGGGCTTGGCTCGGTATTTGAACCTCCGCTGTGAAAATGCTGTACACAGGCCTGTGGTCTGAGAACCTAGACTCGCCACGGACATAACATAGTTGATTTAGACCTCTCCCATTCCATAGAATCCGGTCACACCTTCACAAAAAACATTGCTATAAGCACAACAATCCAGAAGGCGAAGGTGAAGATGTAAGAGGCGATGTTTCAATGTATAACCATATTAAACATTAGCGTCAATAAGTTACGTTTTATGAATTTTACCATGCTGGTGTTCGTCTCTTCTCATTTGGATGCATATCGTCGCCTGCATATCTGTCTGAGTTGTATGAATATTTGTACGTGGGAGGAAAATAAATCCTCCCTTCTTTCCAGCCTGCAAATACCGACCATATCTTTGCTCTATATACGGTTGTTAAAGAAATGTTACATGTATGTAAGAAACAAAGCAAAGAATGTACCGACATGGCTGTGCTAGTTGCTTCAAGAGGCATGACATTCTTATCATGAAAAATAGCTAACCTGGTCCTTTTCCAATAACTGTTTCCAATTGTGCATTTCAACTAAAGCCTTCACTGAGCGATAGGAAAGAGCTATCCGGTAATTCAGATCTCCGAGCCATATGATTCGGCTGAAAGAAACAAATAAAAGATAGACTAAGAGTGTTGTCTACAAAAAAAATTATAGTTTTGTTCTACTGACTACTTGATGTGTTTAACTGAGCTGAAGTACTACAACATGAGAAGCACGACTTACTCATGGTCAAGAATTGTCTCTGGTGAGTTCTTGTCACCTGCACCATGAACATGTGGGAATCTGGTCTTCCTCAAAATTTCCACCACATCTGCATTTCTTCTAAGTTCATCACCATCTTTTGACCAGAGGTTATGTGTGCAAACAAAGCAGAAGCTTGTTTGATGCAGAGACATGCTTATTGATATCGATCCCTGAAGTAAAAAGAAAGTGGAAAGAATTAATAGAAATATATAATCATGTAAAGCAAAACGAAGTTCCACAAATTCTGCTCCCAAAAGTTCCAAAACGTGGATGCACGTACTAACAGGATCTCAAATAATATTCAAAAGCATAAGTGAGGAATCAAATGTCACTGTACTTGCTGCAAAATTTAATGAAGTTAATAATAACTAATAAACAACTAGGAGAAACAAGATGATAGCAAACAATACCTTATTTCCAAGATAACCCATCAAGCTCTACCAACACATGAAACCCTTAAGTTCTTCACGTGCTCCCTTATATCACTTCGCACCCAAACCATGAGAAAATCCCAACCATTTGCTTGCTGGCAACTAAACAATACCTGCTGTGTCATAGAAAATATGTATTTCAGTTCAGAGATTTGTAGTCATTCCAATGATGCATAAAGGCTGTATGGAATTTCAGTGAAAATTTAGTGTAGAGCTGAGCACTATGTCATAATTTACAGGAACAATAAGTTATTTATATTCATTGTCTCAAGAAAGCTTACCTAGAGTTTATCAACCGTCTATTGTTGTCATCAGTGCATAGTGGAGCACCATATCCACATGGCATTGGTGAGAAGAATATACCACTAGGTAATTCCTCGTCAATATTCTCATCATCAGATGACCCACCACATCTCATACTGGTGTCAACATCACTTGGCCTGCTCCCAAAGCTAATCCGGTCACAAACACTGAAACGACGGTCCACTAACGAGTGAGGATCCACCATGTCAATTCTTGAACTTCGATTGAAGGACTGGAATGAACGTCGATGGAAGAATGAGGAGTTCCTTTGTCTTCTTGATGATCTCTCAAAATCAACATTGAGCTCCACAATAGGATCTGGAACCGGTGAGGGGGTGTGGTAGTTGTACACAACAGAGCCTTGAGATCTAGATTGTTGAGCGTTTTTCTTACAAGAGCAACCCACTTCTTCGCTGGGCCATTGTCTTCAGTCAACAGGACGTTACCAGCATTCAAAGGAACAATTTCCTGAAACCTGATATGATAATTTTTGTTACAATTCCTTTTTTGATCTGTACTAAATCATTTAATATGTTTCTAATTTTGAGAAGCCAACAATATCTAATTAAGTAAATGCATGAGTTTAGAGTTATACCCAATGACGTATATATCAGCAGCAGGGGATGTATGAAGCCAGTCCTCCAGATTCAAATGACTCGATGGTGACCTTCCACCCACATTCCATGTAGCAACAAAGACCCTATGTGCACGAGTATATGGATTGTCATATCAAAGGAATTCTCTTTAACAATGATTAGTGAATTGACCAAGTTCTAGAAAAAGCACAATATTTACCTGTAGTCCTGTGTGTTTGTGATATAAGCACGGTCAAATCCATTTCCTACTCGACAATCTCGATCCACATTCTTCCTAGGCAACCTCTCTAAGGAAACAACACAGTTAATTCAGTCGTGCGTTGGACATAATGTTGACTGGTAGTTGACATTTACAGTTTTGCACCAAGAAAAAAAGAGATGAAAGATCTGAAAATACAATAGTTACTGTGAGGAGCAAGCAAATGTACCTGTTCTGCTTTTCTTGGCTTTGCATACATCTCTCTCTGAGAAACTGGTCCTCCACTGCACTCCCACTGAAATGATCATAAAGAATTTTAGCACAAGCACAGTAAAACAAAATCCTTTTTTAAATTGAGGTCTCTAGCATGTTTTGGTTGTTTCTGCAACAAAAAAAGTGGCTACATGAGAACAGGAAGCAAGAGATCAAACTTGCTTCTGGAAACCACGGGCATTGTTATTCAACCAAAATAACCCCAAAAAATGGTGGTAAAAAGGAATATAAGAATTCAATGTGAGAAATCATCTAGTGAACCGAAGCTTATCAATTTAAGACTTACAGAGGTGGTCTGAAGTCAATAGTTTGTACCTTCTTCAACTGCATAATCTGAATGGAAGTCCTTAGCTTTCGTTTTGATGTTGAACCATTTCCTAACAAGGGTCTTGGACCAGGACAGCTTCTTCCACACCCAATCAGAACCAAAATAAGATCAGAAACTAACATACAGAAATTATGAACAGAATAGCTGTTGATCTGGACACCCTTACCTTGTTCTTGTTTGAATTGTCATCTCTCATTGTCTCAATGCTTCCTCATGCAGCTCCAGGGACGATTCCTCCCACCTCAAACCTCCAAACTTTGTCCCCCTTATTTACTCTCAGAACAGTATATCCCAGAAAAAGAAGGGGAGAACAGGATTCTGCTTCTCCCTGTTCCTGAAAACTTTTCCCTACCCCTTATTTGAAGAATCCAAATCAGCCCCTGTTATTCCAAACTATGGGCTGAAGGACCAGGAATTCCCAAGAGTTCCTCCGCTAGTTGGGTACTGATCCAGGCAGTAACTCAAAAGAAACAAGAATCCACCACAGCGTCCCAAAAGGAGATTGATGGGAAACAAGAGAAATCAATCACTAAAAGATCAAGAACGGAAGCGAAACGAAGCAGAAATCGCACGATTCAGGGACCAAACCAAGAACAGGATCATCAAAGACGGCCAAACCCACAAGCAAACACGAGTCTCTCAAAGTCTAAGAGAAGCTCCTGTTCCACGCACCAAACCCACAAGCCCAGCTCACAACGCTCGCATCAATGCCAGTAGCAGTTAATGCCCCGGCCTTACAGAAACGCCCAGTACAGGACAGCGGAAGTAAATGGTACCTAGCACCTGAATCCAACCAAGAACGCGGCCGACGACACGGAGGCGACCAGCGCTGAGCCGCGCCGAGCAATGCAAGGACCGGGGCGTCTCAGGGAGGGCGCATCCAAGGATTTGTAGGATTGGAGAGGGAGAGGGAGGGTACAGACAGTGCAAGGACACACTGCTCTGTGTTCTCTCTGTCCAAGGAGACGAGCAGGAGACGAGAGTAGGAGTGGTAGTAGTAGTAGCACTGGGGAGCGAGGCAAAGGAGCGAGGCAAGGGGAATAAAGCTAAAGCTTGGGGGCCTCCTCTTCGGCTACTGCCGTTCCTTGCTTTCCCTCCTCTATAGCCTTTGCCCTTTAGCTCCAATTCCAATGCAAAGCCAACTGTTTTGGGCTGGGGTTAATTGAGTTTCCTGGGTTTTCCTCTTCAAGAATTTATTTGTCATACGTTTGCTAAATGAACCAAACAGCTTCGCTTTTCACGGAACGAATTTGGCAGTATCTCACCTTTTTTTTAAATTTACAAAAAGACAATATTAGAAGTGCTAAACAGAGAACGGCTGTATATGGTTTGCATAATCAAATTCCTTATGGGATATAAATGTTATGAAGTTTTTCTGTACTAATCTATGCGAAAGATCGAAACATTAGAGAAAGATATGCACTTTCATCAGTATATCTAATCCAACGCCTCCCAATTGCGGCTATAAAGACTAATTGGATTTTCTTACTCTATGATGTTGACTCAAACATAGATTGGTACCTAGTCTACTGTAGTTATATGTTTATTGTATTAAAAAAAATCCATTTTACAAGATGAAAATTTGCGTAGAGTGATCTTGAGTTACTAAAGAAATATCTTCGCAATGTTTCAGTGTCGATGTGTATTATGATTAATGTCAATCCAATGAGCTGTTCCCTTGAATAGATAACTCATGAACTACAATAAGCACATCAATTTCGAGTGTCTATACCATATAACATCTCGTGAATGACAAACAAAAGATGAGCCTATTGTGGACTAGAATGCTAAATTTGTGGTGCACCACCACTTAGGTTCTATTTGGATAACGAGATTTTCTTTTCCGAATCCTGTGGGAAATATAAATTATTGTCTATGAAAATCCAGTGAAATCTATGGGTTCCAAACGAGCCCTTAACCAAGGAATGAAGGTTGTGAATTGGTTCAATGAATTTGTGATATCATCATGAATAGCACAAATTCCTGTGATATGTAGCATGTGGAGAATTCTAGGCAATCTTATTTAGATGTGTCATTACTTAAGAAATCTTAGTGCGGAATATGCTAGAAACTTTTGAATCCATTATCCTATTTATCATGCAGATATGTGAGTATCAAAGCACGACGAGTGTCTTTAACTTTAGAAACGAGATTGCTATCTGTATGTTGCTTGATTTTTCGTTTACTATAGTGACTTAATAGTTAAAAATATGATTTATACTTAGAAAATATAAATATAAATCATCTTATAAATAGACATCCTCGACTTGAATATCTTTTTTTAATAGCGGGGTGCAAGGCCTACGGAATTCCCACTTGTCTGTATCCCGAGCTTCAATTTTCTTTAGTACAACATATGTTGTGCAGTCTAATACACTGATTCCCACATCCGGCGAAAGCTAAAATTTCAGTTACTCCTACTGCTTACTCCTCCGACAACAAATACATGTCTTATTGTTGACATGATCTCTAAAGTATAATTTTGATCACTAATATTTATTAGAATATAACTATAACATCTAATAAAATTCTAATATAATGGAAATACTTTTGAGGCAAACTTATATATACGATTTTTATGTATTCAATTTAAATATTTAAAAGTATTAATAGCTAATTTTAAAAGTTTAACCAGTGTTCCGAGACAACATGTATTTGTCGGAGAGGAGGTACTCTGTAAACAAAACGTCTACCACACGCCGAAGAGGACCAGTACTAGTAGTACACTAGACTACGCTATCAGTACACATTTCAGCAGCATGAAAATCCAGGAGCTCTCCTCTCAAATAGATAAATAAATTCCCATATAGTATAAAACCCAGGAGCCCAAACTGGCTACTACTCCACCCACAGCCGTAGAAGTAGAATCATCACAGGCAGGCAACCACAAGCTGCACATGACTCGTGGGCCCCAGCACGCGAAGGGCTAGGGCCACACGTCAGAGCCATTGTACACCCGTACTGGTACTCGTTCTTCACACTGTTCGCCTTGTGCGGCAGCGGTGCAGCACTGCAGCATTGACAACAAAATTTACACTTTACTTAGCCATCTGCCCCCATCGTGCCGCCGTATGTGCTCCCCTGCTTTTGAGTATCTTCCTCGCTTTGGACTCTCGCCTCCTGCTGCTGCTGCAGGCAAGGCGAGGATATCATCAAAGATAGTGTCGCGTCTGAGATAGTGTCGTGTGTTCGTAGAGTTTTTGGGTTTATACGAGATAGTGTCGCGTGTTCGTAGAGTTTTTGGGCTTATACGATACTATTTAAGGCTGAAAGTAGCGAATCTTTTTTTTTTTCGATTCTGTGCTGCGGGAGCCGGAAATGCACTATAACTGCGTTTTTTTTTTCCGATTTCGTGATGTGGGAGCACGGACAAGGGATCTGGCCTCCTAGCGTGCGGACGAGGACATGTGTTGTCTGCTTAGGTGAGTTCACGGTGTTATTTTTTTCTTTAATCTTTGAAGGAGGTTAAATTTACTATTTGAGTCCAAACAATATCATATAAGCCAAGAACTCCACGTTTGTATGCGTGTACCGTGTAGGACACATGTTATAGGAGACCCATGTCAGTGCAGCTGTCCGTATTTGTACATTTCGTTCAGCGTCGCTTGCTAAACCAGCTCATCTCTGTCCCTCCCCATTTTCCAAATCTGTGGTGGATGGCTCTAGCCACTCCTGGACTTTATTTATTTATTATTATTTTAAATTAATTCAAAGTTAATCTTTCACGAATTTTATTTCCAATTTTGAATCTTTTGGTCACGCCATTGTCTGTGGCGTGACAAAATAACATTGTCACGCTATAAAATAAGTTTGATAAAATAACACTTTTTGTCACGCCATCGATAGTGGCGTGATCAAACAATCTTGTATCGCCACGCCGGGTGGTGGATGACAAGAGTTTTCCCAAATCTGGTTGGCATAACAATGTTGTTTTGTTATGCTACGGGTAATAGCGTAACTAAAGTGGTAAAATTGAAAATAAAGTTCACAAGTTAACTTTAAAATAAAATTAAAAATGGTTCATAAATAAATAAAAATCGCCACACCTTCCTCTTAAACAAAAATCTAAACTATCTCTCCGTTTTCATATCGTTCTCTTGTCGAAATCAAGTATGTAAACCTGCAACAGCTAGTGGTCTTAACCGTTAAGCTACTGCTAGTTCTTTATCGCATAAGTATTTCGGTTTTTTTTGAAATGTCATGATAATTGCCAGAAACACTTTCTTAGATGGTCCATAAAATGCCTTTTCCATATATACAAATGGCAGCATGCTCACCGCTCCTGTAGTCCCATTAGGTGGTGCTACATCGACGGAAATCTTGATAAACCCTACGTCCCCATCACAATTGCACGAGTGGCGTACCATATCGCATTAAGCGCAAGCAGTTCTGTCAAATCTGTTGGGAAATTTGGGCCTGACCGACAGCCTTTGGCCCATAAGTTGGCTCATCGTACCTTTAGTTTATATAAGGGTCCTATTTCTTTGTACGTGCTATTGCCGAAGAAAGAAATAAAGAAGAAAAGAAGTCTCACACATCTTTATGTTAATTTTCATTCTTGTACTTGTGTATGTGATTCTCCTCTGAAGTGATTGATCATCTGAACTTATCAACGATGAGAAAGAAGTCTCACATATCTTTATGTCAATTTTCATTCTTGTACTTGTGTATGTGATTCTCCTCACGAAGTGATTGATCATCCTGACTCATTAGCGATGGTTCCTCAACATGTTATCAGCGCAATCGACTCCAGCCTACCTTTAGGCCTCCTTTACTCGGATCAAAAAGTAATCGTCGTAGCACGATATTCGTAGATTGAATTATCTTTCTAGATCGCGTTCAATTCCACAAATTTTGTTTTCCAGTTTTCTCTGGTACAAATCTGCTCTAATCTGCTAGCGGACTTGGAGTCGCCAGGTCAAGTGATCGGAAGATCGCATGAAAGGGAGGATTTCGATTGCACTATAGATTGGATGAAAAAGGAATCGGGCGCGCGCGGCGGCCACCTTCCCGCTCCGGACCGTCTGGTACCGGGCTGCCGCTTTATGCTTCAGTCGCTCGCTCGTGGCGTCCTCGGCCGTCGCATGCCGTTCGATGAGGACATCACTCCTTCGGATATACGCACTACACAAAATCCTCGAGATCCAGTTGCTAAACTACAAGGTCCTATGACAAGAGCTCGTGCACGTCACTTAAATTATGAGGTGAGCTCGTTTCTAGGTGCTAATAATTTATCTATGCAGAATGGTATGCTACCTAAAAATTGTGATCTTACATTGCTTAGGAATGATGGAGAGGATTCAAACCGCTCTCGACCGTTCTCTCGTGATCCGCAAACTCTCGACCCGATCATCCGGATCTCGACCGAGTCTCAAGCTCTATGACCGATCCTACGACCGGCTACGGATCTCGACCGGTCTCAAGTTCTCGACCAACCCTACAACCGGTCCACGACCGGTGATGACCATGTTGGGAGTTAGTCGAGACATTGAAATAAGGTGTTGTGTCACCGTTTTGGGCCTAATAAGACCTTGTAAGCGTGGCGAGGTCAAAGCCTAGGATGTGTCGCCTCTCACATGGCGGCACAACCCTTGATCGACCTCCTCATGTTCTCCCCTATATATTGCGTGATCACCACGTTTAGGGTTGGATTTTTCTTAGATTATTACGCGCTGCGGTTTCACCGTTCACGGTTTGAGAAACCTCACTTTGTGAGCTTCATCCAAATCCATAATATATTTGATTGCATCTATCTTGTTCTTGTGAGTTGCTTGATTGCTTGCATGAACCATAACCCTCGTGATAAGGTCGATCATGTGCGGCGTGGTTGATAACGATAGTTGTGCGGGTGTAGCGAATTGCGAGGTGAAGACTGCGTCGGAAGCCTCAAAGCGTCAACGTCCTCACGATTTAAACAAATCGAACCTATCGGAAGATTGGGCGCCATCTACTCATCAATTGGTATCGAGCATCGAGTTGCTGTTAGGTAATCTTGTTTATCCCTTTGATAGTTGTGTTCCATCACCTAGAGTCCGAAAATTGCCCCACAAAAGTTTTAGATCTTAGTTTTCATTGTCCAAACCTCTTTATGCCTATCGCAATTGTGTTTTTAGTTTTTGCATTGTTGAATTGAGTCTATTGTCGGTGTCTTTATTCTTGGTCTAGTCGTAGTAATCTAGTTTCTAGCGTCGAGTCTTATTTGTTTTGGTCTTTGTATATCTCAACCTACCCTTAGTTACATTCTTTGATTTGTCTAGTATATCAGAGATCGTGAGACCCCCTCCCATCGACCACCTCCTCATGTTCGACCACAGGTGGATCGACCACCTCCTGGGTTCGACCACCCGGTCGGATTCGACCACCCACTCGATTCGACCACCTTCTCGTGTTCGACCACGGTTGGATTGACCACCTCCTCGAATCCGACCACCTACCCTTTCGACCACCTAGCCAAAGTTGAGAGAGATAATCTTTTATTACCTTTATACCCTGCTCTCCGAAAAAGTTTGTGACCTACATATATCCCTGACCGGAAGAGGGTTTGAAGAGTTGTGAGTAAAGGTCTCAAAAAAAAGAGGAACCCTAGGTTGGGTTTCTCTGATCAAAAAAAGAAGAAGAAGAGAGAAGCAAAAAAAAAGAGAGAGAGGCTACTCATAGTTGGCTCACGACCACCCTCAGTTGGTCTACGATCATGCTCAAGTGGCCCACGACAACCCACAGAGAAATCGGTTGCTTTGTGAATTTTATTCCATTGTGTTTGTATCTACCCTATTTTTCATCTTGCATGAGCTAGTTCTAGGAACAGCGTTTGGGCTAGCAAGCGTGGCGAGTCACCGTGGACTTTGATTGACTTTGCTAATCGATATCATTATTGCTATTCCTTGCTACTAAACATTGCCTATCCGAGCTCCACCTACTTTCGGCTCTCAGATTTGGATCCTCGCAATTCGACTCCGCCGCGGTCATACATCCCACCTTCTCCGATCATACCACCTGCCGCAATTGGTAAGAAATCCATAAGAGCTTGGTAAGACGCTTGAGAGTGTTTGTGTTTCCACCTTCCACCACCTAGTAGTTGATAGGGATAATATCTTTGTGTTGTCTTTTGTCTCCTACTAACCATGGCAGATGAGGAATTAGAGGCGCAAGAGTGTGTTTTGAGGGAAGAGCTCACGAGGGTGTTGCAATGCTCAATACACGCATTGATAGTTTGGCCAATCCACCACAGAACAATGGACGTGTGGATCCTCAAGGTGCAGTCCATAACCATGAGATTGACAATGGCAATGAGATGCGAAACCACGACGCCTTTGATGCACAACAACGGAACCGGTTGAACTTCAACCGTCAAGATATGAGAGGTAATAACTTTCAGCAACATAATGCACGTGTTAATGATGATCCATATGCTAAAGTCAAGTTCACTGTACCATCTTTTGCGGGTGCTTATGATGCCCAAATATACCTAGATTGGGAGATGACGGTAGAATAAAAATTTAATGCTCACTTAGTTTCTGAAGTGCATAGAGTTAGGCAAGCCACAAGTGAATTTAAAAACTTTGCCATCATTTGGTGGAATAGGGTATGCAATGATGGATTAGCGCCTACTACTTGGGATGCTTTAAAGGTTTGTATGCTAACAGATTTATTCCACTTTCTTTTAAACGTGACTTGCGTAAGAAACTGCAGCGCTTAAACCAAGGCAATAGATCCGTAGAAGAATATTATCTGGAGCTACAAATTAGTATGTTGCGTTGTGATATTATTGAGGATGAAGAGGCTGCAATGGCACATTTTTATGGAGGATTAAGACGTGAAATTCAGGACATAGTTGATTACAAAGAATATGATAGTGTTCCTAGATTGTTCCACCTCACATGTTTGGCAAAAAAAAAGGAATTGCAGGACGATAATGAGAGGCCAAGGAACAACTTTGGAAGCACATATACACCAAGATCAACACCGGGGCAAGTTAAAACATTCCCACCTTCAGCTACCCCGTCTGCTGCCCCCTCCACGAGTAGGACACGTTCAACAGCACCCCCGACACCATTACATGCACTGGAGGTAAGCAAATCTACTAGTGTGCAGGCCCCAGTCAAGAGTTCTTATTCGATTGCTTCCACGGGCCGTACGAGTGGGATTGTTTACCACCGTTGCAAGGAAATGGGCCACGTCATGAGGGACTGCCCAAGTCAGCGAGCATATCTTGCCACCGAAGACGGTGGTTATGTAAGTGCTTGTGATATTGAGGATGAATATGTACTTGCAGCTAACATTGCAGGTGGAGGAGACGAGATAGACCGTGATGCTGATGGTGTAGAGGAACAAGTAACTGCTGTTGACACTGGGAATCATATGAGTCTTGTAGCGCAACGAGTGCTGAGCGCACAAGTGGAGAGAGCGGAGCAAAATCAACGGCACAACTTGTTTCAAACCAGATTTCTCGTGAAGGAAAGAGCCTGCAGAGTAATCATTGATGGAGGGAGCTGTAATAACTTTGCAAGTTCCGAGATGGTCGAGAAGCTTGGCTTGGCCACACAGCCACACCCATGTCCCTATTACATCCAATGGTTCAATTCGTGTGGTAAGTTAAAGGTAAAAAAAGTTGTGAGAGTACAATTTTCAGCTGGTAATTACAAGGATAGTATCGACTTTGATGTAGTGCCCATGCAAGCATGCTCTTTGTTGCTCGGTAGGCCTTGGATGTATGATAATGACGTTTTGCACCATGGTAGAGCTAATACCTACTCATTCTCACATAGGGGTAAGAAGATTAAGTTGTTGCCTTTGCCTACCTTTGAAAAAATTAATTTAGATGCTAAGAAGCGTGCTGAATTTATTCTTAAGTTGCATAAAACAACTAAAGAGAATATAGAGCGTATGACTAAAAATATAGAGTTCTTTGAAGTAAAGGTAGAAAAGAAATAAAATTTGAACTAGGTGATTTAGTTTGGGTGCATTTGAGGCAGATAGATTTCGAATTAAGAAAATCAAAGTTGATGCCTAGAGCTAATGGTCCATTTAAAATAATTAAGAAGATCAATGACAATGCTTATCAATTAGAACTACACGATATTTTGGGGTTAGCCCACATTTAACATTTCGATTTGAAGCCATATGTGGGGAAGAAGATGACCTTGAGTCGAGGACGACTTCAATTCAAGAGGGAGGATGATGAGGATATCACTCCTTCCTGATACACGCACTACACAAAATGCTCCAGATCCAGTTGCTAAACTACAAGGTCCTATGACAAGAGCTCGTGCACGTCACATAAATTATGAGGTGAGCTCGTTTCTAGGTGCTAATAATTTATCTATGCGAGAATGGTATGCTACCTAAAATTGTGATCTTCATTACTTAGGAATGATGGAGAGGATCCAAACAGTCTCGACCGATTCTCTGTGATCCGCCAATCTATGACCAGATCTGCGGATCTACGACTGTGTCTCAAGCTCTATGACCGATCCCACGACTGGCTACGGATCTACGACGGTGTCTCAAGTTCTCGACCAACCCTACGACTGTGTCCACGACCGGGATTCGACCACATTGGGAGTTAGTCGAGACATTGAAATAAGGTGTTGCGTCACCGCTTTGGGCCTAATAAGACCTTGTAAGCGTGGCGGATCAAAGCCCCTGATGTGTCGCCTCTCACATGGCAAGACAACCCTTGGTCAACCTCCTCATGTTCTCCCTATATATTGCAAAGAGCCTGCAGATTTTTAGGGTTGGGTTTTTCTTAGATTATTACGCGCTGCGGTTTCACCGCTTTACGGTTTGAGAAACCTCACTTTGTGAACTTCATCCAAATCTACAATATATTTTAGATTGCATCTATCTTGTTCTTGTGAGTTGCTTCGATTGCTTGCGGGAACCATAACCCTCGTGGTAAGGTCGATCTCATGCGAGCGTGGTTGATAACGATAGTTGTGCGGGTGTAGCGAATTGCGGTGAAGATCTGCGGGTGGAAGCCTCAAAGCGTCAATGTTCTCACGACGAATCAAATCAAACCTATCGGAAGATCGGTAGACGCTCTACTCATCACCGCTGGCGCCACCGGCTCGCGCGGCACGCCGACGCGCTCTACCCACGGTCACGCCAGAGCCACCAGCGCAACATGGATGGTGCCGCCACTCACCGCCGGTTGCCGCCGCGCCGCGTCGACGCGTGATGCGCAAGAATCGACGCCTCGCCGTCGCAGAGCCACCAGCGCAAGCGCCTCCGGCTGCGATCGCCGCAGCGCCGCCGCCGCGCTCACTGCACGCCTCTAAGTGGCCTTGCGCCGCACTCGCGGCTATGCGTGCCTTCCTCGCCATTGCTTTCTGTACCCGCGCGCTCGAAGTCGCACTCACGCCGGTCGTCACACGATGATCGCACCGTGTCGCCGCGCGCTGCTTTGTCGGCTTGAAGCCGCCGCTACACCGCTTTACGAGTGCTCGTGGCCACCGTTGCGCGCTCTATCCCACGGGCCTTTTGTCGCCTCGTTCGACCACCGCGTGGCCGCCTCGCCGCGCCACCGTGGCGCTCCACCGCGACCACGTTGGTGCGACGTCCGGCGTGCCCATCGTGTTGCGCAAGTAGCGCGCCACCGCCACCACTCAAGAATAAGGCAAGGGGAAACCCTGTTTCTTCTGCGCACTTTGACCATTTAGGTCTCAGCCAAGGAAAACGGTCTTGCACAAGCACAAGAATGGTCGATTTAAATCCACCCAAAAGGGGCTCGTATGGAAAATTTGTGATAGGCCCTTGGATTTTACGAAAATTGTGCGAAAAATTTCTCAGAATTGAAATTTAGCGAATTAGCCCTCCAAAATTGCAGAATTCACAAGAAAAATTATATTCCAGCATAAAATGGCCTCGAAAACTCAAATTTTGAATCGATTTTAGCATTTTTAGCACTGTTGTTATTATTTTCTATGTTTTTCTGTATTTATTTACTATTTTGATTAATCATAATTGTTTAGATTGCCTTTAATCACTAAAATTATTACTAAAATTATGGAAAATATGTAGAAAATTACAAAACATTATGAGAATATTTTGTACCATTATCCTATTTATTTTTATAAATTTACTAGCTATAAATTTATGTATTTCTTGCATGCATATTTAGATGACTTGCATTATGTAACATTCCAATTTTCTGAGCTCTAAAAATATTTTAAATACTTAAATGTTGGAAAATACAATATTTGAATTTCTATTAATTTTTTTTTAAAAAAACTTAATGTAGACTTTCATGTCAAAATAATTTAGTAGGGTTAATTCCAACATCAACAATTGTCAAAACTATTTTATTTGGATTCTATGTGCTTAGATATATTTTCTAGAATTTTCTGGAATTTTTCCAAGTTCATTTGCTATTTTCTAACTGCTATTTGGATTTTTGGTATTTTCTAAAATAGAAAATCTATTTAAAATCCTCGAGCGATGTCGGACAAAACCCAACACTATTCCGTGCGGCCCAAGATCGTGTGCCCACTCATTCGCGCAGGTCGAACGCACGCCCGCGCCCTCTTCTCCTCCGGCGGTGGGCCCGGCCGATCGTCATCGTCGTCTTCGTCCTCGCGAGTTCGACGTCGCGTCCGCCATTGTTTTATTCAAAACTCCACCCAACAACAGCCGGTTCGTTCTGGATTTTATGCGTTGCGCCTTCCATCTAGAAGCCCTATCCATCCCACACCCGAATCCGGTGAAATCAAAGTCTGTATCTCCTTCAAACTCGAGATATCACGCGGGATTGTTTCGGACTCTTTTAGGGCTCCGTCGCAATGTCGTCCGCACCATGAACCCCCAGCCAATTGCGCCCCGATCGCTCCAGTGCCGCCGCAATAAGAGATTTAGGGTTTCCGGCAGAGTTCCTTCTCCGACGAATTGCGTCGCCGTCATCACGCCCTTACCTCGTCGACGGTACCGTTGTGTTCAGCATTGCTCAGGCTACCTCGTGACGCCCTCGCTGTTGTCGGGCGTCGCGGAGAGCCCGTTTGATAACAGCCACACCTGCTCCACAGCTTTGTCACCAATTTTGGCCAACTCTGACAACCTCCCATGCCAATACGAGTCCTAGTATGTGCGCAATAACCTGTTTTACCCAGTGCGCGCATCCACCGCCGGCGATGCGCCACCGTTCACCGTTGCTGGACCAACCCGAGCCTCACCATCGTCTGGTCGACATGTCGTGCTACCACATCGGTCATGGCTGCACTTGTTTGTCACGTCCAAACCCTAACATAGATCCGATCTGGTGTAACCCGGTCCCACATACACTCGTGTCTATGCCATGTGAGGTCCACCACCGGATCAGCATGCATCGTGAACCCGTAGGACCTTCTACGACCAGATAGTCTTAACCTTCTACGACTAGGCGATCGTCACCGCTCACGACGGTAGTCAGAGACTTTCACGACCAAATAGTCGTAATCTCTCTACGATCAGATAGTCGTAACATTCTACGACCAGGTAGTCGTAGCCTCCTACGACCATGCAGTAGAAACCTTCCGACCATGTGGTCAAAATTCCTTCCAAATACGCGTTGTCGAAAGCAATGAACAGTATTTGAATTCCTTTTTGAGTATTTTCTTTAGATTCAATCTTCCAAAGCCCATATCTTTTGCATCAGAACTCGGTTGAGCCCATTCAAATTTCTAAATTTTTATAAATTTGAGATCTATTTATTTATACTTTTTATTTACCTTTTGGAGTTTTTTTCCACTATTATTTATTTGTTTTGTTTATTTATTTCGTTTGCGAGTAGACGTTAATTCTCTAGGGACTTCTGAAGAAGGAGAAGTGCCTCAAGATCAAGATTAGTACCTAAACCTATTCCAAGCTAAGTTATACCTTTGATCATATTGAACCCAGTTTTAAAAATACTTTGTTTCAATGTATTGCATTCTATTTTAAGTATTTATTTAAATACTTTTGTGTTTAGTTCTTAATCCAAATTGTTATGTCCACCTTGTCTATGGTTATGCCATGATCTTTTGTTACCCTAGGTTGGTTTATTATTAGTTGGTATTATCGTAGCACCAACATGGGTTGATTAGATACGAGTAGAGTGCTTAGCCAAGCTACGAGTCATCATTCCATGTGAGTTGCAATTATAAACTTAACTAAGTGATTATAGAACTGTGTGATGAAATTGTATGTGCTGTGTGCTATTACTCGTTGATGGTATATGTTGCACTTAATCAACAAGGTGGGAAAAGATTTAGATTGAGGCAAGTGGTGGATTCTGTGTGATATGGTGGAGCTATGTGCTGGGAATGATAATCTGTGTGACTTAGTTAGAAACTGGAAGTTTGCCTTGGTCAATTAAGGACTTAACTTTGTGCGCCATTGAACTGAGCCTTACTGTACAACCACATGTCTGGTATGGGACGGGCCTAACTTAGTAGGTTATGGAGTCTTACCATTGACAACTCAGATTGTAGGTTAAGCTGTGTGATGGACTAGAGGTGTGTTTATCGCATCGCGGGACGGTTCACCGCATCCCTGTCCAACGGTGTGTGTCATACCTAAACACTGTGTGTATCAATTGGACGACAGTAAAGCACATCGGGAGTGTCAATGTTGAGATGAAGTTTTTGAAATATTTTGTTATGGTCAGTGCTAGCTACACCGATTGTATCTTGTGGGTAAAGTGTGCAACCTCTGCAGAGTGTTAATTAATCTATTCGAATAGCCGCGTCTGCGGTCATGGACATGCTCGGGAATTTCACACGAGAGGTAGATTTTCATAAAAACATTTGGGAAGGGAGTTGTGTGATCTAAGTCATATGGCTGTGTGAATAACTTGTTTAGACTGTGTGTCTTTGTGAAATCAAATGATAACTCATTATTATCTTATTTGGTTTGAATTATTTTTTCAATCTATTATTTGTATTCAATTGCAAATGTTGCATTTCTGTAAAATAACCACAGAAGTCATTCCTTTGGAATAAGCCATCATATATAAATTGCATTCTATGGTATGACTTGCAGTATGGTTGTGTACTCATACTTGCTTCAAACAATCAATGTATGGAGGAGTCATTGCCGCTTTTGAAGAGGAGTTCTACGAAGGTGTCGATCGTTAGGGTCTTGATCCCATCGGTTATCCGTGGTGAATTGATGGGATCCTTACCGAGTTTATTTTCTTTCTATTGCAATTTTATCTATTGTCAGCCTTGTGTGGTTTAATAAATGTAAACTCGACAATAAGGTCAAAATAATTATTTACTATTTAAATTAGTCGTTTATTCTATTAATTATCTTGTGTTGATCGATATTCATCTATGTTGATACTGTGTGCACTAGCGTGATCTGGACTAGTGCGTAATACACAGAGGGTCCGAATGCATTTTGGGTCCCAACACATTCTGAACCGGAGTTCGAGTTCTCGCCCAATCGACCAAAACTACTTGACTTGAGCTTAGGCGTCGAGATTGTACTTGGAGCCAAGAAGCTCACACGCCATTGGGATTGGTGCATCGGAGGCTGGCAAATCCATTCCTGAGAAAAAGGATCAACACTTCATTTTGGAATGCATTGAAGAAGCGGTTCGAGAAGCTAAAGTACACCCTTCTTCCTTAGATAGAGCAAGAATGGATCCGACTGAGGTTTGTTGGCTTCAAGACGTTTGGGGAGTACAATTCTGCTCTACACAGAATCTGTACCAATCTTCAACTCTGTGGTAAGCAAGACATAGATGTGTAGAGGATTGAGAAGACGCTCTCCACCTTCCACCCTAGTGCAGTACAGTCTGCGCACAACTATCGTTAAGACGGCTACAAGGAGCATGCTGAATTAATTGATATTATGCAGATTGTAGAGCCTCAGGATGACGTTCCCCGCAAGAATTTCGTCGCCTAGCTACCTGTGAGCTCTGCTGGCCGTGAGGCCAACGTTGGGAGTTTCAAGGTGCGAAAGTCTATAATGAAGAAAAGGGGAATGAAGGGTAAGCAGCACCCTCCATGATATTGCAGCAGCTGCCGCCATGATTTTCTAGGAAGAGCATGTCACCCCTGAGAAGATAGCAACTAAAATCTCTAACTTCTTGGTGGACTCAGTCTAGTGCGCAGAACGCACTTAGACTCTAGATACCATTTATTTTGTTTTTGGAATAAGCTATACTTTTGCATAGATGATGGTTATATGCTCATGTAGAGCCTTAAACAATTTATTTCTTGTGATGGTTGGAAGATATTATTTAATTCATTTATTTATTCAATTAATAATAGCATGCTATGTTATGATATTTGAAGTATTTTATTTTTGTGTTGACTGCTTTCTACTTTTTATTAGAACACGTGTGGCGCCCTATGGATGAAGTGTGCTTAGCTGATATCGGCACAACGAATACCATCTTGAGAGAGACGAAATTCTTTCACTCGATCAACAAAAATGCCGTAGTCTCACGACAATCGCGGCCAGCGATGCCTGTATAATAGGCTCAGGAATGGCCATAATTATACTCCCGATGGGCACAACTTTTGTCATTAAACAAGTCTTGTTGTATCCAGAATCGACTAGAACTCTCATAAGTTTCAAGGATATTCGCGCTAACGGTTTCCACACAGAGACTGAAGAAGAGTACGGTAAAAAATACATTCTCATTGTAGTGCGTGAAGAAACAAGAAAAAGAGTATTAGAACGACTTGCTTCATTTGAGACTGGGCTATACTACAATAATATTAAGGCACTCACAGCCTATACTGCCCTGAAAACTATATTTAGAAGCTCTAAACTTTTCTGTCTCTGGCATGATATATTAGGCCACCTAGGTTTTAGGATGATAAGAAATATAAATAAAAATTCACAGCGACATAATATCGATGTATAGGAATTCTCGAATAAGGAAAATTTTGTGTGCCCTGCATGTGCCACCGAAAAATTAATTACTAGACCTTCTACTCTGAAAGTGAAGGATGAAGTCCCTGTATTCCTGGAACGTATTCAGAGAGATATTTGTGGTCCTATACAGCCCCTGTCAGGATCATTTAGATATTTTATGGTGCTCATCGATGCTTCCTCGGAATGGTCGCATGTATATTTATTGTCTACGAGAAATAATACTTTTACAAAGCTAATCTCGTAGATAATTAAAATTAAAAATAATTTTCCTGATCATCATGTGAAGTCCATCAGAACGGACAACGCCGGAGAATTTACTTCGAATGCATTTAATGACTGTTGCACGTCCACACCAGAATGGATTAGCAGATGAATTAATTAAAAGGATTAAATTTATTGCCCAATCGCTCTTGCAGAATTATAATTTGCCAACTACATATTGGGGACACACACTCCTGCACGCGGCAAATCTCATCAATTTTAGACCATCGACATATAACATCCATTCGCCTATATAACTAGCACAAATTTGGGTGCAAGGTTTATAGACCTATCCCCCACCACAACATACTGCATTGGGCTCTTTTCGAAAGTCTGGGATATAAGTTGGTTATGAGACAACATCATAATCAGGTATTTGGACCCTATGACTGGAGATTTGCAATCTGTCCGCTTCACTGATAGCTTATTTGATGAGGATAGTTTCCCGTCGTTAGGGGAAGGAAATCAACCTCTTGATGAAAAATACCAGGAAAAAGGTGGCAAGCTACAGGAATCCATGCACATGACCCGCGCACTAGTGAAGCAAATAGAGAAGTCCAGAAAACCATTGATTTGCAGGCATTAGCAAATCAACTACATGACCAATTTACTAATTTGAAGAGCATGACCAAGTCACATGTGCTAGCACGCAATGCACCGGAGAGGGTTAAAATACCGAAGAAAGTTGAAGGTATCCCTAATCCCGTGCAGAGGCCTCAAAAAAGGACGAGAACTCCGGCCTCTCGAATCCCAAGTAACCGGAGATGCCTGGTGAAAAATGATAATGACTTGACACAGCCGATCACCGAAGTTCCCCAGAACCCGAAGGGGAGCTAGTTGAGACATGGCACCAGTATGCCACCTTTAGAAAAAGGCATACCAGATTTGAACATTCCCACAGAGGAAGAAACAAGCAGGTATGTGTGCACACACATCGGAGCTGAAAAACTAAAGGGACTTGCCCCAGTAATTGGAAGCAACAGTGAGCAAGTAGAAACATTAGAAGAACCGCCCTATAAAGAAATAGCTATAAACTATGTGACCACTGGAGAATCTATGAATAGGATAATAACAAATGTCGATGTTTATTTTGCAAAGAAAACTGCCACAATAATTGATCTTGATCCAGAGCCTGCATCGCTCGCTGAATGTAAGAAAAGATCAGATTAGGAAGATTGGAAGAAGGCAATAGAAACTGAATTATTATCTCTGAATAAAATAGAGATGTTTGTGCCTGTAAGACACACACATCCCTATGTACACTCCGTAGAGCATAAGAGATTTTTTGTTCAAAAGAGAAATAAAAATAATAAAGTTGTAAGATATAAAGCAAGGCTCATTGCACAAGGTTTCACTCAACGTCCAGGAGTTTTTGAAAAAACCTATTCCCCGGTCATGGGCGGAGTTACCTTTAGATATTTAATCTAAATGGCAGCGAACTTGAATTTAGAAATAAAATTGATGGATGTTGTAACTGTATACCTTTATGAAAACTTGGATTTGGACATTTATATGAAGGTACCTAAAGGTATCCCTTTTCCGAACCAAGACAAAGCAAATAGAAATCTGTACAGTATGAAACTCAGAAAATTATTGTATAGACTTAAGCAATCAATCTGGATGTGATATAATCGGTTGAGCGACTTTCTATGCAAGAAAGGCTACACGAACAATAAGGATTATCCTTGTGTATTTATACAACGATCCCAAAATAGATTTTGTATAATCTCAGTGTATGTAGACAATCTGAATATCATCGGAACATTGGAAGATATTAACGAATCAAGTTCTTACCTAGTGTTGGAGTTCGAAATGAAAGATTTTGGTAAAACCAAATATTGCCCAGGTTTACAGCTTGAGCATGTCCCTGAAGGAATATTAGTACATCAGTCAGCCCACACTCAAAAGGTGTTACAAAGATTTGGCTTTGAAAAGGTATATCCTTCGAAAGTGCCAATAGTCAGGAGATCTTTGCAGCAAGATAAGGATCCGTACAGACCTAGAGAAAATGGGGAGGAAGTCCTGGAACCATAATTTCTGTACTTAAGTGCAATAGGAGCACTCATATATTTAGCAAACTGTACTAGGCCAGATATTGCATTTGCTGTAACCTATTAGCAATGTATAGTCACGAACCACGCAAAAGGCATTGGCAGGAAATAAATGACATCTTTTGATACCTCTAAGGAAGCAAAGACCTTAGTCTGTTCTACAGAAAGAACCAAGATCCGACTATGACTGGCTATGCAAATGTCGGGTACCTATCGGACCCACATACAACCAAGTCACAAACATGATATGTACTTCTGTGTGGTGGAACTGCAATTTCATGAAAATAGTCTAAGTAGAGTCTTGTATCGACTTTGATGAACCACTCAAAAATCATAGCACTGTACGAGGCTTCACGAGAATGTGCTAGGCTTGTGGATAATTCATCATATCCAACGATCGTGTGGATTTAATACCACGCAAACTCCCACTATTATCTATGAATATAAGGCGATTGTGTTGCACAAGTGCAAATGGTTATGTGAAGAGTTATCTCACAAAGCATATCAACCCAAAGTTCTTCTATGCTCATGAATGGCAAAAGATGAATGAAATTAAAGTACTGTATACTAAGTCATATGAAAATCTTGCATATTTATTTACTAAGTTACTTCCAGCATCTAGCTTTGAAAGGTGCATACGTGGAATTGGAATGATAAGACTTAGAGAAATGCATAACTCAGGGGGAGAACCTTCACGGACTCATTATTGAAACTTGATCTCGAAGATCGAGTACCCAAAGAATAAATCCTGAAGATTAAATGAAATTTGGGTGGATTGTACTCTTTTTCCCTTGATGAGTTTTCTGATGTTTCTCGGCTAAGGTTTTTCACTGGGTTTTTGTGGAGTTTTGATGAGACATAAAAATGTCGGATGAGTGCCCAAGGTGGAGTGTTGGGAAACTTAGGCCTGGGCTGGCAACCTTTGTCCCAAAAGTGGGCCCTTATCCTTTTAGTCTATATATAGGGGGTCCCATTCCTTTGTACGTACTGTTGCTGAAGAAGGAAATAAAGAAGAGAAAGAAGTCCCCCATATTTCCGTGTGTCAATTTTCATTCTTGTACTTGCGTATGTGATTCTCCTACTAGGTGATTAATCAAACTAGACTCGCCAGCAATGGTTCCTTAACAAAATCAATGCTAATTGGTGGTGCGTGGAACAACGTTGCGTCATTCATGGAGGATACTTTTTGTTACGCATTCAGGGACCGCGTGGTTTATTACCGATGTTAACAAAATCAAATTTCAGTAACGTCAATGAACATTCATTATCGTTTGGTTTGCTACCAATATTTAATAATACCAATAAAATTTTGTAATGCTAATGAAATCTAATGCCACACGCGGGCAATCCCACGGTGAGAAAATTGCTCACCAAAATTTTGGTAACGCCAAAATTTGGCTTAGCCGCAATCCAAACAACGTAAATTTTGTCAAATTTTGGTTTTGCCCAAGCTTTGGCTATGTAAAAATTTGGCTTGGTTCATTAGGGCCATCTACCGAACAACCCCTCATTTTCATGAAAGCTTAGGAGTAAATTCTTTTTTCTGCCTTTCTTACTTCCCAAACGTATGCTGCCTCGCAATCTTCAAAACAGATTTTGTGGATTGGAAAGCATGGATTACTTCCCTATTGTTGCTTAAGAACGCCCAGTGTTATACTCTTATAGTACTTCTTATGTGCAGCAGCCCTCAGATCGGATCAGAGTTACGAGATACGTCACGAGAGTGCACAATATAAAGAACAAAGTAGATGAATCGCGTAGAGACATAACAACAATGACAAAATAATCATGACAAGAGAGAAAGATTTGGTGAAGTCGACCATAAATTCTTTAATCACAACCTCAAAAGAGTGCAATGGATTGTTGTGCTCTTACAACCTCTCGAACCTTTAAGACTCATGGATTCTTGCCCTGTACAAGAATCTAGTGTTAAAGAATAATCTAGTCTCTAATCCTCTAACGCGGCTCTTACTTTGGATTAGTTAGTTTGCAGCTTGTGTTCTCTATGACCACCCCTCGTGGCTCTTTATAGTGCCCCTAGTTCTCCTCCAAAAGAGGTAGAAATCATGATCTCATTAGGATTCATATAGGAATCTTTGTAGCACACTTCTTCAAGTCCTAGTTGATTAGGATATGAGTGAACCATACTTAACAATATCTATATTGACTCTTATTCATTGAAGTCATTGTGCTCCTCCAAGAACCCACTCCTAGTCGGCTCCACCTTTTTTTGTTTTTCCTTTTTTTTCTCCCACCTTTGGGAGTGCCCCTACCACAAGGGCTCATACACATCACCACAATGTGTGTGTCGGTATTCAGGCTAGCCTGTCGGGAAACTCCACTTCAGAGATCCTTTGTTGTGTAATTTGGTTAACCACACCTCCTTTTCCTACATCCCTCCATGCCATAGGTTTATACCATCTTCGAGCTCTACCTGCTTGTCGGTACCGCGTGGTTGGTCCTACCACGTCTTCCTTTTTCTAACAGCTTGCACCTTCATCTTTGCGTATGTTAGATTTTACAACCATCTTTGCAGCTCTGCACATAACTGTAGATGAGATCTAAGTACCTACCGTTGATGACACAGTTTTCTTGTCTTGATCATGATTTTTATCAGACCTCCCGTTATTTGCTCTTCCCTGATGATTACCCATTAATCGATATCCTCCAGTGTTCCAGATACTTTCATGATTACCTGCCCTTTGCAAATAACTTGCATGATTCCACCTCGAAGTGGTACCTTACAACTTTCGAGTTCAATCGACATCACAGATATTAGATTCTTTTTTAACCCAGGAACATATCGAACTCCCGTCAATGTGCGATGTGCTCCATATATATGTCCAATGTAATTGTTCCCACCTTAATAATTGCATACTCCTTGCAATCCGTTAAGTGAACAGTTCCATGTGCCAGGCATGGAGATCATTCATCAAACATCTGCTCCGCCGAATATATATGGAAGCAACAACCTGAATCTAATATCCTTCCATGAGAAGTACCTGATTTACTCATGACTAATATGTCTGAATCAACTTTTTCTACCGCCACTGAGCACACTCCCTCATTTGTTTCAAATTTGGACAATCATTTATCATATAACCCTCTTTGTCACACAGGTAGTATACATGTGTGCGCTTGTTGTTGCCCTTTTTATTTTTGTGACTTTGGCTTTTGCCTGCAACACATGTGACAACCAATGCTTGATCATCTGATGATGAAGAATCCCATGGTTTCTTAAAGGACTCCGTCTTCAATAGATATGTCATTGTCTCATTAAAGTTGAGAGTGTTTTTCTCAACGAGAATATTCATCACCAATTGCTCACATGATGGTGGTAGAGCTGACGCCAATATGATGACCTTGTTGTTCTCCCTAATTTTCTCATCCACACTAGTCAGCTGTGCGATAAGTTTATTGAAGACATTGAGAATTCTCATTGGTTTGTCGCTTCAACACTCATTGGTTTGTCTCTGACTTTGCCATGTACAATTCTTCTAAGTCACTCTATAATTTTTTGGAGAATTCTCCTTAATTACCTAGTATTTTACCTCATTAGATAGACATAGATGGATTGTACTGACAACATTCCACTACATCACCTTCTATTATTCAACAATTGTCTTTTCCAGTTTGTCCCTTTCAAGAGAGGCCCTATTCTAGGTGCCCTTTCAAGTACAATCCATATTCCCGTTCTGCTCCATCACCCTATTCTCGGTTTGTCCCTTTCAAGTCGTCGATCTTACGAAATAAAATGAGGAAAATGCTCGTCGATCTTACGAAATAAAATGAGGAAAATGCCTAGGAATTCTTGGAGAAGAGTATATGGTCGCTCTTTATTACAATGAACTAGCTATTACAAAGATGTCCTTGGCAAGGTGACTGACTAGCCCTAATTACATTGAGTATATTGCTTGTTGTGCTTCAAATAGAATACAATTGCTTTGTGCTTCGATGAATTGGCTTTCGGATCTCCCTGGTTGATCATAATCCACCCTTAAATACTTGGTGAAGAGACACCAATTACTCCTAGAGAAGACACCTTTTGGAAGTGACGTGTCTAGTCGATGAGGTGGTTGTAATCGCCAGTTGGTGTCAGTTGAGGACGAACACAGAGAAAACTGTGTAGTGGTTATTGTCAGAGACTTAGGGTCGAAAAGATTCGTGTGGTTTGGGGTAAATATGACACGTGTCCCATTCGTCACACAGAAAGGACCGGTATGCCATAAAACCCCGTTAATGTGTAGTCAGTCAGGTCGGATATCAATGATCTCATCCAAAGCTCGAATCCCGTTGTCGCCCCGATCACTTCTCTCCATCGACCACTCAAGATGGTGGCTCCTTGGAGGTACGCCTTGTTTTAAGCCAATTCTTTCTTTTATGAGAAAAAATGGCATGAGCATAATATACATGCTAGATGAAGAATTTCATCGCCAAACTAATCTTGGTTAATCAGGTGGGAGAGAGGGAAAACCCACCAGTCGGAGCTACGGAGTCTGTAGACTCCGAAGCAAACGTGGTCGACCAAACAATTGCTCCTGACGTGACTATTCTAGTGGTCGATCAGGCCATGACTTACGAGCTGGTGGTCGGGGAAATCATTTCCGACCTCCAGCCAGAGGTCGCAAAGGGTCTAACCAGCCCTACCGGAGCAGAACCGGTGAAATTGGTAGAAAAGAAGAGAAAGATGAGCATTCTGGACTTTTCTCCAGAGCGCTTTACCTTTAAAACCAAGAAGACCAGGTATGTAGAAAGAAACTAACGTAAATTCATGTATTTTAGATGTTACTGTATTATGAAGTTTCTATATTCCTTTCTTCTGTTTTCTTAGATCCTCTGGTGTTCCGATCTCTTCTAATCGAAGCACCTCCCAGGAGGAAAATCCTGAGGAAAAGATGGTCGAGTCAGCCCCCGAGCAGTTGGAAGCACCAGTATCTGCTCCTACTGCTCAAGAACCCTTGACGGCTCTGACCCCATCCAAGGAGGTAGAGGCTAAAGAGTCCGAGCAGGTCCTGCCTACTGCTGGGACCGAAGTGGTCGAAGAGGAGGAAGCGAGCTTGCTTCCTTCTCTCTTCAGTGATCGTTTGGGAGGAATTCTACCTTAGTTACGAGAACTCCTCATCCTAAGGACATCCCCAACCGACCTTGAATCTTTTATGAAAAAAGACTTGAGGAGGTTTGGTGGAAGAAGATCTCAGACTGTCGATGGAAGACAGATTCTGGGACCAATTACTCCAATTATGCGGACAAGGCGGTCCAGGTAAATACCTACGACCACTCCTATAACATTTTTTGTGGAGTTTATGTGAAACTTAATGAAGTTTTCTATTTTGCTTGTTTGTAGCATATAGTTGAGAACATTGCTGTGGTCGGAGAGCTGACCCAGCGAATAACTTCCTTGGAAAAGGTACATCTCTGATTGAAAAGTAAGTAGTTCTTCTTGACTTCTTCCCCTTTTGCTATTATGTTCCTTGTTGTTTTCTAATTCTCCCCTTACCATGATTAACAAAATTGGAGAATTTTGAAAAGAAAGCTATAGCTAAGGGAAATGTTATATCCATACTTCAGGAGAGGTGTAAAGCCAAAAATAAGTCGATCGAAGACTAGTCGACCAGATTTAATGAAAACTCCCTGAAGCACAAGGAAGCTATCAAAGCTTTCGAGAAGAAGGCTCAAGACAACTAGTCGTAAACCCAACCAGTTTACTATGTGTTTCCAGTTTATTCTCTAATTTTGATTTACTTATGCAGAGCAAGCTCAAAAATTAGAAAGAATAGAAAAAGCCCTTGAGTTTGAGCAAAAGAAGGAGAAGGAACTTGAGAGGAGTCTCCAAGAGAAGATCTTGGCCTTCAAAAAGATGCTTTCCGACATGGGAGCAGAAGTATTTCTGTTGTCTTCAAGGGAGACAACGGAGAAGGCGAACTATCTCGATCGGCAGCTCGAGACTCTCCAAGGCCTGCTCGAAACTTCTCGGAGGGACCACGTAAATAGTATGTGTGATGCTGTTGCAGATGGAGTTAGCTTTACTTTGGCAAAGCTTAACACCTCTGACCCCTCCCTCAATCTCCAAGTGCTTGAAGCAGACTTCAACTGCTTGGAGACAGGTGCAACCAAGATCTTCAAAGTGGTGAAACCCTTTGGAAACACAGTCGCAGAGGAAATGAAGGTTGAATCTCCATCGCACAGTGACCAGTCGAATGGCCCCGAGGAGTAAATGAATGTAGCATAAAATTATAATGTAAAAAACTTATCTTTTGTCATCAAGAAAGTTTATGTCTATCTCTCAACTTGTGTACTCATATATTTCATAGCCCCCGACTGCTTGTGTAGTAGAAAAACTTACTACAGAAGCAGTAGACCAAGAGAAAGAACACATGTTCTAACCAATGTACAAATTATGTGTTGATTATGTTGTAAAATGATCTAGTAAGCATTAGGAAACCAATTTGGTCGGAATCAGTGTATGATTTCGACTAGTTATATATCTATTTCTATAATTGAAATATTATATAGTATATTATGTGGTCAGAAGATACCATAAGACTTGTATGGATGATAAGAAATTATGCAAAAATGTATGAAAAAACGATGAGTACTCTTATTTATACATATTATCCAAACTGGTTGTAAAAAGGTGCTAAGAATCGAAGACATGATTGACACTTCACAAAACGTATTCGCTCTCAAGTTCCGATAGGCAGGAAATATCGTAAGAAAAAAAGACTATCGCTAGGAAACTCCTTCCAGCAAGCGTGACTACATGCGGATAGGAGAGATTTCAACTAGGAGGCTTTCGTGTCTCGACTAGTTGCAAAACAAGAGAAGAACAAAGCGTTGACACGAAGAAAGAAAGTTTTGAGTCCTTAAGTATGTAAGTAACTCTATCCGGTTGTCTGTGTTATGTTTTTTTACTTGTTTTTTCTTTAAGAAAAGAGTGTGCGGTCATTCGTTAAAACCATCTCTGTGACGATCACGATAACGAATCTGGTGGCATTTGACAAATATATCAAAGCTAAAATGTAAAAGATATCATTTAAAAAGGATGTCGGGTGATCATTGATTGTCTCCGATGACCTTAGACAACAATAGTATGTGACTAAGTAGTGGATAATTGAAATATAAATAACATCACTTATCAAGAAATAAAGAAATAATGCATCTTTATTGAAATTGAAATAAAAAAAATACTTATACATAGAACTTACGCAATTGATCAATATTCTAAGAATTAGACATAACACGCCCGTCTGACATGGCAAGTCGTACTGAACCAAGTTTGGTTACTTCGACTATAGTGTATGGACCTTTCTACTTAGGAGAAAGTTTATTGTGATTTGTCTGGCTCTAAATTTTTCTGAGAACCAGACCACCCACAGCGAGACTGCGAGGTTGCACCTTACGACTGTGTTACATTCTCATAGCTTGTTGGTAAACTGTCCATCTTATCAAGGCTTTGTTTTGTATTTCTTTAGGAAAATTGATGTCATCAAGTCGTCGTTCTGCTTGATTGTTCTCATTATAACAATCAGTTCGAGCATATATAATTTTCAATTCTGCAGGAAGCATGGATTCAGTACTGTAAACTAGAAAAAATAGTGTTTCACGGTTGCATGACTAGTCATGGTCGAACGGCCCATAATATGAGAGGAAGTTCTTGAACCCAATCTCGACTATTTTATCAATTGGTGAATACTCAACATTTTATTCCTTATATTATTATGCTATTAACCCGCTCGTCTACCCCGTTACTCTGTGGGTGAGCCACAGAAGCGTAATGTATTTTGATACCTAAATCCACGCAGAATTCCTAAAAATTCCTGCTTGAAAACTGGGTATCGTTATCTATGATTATACAACTGGGTATACCAAATCGTGTTATCATATTTTTTATGAGAAATTTCTTGGCAGCTTCAATTGTTATTTTAACAACTTGCTCAAATTTTATCCATTTTGTAAATGTATCAATCATTACAAAGAGGAATTCAAAGCACCCGGGTGCCTTTGTTAAAGGTCCCAGAATGTCTAATCCCCATGTTGCAAAGGCCAAGAAAGAGGTATTATTTGCAAAGCTTGTTCTGGCTGATGTACTTGTCGACTATGAAATTGATATTGTACACACTTTATCACAAGCTCTTTTGCATCATGGAGGGCAGTTGGCCAGTAATATTCTTGTCTAAAGGCTTTTAATGACCAAAGTTCTACATGAATTGTGTGCTCCATAGACTCCTACATGTATGTCGGATATTAATTTCATACCATCCGTTTGAGATATGCATCTCATCAACACTCCATGTGCTCCTCGTTTGTAAAGGGCACATTCGATCAGAGTGTATGATTTGACTTTTCGAGTTGTACGATCAGCCTCTACATCATCTTCAGGAGGTGTACCACGCAGAAGATAATTGTAGATTGATGCCATCCAATCGCTCTTCGGCTCAATCATGCGACCTCTAGTGGAGCATATGTATCTTCGGAATGCTCAACCACCGAGGATGCATCGAGGTATACTTGAGAAAAACTCCAGGCAAGACAGGTGATCTTGAGGAAGCCATCCATGCCAACTAGGATAGTAACTTTCTAGGAATATATTGGATCTAAAAACCGAAGAAGTGTCTTTCGAGTTTCCGTACTTTTACTAGATAAGATGACATCTTGGGACTTAAGCACCAATACTCTTTCCCAACCTAATTCGCTAATAGTTGAGAATCGTCTTTCACTAGTAATCTGCGAATCCCGAACGCTTTGGCTGATCGGAGTGCTGCTAGTAAACCTTCGTATTCTACCATAATATTTATAGAATGAAAGTTTAACTGAATGACGTACTTAATTTGTTCACCAGTAGGAGATATCAAGACAACTCCAGCCCCCGAGCCTTTGAGCATCAAAGAATCGTCAAAGTACATGGTCTACTCTTCGTGGTGTTCGTACTTGGACCCTTGGGTATGGGTTTAGGGTTCATCCATTTGACAATGAATTATGCTAAAACCTGATACTTAATTGTTGTTCGTGAAATGAAATGGAGATCGAAGCCCCTAAGCTCGACCGCCCATTTTGCTATTCGTCCTGATGATTCCTTGTTTTGGAGAACCTAACCAAGAGGATCTCCAGTAGGTATGACCACTCTGTGGGCCTAAAAGTAATGCCTTAGTTTCCTTGAGGCCATAAGGAGACTGTATAACAACTTTTGTATCCTTGGATATCATTCTTTTGATACATGTAAGACTTTGCTTGCCTAATATACTGGTTGTTGGATGTTATTACACTCAATGACCAGCACAACACTAACTACGTGTGGCGTCGCAGCCATGTATATTAGAAATATTTCTCCCGATCTCGGAGATACTAAGATCGGGGCACTTGTAAGGTATTTTTTCAACTCTTCAAAGACATCGTTTGCATCTTTAGTCCATTCAAAAAATTTGTGTTTCTGAAGAAGCTTAAAGAAAGGTAATTATTTTTACCCTAAACGTGCTATAAAGTGACTTAGTGCCGCCATACAACCACTTAGTTTTTGAACTTCTTTCTTTGTGGTCAGAGGGCGCATATGTTGGATGACTGCTATTTTTGCTGGATTAACTTCAATTATTCTAGCCGAAATTAGGAATCCAAAAAGCTTTCCAGAAGAAATTCCAAATACACTTTTGGGGATTTAACTTAAGGTTATGCCTTCTTAAATTATTGAAAGTTTTCTGCAAATCAGAGATACGATCTCTACCACTGATTTTCTTTACGACTAGGTCAGCAACATAAGCCTCTAAATTTCAACCTATCTACGAACTAAAGGGGTTTTTTTTTTGCATTAGCCTTTGAAAATTGCACCAGTATTTTTGAGACCAAATGACATCTTGACATAACAATAAGTGCAATATGGAGTGATGAAGGAAGTTTTCTCTTCATCGTCTTTACTCATATTAATCTGGTGGTGCCCTGAATATGATCTAAAAAGCTTAATAACTCACACCCAGAAGTAGAGTCTACAAGCTGATCGATACGAGGAAGGGGAAAGTCATCATTTAGATAAGTTTTATTAAGATCTATGAAATCGATACACATTCGCCATTTTATATTACATTTTCTAACCATTACAGGATTGGCGAGCGACTCTGGGTGGTCGACCGCTCGAATAAATCTACCTTGAGAAGCTTGTCAATCTCCGACTAAATTGCATCATTCCGATCTGGTGCAAAACGCCTTAGCTTTTGCTTAACCGGTTTTTTGTCAGGCCGGAGAGTTAGCCTGTGCTCGATCACCTCTCTGGGGACTCTAAGCATATCGGATGCTTGCCAAGAGAATACATCCAAATCACCTCAGAGGAAGGAGACGAGTGACTCTTCCTATTTAAGATCGAGTCCTACCTGGCCAGTACCTTTTGGGCGGTTGCGCTAGGATTCCCGAATCCAGACGATGCTTTTGCACTTTTCGGAGAAGCGCCCTTATCGAGTGAAACTTTCTTGGTCTGTTCGAAGGGTTTTGGGGCTATCTTTGGTCTTGAGTGCTTGACCTGCGTGGAAGGTGGATTAGTTTCTCTGGTCAGAAGTTCATCAACCAGCTCTAAGGATTTACGATCGTATGCATATGCCATCTTTCTATCCCCTCGAACCGTTATGACCCCTTTTGGTCCTGACATTTTTAAACTCTAATAGTTATAATGCGTAGCTATCAGGAACTTTGCTAGTGTCGGACGACCAAGAATTTCATTGTATGCAGTTTTAAAATCTACTACATCAAATGCAATCTTCTCTATTTGAAAGTTATCTGGTCTTCCAAATGTAACCAGTAGGGAAAGCTGCCCTGTTGGTTTGGCAGTAGACCCTGCAACTATACCATGGAAGGCATATTTCACAGACTTTACTTTTGATTTGGGAACTTGCATTTCTTCTAATGCTTCCATAAACAAAATATTTAAAGAATCACCATCATCTACTAAAAGTCTATTAGCTTTGCAATTATTAATAGTAGCTTCTACAACTATAGAGAACCTACCTTGTCGAGTTGAAGGGAGGGAGCAGTCTTCCGGACTGAAGGAGATGACTATTTCCGACCATCTGGATGGCTTGATGGTGATCCGAGGTTTGGCGAGGTTCACTTCCCGTTCTATAGCCATCGAAAGGCGCCTAGACTCATAGGAGGACCCGCCAAAGATCATATCGACGGTGTGTTGTGGCTCCTGATAATAAATTTTTTCGTTGACATCTTCGTCTTTTTTGGAGCTTGGCTCTCCAAGCTATTGTATGGAAGGAAATGGACCTTTACCTGAATAATAATCTTCTGACTTCTTCTACCAGGCTCAGCAAGTGCACAAATCATACCCTGCCGCCTGATGAAGTGGACACAACTTCTTATTCTTTTTGTCTTCATCGGTCGGGGCTTTTGCCTTGTTACGACCATAATAATCCTTCTTTCCCTTGGTGAACTTCTCAGGGATCGCTAGGACCTCTTTATCGCTGGGTTTGCAATTCTTCTTACCCTTAGTAGTCTTCTTATGCTTCTTCTCTTGTTTATCTAGGCCAGGTTGAGGAATTTTCTCTTTTCGATCAATGGCCTTGTTCCATTCGACCGTCTCACTAGCAGCTGCGTACCTATCAACCATGTCGAATATGTCGATGGTCGTTCGTGGAGGATTCATAGCGATGTCCTCCATAAGTTGTTGATTTCTTAATCCTACTTTAAAAGCCTACATGACAGATGAATCTGCGGCCTAGGGAATGGAGTTACGAACCTGGATGAACCTTTCGATGTATTGTCGAAGAGTTTCATTAGGTTCCCACCGAATCCGATGGAGATTGTCTTCCTTTCCAGGGCAATCGCAAGTCCCCTAAAAGTTTGTGATCAATAGGTCACGTAGTTGCTCCCGTGTGTAAATTGATCCGACAGGTAGGTTGAGCAACTAAGACCGGGTAGATCCCTCGAGTACCCTAGGCAAGTAGTTTGCCATCGCATTGTCATCACCACCAGCAGCTCTGATGGTGGTAGTGTAGATCTGAAGGAACTCCAATGTGTTTTGAGTTCCATTGAATTTCTCCAGGTTTGCTGGTCAGAATTTGTCCAGCCAGCGTACTGCTTGGAGCCCTGCCGAGAATGCTCGACCACCCGTAATCAAGTCATGGAGCCTTCTTTGGAAAGGACCTAGATTATAATTGGTGGGAGACCGATTCCTCGGGTTAGCATACCGAATATTTAGTGTCCCAATTCGGCCATGGACGTTGGTATCACACCTTCGTCCGTCTGCCCAGTTTAGGTGATGTCGAAGATCACCCGAGCCAAGCAGTTGGTCCTCGTGACGAGGGGGAGGAGTGGCTTCATGGAAAAGCCGCCTTCCCTCGTGACTTCTTTGTCTGATTCTTTGAGAAGGTCTAGGTATCGGATGGTCTCCAGTCTGACCATGCTGACCCCTGCTAAGGGAGGAACGCTGGAATGAAATCAAAGTATGACTTTATGAGTTCCTCTGTTCCCTGTACATCTTTGTATGTTGCATGGTCTACTGAAGGATCTCCGATACCTGCCCTGCAAGTTGAACATACCCCGGAGTCTCTGCTAGAACAGGGCCCGGGTTATTAAAAATACTACGAACTCGCTACAGGTTTTGGATTGTTACTGATGGTCTTGAAGGATTCCTACTAGCAGGAGATGTTCGATGACTCGAATTCCCTTCTGACCCCTTGCTTGCCCCGTTCCATCCATTATACACAATAGGGGTAGAAACAGGTGAATTAACCGATTAATGTGCACCAGTTCCATTGCCTCCTCCATCCCGGGTTGGTGTTAGAGTGCCTACACCATTTCCACCAACGGGTGTTGGTGGGTTATGTTGTGGAAGATCATGCACGACATCTTGATTGGTATCACCAATTACGTTTACCTCGTGCCTCTAACAGCAGTCTCCCGACGAGCTCCCATCGTAACTAAGGGGGAGCCTCCCACTTCTTCGGCAAAGAGCATCCACGACAGGGAACGGTTTGAGATTACCATCTCCGGCGGGCTTTATGGTGGAGTTAGCCTGATCCGGTGGATACCCGATCGTATGCTGAGTTTTATCTGAAGGGTAACGCGGCAATGCTACGATAGCACAAACAAAATTTTACTGCGCAACCAAGGAACCACCGCAAGTAATAGATCACGAGATTACCGCTAGACGCGCCGACTCATAGCGGAAGTAGAGTCGTTGTAGCGAGTAGATGCAGTCGTAGTCGTACTCACGATGCGTCTCCTCCTTCGAGTGGTCGTACTCGTCGCGCGCCTGCTCCTCCGAGTGGTCGTACTCGTCGCGTGACTTCTCCTCCGACTCCGGTGAACGTCACAAATTGTGGATTGTCCTAGTGCTGATGCTTCGCAACAACACCTCTGAGGTATCTACACGTATGTGGCAGGATCACCACGCACTGGAGTGCTAGCACCGACAGCGTGGTTGAGAAGGCGTGGCTATTAGGGTTTTGAAAGTTCTTCTAAAGATCATCCTCACCTCACTTTACCCCATGCCACCGCCCCTCTTTATATAGGCATCCATGATGGGTCTCGACCTGGAGGCCCATTAGGAACTCGTGGCCTATACGAATTCAGATCACCATCCAAACCAGATCCTTGCCCTTTAAGTGTGCGACCCCACAGGTTCATGTGTAATCGGTTATGACTCGAAAACTCTTTTCCGACCACTAGTTGTTAGCGGTACCTAGAAGCACATAATGATTCCCAAATACACATAGAAAATATCGGACGAACCTTGATGTAATATGATCTATGATCAGGTTCTCATCACTTATGACCAGTTCGTATCTCTATACGACCAGATTGCAATTGGTCACGACCAGTTCGTAACTCCTTACGACCAGGTTCTTACCATTATGTGATTACGTTCGATCAATCTACGACCAGTTCGTATCTCTATACGACTAGCCCATAACTGATCGAACTAAGCGACCTACTCATGCATTCTCCCTTTGCCTCACGATGTCTGGTTGAACTCCAGGTGAGATGATGTGTCATCCATGGACTGTTCAATACTTTCTCGATCGAGTGTCGGATAACTTCATGTGGTCGACACTTCGACCACTAGTGGCATGGCCATGCAATTTCTTTATCCGATCACCACGAGGGGCCCAGAGACATCTCTCCTGTTATGTTAGGAAGGGCAAATCCCATCTCGACCAGTCACGTCCCTCCGCATGTTTCAGAGCATACCCGAAAGCTACCTTTATAACTACCCAGTTACGAGTAGAGTTTGGCAACCCCTAATAGTGCTATTATACATGTAGGGAACCATGCGGATCTCAGGTCTAAGGATTATACATCATCATTACTTGAGACCAACTAATGACATAAAGATTCATAACAATCTCAATAGTGTCTCAATGATGGGTCTATCCAACCCCATGTTCTCTAACATGTGCTCACATTACTGATTCGATATCCCCATATCTATGACCGGTGAAACATGGTCATCAATCAATATATGTGCTGGTCGTGGAGTCACTGGTGTTCCGACCATTGACATCCGACCAGGGATACATTTAGAATGACATCATATAAGTTAAAGAGCTTCACCAATAAGTCACATACTTATTGATCTATAACTGATGATTCATTCAAGGAACACGATAACATATTATCAAAGTCATGAACATAATGTAATATCATCATCTCTATGATTGCATCTAGGGCACATTTCCAACATTATCATCTTTACTTGGCATTCAACCAGTGGTAATTTTATTGTCATCGTTACCAGGTGTTAGTTGGGCCCCAGAATACAAAAGAGCCATCGGTGAATATCGATCGCCCATGATTGTATCAAGAGTACATTGACCCTCTGATTGCAGCATCGGGCTTTTGTCGCCGTTTTTGCTGGTCGGAGATGCAGAGGCATTCGGCCATTCTGAACTAGTCAGAACGACCGAATCCTCTGGGAGTGCCACTGGTTGTGACGGTGAATCTTCTTCCATCCGGTCGATATCGTCGTTCTCAGCGAGCGGAGAGGCTGCGATGGAAGAGGACGACGATGACATCGCATTATGTTCCATGGCACGGATGCATGCATATATGTCGAGATCGGAATAGTCTGCCAAGTCGAACCAGTTCTCCTCATCCCATGTTCCTGCCATGATCACATAAGCGACAATGAAACATAAGAAAAGATGAGGATTGCTGAGCGAAAAAGTATTTGAAAAATTATCACCTTCTTCCCCACGGACGGCGCCAGCTGTCGACGCTCAAGTCGCCGATCTTACAAAATAAAATAAGAAAAATGGCTAAAAATTCTTGGATAATAGAATAGGGTTGCTCTTTATTGTACTGAACTGGCTATTACAAAAATGCTCTTGGTGACAAGGTGACTGACTAGCCCTAATTACACTGAGTATATTGCTTGTTGTGCTTCAAATCGAATACAATTGCTTGTGCTTTGATGAATTGGCTTCTGGATCTCCCTGGTTATTCATCATCCACCCTTAAATACTTGGTGAAGAGGCGGCAGTTGCGCCTGGAGAACACATCTTTTGAAAGTGATGCGTCTGGTCGAGGAGGTGGTTGTAATCGCCAGTTGGTGTCAGCTGAGGATGAACACGGATAAAACTGTGTAGTGGTTATTGTCAGCGACTTAGGGCCGAAAAGCATTGTGTGGTTTGGGGTAAATATGGCACGTGTCCCATTCATCACATGGAAAGGATATACTTAGAATCATATCTAAGTTCCAGTTCAAAAGATTCTTTGAGTAATTACCTGGTCGGGCGATAGGAACAGTGTCTCTCCGACTAGGGCTTTCAAAGAGCAACCTCTGGGATTCTCACGACCACAAGGGTCTTAAACCTTGGCCCTTACGACCATAAGAGCTATGAGGTTTTTAATTAAATGTTAAAGGGGTATTAAGGAAATTAATCCTCGTCAGACGACCTTGTTGTTCTCCCCAATTTTCTCATCCACACTAGTCAGCTGTGTGATAAGTTTATTGAAGACATTGAGATGGTCAACGAATCGTGTGCCTTCCTCCATGCTCAACCTATATAGCCACCACTTCAGCAATCATCGGTTTGTTAGTGACTTTGCCATATACAATTCTTCTAAGTTACTCCATAATTTTTTCGATGAATTCTCTTTAATCACTACTTTACCTCATTCCACTCCATCACCTTCTATTATTCAACAATTGTCTTTTCCGGTTTGTCCCTTTCAAGAGCATCATTTTACTCCCGCTGGACAAAGACATCCTTAACCACATATTGTCACACGCTGAAACTCCCCCAACCATCAAATTTCTCCACTTTGTTCCACATTGATTTTGATTTTGATTTTGTGTCACCTAATGCTTCGCCGACATTCTCACAAATTAGATTAATCTGGCATTAGTTCTGATACTTGTTATACTTTAATACCCCTTCTTATGTGCAATAGCCACCGGATCGTTTCAGAGTTACGAGATATGGCACGAGCGTGTACGATACGAAGAACGAAGTTGATAAATCATGTAGAGAGAACCTAATAACAACGACGAAATAATCAAGCCGACCGCAAATTCTTTAAGCACGGTCTCAAAAGAGTACAAGGGGTTGTCGCTTTCTCACAACCCTCTAGAACCTTTTAAGACCACCGGATCCTTGCCATATACAATAATCTAGTGTTAAATAATAACCTAGTATCTAATCCTGGATTTAACGCCTGGTGCTTTGGTTGAGTTAGTGTTCTCTATTACTACCACTCATAGCTTTATATAGTGCTCACTAGTTCCCATCAACAGGAGATAAGAATCATAATCTTACTACAATTCATATAAGAATAACAGACTCTACAAATCCTAGTTAATTAGGATACCAGTCATGCATACTTAACCGCCGGAATCCATGTGTGCGTCCTGCTAAAAGAAGATGAAGAATCCGTGCCTATTTAAAGCAAGCGACGCATTCTCAAAACATGGAAGTATTTCAATTCAGTCAATCTTTTTCTGTGCACTCTCTAAATTATATAGGTGGCATTGCCCTCTCCCTCTTGTAGATCTTTTTCTTTGGCTTTGAATAATGCAATTCTTTTGCCTTGGTGGGGTTCTCCTCCGTCTCTCTTGCCCTCCTTTTAACCAAAAAAAAATCATGGAGTTAATCTTTTTGCAAAATCAACGGATTAATGAATTTTATACATAGGCGCACAAGTACCATCGTGCCACTTCCAATTGTTGCTTTCGTTGTCATAGACCTCACAACATCTAGAGTAGTAGTACCAGTATATATCTAGCGAGGTCTTGGTGAAAAGAATTGAAAGATCCTCTTTTCTGCCTGCTTTACTTTGTGGATCTCCCAAATGCCCTCCCATTGAAGTCTGATGCAAGCAGTAAATCTTTGACTTCTTGGAGATTCGAGCATGATGCAGCAACTCCAAATCTTCTATTCTTTTTTTGAGATTCGAGCAAGCAAAAGAAGTGGCTTTGCAACAGTGTGTTTTTGGGATTGCAACAAACCAAATTCCTTTCCTGAAAACTACCACTGCATAGCAGTATTATAGCACTTCGAGGCTAGAAAATATACGAGTGAGGGTTAGTGCCGCATCTGTTCAGAGAATATGTTCAGATGTAACCTACAAATCTATAACAACATGGCCTAGCTAAGCCCTAGGTTGTGCTTCCTCCAAGCCAATGCAAGTACACGGCGTGTCGATGCACCAGCCACACCTCGTTGCCTGCTTGCCGAGGGTTTCCGGGACATCATGCTGAAAAGAAGTCGCAGGCTGTAACATCGCTGCCCCAACCTCACGAATCAGCTGCCCTGCCAAACCTATAAACACAATAAGCGTGCTTAGTTGCTGGACAGGTTCTGACCTGGCTTGTACCAATGGAACGACATGGGTACAACCAGGCTCATGATTAGATGCGGTTTACACGAAGGAGGGGGTTGATTGGTTGACCGTCTTAGCCTAGGCAGACTCTACTGGGATCTTGTTATTTGACATACCAAATGTGTCGTGCTCGTCCCGATCAAATTAAGACTGCATTTGGAACGGAGGAATTCGATAGGATCTTTAGACAGGTTGCAGCCATTCGTGCAAAATTTCTATAAAATTATGCGTTCCAAACAGCGCGTAAGAATTCGAGAGTGTAGTCGGCCATGTTGGACATCCATGATGCACTTTGGGTACTGTACATGCCACAACTCCAGGGTGTTGTTAGCCATTGCCATCATTGATTGTACAAGATGAAACTTAATTAATGTGCAAGAAACCCCAATCGGCGATGCACCGAGCTAGTTGTATCTGCACCTCCCCTTTAGCACGCGAAAACGGGCGGCCACCACGGCGAATTATGAGCGCGTCTTCGCCAAGCGACCTATCTACTCTCACATTCCTCACACGGTCCCCCTCGCCGGCCAAGGACGGCGACCGCCGTGTGCCGTCCCCGCCTCGCGAACCGCGCCGACGCCGCCGCCGCCGCCGTCGGCACACCAGAATATGCGTGGTTCGGTGCATGATGAGCCCGGCTTTGGAGCCGCGAACAATGATCGCCTCTTTTAGAGAGTTGCGTGGGGGGCGCAAAGGCGCATGAGTGATCAAGATGAGCTAGCTGCTAAAGCAGCAGTTCAACTCCCAAGCAAGGGGACCAAAGGGCCCCATAGCTGCACATATGTATCTGCATCGCAACAACATTTATAATGGAGGATAGATAGATTGAACTGGGGCTACAGCAACATTGCAACAACAGAGGCACACACACGCGTGTATATATATATATATACCAGGATGTATACCTGTATATATATATATGTACTTAGTGAAGCTTCCACTCACTTGAAGAGGACCCCCAAGGAACCTAGATGGGGGTGCCTTTTGGGAGTGTTCGAGTGCAGATTTAGGAACATCTTGGACCATGGACACCCCATTAAAGATACATGCGTGTGTTCATCCTGAATTGAGTGCGCCTTTGCCTTGCGCTTTCGTTCGATTTCCCCATCAGCCAATTCAAATTCCATGAGGTCCAATTCCCTGGAATGATCGAAGAATGTGGAACATACTGTTGCAATAGATTTTGTGTTCGTGCCACCACGCACATTCAGTCGTAGGAGCATTGCTGCTTGGCTCATATATACGGAAGTGGAACCGTTCAGGTGTCCTCTGTGTTAGCAAAAATAGAGGCAAAAGATACACAAATTTTTATATGAAAAACCCTTACAAAAAAAATCACAAACGTCAACCGGCGATAATCACTTTACGAGAAGTGTTTACAAAACGTATAGAAATTACAATGATACGTCAACTCTCACCGTACAGCTTACAAGAGGTATATAAAAGTGTAAAAGGACTTGGAGTCCAAGAAAAAAAAACTAATAAGCTAGTATGACAACTAATCTGCTAATATAACATGTTTGGATTCATCTATATTAGAAATTTGGATCACATACAGATCACATATATCAACAATCTCCACCTTGAGACGAATTTCCTCTTGTAGCATAATAAAGAATCGTCAATCACCAAATAACTCAACAATAAGATAAAAATCACTGTGTATCAACTAGTCTTTAGGACTAAACTGTAACACCAATTAAGCTTGAACAAAACTCAAACTTAATAACAGCAACTAGTTTTGTCATCATATCAGCTAGATTATCATGAGTACTTATCTTGCACACCTTGACATCACCTTGAGCAATAACACCTTGAATAAAGTGATATCTCGCATTTTTTTCTCTCATAAAATATCTGGTTCTTTGTAAGGCATATAGCACTCTGACTATCACAAAATATAGTAGTGCAAGAATTATCTCCACAAAGCTCAGTCTACAAACCTCTCAACCAAATAGCTTCTTTGCAAGTTTCAGAAATAGCTATATATTCTGCTTCAGTGGTAGATAAGGCAACAGTAGCTTCAAACTTGCCTTTTAACTAATAGCACAACCACCAATAGTGAAAACATAACTTGTGAGACTCCTTTTGTCCAAATCACCAGTATAATCAGAGTCAACATAACCAACAAATTCATCTCTAGAATTCTCAGACTGCAAACAAGCATTAGAAGTGCCACACAAATATCTAAAAATTTACTGAACTGCTTTTCAATGCTCTTTTCCAGGATTAGCCTTGTATCTACTAACAACACTCAGTGCATGAGATAAATCAGGACGAGAACAAACCATAACATACATAAGAGAACCAACTGCACTAGAATATGGAACTCTAGACACGTACTCAATATCATAATATGATTCAGGACATAAGGTTGAAGATAATCTGAAATGCGAAGCCAATGGAGTACTAACTGGTTTTGCATTATGTATATTAAAATGGCGAATGACCTTCTCAATATAACCTTGTTGACTAAGGTATAATTTGTCAGATTATCTCTCTCTAATAATTTCCATGCCAAGAATTTTCTTTGCTGCACCTAGATCCTTTATCTCAAATTCATTACTCAATTGTGCTTTTAGTTTTGTTATTTCTGACTTATCTTTTGCAGCAATCAACATATCATTAACACAGAGAAGCAAATAAATAACTGAATCATTAACAGTTTTTAAATAAACACAACTATCATAATCAGACCACTTAAAGTCATGAGAGAAAGCATAAAGGAGTCAAATCTCTTGTACCATTACCTAGGAGATTGCTTCAAACCATAAAGGGTTTTCTTTAATCTACAAACAAGGTGTTCTTTTCCAAGAATAACAAAACCCCCAAGTTGGTCCATATAAATGTCTTCTTCCAACTCCGTATATAAGAATGCAGTTTTAACATCTAATTGCTCAAGTTCATAATCATGTATAGCAACAATACTGAGTAAAGTGTGAATAGAACTATGTTTCACAACTGGGGAAAATACATCATTAAAATTAACACCTGGAATATGACTATAACCTTTAGCAACCAACCTGGCTTTATACTTTGCTGGTTCAGTAGGAGAAATAAATTCATTTTAAAAAAAATCCACTTGTAATGAACATACTTCTTCTCTTTTGGCAATTTCACTAATTCCCAAGTGTCATTATTTTCAAGTGACTCCATCTTATCATGTATAGCAGTTATCCACTTATTATCAGTGGAATTAATAGCCTCAGAGTATGATGAAGGTTCTGTATTACCTTCAATTTCTTCTACCACACTCAAAGCATAAGCAACAAGATTAGCTTTTTCAATCAACCTCTTGGGTGGATTAATCTCTCTCCTAGGCCTGTCAACTGCAATAAATTGTTGTGGTGACTGCTCAACAATATGTGCATTATGAACAATAATATTTTTCTTATCTGGTGTGTCATTTGAACCAACAAAATGATCCATCTGAACACTTGAATTTTGCTCACTCTTAACAGGAGTATTAGTAGACAGTTTATCATTAAGCATATCAGATTCATTAAAGACAATGTTTATGCTAATCACAATGTTTCTGCTAATCACAACCTTATTTGTTTCAGGATTCCATAATTTATATCCTTTAACACCATATTTATAACCAAGAAAGATGCACTTAACAACTCTAGGCTCTAATTTTTCATTATTAACATGAGCATAAGTAGTACAACAAAAAACTCTTAATTCTGAATAATTTGCTGAGGAAACAGACAATACCTCAATTGGAGTATTCTTTTCAATTGCAATAGAGGGTAACCGATTAATAAGGTAGCAAGCAGTGGAAGCGGCTTCAGCCCAAAAACGTCTATCCAATGCATTTGACAACATGCATTGGGCTTTGGAAATGATGATCCTGTTCATACGCTCGGCTACATCGTTTTGTTGAGGAGTATAGGCAACTGTGTATTGCCTAACAATGCCTTCAGTCTTGCAATATGATTCAAATTCATTAGAACAAAATTCCATTTCATTATTAGTGTGAAGTTTCTTTACCTTCTTTTCAGTTTGCCTTTCAACCATAGTCTCTCACTCTTTAAATGCTGAAAATGCTTCTGATTTACGCTTCAAAAAATAAGGCAACACTCTTCTAGAGTAATCATCAATAATTGTTAACATATAACAAGCACCTCCTAGCGATGGCTTGCAAGATGGTCCCTATAAATCAAAATGCACATAATCCAAAATACCTTCTATAGTATAAACCAAAGTATTGAACCTCACCCTCTTGTGTTTGCCAACCACACAATACTCATAAATTTTAGCTTACCGCTGCTATGTCCATTAAGAAGTTCTCTCTTGCTCAATTCTGCCAAACCAATTTTACTCATATACCCAAGACAAATATGCCAAAGATTAGTAGTATCGGAATAAGATAATGAACTTAAAATTACAACAACATTACCTGCAATCAAGTAATAGTACAGATTGGCAAATTTAATATCCGCTTTCATCACAATAAGAAAGCCTTTTGATACTTTCAAAACTCCACATTCACCAGAATACTTGTACCCTTTAGTATCAAGAGTACTCAAATAGATGAAGTTCCTTTTCAAATCTGGAATGTGCCTTACATCTGTCAAAGTTCTGACAATACCATCAAATATCTTGATCTGAACTAAACCAATTTCTGCAATCTTACAAGATGAGTTATCACCCATTAACGCAGTACCACCTTCAACAGGTTCATAGGTTGCAAACCAATCCCTATTAGGACACATCTGAAAGGTACAGACTGAATTAAGAATCCATTCATCATTGGTCTTAGCACATCCAGCAAAGACAACAAGAACTTCTCCATTAGAACCATCATCAGCAGCAAGGGAGGTTTTACCTTCATCATCTGGTTTACCTTTTCGCTTATAATAGCCAGTTTTTTCTCTTTATTTTGCAACTTCTAGCATTCAGAGATGCTGTGCCTACTTTTCTTGTAATATTTGCATGACTTGTACTTACCTCTGGATTTCGACTAGTTCTTGTAGCCGTTCGAACTTTTGCCTCGAGATCCATTGTTTGAGTTCTTCTCTTTTTGTTTGCTACAAACAAACAAGCTTTCTCCTTTTGAACTTAAATTTTCAGAAGGTACCATCTGTTTTATCTTCTCCTTAGCATGCAAAGCTTCAAAAACTTCATTAAGAGTGGGAGTATCTCTACTATATAATATGGTATCTTTGAAATTTGAAAAAAAAACTAGGCAGTGAGCACAAAATAATAAAACACAAATCTTCATCATCATATTTTACCTCTATCGACTCTAAGTCGGCAACGATCTCTTTAAACAACGAAAGATGGTCAAGCACGGATCCTCCTTCTTGCAATTTGTGAGAGTACAACTTCTGCTTGAGATGCATCTTGTTGGTGAGATCCTTTATTATGCAAATTTGTTCCAGCTTCATCTATAATGCCGCAGATGTCTTCTCCTTCAAAACCTTCTGCAAAATATTATTTGATAGATGAATGTGAATCTGAGATAAAACCTTACGGTTTTTACGCTTCTCATCTATGGTTCATGTGATAGGTTCTTTCTCAAATTCTTCCAATGCATCATCCAAATCCATCTGCGCCAGCACAACCCTAATCTTGACTTGCTACAACGAAAATGTTGTGTCTCGACTCAGGAGTGAAAGATCATACTTCAAAGTCGCCATATGGAATAAATTCTGAAATTGATGGTACTGATCTGTGTAAACCTAGCAAAAATCACGACCTATTTGGTATACCTTATGTATACGCGAATCAAAGATCTTCGAATCTCCTGGTATGCTTCTCGGGTGGACAAAGCAAAAATTCACCGATTGGATCACTCGGAAGGCTTGGGGCTTGCTCGGGTGGACGAAGCAAAGAAAAAAAGAAGAAACTCCACGTGATCTGTGCTAACAGGAAAGGCTTGCTTGGTGATAGATTTTTTTTAAAAAGAAAATTTCTTGGGACCTGTGCTGGCTTGGGGTTTTGCGTCTACTGTCTTGTTCGCTTGCGCGGATGTTGCTCGGCTGTTGGTGGCGTTGCTTGGACCGAGGTGACGATTGTTGGTGCTGCTTGGACCAAGGTGTGCACGCGGTGAACGGGAGCCCTCGGGAGCGATGCGTGACGGGGCACCGATCGAGGCGAAGGCGTGAGGCTTGGAGATGAGGACTCGCTGCGCGTGACGACGACACGCCGGATTGGATCTGTTATTTTTTCCCGTATCTCTCCAAACCCTAATCTCCTGTGCTTTTATACCACTTGTTAGGAAAAATAGAGACAAAAGAGACATAGATTTTTACATGAAAAACCATTGCGGGGGGAAAATCATAGACGCCAACCAGCGATGATTACTATATGAAGAGTATTTACAAAACGCATGGGAATTATAATGATACGTCAACTCTCGCCATGCGGCTTACAAAAGGTATATAAAGGGGTAAAAGAACTTAAGAGTCCAAAAAAGAAACTAATCTGCTAGTATAGTAACTAATCCGCTAATATGACATGTTTAGGTTCGTCCATATTAAAAATTCGGATCACATACATACAGGTCACATATATCAACACTCTGGTCAAACTATGGACTCCTTTCTGGTTAGCACTTGCTTTCTGTTTCTGGTGCAGAGTGTATTTCAACATTGCTCATTTGGTTAGCCAGCAATTCTATAAGAGCCATGGTCACTCGTAAATGATGATGAGCTGTCTACTAGAGTAAGTTCTTGGTTAACCAACTCATATGTGCATGTCCATACATAAATCTTGTAGAGCAAAAGGTGAAAACAAAGGGTGACAGGTATGGGTAACTTGTGCCATGTTGCAAACAAGATAAATAGGTGTAGGCCCAGCAACTAAATGAAAGCTCTGTTGTGCCACAGTGGCATCATATACCAGATGATTGTGAGGAGAAATTCCTGATTTGAAGCTTCAATTGTTTGGACGGGATATCCACGTCAGTGATCGTGGCTAGCCTCAAGTTGGAATTGCAAGGTTTAACCATCACCGATATTAACTTATCCTACTAAAAAATCATCATATATCTAGCATGTATCTTGCTTGCAAAACGCGTCATATACTCATTTTTGTTGGGTAAAGCAGAGGAAGTTGGGAGGCAGAGCGGCGCAAATCGCTTCATGCTTTATATAAAATTCTCGTAATCTAATCATTAAAAGTGGAAAAGGGGACATGCCCATATCTTATTAGTCCTAGCTACCCGATTAGCTAGTAACTAGTAATTGGGGTCGCTTTTGTAGACTTCCACTTGATACTCTGAAAACTAGTAGTAACACTCGTCGACTAGCCTGGCAAAGTGAAAACTTTGGTCAGAATTGACGTGCCATACGTGGCTTGCATACTGTAATTTGACATTGGGCACGAGAAGTTGCTGAATTGGAGGTCTCAATAATAGCCTCGTTAAAAAGCGCAAATGGTAAAGCAACATCTCACTTTGAGTAATCTGACATTATCCTAGCTAAAGCGGGCTTATATCCTATCTGTGCATACATTACAGTTTAGACGTAACTAGTCCCACAAATATATGACGGAAATAAAGGCATCTATTCTAGTACTTTCTAAAATAAATGTACATATTCAACTATGCTAAGTATATCTAAAAGAAATGTACGTATATTCAATTATGCCAAGTATACCACTGGAGCTAGCTAACGCTCTCTAGACCGTCTGTAAACTTAAGGGCGTGTTTGGTTCTTTGATTAGACTTCCCTAGCTTGAGCCGGTGTCAAATCAGGAGGTGCATGCTCTCTTTCATGTCGAAACTGTATCATCTACACGCGTGAAATTCGCCGTGTCGACGCACGAACGCCCCGCACTACCACCGCGCATTGTTCGATGGGGTGCCGATCGATCGATCTGCGCACAACGTTGTATTCCATTTCGATCTCTCCATAATATTCCATCGCATTCCACTCCATGTGATGTGGCCTTAGTTGTCTGATCGTCGTTGATCTGTTCTGCCCTCGCACTGGTGGCAGCCACCTGCAAAGTTTTTCAATAAGCACATGATGATTCCACCCTTAAGTACCCCACAACCACAAGGGGCAATGATTTAAAGATCTTTTCATTGGGATGCGGGGCCGGGCCGGGCCGGCTATATCGGAATTTCGACCGTCCGATCAGCGCGAAGCGGGGAGATCTAGGCCGTCCGTCCGTCCGTTGATAGACGGCATCTGGCTTTTCTTACAGGAAGCCACTGTAATTGTGGATGTGCTGTGCCTAGTGGGGTCAATGTGGATGTTTTAGGTCACAAGTGTGGATCAATGGATGCAATTATAAGGTGGACTTATCGGTTGGTTGCGGGGTGAAACGTCAGTTTGCCACTGTGAAAAAAGATGCTGACTAAAACAGTGGCTCCTGATGTGCAATATGTCTTGTTCGTTTTTCTCTTCTTTTTCGCGTGTGCTGTCCTGGGTCTCCGCGTTCCGTCATCTGGCTTATGTTCTTCATGTAGCATTCAGATCGAATGTGTGGTCGAATCGATTCAATCGGAGATAAAAGTTGTGTACGGTACGGAGTTCATTAAGGGCCAGGGAATAAGTCATAACACGGATGCATAATATCTGTGTTACTGTCACATAAGCAAATACCCATGTATGATCGATCCATCACTGTTGCCATAGGCTATGTAGGCATCCCGAACATAACCATGCACAGCGGATATATGCGCTTCATCAAATCCAATTTTATGCCCAACCTATCTAGCAGAAAACAATGCAAGAGTTGACCAGGACCATACATATGCATGCATCCAGTTATCAATTGGCAAAAACTAGGAACAGAGAGAGTAAAATCCATATGAAGAGACCAATGGCTCATATCACAGAGTACAACATAGTGCATGCATGCATGCAAAGAGACATGTCAATGGCAAGCCCGGGTCAGGAATCTATGGAAGTTGGCATGCATGCATAAACAGACGCGGGTAAGGTAGCCCACACAAAACGATACCTTTTCCTATTTTATTTTGAGAAAAACTAGCAAACGCTGTGGCACGATCGAAGGTATAGGTCCGCTGGTTCATCTCCTCTCCTCCATCCTCTCTCCCACTCGTCGGCGATGGAGCACCACGAGAAAACGATTGTGCCTGAGAAAATCTTCTTATTGTACGTTTCAAGGCAATATAATCTTAAGTAAATATTTTTTTTTTCTAAAGCTTAGGGGGCTAGCTGACGAGGATTCTTGACGAAGTCAATATTTTTGGTCAAAGTCAGTCTTTACAAGAGCAGACCCACATATTAGAGGTTCACTTTATAACGGTTATGAACATACGACCAATGTTAAAAGGAAAGTCTAATCCCTTTTATTACGGTCAAGCTGGTCGTAGACCAGTTTGAGTCATGAACTAGCCAGTAATGGATACTACACGACCGGCTATACGGTTTGAACTAGCCCCGACCAGCAAACTGGTCGGGAGACATGGCAATTTTTCCACGTGACTAACGTGAGAGCAGTTATTTGACGCATCTGGCAACTTACAACAGTTGATTAAGAGACGTGATGATTTAAAACTCAACAGAGTAACATGTGTGAAGATATAAGTCGTCTTTAGCGGCATTAACTGCTACCCCTTCAATAGCTATAAAGGGGGCAGCCCACGTATTATGCAACATAACTCTTAACACAGTCATTTTGCTCTCAACATTCTCATTCTTTGTATTCTTATACAAAACACTCATTGTGTCCACGATAATAAAAGTCTTCGTCTAGATTGTACTCTCATATTATTTTTCCGGTAAGCTCGATAGGGGACCTTAGATGGCAACTTATGTATGGATTTATGATTTATTGCTTATGTTGAACTTGTGTCCCGTGTCGGTCATGAAACTTATGTATGAATTATGTTAAACTTGTGGCCTGGTAGTTGTCAAACTTATGTATGAATTTATCGCCTATGTAACTATGTTGAACTTGCTGTGTGTCGATTGTTGAACATATGTAATATGCATGAATTTATTGTTTATATTGAACTTGTGTCGTGTCGAAATTGAAGTGTACTAGAATACCAGGCTATTATGATGTGTACTCACGTGATTGTTGTGATCATCATGTACTTATACTTAATAATTGAATGTTTGAAGTGATGCATTTATTCATTTCTGTATGCGTGTACTATCCGCCGATATTATTAGTTCCTGATCCAAAACTGTTATATATCTGTTCCGACGATGCTGTGTCCAAAACTCCGAATTCATATACTCTAAATCCAAAAAAAAAAATATGAATTAGGATACGTTGCAAGCAATATTCGTCCGAATCCGAGCAGACTGCACCACTAATATGGGCAAAATATATTACTGTCAGACAGAACACATGGAAGCAGTCAAGAACGTACGTACGTAGCATAGTTGTTTGTACATTTATCCAATATCAAACCATGCATGTCAGACTGAGCACCACTTCTCTCAGGTCGTTTTCTAGCATCTTTTTTTTCCCATTGTACTGCATCGGTCGTATGGGTGTTAGTACACAGACACGATGGAGTCCATGCATGCTGGGCCCACGGTCAGCGAGAAGGTAGGCAGCAGGCAGGGCCCAGTGTCAGAGAGAAGCTAGCACTTAGCAGGCAGACACGCTGCAGGGCAGGGCTCGGCGTGCGGTGCGGTGCGACGCAGGCAGGCCGGCCGGTGGTCGCGTGGCAGGAGTACCAGTGATGACGACCGGAGAGGGCTCGCAAAGCTAAAAGTTCTTGGGGGCTGGCCGGGTGAATAACGGCGACTGATCTGGAGGGACATGATTGACGAGCTAGCGGCGCGTAAAACATGCACTTTTGGCGGTGATCTCGTGTTGGTTTAGTTGCCTTGCCGCGTTGCGCTGCGTGCCTGCGCGTGCAACGGCATGCATGCCGATCGAGGCCGAGGCTCGCGACGCTTTTGAGCGAGCGGGGTAGCCCCTATAAGAGATCGATGGATTATGAGCGAGCGAGGCCATGGGATCGATGGGACACATGCCATGCGTGTACCTACGTAAGGGACGCATGATAGCATGCCCCCGGAGTAGGGAGGGAATTACAGTGGCAGTGATGGGGAGCGGTGTGTGCTGGCTAGCTTAGCTTCGTGAGATTCCTGCACGCGAACATGCGTTGCCTCAGGGAATGGATGGAAAGATGTTTGTGTATTGACCTGCCTGTTCGATCGGTTCGATTTCGATTCGTACGTGTCACCGTTCGCTTATCTTATGTACTGGTATTGGTAGAGTACAACAGTACAAGAGCCCAGGATGAAGGCTGTAACCGTCTATTTTCAGATTGTAAATAGTATTTGCTTTTATCGGTTGGTTTGAAAAATTCATTTCAAATTAAGTTGTATTTTTAAAATATCTAGGTTCTACCTCAAATTCAAAACACCTATCTTTGGGCTCAGCCCACTTTCTTCCCACTTGGGCTGGCCCGTCCTTCCTCCTAGGCTCAATCGAGTTCCTCCTCTCCTTTTCCCCAGAACATCCTCCCCCTTCCCCTTTCGGCCAGCTAGACCAGTGCCCCTCCTCTAGCCCTCTGCAGCCTCGTCCCATCGCCAGCTCCTGCAGCTCCGTCCCTTCCGCCACCTGCTCCACCTGCCTGTGGACTTTGGCACCCTCCCACCTCATCGCTCGGCGCCTGTGACGCCCACCTGCTCCCGTCGCCTCCGCCACCTGCTTGGCCCCTGAAGTCGCCGCCTCCGTCGCCCCTCAGCGTCATGGCCGTGCGCCTGCGCCACACACACCGCCTTTTGACTCTCTACCGCCACCTTCTCCCCTCCACCTACCCTTGACTCCGTCGCCCTGTCTCGTCTCCAGCGCCTGCTCGTGTCGCCCCCGCCACCTACTTCGTCTGCCCGAGTCGTTGCTCCCGCATCTTTCCACTGCGCACGCTTGCCCTGTCCTCTCAGACCAGAGCGCCCATGTCGCACCGCCTTGGGAACCCGCGCGTCTCCGAATCTCCAACGTCTCTTCCTTCCCTCCCCTTCGGCTATAAGAAGCCCTGAGCCCCATCTCGTTCCTCCCTCGTCTCTCATTCGCTTCTGGTAAATGCCACCAGGGAAGAGCCCGAGCAGCCCCCTTTCTTCTCCCAAATCCCCCACTCTCGCTCGTGTTGCTGTGGTTGCCCGAAGCCCCAAGCTCCGAGTTTGAGCTGCCGCGTGCCTCCTTCTGGTTCTCGCCGCACCAGTGCAGCCCTCTTCTACAAGCGTCAATTCATGCCCCAGAGTTCCTTAAAGCAATCCTCTCACTCAATTTCAGTTTTGTGTCGTAGGAACCGTCGTCTTTCCTCCTCTCCTTCAGTCCCAGTCGACCCCTTCATTGTCGTCTTACTTCGTCTCTGAACGCGAGCTCCCCCACCGTCGTTCGCTGTCCGCCGACCCCCCCCCTCTCGGTCTTGGTAAGCCCCCTTTCACCGTGCCCAGTTCTCCCCCTTGCCTTTTCGACCACGTCGAGCGGTCAAAACACCTTTATGACCACATCTACTGCTATGTCTACGGCCACGTCTACGACTACATCTACGACCAGGTAGTCGCATTGTCGAAACTCCTTCAGACCACCCTGCGTTATCGAACTCCTTTCGAACACACCGCGTTGTCGAAACTCCTTTAGACCACACTGCGTTGTGGAACTTCTTCCGACCACGCGTTGTCTAACATCTTTCAGACCACACCGCGTTGTCGACCTCCTTCCGACCACACCGCGTTGTGGAACCTCCTTCAGACCACACCGCGTTGTCGAACTCTTTCCGACCGCACCGTGTAGTCGAAACTTCTTCCGACCACATGTAGTCGATACCCTTATGACCACATGTAGTCGATACCCTTATGATCACATGTAATCGACACCCTTTACGACCACAAGTAGTCGATACCCTACGACCACATGTAGTCTATACCCTACGACCACATGTAGTCGATACCCCTTCCGACTACGTGTAGTTGAAACCCTTTTTGACCACATGTAGTCGAAACTCCTTCTGACTATGACGTGTAGTCGAACCCCTTCCGACTACGTTGTGTAGTCGATAGCTCCTTCCAACTATATCGTGTAGTTGAAGCTCCTTCTGACTACGTCATGTAGTTGAACCGCCCTCCGACAGCGTCAACTCGAAGTGAGCAGTACTCAAAACGAACAGTACTCGAGGCCAGCGGTACTCGAAACAAACTGATGCGGACATCCTTAGCTATATTGTTTCATATAATGTTTTCAATTCATTAAATACCTCAGAACAACATGAGCTTACTAAGAGAGTTGAAAAACAAGAGAAGCTTATCCAACAGGTGAATCTGTTCACTGAATTTCCTTTTAAATTAGATGAGAATTTCATACTACCTAAAACTAGTGTTTTGCTTGTGCTCAGATTGGAAGATTCAATAATGTACGGAGATGAAGGATATGAGGCTGTTCTTGAATAAAGGCCGTCACAATGGAGGAGAAGCTCGTGGGAGACAAGCAAGGGGAGAGAAGCCCAAGAATCCAAGTCAAAATTCGAAACTTCCACAAGCCCAACCAAATTCAAATTCGGAATCAACTCAGAATTCAATTCGGATTCGGAATCAGCCTCAAATTCGGATTCAGAATCAGCAGGACAGTCCGGAGTAAAAAGGCCATAACTTTCTCATACGAAGTCGGATTTGAGTGTTTTTGGGCTTGTTGGAAAGCTAACTTCAAGCCCGATCCAACGGATCCTCCCTCACTCCGAAATTCGTCCTGTATCAAAAGATATGACCGAAACAATATAACGGTTGTAAAATCAGAGTTTCCTTTTACATTTTGGAATGTATCGAATTGGAGTAGGACTCCAAATCCGAATTAGAATAGGAGTAGGGCCTCTTGGCCAGCCATGAGGAGGAGTAGGAGCACTATATATAGAGGGTAGACCCCATTGTAACCTCGCACCACGTTTAATATAATTTCAAAGCTTTTGCTTGATTCTCTGTTGTGCTTAAAGCCAAAACAGAGGGAATTGGGCATTGAGAATAAGGGTCGTTCTTGCTTTTCCATTGGAATTGAGGGTTCGACGATCTTCGCTTGTGGTCGTGAGGATCCAATCAAGTGTGTGTTTGGGCGAATTTTCCATAGAGTTGCAAGTCCGTGCACTGGCGCGGGGGATCAGCTGGTGGTTCGTCAGGATACACAAGTTATCAAGAGGTCCTACGTCGAGAAGATCGGGCACCCCCGCATCAGGTGGTATCAGAGCTCCGTTGAATCGGTAGGATCTTTATCCAGATTATCTAAATTTTTTTCCCTATACGAAAAAGCCATACAAAAAATTCTTTCAAATAGTAGTATTTAATTTGTTATTCTAGTGAGTTTTGTTAAGTTTTTGTCCATTAGAATCAAGTTTAGTTTGCTGATCTTGAATTCTTTTGCGTTGCTTTTATTTGAGCCTATTTTGATTTTTTTTGTCGTGTTTATAAAAAAACACCAAAAAAAGTGAGTAACCAATTTATCCTTTGTGAACCTTTCAATCCTTTGCGAATACTTTGAACCTATTGAAGACTAGCTAAATCGTTGCTTCGGGCTGCATATTAATATTTGTGTTCTTGCAATTGTTCAAAGATCAAAAGGTGGGAAAGATTTTTTGCTCATTTTTGGTAGAACAAGAATTTTGGCAATAGTTCAAAAAAAAAGAAAAAAAAAAGAAAGAAGAGAAAAAAAAAGAAAAGAGAAAAGGAAAAAGAAAGCGCATAGCCGAACCATAAACTTGAGCGAATATCCCCACTCATTCTTGATTCAATTGTCAGAATATTAATATTTTGTGCAATCTTGTGCCCTAGTTTCATTATTTGCAACTAGCTAGCGTCTTTCTATAACTTGTGCAATACGAGCTATTTTGTTCTTCACTTATATCTTACATAGCTCATTCCTTGATTGCACTAAGTTCCAATATCTTTGCGTGTGAGTTGCTTTGATTTTCACTTATATCTTTGTGATCGGCAACTAGGCATTGAATTCTAGTTTGGATATTTACTTAGCCTTACAATACCTAGAGTTTTCAAATTAAGTAGGTATTCATACCAAGCTCCACAAAACACCCGTTGTCGTGCTTTGACTTGCTCTTGAAATTCGCTCACACATCACCTTGTGGTTCCTGCTGCCCTGAAGTGTAAGTATTGTTGATCTTAATTCCTTTCGGAACGGTAAAGAAACTTCACCTTGTTAGGATTGTGAGTTGAGTGACCTCTACATATACACATACACCTACATACATATTCTTTGCTTTGCTGCTAACAATGGCGTATGTTGAGTATCGTATCTTCCCTTCTATGGTAGTAATGATCCGAGGAGTATCTTGAGTGGGTACAAGACATGGAGTTCGAGCTTGAATCCCATAAGTTCAATCGAAGCCAAGGAAGTGAGTGGCCACTTTATTCTTTACGGACTATGCCTTTAGTTGGTGGCAACAACTAGGTGGAAAGCGATTTATTACATCTTGGGTCTGCATTTAAAAGCATCATGAGAAGAGAATTTGTTCCATCCTATTATGGCGGAACTACTACGACACGTGGAGAGCATTAAACAAGGATGCAAAGTTGTCAAAGATTACTATATTGAGTTAAACCATGCAATGCGTCGTGCCAATATCACTAGTGCATATCAAGAAAAGGCATATTTCAAAGCGAGCTTGAATTATCGGATCGTTCTTTGCACTTCAAGATGAATATTTTCGTAGTCCGCAAGATCTTGTGAAATTTGCTATGAAGGCGAAAAGAGACTTAAACACATTCAAGCACATCAATTAAATCTGCTTGCTCTTTAGTTCTAATTCATCCACCGGTGTGTCACTTGAGAAGAAGATCGAGCATGATAATTTTTCTTCGACCGAGGTGATGAGTAGTCTTGCCCGTCACAACCCGCAACACGTGAGGAGGTTGTGGTTGGTGGTAGTTGTGCCCTTCTTGCCCACGGTCTTACAAGGATGAGATGTATCAAAACCCATGTGAGAATGAGAGCCACATAGCCAACTTGAGTGAGAGTGATAAAAGAGTGGTGTGTGATTCCACCATACGCGAGATTGAGAGCATCCCAATTGAGAGTGTGAGAGATACACCAAAAGAAAAGAGAGATAGATGATAGGACAAGTAAGATTATTTTTGAACCTAACAACTTACCTCTATTTCTAGTGTTGTATCCCACATTCTGCAGTGGACCAAGCAAATAAGGAGTTGGAGATTCAAGAGCCCTCACCATTGGAAGAGAAAGATAAAGAGCTAACCATAGATGGAGAGGAATACCAAGATCAAGGTAATACTATTTGTCTTGAATTGGTCGTTTATGAAAACAAGGTGCGTAAAACTGAGAACTCCATTATTCATTTGATGATTCCACGTTCTAAATTTGATATGCTTAATTTGCATAATGTGAAATTGATTACTCAAAAAGAAGTTCTTAGTAGAATACACATTAATAATTCTTTGTGTTATATCATATTCGATAGTCCTAAACATGTATCTAGTGTGATTAAGAAGGTTCTTGAAATTTCACACTTAAGATCACTAGTAAATAGCTACATACACACATATAAATTCAATTTGATTGGTGATGTTGGTGTAGACAACATGTTTCAAGTTTATCAAATATACATTACCTATGATAATCTTGTTGATTTACAATCACATGTTTTGTGCAAACCATCTATTGAGCAATGTCATGATATCTTTAAGATGGGTTTAAATACAAGTGTCTATTGTTTAGAATGCAACATGATACCTACTTGTTTATCTCTTAAATGTATAACTAATCAGAGTAGCGCAGTTGAATTATGGAATGGTATCAATTGGTTTTCACCCACTTTACTTGACTTTGGTATTGGGAAGGTGAAATTTTATCATATGAGTCAGTTGTGCCATTTGAAATGTGATTCCGAGCTATCGATTGTACAAAACAACGCGAATAACACAACAATTGATTCATACATATATCACGTATATACGTTGTTCTCTTTGTTTAATACATGTTCGGCAAATCATCATGCGCTACACGGAACTTGTTTGGATGATAAATACATATACCATGCATATACGTTGTTTTCTTCGTCTAGCACATTTTCAGTTATCAAAAGCCGAGGACGGCTTTTTTTGAAGAAAGGGAGGATGATGCGGACATCCTTAGCTATATTGTTTCATATAATGTTTTCAATTCATTAAATACCTCAGAACAACATGAGCTTACTAAGAGAGTTGAAAAACAAGAGAAGCTTATCCAACAGTGAATCTGCTTCACTTGAATTTCCTTTTAAATTAGATGAGAATTTCATACTACCTAAAACTAGTGTTCCCTTGTGCTCAGATTGGAAGATTCAATAATGTACGGAGATGAAGGATATGAGGCTGTTCTTGAATAAAGGCCGTCACAATGGAGGAGAAGCTCGTGGGAGACAAGCAAGGGGAGAGAAGCCCAAGAATCCAAGTCAAAATTCGAAACTTCCACAAGCCCAACCAAATTCAAATTCGGAATCAACTCAGAATTCAATTCGGATTCGGAATCAGCCTCAAATTCGGATTCGGAATCAGCAGGACAGTCCGGAGTAAAAAGGCCATAACTTTCTCATACGAAGTCGGATTTGAGTGTTTTTGGGCTTGTGGGAAAGCTAACTTCAAGCCCGATCCAACGGATCCTCCCTCACTCCGAAATTCGTCCTGTATCAAAAGATATGACCGAAACAATATGACGGTTGTAAAATCAGAGTTTCCTTTTCTGTTTTGGAATGTATCGGAATTGGAGTAGGACTCCAAATCCGAATTAGAATAGGAGTAGGGCCTCTTGGCCAGCCATGAGGAGGAGTAGGAGCACTATATATAGAGGGTAGACCCCATTGTAACCTCGCACCACGTTTAATATAATTTCAAAGCTTTTGCTTGATTCTCTGTTGTGCTTAAAGCCAAAACAGAGGGAATTGGGCATTGAGAATAAGGGGTCGTTCTTGCTTTTCCATTGAATTGAGGTTCGACGATCTTCGCTTGGGTCACGAGGATCCAATCAAGTGTGTGTTTGGGCGAATTTTCCATAGAGTTGCAAGTCCGTGCATTGGCGCGGGGGATCAGCTGGTGGTTCGTCAGGATACACAAGTTATCAAGAGGTCCTACGTCGAGAAGATCGGGCACCCCGCATCACAAACAGTACTCGAAGCCCACAGTACTCGAAACGAATAGCACTTAGAACCAACGATGCTTTGAGACCACCTGTACTCAAAACGAACAATACTCAAGCCCACAAGACTCGAAATGAACAACACTCGAACTAGCGATTACTCAAGTCGAACTTTAGAAGCTCCGTTCTCCTCCGTTATAACTCTGATTCTAGTGATTTTTGTTTTTAAATTTATCTAAATTCAAGACCTTGCTAAGGGCACTGGTCTTATTTAAATTGGAGTTAATTTCCTACTTTTTATGTATTTATTTGTTCTCTTTTCCTATTTATCTTTTGGTGTGTTCGTCTAATAGAGTTCAAGATGCGGTAGATCTCCGCCATCAAGCACAAGACTCTCAAGACTCTCACCCCTTCACTCCGGTGAGTCAATACTTTGATCATTTTGAACTTACATTTCATAAATTATATTCCTTTAAATTACCAAAATTGCATACTTTAATTATTTAAGCAAATGTATGTTAACCCTTAAGGTAGTTAAATATCTATTTAGCGATTAATTAATTATTATACCATTATGGAATACTTGGACAAGTTTGTTGTCATGTTCGTAGACGATATTCTGATATACTCTAAGACCATTGAAGAACACGTTGAACATTTTCGTTTAGTTCTAGAAAAGCTTAAAGAGTATCAGTTTTATGCCAAGTACAACAAATGTGAATTTTAGCTTCATGAGATCAGTTTTCTCGGACACATTATATCCGCTGGAGGAGTCGCAGTGGATCCATCCAAAGTAGAAGCTGTATTGGATTGGAAGTAGTCCACCACGATAACTGAAGGATTCTCCAAGCTGTCCATGCCAATGACCCATCTGCTTAAAAAGGAAAAGAAGTATGAATACACAGAAGTTTATGAAAAGAGTTTCCAAGAATTGAAGAAGAAAGTAACCTCTGCACCAGTGTAATCCTACCAAATATACATCAGGACATTGAAGTCTATTGTGATGCTTCACGCCAAGGTCTTGGCTGTGTGGTTATGCAAGGAGGAAAAGTCGTGGCATATGCGTCCATACAACTCCGTCCCTATGAAGACAACTATCCAACCCATGACTTGGAGTTAGTAGCAGTAGTCCATGCCCTAAATATTTGGCGGCATTAACTGATTGGAAATCATTGTAATATCTTTACAGACCACAAGAGTCTTAAGTACATTTTCACCCTAACAGATCTCAACCTCCGACAAAGAAGATGGCTAGAGCTGATTAAAGACTACAATTTAGATGTTAACTACCATCCTAGAAAGGCCAATGTAGTAGCCGATGCATTGAGCTGTAAATCCTACTGTAGTAATGTCATGATTCAAGAACACCAACCTGAGCTCTACAGAGAATTTGAGGCACTCAACCATGGGATAATAGAGCAAGGCACCATCGCCATTATGGAAGTACATCCAACTTTACAATAGCAAATCAAGACTGCTCAAGAAGGACATCCTGGAGTCCAAAGATTTAAACGCCTCATGTTCAACAGAAAAGGCCCCAAGATGATTGAAGATCCGCAAGAAATCTTATGGTATGTGAAACGTCTCTTTGTTCCCCACTAGAAGGAACTAAAGGATTTGATACTAAAAGTAGCCCATAGCTCAGCTTACACACTGCACCTAAGCAGCACCAAGATGTATCAAGATATGAAGATTCTGTATTGGTGGCCGTAAATGAAAAGAGAAATCGCCGAGTTTGTAGCTTGTTGTGATGTGTGCCAGCGAGTCAAAGCAGAAAACCAAAGACCCCTAGAATTACTTCAAACGCTACAAATCCCTCAATGGAAATGAGAATAAATTGGAATAGATTTCATTACGGGTCAGCCAAGGACCAAGTTTGGATGTGCTTCGATATGGGTCATAGTGGATAGATTAACAAAAGTCGTCCACTTCACCCCTGCGAAGACCACCTACAAAGTAGACAAGTTGGCTAAGTTATATGTGACTCGTATTGTGTGTCCACATGGAGTACCTAAGAGGATGGTGTCGGATCGAGGTTCTCAGTTCACCTCGCATTTCTGGGATAGTCTGCACGACACCCTTAGAACACACCATGCTTTCAGCACATCATATCATCCTCAGACTGTTGTACAGACAGAAAGAGTAAATCAGATTGTAGAAGATATGCTTCGAGCTTGTGCATTGGAATTTACCGTAGACTGAGAGAAATATCTACCATATGCAGAATTCGCCTACAACAACAGTTTTCAGTTGAGTCTAAAGATGTCACCGTTTGAAGCACTCCATGGAAGAAAATGCAGAACTCCTCTGCATTGGTTAGAGTCAGGAGAAGGTTATGTCTTCGGACCGGATACCCTCAAGAGAGCAAAAGAGAAAGCTCGACTAATCAGAGACCGCCTTCAAGCGTCGCAATCCAGACAAAAGAGTTATACTGACAATCCTCGTAGGAAGTTAACCTTTGAAGTTGGGTATAATGTGTATCTCAAGGTATCACCGCTTCGGGGAACTCGAAGATTTAAAGTGAAAGGCAAGCTAGCGTCAAGATACATCGGCCCATTTCCAATTACAGCCAAGAGTGGAGAAATAGTCTATTAACTAGAATTACCTGAGAGCTTGTCAAACGTCCACAGCGTGTTCCACGTCTCTCAACTCAAGAAATATCTCAGAGTACCTGAAGAGCATACTCCAGCCGAAGCCATCACACTTCAGAAAGATCTAACTTATTCATAGCATCCAATAAAAATTCTCGAAGTCGTAGAGAAACAAACCAAACGCTAGATCATCCGCCTCTGCAAGGTTCAATGGAGCAATCACTCGGAAAGAGAAGCCACCTAGGAGCGCGAAGATCAGCTGAAGTTGGATTTCCTGTCCCTATTCCCAGAGCAGCCCGAATCTCAGGGTCAAGATTCCATTTAAGGTGGGTAGGTTTGCAACAGTCCATTTTCATATTGTAAATAGTATTTGCTTATGATAGTTGGTTTCAAAAATTTATTTGAACTTAAGTTGTATTTTCAAAATTTCTAGCTTTTACCTCAAATTCAAAACCCCTCTCTTTGGGCTCAACCCACTTTCTTCCCCCTTAGGCCGGCCCGTTATCCCTCCTAGGCTCAGCCAACCTCCTCCTCTCCCTTTCCCCACCCCATCCTCCCCCTTCCCCTTTCGCCCAGCTAGGCCAGTGCCCCTTCCCCTAGCCCTCTGCTACCCCATCCTATCGCGAGCCCCTGCGGCTATCTTTCAATTGAGCATCACAAGATTGTTCGATTACACAAGATGCTTACAAAGCCTCTCCAACAAGGAGGGCAAGAGCTCAACAAGGAGCACACTCCAAACCCTAGTTCTCCTCTCCTCTCCTCCAAACCCTAGAAAAAGAAGAAGGGGCTAAAATGAATGCTTGGAAGGTTTTCCATCTCCCCCTTTCCTATTTATACTAGAGAGCTAGGGTTTCCTTTTTGGGGTCACTTACACATAGGACCCACACACAAATAACACTTGAAGCAATCGCCTGCTTCACCACGTGTAGGTTGATCAGCGGTTCTCATCGCGTCGCCAAGCCTCTCTTGTCCGAATCCCATCGGAACCTCCCAGAGACCCGCACCGATATCCGCACCGCCTGATCCAACCAACAGATCGAACCACCGTTCGATCCGTCTTGCCCATTCTGCACTGCTTGAGTCACACGACCTCACCCGGTATCCATGATCGTTCTGGACCTCAGCTCTCCAAGCGTAGTCCCGATCCACTCACCGTTGACGTCGTTGACCTGCAAGCCACCTGCACAGCAATAGACAAACAAATCGTTTCCGGGAATAAGTTCTTCACAACTTGACCCACGTTAGTTCCACAATGCAATATACAACAATAAAGCATTGAAGTTCATATAATAACACAATCAAAACCAACTCAATGCAACACTTGGCTAACCTTCAAGCCATTGCGGCCCGATCGCCCCTTACGGGCGGTCCGACCGATTCATCTTGGTCGGACCGCTCCCACAACGGCGGTCGGACCGGTCCAAAGGACTTAGCCAAATTTTCAACTCAAAATTCAAACCTTCGGAATTTTCAAGCGAATAGAACTTTTGATAGGAGCTCCAAAATGATGGGACCACATCCGGAGACTCCTCACTTGCCTACACAACCTATTTTTGGATTAGCCCCAAAATCCAACTTTAGGTCGAGCCGGTCCGACCGGCCACCATCTGCCGGCTCGACCGTCGGGATCGACCGCCCATAACGCCGGTCGGACCGCTGGTGGTCGACGGCGATAAGCAAAACCAGCGCGAGATTTTGCAAACCAACAAGGCCATTGCCAATTGACTCATCATCCTGAGATCGTGCACATATCCTCACGATATCCACACCCTCCTCATCGCCCAGCGCCTGCGACGCCCACCTGCTCTCGTCGCCTCTGCCACCTGCTTGGCCCTTGAAGTTGCCGCCTTTGTCACCCCGTCCTGTCGCCTATCTCGCCATCGCGTCAGCACCATGGTCGTGCTCCTGCGCCACGCACGCCACTTTCTGGCCCTCTACGGCCACCTGCTCCCCTCCACCAACCCTTGACTCCGACGCCCTTCATCGCCAGCGCCTGCTCGTGTCGCCCCTCCCACCTGCTTCGCTTACCCTAGTCGTCACTCCTGTCACCTCCCCGCTGTGCACGCGCCTGCCCTGTCCTCTCCAACAAGAGCGCCCATGCCACTCGAGCACCTGCGCGCCTTCGAGTCTCCAACGACTCTTCCTTCCCTCTTTGGCTATAAGAATCCCTGAGCCTCCTCTCATTCCTCCCCTCTTCTCTCCTTCGCTTCTCGTAAGTGCCACCAGAGAAGAGCCCGAGCAGTCCCCTTTTTTCTCCCAATTCCCCCACTCTCACTTGTGTTGTTGTGGTTGCCCAAAGCCCCGAGCTCCGAGTTCGAGCCGCTGCACCAGTGCAGCCCCTCCTCTACCCGTGTCAATTTGTGCCCCAGAGCTCCTTGAAGTGATCCCCTCACTCGATTTCAGTTTTTTTGTTGCAGGAATCGTTGTCTTTCCTCTTCTCCTTTAGTCCCAACCGACCCCTTCACCGCCATCTTCCTTCGTCTCCAATCGCGAGCTCCCCCACCGCCGACCTCATCTGACCTCCCTCTCGGTCTTGGTAAGACCCCTTTCCTCGTGCCCGGTTCTCCCCTTGCCTTTCCGGCCACGCCGAGCGATCGAAACTCCTTTATGACCACGTCTAAGACTACATCCACGACCACGTATATTTCTACGTCCACGACCAGGTAGTCGCGTCGTCGAAACTCCTTGAGACCACCCTGCATTGTCGAACTCCTTCCGACCACGCCACGTTGTCGAAACTCCTTCAGACCACACTGTATAGTTGAACTCCTTCCAACCACACCATGTTGTCGAACCTCCTTCAGACCACACCGCGTTGTCGAACTCCTTCCAACCGTGCCGTGTAGTCGAAACTCCTTCCGACCATATGTAGTCGATACATTTATGACCACATGTCGTCTATACCCTTATGACCACATGTAGTTGATATCCCTTCCGACCACGTGTAGTCGAAACCCTTTCCAACCACATGTAGTAGAAAATCCTTCCGACTACGTCGTGTAGTCCATACCTCCTTTTGACTACGCCGTGTAGTCGAAACTCCTTCTGACTACGTCCTATAGTCGAATCTCCATCCGACCGCGTCAACTCTAAGTGAGCAGTACTCGAAATGAACAGTACTTGAAACGAACAACACTCGGAACCAGCAGTACTCGAAGCTAGAACTTCAGAAGCTCCGTTCTCCTCCGTTAAAACTCCGATTCTAGTAATTTTTGTTTCTAAATTTGTCTAAATTCAAGACCTTGCTAAGAGCGCAGTGTTATATAAATTAGATTTTATTTTCTATTTCTTGTGTATTTATTTATTCTCTTTGCCTCTTTATTCTTTTTCCGGTGCGTTCGTTCGAATAGAGTTCAAAGATGCGGGAGATCTCCAGTTTAATCAAGCACAAGACTTTCAAGACTCTCTCCTCTTCACTCAAGGTGAGTCAATACTTTTATCATTTTGAACCTATATTTTATGCAAATTATATTCCTTTAAATTACCAAAATATTATGCTTTCATTCTTTAAGCAAATGTATGTTAAACCATAAGGTAGTTAAATACACATTTGGTGATTAGTTAATTATTATTATATACCATCCTTTGACAATTGAATCCATTATTCCATATCACCCTAGTAACTATGTGGTAATCACTAGTTATATGTTGTACTTCAGCACATGCTAGTCTTGCTTAAGTACCAAGGCATTAAATAACATAATCATCATATTTTAATCATGAAAGTGATTTGGGTAGTCATTTTAGGTAAATGATTGAAATGTTGTGGTAATGTATTTTGTTCCTAAAAAACCCTATTAAAATTTTGTTAACTCATCTGAGCGGATGGTATGGTGGTGGGTGCCGTCGGAGCACGAGAGTGGTTGGTATGTAGTATGAACCGTCTGGATGGATTAATAACTTAATCTTGTCATGGCCTCGTATGTAAAAATAAGTACAACCACTAGTCTATAAAGTACAACTTGGCTTAGTAAACTTATTGGACTCTGAAAGTCATCTCACTAGTGGAGGAGCGAAGTTGTGCAAGCGTTGGATACGATTGAGCTTGAATGGGACACCAAGGGATGGTGAAGTTGCCAATCGCGCTAGACGTTGTGGAAGTCGTAGTCCATCTGTCTTAGCGTCTGTAGTGAACAACTCGTACAACTTATATGACCCACCGCAAATGGACGCAACCCATATATGTGAGATGGTGGAAGGGGCGAGGTAATGTGAAAGTTTACTGTGACGATCACTCAACTATATGACTAATCAATCATGTGGGGCAATGAGTTTAATTGTCTCTTGTGGGTACAGTGTACAAACTCTGTAGAGTCTAAACTGTTTAAATAGTCGTGCCTACGTTTAAAGACGGACATGAAAACTTAACTTGAGTTAGTTCTATTTATAAAACCTTATGGGTAGGATGATTATAATGTCGGCTCACATTGCCTGAGGTTTGGATTTTTCCTGGGTCGTCGTACCCAATGATGTTAATGTATGGAAGTGACTCCAATCAAAATTTAAGTATAGGTGGAGGTAGCCTTCGCCGTTATAAATATTGCACAATATCTCTTTCAAAAATGAGATTTAGCTAAACTGCTAAGTCATAAGAATTTCTAAGTATTGTAATTGAAAACGTTGGTTTTAGCAAATAAAAGAACCCGAGCCATCCTTATTAAGCTTTGCATGTATTATTATTGCATTATGTGTGTTGGCTCGTAAGCACGGAAGTTGTGCTCATCCTCGCTCTTTCCCCTAAACCCTCAGAAGTAGGAACTAATGGAGATTATGCATATTACGAGGATCCAGAAGTTGGAGGCCCCGGGATGACGAAGAGTACTGTAGTTCGTTTAGTCTGGGTCTCAACTTAGTCTCGCTGACTCCGTTAGTGCTTGTGTGCATCCAATATTAGTCTTTGGTTAATATCGCTTGCCTGTGGAGAGATGCACTCTATCCTTTTGCTTCCGCTTTTGCTACCTTTGTATTGTAATTATTTGGCATGTTTGGCGTTTATTGTAAAACTCGACCCGATGCGGTTTATGTGAGTCTAATGTCCGTAATTTAATGTTTGGTTCAGTTTTTATCGTGTATAAAATTATTTAGTGATATTTCTGTGAATGCTTTCTACTGATTCAGAAAATAGAACTATGTTTTCACAGAAGATTTGAATTTATAAAATCCGGATCTGACGAACTCCGAGCATCTATCCCATCACATGGTCGTGTTGCGTTGGTCGGAACCATATAAAGAAACTAATAGACTGCTGTATAGCCCGGCGGAGCGGCCTACAATGCGACCCATCCCTACTAGTTTGGGCCGGGCCAGCAAACTGAAACGGAAATATTACTTCAGCGTGCACAATTTACGCTGCATACAATCGCGGATTATTAGGCCATGTAGCCCGTGGGTCAACAAGTGGAACAAGCCTCATTTTCGTTATTGTATGCAATGCCGCCCAAATCAGGGGTGTGCTTAAGTCCATGTTGAATTGCACTACTAAATCAAATCGTCTTCAGAAGAAATCCCTCCTGATTTACACATGCAGAGATATGCTGGCTGGCCATGGACCAGGCCAGTCAGCGGGCGATAGATACCGCCGACCCTGCACGTAAAGCAAAGCATGCGCGTGTCCATTAGAAACGATAGTGGACACGTAAATCGTGGATGCTTACACTGATTACATTTAGACTCTTGTTCCAAGGCCTACAGCGACAGGTTTGTGCCGGTCCACTGCAACTCAAAATGGCGAGCTCGTGCACAAAATGGTGGGTCTCAAGTTTCAATTTCCACGAGCAAGTTGTTGGCTGCCCTTTCATCTGAAGAGCAGGACACCACGTTTTCAACTCAATATAATAACCATACATGTTGGACTACCTAATTGTTGGCAGCTGTCGTAGTATACACTGACTGGATATGTATCGCAGCATTTTCTAAAAAAATATTTCTACCGCGTAAAGTTAATCTGTCTACCAAAGAAGCCATTAGAATCTCACCTGTTTTTTTTTCTACAGAAAAAAGTGATGAGACAAAGATCACACAAAAACCAGTGATGCATAAATCGATACTAACAGAAGACTAATCAATGCATTTCTAAATATACATAATAAAAGATTTACAACAGAATAGTCTGGTCGTACGTACAACTTACAGTCGGACGTGATTAATAACAGGAAGCAGCGCAGAAGTCGCAGTGGTGCAGATCGTAGATGTAGCAGTGAAGCGAGCAGTCGCGCAGATGCGATGCCCATAAACCTTATTGCTGCTCTGTGCAGGTGAACTATACGACAATGGTTTGGAGATACCTGCTCACCATCCTTCCTGGTGCACACCGAGGAGAATGGATGGAATAGTTCGACAACTCAACTCTTCAGCACAGTAAAACAGAGAGGAAGAAGAAGAAATTGGAAGTGAATGAATCATCGCAGATCTGGACGTCTCTGGATGTTTTAAAGGTCGAGTCAATTACTCTCTCGTAATTGCATAATAAACCACTGTTAACTGCTAATTCAAAACTAATTAATGGCCATTAAGCAGTGTTTATTGATCTTGATTATACACTGGTCTGCAGCTTCGACCACTAGTCTATAGCTTCGATCAATGTATTACAACCACACTGGTCTATGGATCCGATCATTATTTTTCGACTACTTTGTTTCGATCACAGTGTTTCGACCACACTGGTGTATGGCTTCGACTACATTATTCCGACCACACTGGTCTATGGTTTCGACCACATTAGCCTATGGCTTCGACCATATTGTTTCGACCACACTGGTCTATGGCCCGACCACATTGTTTCGTCCATCGTGTTTCAACCACTTTATTTCGACTAGAGAGAAAAGTCACACGATTGCCACACGAATATACGCGCGTGCGTGCGTACGTACGTGTGTGTGTGTGACTTTAGCTATAGTCCTCTTCGTATCACCCATACCATGTAACGCATATTTCAAGGGGTGGTAAAGACTCAATCTTATAAATTGGTCTCCCACCACTTAGCTAGGTAATATGGGTCTAAATCATGCATACTTTAAATTTTCAGAAACGAATGAGCCTTTACACATATGAGCCCAATTCTAACACAAATGCATATTACCAACGAAACAAAATAAATTAACTGCAAAAGAAATAGTTAAATCCAGCTTTAGCACACTTGCACTACTGCAGATTCGCAAGGAGGAAATAATATTTGATCGATTCATGTGAACCAACCAAAGGCGTGAACAGTATCCAATCCTGTGGATTCCGAAATCCTTCAATTCTTGCTGCATGAATCTTTTTCAAAGGGCCCATAGCAATGGACAGGAGACTTATTTTTGTAATACATTGGACCACGGAAGCAGATCCTCTCCATGGAACTTCCAGTACAATTGGTCACTTAAGGAAAAAGGGTGGAGTTTTCTTCATTTCCTGACTACGATTTGGAAACCCAATGTTTTTCATTATATAAAGAGCATTTTGTCAATTATGTCTGACTTCACGTGTTTCCGTATGCACGTACGCCACGATCAGCGGAAGATGCATCTGATGAGGTACTGACCAGTTTTAACGTCTTCCACACGCTGTTGTTAGGCAGGAAGCAATTAGAGCAAGTGTATAACTGCAGGCTGATGAGAAATCTAAATTTAGAGTCATCGGGTGCAATTATTTCACTGCGGAAGTCATGCACCCACATGCTATTTCGTCAATATTTCTAGAAATTTTCAGCATATATGTCCGTCTTCATTAGCTGAACATCACGAATTGTATTATTATTTCGGTATTGCTGTTCTTCAGTGACTGAAAATTCACAAAATTTCAGTTGATTTTCTAACATTTTTATCTACCATTGTGATTCATGCATCAATCAAGGTGGTAGTGTTCTTCTCCGGCGGGTGTCGTCGTCTTCACCAGGAATGCGACAATGGCAATGATAGGGATTCCAGAGGAGAGGAAGAAGGGTGGCCGGCGGCAGAGGTGGAGGAGGGTGGCATTGAGGCGGAGGTCGGGCCTCGCCCGGTAGATAGTGGGAGGCGGCCGCGGGTTTGGTTAAGGGTAGCGTTGGGTGTCTTTGGGTGGGGCGGTGAGGAGGGATGAGGGGAATGGATTAGTGTTAGTTGTTTGCACGAATCTTGAAGTGATCCCAACCCTTAACAAATGACTAATTTTAAACAAACTTCCTATCTTTTGTATACTGAACAACAATCGGCTGAAATCTAACCAGATTTCAATCAAATTTCTAGTTCGATGGACGCATCCAATGGCTGTCATGTCTTCATTTTCAGCTTGTAAGTGTCATAGTGCTCATCCACAAAGTGCAAAGTAGGATCCGAGTATTTGCACATGGTTCATTACATAATCCGGAATGAAAAAAATTCAAAGCGGACGGCGAGCGAGCAGCGAAAATGGGTGTTGAAACTGGAGACCGTTTGAGGTCATAAACGACCTTTTTTGGAGTTTTAACTTTTTCAAGCTTGCGAAGTAGATTTTATGTGGGCTTATGGATTTTCGGATTGAACTTTTTGTTAGATTTCCAATGAGTCAAAGAACGTCACAATCCGAGTTCGTATGTAAAAGTTATGGTCATTTCTGGGGACGGTCTGTGAAACCAAAATATGTTTATGGAGTGAAGTGAGAGCAAGAACAAGCTAATTCGAGGCAGTAATCAAAATATGATCGGAGTTTGTGGTCTCATCGACCTCCAAAACAGTTGCTTCGGTAGTAACTATCGGGTCGTGAACGACCATTCCAGGGCCTACGACCTCTGCAGTTTCTGGCTGCAGGTTCTCTTTTTCTCCCACCTAAGTTATAAGCAAAATTTGATTATGTGATAAATTTTTATCTAAAATGTATTCTCCTTTTCAATGTTTTTTTTCACCTTTGGGAGACAACCATCTCGCGTGGTCACCGAAAGGTGAGTCGGTCGAGTAACGGTCCGAGTAGGGCTCTCATCAGTTCTTTTATCCTCAACTCGATCGCCTACATATCGAGCGAAATTATATCTTGATCGAAGAATATATAAAAGATGAAAAAGTTATTATTTACCTTGAGTCTCACAATTCTCTATTTTTCAGAGACAATAGCCAAGATAAGGGGAAAAGCAGCCTTGATATCAGGCTCCCTAGCGTAGATCATTTTGATCCGCTCTCTGACTTCGTCAGAAGAAAGTGCTTCAGAAGAATAAAGAGATTTCAAGGTTCACTACTACACAAAACCTCATCACAAACGGTTCTAAACCATCATCATAGACGATTTTTGAACCGTCTGAATTTATGCGATCACATACGGTTCTATTCACGAACCGTCTGTGATAGTGACTATCACAAACGGTTCGTGAATAGAACCGTCTGTGATAGTCTATTTTCACAGACAGTAATTATCACAGACGGATCTTGTTTAGAACCGTTTGTAATACCTTTTTCTATTAAAAAAATGGATTTTCACTTCGTCTAGAGCCTCCCGAGCCTCGCGAATGAATCTGATATGGATTTTCGGATTCAACTTTTCGTTAGCTTTCCCACAATAGTCACAGCATCACAGTAACATCAACTCAATCCATTCACCGAGCACTAAAAACAACACGACATCACCCACATCACAGTAGTATCAATCCAATCCATTAACAGAGCACTAACACATCACAGTAGTAATCCACATCACAGAGCAAAAGGGGGGAGTAGAGAGAGTGAGGTCGTGGGAGGCTGGGGTGACGAGGTCGTGGGAGGCTGGGGTGGAGGCCGCGGACGACGAGCTCATGGTAGGACGGGGTGATGAAGTAGAGGAGGCCGGGGGCGACGAGGTCATGGGAGGCCGGCGACGACGAGGTCGGGGCGAGGTGGAGGAGGCCGCGGGCGACGAGATCGGGGGAGGCCAGAGCGCAAGGTCAGGGCGAGACGGAGATGGCAGAGGGGAAATGACAGAGGAGGAGATGGAGATGGCAAAGGAGGAGATGGAGGACTCTGTTAATATAAAGAGATTTTCGGCAGCCCGCCCATTAAGTGTAAATTTTTGTTTTCCCGCCTAACAAAATAAAAGTTTCACAGACAGTTTTATACAAAAAAACCGTCTGTGATGACATATCACAGACGGTTTGAATTTACCATGGCTTGGATTTTTATCATGGTTTTGAAAATTTTCTTACTCTTTGATTTTACTACGGTTTGTATTTTTATCATGGTTTGGAATCACAGACGGTTCTAACCTCGAACTGTCTGTGATATATCACAGACGGTTCGTCTTGGAACCGTCTGTGATTACTTTATCACAGACGATTTCAAAGAACCGTCTATGATGAGGCGTCTTCTATGGCCTATTTTGTAGTAGTGGTTATAAAATAATCAACTAAATAAAGCAAACTGGTCGGGATTTTTCAGAACTTACCTTCCGTATCTTCCTTGGTCGCCTCATCACGACCAATATTCCAGAGAAGGGAACGTGATCGGAGCCTCAAGAGACTAATCCAATGCATGGAAAAGTCCCTCACCACGTGTCAAGAGGTCAAGCCCTTGGCGCTGACGTCTTAGATGGCTTGGGGGCCAGGTTCACCAATTCAAATTTGTAATACTTCAGAACCTTGGAAATGAATTTGTGTGCTAAAAACCTAAGCCCGCACTCGATGTAGGTGAGAAAAACAGGGATTTCCCCTTCTTCATCGCTCGGAAAGTGCTCTCCGACGCTGATCTCCAAGAAATCAAATTCTTGTCGGGAAGCATTCCAATCTTCTCCAAAGCCTTGAGTTTCCTATCACTTAGACCCGAAACCAACTACTTGGTGATCGAATCCGACATTATTGGATTTTTGGGTGAGTAAACAGAGGTCAAAAATGTTTTGGACAAGAAGACGAAAGGAGGTCGGAGGAAACTCTTCGGCAAGATGATGGAAAGGGGATTCAAGCAAAAACTGAGAGCGTAAAACCCTAAAGGTGGTGCACTGAGGGGATTTTATAGCGCGGTTCATAAGCGCAAAAGGAGTTATTTGAAGTTCGACGGGCGAACAATTTTTCAATGTCCAACGGACAGAAAAACTCTTCAGTTTCCCAGACGGTTTCTTAACTTTAAAATGAATACAGACCACCTCGTTATTAACAACATTAAATGAAGGCATGCCTGATATGATTTTCATCGGAGAAGGGTTCACACGACATATTCATTTAAAGTTCAGGGCTAACTAACAAGGATCAAAATATCTAAACATTACTTTATTTAATTAAAGACCGTACGTCATTCGTTGTCGTAACCCCTAAGACTGATGAACCCCATGGTTGTGAGGATTCCAGAGGCCTACATCGTGGGTACCCTGGTCGGATGAGGTCATGTGCCCAATCCCCGACCAGATGATTGCTCGTAAAAGCAATGAACTGGTACCTAGATATGATTCTAAGTATATTCCTCCCGTGTGATGAATAGAGCATATGTCTTATTTACTCTGAGCCACGTGACATTTATAGCCCTAAGACACTGACAGTAGCCACCATATGGTCATTGTCTCCTTCTGATATCAACCGCCGAACGGTTGATACTTCACCAAATGACGTCTTCTTCTGACCAGTCGCAACACTTCCAACAAACGCCTCTTCACAGAGTAACTACCAACGCTTCATCAACTATTTAAAGGAGAAGGCAATCAAGATTTCAATGAATCCAATTCGGAAGATCAATATGCAATTGGATTTTGATATGAAGCAATAGCATAGCAATCAGTACACCAATTGTAATTAGGGCTAGTCCACTGTTTTGTTAAGGACATCCCTTGTAGAGACCCAATTCGCTGTAATAAAGAACAATCTCATTCTCTCGCAAGAACTATTTGTTATTTTCCTCTATTTATTTTGTAAGATCGACGACTCGATCGTCAACAACGGTTTTCAAAAACTGTCTATGATGAGACGTCCAGTATATCCTGTTTTGTAGTAGTGTAAACTAAGAGATCTTGTGCCGAGTTAGGTTTTTGGGGTAAGTGGCAGCAACAGGTGGCGATGGTACCGTGGACTTTTTAGCTGCGCTGATATACAGTGTAATTACCTATGGCCAACCTCCATGGTGAAACACTTGCTACGTAGGAAAAATGACCATGAAAAATTATAGTTCATGTGCGGTGACACCATCGTTTCATTTCGTTGGATTTGCCTCTACTTTTTAGTGTTGGGATGGCGACGACGAGGTGACCCTAAAGAGCGTGTATGGTGGGGGTGGTGGATGGCTGTGTCAAATGGAGAGGGGAGACGATGGGAGTGGCCTGGGAGGAGAAATAGGCGGAGTCGTCGGCGGTGAGGGACACATGTCAAGCACCAACTTGGACTGAACTTGATCCCTTGGTCCAAAGTTGAGCTGATTTTCAAGTACAAAACAGTGAATGCTTCACTGGTACATCACGCAGAATTAACTTCAAGTCTACTTGTCGCGTATGGTTAATATCAGTCTCCTTTCCAATTAAATGTTCAAATTGGCACGTCAAGCTTGTGGAAGTTTGTAAGAAAATTTGAGCATGAAAACATTAATTTCCACGTTATCCATCCTATAAATATACACCCCAGCTCCTACGTTCTTCAATCTTCTTTACTACTACTACAACAAAACTCTACTACAGCTCGAAACTTGCACAGAAGAGTAGAGGGAAACAACACCTAACACAATGGCATCCCTCGCCACCTCCTCCATCCTCCCTCTCCTCCTCTTCCTCGTCACCGCCACCGACGCCGCCACCTTCACCATCACCAACAAGTGTCAATTCACCGTGTGGGCGGCGGCCGTGCCATCCGGCGGGGGCAGCCAGCTCGACGCTGGCCAGACATGGACCATAGACGTGCCAGCCGGCACGACGGGCGGCCGCGTGTGGGCGCGTACGGGCTGCAACTTCGACGGCAACGGCAACGGGCAGTGCCAGACGGGCGACTGTGGCGGCGTGCTGCAGTGCACGGGATACGGGCAGCCGCCCAACACGCTGGCCGAGTTCGCGCTCAACCAGTTCAACAACCTCGATTTCTTCGACATCTCCCTCATCGACGGCTTCAACGTGCCCATGGACTTCCAGCCGGCCGACGGCGGCGCCGGGTGCGCCAAGGGCGGGCCGCGGTGCGACGCGGACATCACGGGGCAGTGCCCGAGCGAGCTGCAGGCCCCCGGCGGGTGCAACAACGCGTGCACGGTGTTCAAGCAGGACCAGTACTGCTGCACCGGCTCGGCGGCGAGCAACTGCGGCCCAACCAACTACTCGAAGTTCTTCAAGGGGCTCTGCCCGGACGCGTACAGCTACCCCAAGGACGACCAGACCAGCACCTTCACTTGCCCCGCCGGCACCAACTACCAGGTCGTCTTCTGCCCATGAACGAGCGAGCTAAACACGACGGAGCATGGTAGCAACTAGCATACATATATATATATAGTTGGACTCTTTTGTGTGGCCATATATGGCATAGAGATAAGCATAAGTTTATCTGATCTGATCTTAATAAATATAAATAAATGGGTATATACAATGGTGTACTATACATGGTGTATGGATGCCATACGCGCGTATCCTATTCGATCAACCCGGGGGAACTCGTACAAGAATTTATGCTCTGTTGCGTCTTGAAGTCTACATATGGATGCCATATGGCGCACTACTGCATGGATAGTTCTATGTTGTATGAAAAAAAAATGTTTGTTGAAAATGGTTGGTAATAAAAAAAATAAAGGGAAAAAAAATCTCGTTACATATGGTAGATGTGGATCCATCACGGTTTGCACACTTGCTCTACTGCGTGACAGCATGGATAGTGCTATATAACGTGTGTTTCAACGGCACCAAAACAAGGGTTTTGAGCCCTCAAAGTTGCTCCTCGGGTATAAAATAAAAACAAGGGTCCCCCGGGTGGCCGTGGCGGCCATGAATCGGACAACAGTGCACGGCAGCATTCCATTAATTTCCACTCCGCGGTTCACCAGCTCCGGATCGAGAAGGATGCGGCTTCGGGAATTGGGAGTGGAGCCTGGTCTTGTGTCTTGCTTGCTCCTGTGGCCTGAGCTTGCTCCCAGGCTTAACACGCAAAGCCGCAAGCGTTCTTTGCCCCGCGGTCAGTTGCGCTTCCAAGTTGCAAACGTTGAATTCCACTTTATCCGACTCTGACCCTTTAAATACACACCCTCCATTCTCCCGCGCTGAAGCAACAAAACTCTACAAACTCTACTGGACGAAAGAGCATAGCAGATGTTATAGTCTTCGGTTCATATTAGACTTTTTTTGTTTCTGTCTTTTCAGTTCTTGATCCATACTTAATATTCGATTTTTTAGTTCTTTGTCCACACTGTAATATTTGGTCTATATATATGTAACGTTTGACTTATCAATACATATAGTGTGTGTAATTATCCTAAATATTTCATTCTCTCGTGGTATCAGAGTGGATCGCACCTGCGACCGCACCCTTCCGCTAATTCCGCCGCCATGACTGGCGCAGACGACACCGTTGCCGCCGCCGCCATGAAAGGCGAGCCGCCACCACCGCGCACGACGCGGCGAGAGGCCGCCATGGCTGGCGCGTGCCACGAACAGGAGGTTGCGTAGACACTGGCCCATTCCGAGGCCGCCGCCATTGCTGCCCTCCATGCTCAGGCATACCACATCTTCAACATCAAGGTTCTAGTCCCTGTCGTCCTCGACCTCGCCTCTCCGAGTTACAACAAATGGCGGGGCCTCTTCCTCATCACCCTCGGCAAGTACGCCCTCTCCGACCAGTCGACCACGTGCTCTCTGACGACGCCCACCCCGACGTCGCAGACTGTGTTCGGATGAATTATCTCGTTCTCTCGTGGCTCTACGGCACCATCTATGCCGAACTTCTCGAGATCGTGATGACTCCTACCTCCACGGCGCGGCTCCTATGAGTGGGCCTCAAGTAACAGTTTATCGGCAACCAAGAGACGTATACCCTGTACTTGGATGCGGAGTTTCGCAACTTCGTCCAGGGCGATCTCTCCATCTCCAACTACTGCCGCAAGCTGAAGAGCATGGTCGACGCCCACGGTGACTTGGGCGAACTGGTGCGCGATTGTACCCTTGTTCTGTCCCTTCTGCACGGCCTGAACACGAAGTTCGCATACATGGCGGCCCTGCTAAAGCGGCAAAAGCCATTCCCCTCGTTCATCGAGGCCCGCTTTGATATGCTGCTCGAAGAAATCACGATGTCGTCATGCCCATCCGCACCCTCCACAACCCTCATCGCCACAACCCCTACCGGCAATGGGGGTCCCGGCAGTGGGGTCTCCGGTGGCGGTGGCGGCGCGTCCGGCAGCCACTCCACTGGCGCACCCTAGGGCACTCCCTCCACTCGCTTGCTAATTTATAGCCGTTGCGGGATTCCTCTTCCTTCCCCGCGCGAGGCAATTGAAGCTTGCATGCATGCAGCAGGCAACGATGGGACGGCGATTGAAGTTAAAGGTGACTTAATCGAGGTGACGGGAGGTGACGAGAGGGGGCCCGGTCGTTGGAAAAGAGGAAGCACGGGTGACGGGAGTAGGCCGGTCGGTGGAAAAGGTAAAGCACCGCACGGTAGCCGTGCGGGACTCCTCTCCACCATACGGTGGCTATGCGGGAGCAGCTCTGCCGCACGGTGGTCATGCAGTTTTTGCTTTTTTTGGCTACGTGTCAGCCCATAGAGAAAACCGCACGATAATTGTGCGGTACGTACTCTATTTTCGCTAATTCATCAAAAAAAAAAAAACAGGCTAACAGGGCTAAAAACTCCCGTTCTTCAAGCGGCTCTGCCCGGACGCGTACAGCAACCCCAAGGACAACCCAAGCAGCACCTTCACTTGCACGGGCGGCACCAACTACCAGATCGTCTTCTGGCCATGAACTAGGCGATCTTGGATTGATCCTGGTGTGACTGTATACTATAAATTAAGCTACGTACCACACATATCTGATCTTGTCTTAATAAATAAAAACAACCTGGCATTGGTATATACATGCACGCCAGACATGGATACGTACGTAGTACTCGTGCATGGATAAAAATGCTCTTGTATGCAATGAGATCTTTTCATAGTACAATTAATGCACGGCGCACACCCACGCGTGCACGTCCGACTACACAAGCCAAGGATTGCGGTAGTCCAAAACCTCAAGGTGTGTTTGGGCAGACGCTTTATCCACTAAACATCCACACAAGGCACCGTGTGTTAATCCTCGGAATCAAACTTATGTTTTGGAAACGGCCACACCCGCCCCCACTATCAGGCCACCGGCCCTGGAATGAGATCTCGTGTATGTCTGCAATTCTACATTATATGGCGTACACATGGTACAGTACTGGTTAATTCTGGGTGTTAATTTAAGAAAAAAAAAACTTGCATTGCAATAATTCAACACCAATAGGCATCAGATATATAGTTAAGGCTCTGATATCATACTAAACCAATGATTCAAATTAGCTCGACCTTTTCTTGAATTATTCAGTTCTTTTTAGAGCCAAACCAGCTTGACGTACTAGACTCTAGACCAGTCGGTTCCCGCAATAGTTATACAGTATCTACTAGCATTAATTATTTATTTGTAATTGAAAGTTGACCACATCCCTAAAATGTTATCATGGAATGACTCTTCTCTTCATTGCCATCGGCTATCAACTTTCATCCCTTTTTTGTCACTCTCCTTAGCGTCATTACGTCCGGCCGCCGTTAATCACCGGAAAAAAATATCAAAATATCAATCTTACCATTCTTATTCCTTTCCTTCTTCCTTCTCACTCACTCTTTCTTTTCCTCTTTCTTCATCCCTACTCCTGCCGCGCTGCCCCTCTGCGCCACTCCACTCCCGCCCGCGCAGCCCCTCTGCTCCTGCTACCCTATACGCGCCGCTCGCCCCTCCGTGCCACCTCCCACACCACCTGCACCGCCTGTGCCACCTCTGGCCTCGCTTTCACCCCAACAACCGCCGCCACCTATCCAACCACCTACGTCGCCTCGGCCGGAGCTGGGGATGTAGAGCGGTGTGGAGAGAGAGGAGAGAGATGGCACAGCGCCGGCCAGTGGGCAACAGAGAATGCGGAGGTGACCGATTATGGTTTTCATCCACCAGAGCACCACACCACTGTCTTCTTCCCCGATTACGACCGAAAGGCCCTGCCGCCGATGCCATTTCTCCCCGGTGAGCTCCCCCTCGATTCCCCTCACCCAAAGCATTCCGTCACCTTCCCAAATCTTTCCTCTCCACTAAATCTGCCGTCTTCCCCGGGTCACCGCCTCCCCGTTGACCTCGTCGCGCCGCCCACGACTCATGGTGCCGGCCTGCCTCGGCTCCTCCTCGCCACTATCGACCACCCTAGTGAGTTCCCCTCACCTCCCTCTCGTCCCCCGTGCGCACCCCTGTTTTCCTCCCCTCCCTCTCCAGCTCCGCCGTCCCGTTTCTTCCCCTATCACGGCTGCTGTGCACCTCCGCCCAACAGCCACCAACCACCTCAGGCCACGACACCACCACCCATCAGATCACCTTCCTTACCCGGTTCTATTTTTCCCATCCACGGCCACCGCCGTGAACTTCCCTGTCGATGTCAAGCCCAACCATAGCTGCCACCCCTGCTCCCCTGTTTTCTCTGCTTCCCCTCCCTCTGTCTCGGTTGCCTCTCTCTCTCTTTCTCTGGTCTCACTGTGTATGACAAGTTGGCCCACCTATTTAAGTGACTAATCTAGAATAATTAGTAGGTTAATTAGTAATAGAGTTTCAATTAGCAATTTGCATTATCAGTGGTGTTAATTAGTGGACAAATAAAGTAATTAGAGGTTAGATAGAAGTAATAAATGAGCTATTAACATATAAAATACAAAGGGCAAATATGTTTTTTTGTACACAATTTGACAGTCAACACATGGTTGACCGACGAGAGTGGCAAAAACGGGGTGAAAGTTGAGATCTAATGGCAATAAAGGGATGAGCAATTTCGCAATAGCATTTAAAGACCCAGCCAACTTCGAGTGACAAATAAGGAATTAACCCTATCTACTACCATAGAATATCAAGCGTTTAGCCATGTAAATATCACATGCCAAAACTGGCTTAACACAGACATTAGGCCAAGAAAATATCAAGCCATATCTTCAAAAATGCGATGAGAGTGGATTTTCTACGGGTGCTTTGTACTACAAACACTATCGTGCATACCTATTTTCCTCGATATTTGTGTGTTTCTCACTCTTCCTTCTCTTCTTTCTCTCAATTGGACCGAATAAGCGACTAGTGGGTGAATAGGAGCACCTATCTTTTATACCACCTTCGATATTCAGCTTTTTCTCACTCTAATAGCTATGAAAGCTATGAAGATCAAAGGCACAAGAACACAACGAAAGTCTTGTGTTGAAAACAGAGGTCAATACCTCTCGGTCGGTCTGACCGCCGTTGCCTGGTTGGTCTGACCGTCAGGTCTGATATGACCACTCGGTGGGCCAGTCTGACCGTTGGGTGCAAGAATAGCAGCCTGAAAGATCTCCAAAATGACCTAACTTTCGATTTCGATATCAAAATCCTCTGATATTTCAGACATAGCTCATCAAGAAGGAGAAATACTTATTCCAATCAACGATCGGCACAATCGAAGCTAAGGTTCCATGAATTTTTTGATCAAGGTAAAAAAGGCACAAAAAACCAGGGGAAATCAAAACTTAATCCAAAAGCTTGTTCGTGTATGGAAGATGATCAAGATAACCTTAGAAAAGATCCCACAAAGTCCTAGCAAGCTAGATCACACAAAAAGATCCAATCAAACCCATGGAACACAAAAATCCTATAATCATCAAAGAGAGAACAAAAATAATATAGAACTCTTCGGGCAATCTTGCTTAGATTTATTAGAGTGATTGTATGGTTTACCGTCACTCTACCATGGAGGATAAAATCTCAAACTTGAGCATTCAATCTCAATCTATCTATCTCAAACCCTAGCTTCCTCTATTTCCTCGTCTTTCTCTAAATCACATATTAGGGTTTCCAAGGGTACAAGGCTTCCATGCGCAAATCATGCACCCTCCTCTTATATAGTAGAGACTAGGTCTAGAGAGAGAAAAATCTTATTGGGCACACTTTAAGCCTACACACAAATATTTGTATACTTATGCATGCTTCTCAAAGCAAATGATGAACTGGGTCTCTCAAATCCATCTCTTTGTGATCTTAATCTCCTCTTGACCTAAATCCAGACCCGACTAGTAATAGATCCAATCTACTACTACCACATATCAAGTATATGTGACCGATCTAGATCAAAAACTACGCAAGATGACCCTGATACCACCGAAGGGATACGGGTAGGCTACGCTAGCAGGCAATTCAAAAATTCTACCACGTAAATCGGCATGCCATGTAAGCAAGAGATCATACATTGTTACCACCAGACGCGCACTGCAGCGAAAGAAGAGTTGAAGCTACCGGATCTAACATAGAGCGCATCGATGTAGTAGTCGTAGTCTATCGTCTAGTGTCCTCGTCGCCGATCGACACCTCTAGCAACCAGTCGTGTTCCTTGCGAAGTCGAGGACTGTCCTTTAGCACAACAGCAACTGCAGTAGCACCTCTACGGTATCCACATGTTCAGGGGTGAAACGCCGTACGCTGGTGTGCTAGCCCCAACTCGCACGATAGATCTCTCGAGAAGATGGCAGCTAGGGTTTTGGTGGAGCGACTCACGTCACGTGTGTCTCATCTCTTTCAAAAACCTCATGCTTCTCTTTATATAGTGTCCATGACGGATTCTATTCAAACACGTTTGTTCAACCCGTTAAGTGTGTGACCTGGTAGGTTCTTGTGTAATCGGTTGTGTTTTGGAAACACCTTTCTGACCATGAGTCGTTAGCGGTTCCGAGCAGGACATAACGATTCCCGAATACACACAAATTATATCGGTCAAACCTTAATGCAATATGATCTACGACTAGGCCCTTATCACTTATGACTAGCTTGTATCTCTATACGACCAGTTCATATTTAGTCATGACTAGTTCGTAACTCCTTACGACTAGTTTACGACCGCTTAGTGATTATATTCGACTAGTCTACGACCAGCTCGTATATCCATACGACTAGTCCGTATCTATTCGAACTGAAAGACCTACTCGTGTATTCTCCTTTTGCCTCACGATATCAAGTTTGAACTCCATGTGCGATATTATATCATCTATAGACTGTTCAATACTTTCTCGATCAAGTATCGGGTAACTTCACGTGGTCGAACTGTTCGATAACTAGTGGCATGGCCATGCACTTAATTTATCCAACAACATCGAGGGGCCAGAGATATCTCTCATGTTATGTTAGGAAGAGCAAATCACATATCTGACCAGTCACATTAATCCGCATGTTTCATAGCATACCAGAAAGCTATCTTTCCAACTATCCAATTACGGAGTAGCGTTTGTCAACATCAAAGTGTACTATTACACATGTAGGAAACCATGTTGATCTCACGTCTAAGGATCGTGCATCATCATTGCTTGAGACCAACTGATGACACATAAAATCATAATAATCTCAACAGTGTCTCAAGGTAGGTCAATCCAACACCATATTCTATAACATGTGTTCACATTATTGATTCGATATTCCTATATCCATGACCGGTGAAACATGATCATCAATATATGTGTTGGTCGATAGAGTCACTAGTGTTCCGACTAGTAACATCCGATCAGGGATACATTTAGAATAACATCGTATAGGTTAAAGAGTTTCACAAATAAGTCACATACTTGTTAATCTTTATCAATGATGATTCATTCAAGGAACATAATAACATTTTTTCTATAACTCATAAATATAGACGTGATATAATCATCTCTACGATTGCCTCTAGGGCATATCACCAACAATCTCTCACTTGCACTAGAGTCAATGATACATGTATCTAATACCTGTGACTCTTGTGTGCACCTCATGCTTAGGTTACGGAAGAGGCTTTGTCAACGAATCAGCAATATTCAAATTCGTGTTATTTTGCATATCTTCACATTGCCTCTTTCAACGATCTCTCGAATAATGTGATATCGTCGAAGTATGTGTTTGGACTTTTGATGCGATTTAGCCTCTTTCGTTTGTGCAATGGTTCTACTATTATCACAACAGAGGTCCATTGGACTGGAAGCTCTAGAAATCATACCCAGATCATTAATAAACTTCCTAATCTATACGACCTCTTTTGTAGCTTCAGAAACCGCAATGTACTCAATCTCTGTTGTAGAATCAGCAACCGTTCCTTGCTTGGAACTTTTCCAGCTCACTGATCCTTCATTAACACAAAACACAAACCCAGACTGCGATCTGAAATCATCATTGTCGGTTTGGAAGCTAGCATCGGTGTAAATATTTAAGACTAGCTCTTCCCCACCACCATACACAAGGAATGCATACTTAATCCTTCTCAAGTACTTAAGGATATCTTGACTGCTATCCAGTGACCTTCACTTGAATCCGACTGATATATGCTCGTAACACTTAGAGCATACGACACATCTAGTTGTGTACAAAGCATGACATACATAATAGATCCAATAGCCAAAGCATGTAATTCTACTCATTTTGTCTCGCTCACCAGTGGTTGTAGGATACTGACTCTTGCTAAGATTAATGTCATGTGTTATGGGCAAAAAAATCTTTCTTGGAATCTTGAATGTTGAATCATTTCAACACCTTGTCAATGTACATATCTTGACTTAATCTAATTAGCCTTTTAGATCCATCTCTATAGATCCTCATTCCCAATATATATGTTGCATATCCTAAATCTTTCATTGAGAAACTATTTCTCAATGAAATTTTAACAAATTCAATAATTGGAATATCATTTTTGACCAGTAGTATGTCATCTGCATACAATATCAGAAACACAAACTTGCTCCCACTAATGAACACAAGGTTCTTATTCATTCTTAATGAAGTCTAAGCCTTTGACCACTTCATCAAGATGAATGTTCCAACTCCGAGTTGCTTGCTTTAATCAATAAATGAATTTTTTAAGTATGCATACCTTTCTAGCTTCTTATGGATCAATAAAATCCTCAGGTTGTGTCATGTAAAAAATCCTCACTTAGTTTTCCATTTAGGAAAACCATTTTGACATCCATTTTCCATATTTGATTTTGAAATATGCATCAATAGCTAGAATGATCTGAATAGACTTAAGCAGAGCGACAGGTAAGAAGGTTTTATCATAATCAACACCTTGAATTTATTTGAAACCATTTGCTACCAGCCGTGCCTTATGAATGTGAATATTTCCATCTATAACTATCTTTTTCTTAAAAATCTATTTACACTCAATGGTTTTAACACCATCAGATAGATTAACCAAGTTCCAAACTTGATTGTCATACATGGATTTTATCTTGGATATCATGGCTTTTAGTCATGACTCAGAGTCTGGGTCCACTATTGCTTCCTCATAAGTCTTAGGCTCATCATTATTCAATAATAAAACGTTATGCCCATACCTTATAGGCAATTGATGTGGCATTTTAGATCTACGTGGGGCTAATATCTCATCTACAAGTTCTACAATTTTTTGTTTATCCTGCAGAGGTTCAGTAGGAGTGAGAATATTTTCAAATGTTTCCTGAATTTCTTCAAGTAGCAGGACATAATGATTTTCGAATACACACAAATTATATCGAACGAACCTTAATGCAATATGATCTACAATCAAGTCTTTATCACTTATGACTAGCCCGTATCCCTCTAAAACCAGTTCATATTTAGTCATGACCAGTTCGTAACTCCTTACGACCACTTAGTGATTATGTTCAACCAGTCTACCTCCAGCTCGTATCTCTATACGACTAGTTCGTATCTGTTCGAACTGAAAGACCTACTCGTATATTCTCCTTTAGCCTCATGATATCTGGTTTAAACTCCATGTGAGATATTATGTCATCCATGGAATGTTCAATACTTTCTTTATCAAGTGTTGGATAACTTCATATGGTCGAACTCTTCGACCACTAGTGGTATGGCCATGCACTTTCTTTATCTGGCTACATCGAGGGGCCAGAGATACCTCACATATTATGTTAGAAGGGGTAAATCTATATTCGACCAGTCACATTCCTCCGCATATTTCATAACATACTTGAAAGCTACCTTTATAACTACCCAGTTGTGGAGTAGCGTTTGGCAACCCCAAAATGTACTATTACACTTGTAGGAAACCATGCTGATCTTAGGTCTAAGGATCATATATCATCATTGCTTGAGACCAACTAATGATACATAAAATCATAACAATCTCAACTGTCTCAAGGTGGGTCAATCCAACACCATGTTATTTAACATGTGTTCACATTACTGATTCGATATCCCTATATCCATGACCGGTGAAACATGATCATCAATCAATACATGTACTGATCGATAGAGTCACTATTGTTTCGACCAGTGACATCCGAGCAGGAATACATTTAGAACGACATCATGTATGTTAAAGAGCTTTACCAACAAGTCACATACTTGTTAATCTTTATTAATGATGATTTATTTAAGGAACATAATAATATTTATTCTATAACTCATAAACATAGACGTGATACAACCATCTCTATTATTGCCTCTAGGGCATATCACCAATAGTAGGTTCATCAATGACTTTCTTCATATTGGCAAGTCTTTCTCATCCAATGCCCACCAGAACTACCATGACACTTGTACCCACCCCAAACCAATTGATGCAACCCGTTGCACCAAACTTTCCGTTCGGTCGTTCTTGTCCATCTTGCATAATGCTTGAGTCCAACCAGTTCACCCAATATCCTCGATCGTTCTAGACCTTAGCTCTCTTAGCATAGTCCCGATTATCCCCGTCGTTGACCGTAGTTGACTCCAAACTACATGCACAATAATAGACTAATAAAATCGATTCTGGGCATAAATTCGTCACAACTTGACCCACGTTAGGCAAAATATACATCATGCAATACTTATGCACTAACACCCATGGCTTTGGCCAAAACCACAATATTATTGTACCTCACTGTGCATGACCACACTCTGGTCGGTGTGGCCGTCTGTCGGGACCCAAATATGCAAATCTGGACCCTCTGTGTATTCTGCACTAGTCCAGGATCACGCTAGTGCACACAGTGTCAACATTGATGAAATATCACATCCATACAACGAATATAAGAATAAGCGAGTACATTTAAGTAACAAATAATCATTGGGACCTTACGGTTGAGTTTACATTTATTAAGCCATGCAAAGTGACAATAAAGAAATAAAGCTGCAATGAAGCGAAATAAACTCGGTGGCTCCCATCAATTTACCACGAACAACCGATCGATCAAGACCCTAACGCTCAACCTTCGTAGAACTCTTCTTCAAAAGCGGTGACGACTCCTCCATACATTGATTTGTTTAGCAAGAGTGAGTACACACCGTACTACAAAGTCATACCACGAGAATGCATTTATACATGATGGCTTATTCCAAAGAAATGGCTTACGTGGTTATTTTGCGAAAATGCAACATTTGCAATTAAATACAAATAATAGATTGAAAGCATAATTCAAAATAAATAGACAATAATGAGTTAACAATTGATTTCACAAAGGACACACAGTCTAATCAAGTTCTTTCACACAATTTGAACAAGTTATCTCACACGGTGACCCTTCCCAATTGTTTTATGAAAATCTACCCCTCGTGTGAAATTCCGAGCATGTCCATAGCAGAGGGCGCGCTATTCGAATAGATTGGTTTAAACACTCTGCGGAGGTTGTACACTTTACCCACGATAAAATCAACGGATCGAGTTGATCACAACAAAACCTTTGGAGACTTCATCTCAAACAATGACACTCTGGTGTGCTTTCTCTGCCGTCAATTTGTACACACACCCTTGGAACGACACACACCATTGGGCGAGGATCGCACGAACCGTCCGCGATGTGACATATCACACCTCCACCCATCACATAGCTTAAATACAACTGAGTTGTCAATGTCAAGACTCCATAACTTACTAAGTCGAGGCCCGGCCCATACTAGGCATGTGGTCGTGCAGTGAGGCCAGTTCAATGGCGCACAAAGTTAAGTCCTTAATTGACCAAGGCAAGACTTCGATTTTAACCCAAATCACAAAGTTTAATAAGCACACAGCTCCACCATTCACACAGAATCCACCACTTGCCTCAGTCTAAATCTTTTCCCACCCTGTTGATTAAGTGCAACACATGCCATCAACGAGTAATAGCACATAGCACACACAGATTCATCACACAGTTCCATAATCACTTAGTCAAGTTTATAATTGCAACTCTCACATGGAATGATGACTCGTGGCATGGCTAAGCAGTCTAATCGTATCTAACCAACCCACGTTGGTGCTACGATAATACCAACTAATTATTAACCAACCTAGGGTGACAAAAGATCATGGCATATAATAGACAAGGTGGCATAACAATTTGGATTAATAACTACACCCAAAAGCATTTAAATAAATACTTGAAATAGAATGCAATACATTGAAACAAAGTATTTTGAAAACTGGGTTCAAAATGATCAAAGGTATAACTTGCCTTGGAATAGATCTAGATATTGGTCTTGGTCTTGAGGTGCTCCTTCTTACGCAAAATTCCCGAAGTATCGGCGTCTACTACATAAGCGAGACAAAAGAAACAAAACAAATAAATAACAGAGGCAAAACAAACTCCAAAAATCAAATAAAATTCATAAATAAATAGATCTGAATTTTATATGAATTTACAAATTTGAATGGGCTCAATCGGAGTTCGGATGCAAAAGATATGGGCTTTGGAAGATTGGAAAAATCAATTAAACCCTAAATTGGATTTTCTCGAATTTCCCGAATTAATTTTATAAAGGAAAATCGAATTAATGCGCAATGCTTGCGTCAGCCGGGAAAAAGAAATTAATTAAAAACCGTACTGACAGGTGGGCCCCACCCGTCAGTGGCTCGGCTCACGGTGGACTGGGTTCACCGAGCCGAGGCAAAGCTGGCGCGGTGAGCTGGACCACGCAGGCACGCGCTGGTGCTGATCTGGCGCCACGCGTTGCACACGTAGGCGACAGAGAGGCACGAGAGGTCGACAGCGCCACGAGTCATGGCCGACGGCGTGCTGAGGACCAAGGTATCACCGTGATCGGCGGCGAGTTCTTGGCGACCAAGGTGCGAGCATTCCTTGCGCTATTGCGCACCTAGTCTTGACCTCACCGGCGGTGAAAGTGACGGCGGCGGCCGTGGTGGAGAAGAAACGGAGGCGAAGTCACGGCTATTGTCGGACGGCGGCGGCAGTGGGACTCTGGCGGCGAAAGCGCTGAGTGGCTGGCGACACCGAGCCCGAGGAAGCGATCGGCGGCGGTGGGCGGGCCCGGCAATGGCGGTGCAAGCGGCGAAAAACCGAGGCGGCGAAAGTTTGGATTTTGGGCTAATGTGGGGGCTCGGGCGAGAGATCGAGGCAGGCGGTTGCTATGGGATCTGCGGAGGGCGAGGGGAACCCTAGGGTGTATTTATAGGGCTCGGAGCGCGGCGAGATGGAAACCCCAATTGGAGTCCGTCTCGGTCACGCTCGGGATCTTCCGGGTTTTAGGAGATAGGCGAGATTTGAAGGTTAATTCGGTTGGGGATGGATCACGGAATAGTGAGACTCTGATTGGTGGGGTTGGCGCGAAATCGGCGGCGATTCGCGCGTTTTCGACGAGCTCCTTGGGCGAAAAATGGCGGACAAGACGAAAGCGGGAGGAAGAAGACCGTGTCGGAGGCGACGACCTCGCGCGGGCCACGCGAGAGAGAGAAGGCGGCGGCCTGGCCGAGATCAAGCGTCCCGGCCATCCGATCCGACGGCGGCAAGCGGCCTTGGGAAGGCGGGCGAGCGATGGAATAGTCTTTGGGCTTGGCCCGATCTTTATTCAAGGATTTTCTTTGATTTTTCTTTTAAGTAAATCCAAAAATGCAAATAGCAATTAGAAAATAGCAAATGGCTTGGGAAAAATTCGAAAAATTCTACAAAATATATCCAAGCATATAGAATCTAAATAAAATAGTTTTGACAATTGTTGATGTTGGGATTAAGCACATTAAATCAATTTGTCCTTAAAGTCCAATTTAAGCTTTTTAAATTAATATTCAAATAATCCAAAAGGTAAATTCTCTTGCTATCAATATTTAAAAGATTTTTAAAGCTCGAATTTTGGGATGTTACAAACCTCCCCCTTAAGCGAATCTCGTCCCGAGATTAGGCTAGCTAGAGAAAAGGCTAGGAACTCGGCTTTTAACTCTTCTTCACGTTCCCACGTTGCTTCTCCTTACAGTGGTTACTCCTTTGGACTTTGCGTAAACGAGCGGTCTTGCTTACAGTGCGGCGCTCTGCGACATCCAAAATCTTGACAAGTCGCTCTTTGTATGTGAGATCTTCCTTGATTCAATTGACTCCAGCGGAGTGCGCTTCTTAGCACACGAAGACACTTCTTCAGCTGAGAGACATGAAAGACATCATGCACTCCTATTACTTATCGTGGTAGCTCAAGCTGGTAAGCAACTTCTCCTCGGCGTTCCAAAATCTTGAATGGACCCACATACCTTGGAGCAAGCTTCCCTTTGTGTGGAATCTCTTAACACCTCTGGCGGAGTAACTCGAAGATACACAAAATCCTCTGGTTCAAAGTCGAGGTCACGGCAGCGATTATCGGCATAACTCTTTTGCTGGTGGGCTATCTTTAACCTCTCTCGATCATAGCAACTTGTTCTTGACTTCTGAATAATATCGGCCCGAATACTACGTTCAAATTGTTTCGACCAATTCAATGGAGTTCTGCGAGCATGACCATACAAAGCTTCAAATGGTGACATCTGCAAACCGGCTTGATAATCTGTTGTTGTGCGAGAATTGCGCATACGGTAAACTTTTATCCCAATGGTAGCATTAGCTAAGGCACGGCTCTTAACATATCTTCTAATATCGATTAACTCTTTGATCGCCCATCATGCGTGGATGATAAGCGATACTAAAATTGAGATGAGTTCGAGGGCTTCATGTAGACTCGCGAAGCGAGAAGTGAATTGAGATCCTCGATCGACACTATCTTCTTAGGCACACCATGCGGTCGACGATTTTGACATATACAACTCGCCAAGCGGTCTCTGAGTAAGTGGTTTTGACCGTAAGAAATGGGCAACCTTAGTCAAGCGATCCACTATTACCCAAATCGAATCATAACTGATTGAGTCTTGGGTAGACCGGTAATAAAATCCATCTTGATCTCTTCCCACTTCCATTACGGTATCTTGGTGGTTGTAGCAATCCTGCTGGTCTCGATGTTCGGCCTTTACTTTCGACACCGTCACATAAGGCAACGAACTCTGCGACATCTCGCTTTAAGTTTGGCCACCAAAACTTATTCTTAACATCTGATACATCTTAGTGCTTCGGGTGAATTGAATACTTTGAGTCATGGGCTTCCTTGAATCACCGTCTTAATCCATCCATATCGGTACACGATCGTCCATTGATCCACAAGATATTCGATCATCTATGGTGAAGTCTTTAAATTTTCTTGACATCTTCTTCTTGAGATCAGCAAACTCGTAATCCTTGGGTTGGGCTTCACGAATCTGTTTCTCAGTAGACTGCACTTCCAAATCGCCACAAATCCTTAGGAACAACTTCTAGTCAGTAGCTTCGGAATTCCTCCAAGTTACGAACACAACTCTTTTGCTTCGAGCATTGCGGTAGCTCTTACGACTCGGTGCATCTGCAACTACATTGGCCTTACCGGGATGGTAATGGATTCCAAGATTATAATCCTTTATTAATTCCACCATCTTCTCTGTCTCATGTTCAAATCGGTGAGTGAATATGTACTTGAGCTCTTATGATGCTGTAGACTTCACAATGATTCTGATGAGATAATGGCGCCAAATCTTCAAAGCATGCACTCGGCTAATTCCAAATCATGGGTAGGATAGTTCTCTTCATGAGGCCTTAATTGCCTTGGCGCATAGCGGCACTCTTCCTTCTTGTATAAGGACACATCCTAATCCTTGACGCGAAGCATCACAGTAGATATCAAAATCCTTACTAATATCCGACAAAACTAGCACTGGGGCTGAAGTCAAACGTTTCTTCAATTCTTGAAAACTTTCTTCACAAGTTGGGGTCCAAATAAACTTCTTCTCTTTCTTCAACAATTGCGTAAGAGGTTTAGCAATCGTTGAGAACCCTTCAATGAAACGACGATAGTATCCTGCCATTCCCAAGAAACTACGAATTTGAGTAACCGTCTTGGGCTGCTCCCAATTCATTACAGCTTTAACCTTCCCGGGGTCAACTGCTACTCCTTTGGCTGTCATTACATGACCGAGAAAATCAACTTTCTTCTTCCAAAAGTCACACTTGCTAAACTTGGCATACAGCTGATGCTCTCTGAGCTTCTCTAGGACTAATCTCAAATGGTCTGCATGCTCTTCCTCTGACTTTGAGTATACCAAAATATCATCAATGAATACTACCACGAACTTATCCAGATATTCCATGAATACTTTGTTCATCATGTTCATGAAATAGGCAGGGGCATTAGTCAATCAAAGACATGACTAAAAATTCATAATGTCCATCTGGGGTTGAGAAAGCGGTCTTTGGTACATCCTTAGGACAAATCTTCAATCGATGGTAACTTTGATCGTAGATCGATCTTGGAGAATACTCGGCTCCTTTCATCAGTCGAACAAATCATCTATTACGGGTAATGGGTACTTATTTTTGATGGTGACTTCGTTGAGAGAGCGATAATCGATACACATTCTCATACTTCCATCTTTCTTCTTGACGAACAAAGCAGGTGCTCCCCATGGCGACGAACTAGGTCTTACAAAACCTTTGTCCAAAGATGGTTCTTCTATCCGCTTCTTCATTTCCACAAGTTCATCGACCGCATCCGATAGGGTCTCTTGAAATTGGTCTTTTTCACGGCACTAGATCGATGACAAACTCAATGTCACGGTCGGTGGCATTCTGGTAATTCTTACGGAAATACGTCACGGTAATCTCGACTACAGTACGTCTTCCAAAGCTGTCTTGGCATCGTTGACTACCAAATGTCCATCACGTCTTGAGGTGGCTAGAAATTCAACTTTCTTTCTGTGGTATCCTCTATTATTACGGCTCTTGACCACAATCTAGCATTGCTTTATGTTTGGATAACCAATCCATACCAAGGATGACATCTATGGTGCGAGTGTCTAGAACTATTAGGTTGGCTAGAAACTCAACTCCGACTATGAGTAGCCTAGCTCCTAAACATCCAACTTTAGAACTTAGCTCTGCTCGGTATTGGACTAACGAATATGCTTAAGATGCATAACTTCCAATTTGTTCTTAGTTGCAAAATTCCGAAACAAGCGAATCGAAGCTCTAGAATCAAGCAGGCGATGCAGTCTTGAATTTACTAGGAACTTACCGATTACAGCGTCGGTGCTTCTTGAGCTCCTTCGGTGGCGTGGTTGACACGGCCTCGACCAGCGATGGCGGCGCTCCTCGGGTTGGCCGGTAGCTTGAGAAGTTCCTTGATGGTTGCCTTGTCTTGGTGTCTTGGTGGTGTGTTCCCAAGGTTGAAGCGTCTTCGGGTGATAGTCCCATTCTGCGGACATCGGTTGGCGAAATGCCTGGCCGACGGCGAGTAAAGCAAACTCGGTTGTATTACGTGGGTTGCTTCTTGGATTGGAGTTGGTAGTGCGGGGTTGCGGAAGTTACGAGCAATCTGGGCGAGTCTTGAAGTTGGTGCGGTGGTGCAGCGAGTGCGTGGTGGAAAGCGGCTAAGCTGCGGTGGAATCATTCTTGCCCTCGGTGGGGTTGGTGACTTCCTTCTTTGAGCCATTCTGCGCTTACGATGATCTTCCAATTCCTTGCGCTTATCCTCTAGAATCAAAGCCTTGTTGATCAACTCTTGAAAATCGGGAAAGGTGTGGGCGATCAAGTTGACTTGAAGTCCAAAGATGTTCAATCCTTTGAAAACTACTGCGAGCCTTGTCGGTGGCGACGTCTTTTGCAACATATCGAGCAAGTTGTGAGAACTTGTTGAGGTAATCGATCATCGACATTCCTCCTTGCTTGAGAGCACGAATTCATCCTTCTTTAGATCCATGATCCCTTACGGTACATGATCTTTGGCGGCGGTTGTGAACTCTTCCCAAGTAATATCTTGCGGCGTTCCATGCGCAAGCACAAAGTTTTCCCACCATTCGGTGCAATGCCTTCCATCGGTGAGAGGCGTCTGAACTTTTTCATGATCGTTGCATTGAGTGATCGCAGCTTTTCTCTCAATAACACGAGCCAATCATCGCCTTCTCTTGGTGAGACATGTCGAGAAAAGGTTGGTGGGCGGGTCCTCATAAACTCCGCCAACTTGGATGATCCATTGTGACCATGAGCAACTGGGGCTCCATTGTGATCTTGATTGTTGTTGCTCGGTTATTCATAGCTTGCATCGATTCATCATGGTGTACATCACCGGTTTGGTGTCATGAATGCCCCAAAATTCGTAGATCGATGAAGGTGCTTGTGGTGGAATTGCTTCTCAGGGATTTGCTCCGTCCTTCCGACCTTTGAGTATCGGAACCACTTGCGTGACTTGACGAGTCTGAACCATCTGTGAATCTCAAGGGTTAGATAAGGTAGCAAGCACGAGATAAGGTGTAGAACTAATCGGGGTAGGTAAAACCCAACAACATATTTTAAGAAAGCTCAATCAAACTCTTATATTGATTAAGATAATAGTATGGCTTGCAACAAATGCCTAAGGGCCTTTGCGGCTCATACTTGCACACAAAAATAAGGGCGAACTTAAGCACACCAAACTACAGCCTAAAGGGCGACTCAAGACATAAAGCGGCTAAGCTCAAACAACGCGAACAGACTACTCAATCAAATAGCCTCATGACCTTGACGGTGCTCCCTTTGTTGTAGACACGAAAGTGGTGGCATCCTTGCAAGCGATCCCGATGTCCGGGATGGTGCAATAGGGCAGTGTGTCCACAGTGCAGTCTTCTTTGGTTCCTCCGGCTCTGCTTGCCTCTGCGGCTCTTCCGGTTCGTAGGTCCATCGCCTTCTTCAGGTCTTCCTCTTGATCTCTTCTTGTCGTCCATAAAGAGTTTCTTCTAAAATGGCGATCCTTTCTTGACTCTCTGAAGAGTCTCATAGGTACACTCCACTCTGTGCGGCTAACTCCAATGATTCCTCTGACGTGGCCCAGGCGAGATGCACGACGGTGGCGTTGTCTTCACCTTCCGTAGACGGAAAACGTGCAGCAAGATCCACGTCGGAAGTGCGGGGATGATAACGAAAACGTGTCACGAAGCTCTTGAGTAGATGTTGCGAGATCCTCGGGATGGCAAGGCGTGAAGACTCTGGATTGCTTCAATCCAAATACTCCTTCGAGCCGAGATGTTCAATGGTTTACTCGCCTTGGTGTTCTGCCTGGCGTAGATGGTCAAATAGCAGATCACTCCACGATCTCGGCCGTTCACAATCCAAGCACTGCCACGGTACAATGGACGATCGAACCCTCCAAGTACTTGTAGCAACTTCCAAAGCTCGTGGCAAGTCCTCCCTTGCGCTCTCCATAACTCAAAGGCGAGGCATCTGTCAAGATGGATAAGGATATGAAAACAACTTTAAAGCAAATGGGGAGAGAGAAAGAATTTGACAATAGTTGAGTCAAGAGAGACATGAGATGAGTTAAGGAGTTCAATTAATCTTGCAAGTTAATTTTGCTTTAGAAAATAGTTTGGACTCACTAAGAACGGCCAATCTAACTAGGGTCAAGACCTCACGATCGGTATGGCTCGATACCACCTCTGTCGGGACCCAAATATGCAAATCTGGACCCTCTGTGTATTCTCGCACTAGTCGAGGATCACGCTAGTGCACACAAAGGTCAACATTGATGAAATATCACATCCATACAACGAATATAAGAATAAGCGAGTACATTTAAGTAACAAATAATGTTGGGACCTTACGGTCGAGTTTTACATTTATTAAGCCATGCAAGGTGACAATAAAGAAATAAAGCGCGTGAAGCGAAATAAACTCGGTGGCTCCCATCAATTTACCACGAGCAGCGATGGGATCAAGACCCTAACGCTCAACCTTCGTAGAACTCTTCTTCAAAAGCGGTGACGACTCCTCCATACATTGATTTGTTTAGCAAGAGTGAGTACACACGTACTACAAGTCATACCACGAATGCATTTATACATGATGGCTTATTCCAAAGAAATGGCTTCGTGGTTATTTTGCGAAAATGCAACATTTGCAATTGAATACAAATAATAGATTGAAAGCATAATTCAAAACAAATAGACAATAATAAGTTAACAATTGATTTCACAAAGGACACACAGTCTAATCAAGTTCTTTCACACACCAACAAGTTATCTCACACACCGACCCTTCCCAATTGTTTTATGAAAATCTACCCCTCGTGTGAAATTCAGAGCATGTCCATAACAGAGGCGCTGCTATTCGAATAGATTGGTTTAAACACTCTGCAGAGGTTGTACACTTTACCCACACGATAAAATCAACCGGATCGAGTTGATCACAACAAAACCTTTCGAGACTTCATCTCAAACAATGACACTCTGGTGTGCTTTATGCCGTCAATTTGTACACACCCTTGGAGCGACACACACCATTGGGCGAGGATCGTGATAACCGTCCGCGATGTGACATATCACACCTCCAACCCATCACATAGCTTAAATACAACTGAGTTGTCAATGTCAAGACTCCATAACTTACTAAGTCGGGCCCGACCCATACTAGGCATGTGGTCGTGCAGTGAGGCCAGTTCAATGGCGCACAAAGTTAAGTCCTTAATTGACCAAGGCAAGACTTCCAGTTTTAACCCAAATCACAAAGTTTAATAAGCACACAGCTCCACCATTCACACAGAATACACCACTTGCCTCACTCTAAATCTTTTCCCACCCTGTTGATTAAGTGCAACACATGCCATCAACGAGTAATAGCACCACACACACACAGATTCATCACACGGTTCCATAATCACTTAGTCAAGTTTATAATTGCAACTCTCACATGGAATGATGACTCGTGGCATGGCTAATCAGTCTAATCGTATCTAACCAACCCACGTTGGTGCTACGATAATACCAACTAATTATTAACCAACCTAGGGTGACAAAAGATCATGGCATATAATAGACAAGGTGGCATAACAATTTGGATTAATAACTACACCCAAAAGCATTTAAATAAATACTTGAAATAGAATGCAATACATTGAAACAAAGTATTTTGAAAACGGGTTCAAAATGATCAAAGGTATAACTTGCCTTGGAATAGATCTAGATATTGGTCTTGGTCTTGAGGTGCTCCTTCTTACGCAAAATTCCCAAAGTATCGGCGTCTACTACATAAATGAGACAAAAGAAACAAAACAAATAAATAACAGAGGCAAAACAAACTCCAAAAATCAAATAAAATTCATAAATAAATAGATCTGAATTTTATATGAATTTACAAATTTGAATGGGCTCAATCGGAGTTCGGATGCAAAAGATATGGGCTTTGGAAGATTGGAAAAATCAATTAAACCCTAAATTGGATTTTCTCGAATTTCCCGAATTAATTTTATAAAGGAAAATCGAATTATTGCGCAATGCTTGCGTCGGTAGGAAAAAAATTAATTAAAAACCGTCGACAGTGGGCCCCACCCGTCGGTGGCTCGCTCACGGTGGGTGGGTTCACCGAGCCGAGGCAAAGTCGGCGTGATGGTGGACCACGCAGCCTGCCACTGGTGCGATCTGGCGCCACGCGTTACACGTAGGCGACGAGAGAGGCACGAGAGGTCGACGCGGCGGCGACGAGTCATGGCCGACGCCAGCGCCTGCGGACCAAGGGTATCACCGGTGATCGGCGGCGAGTTGCGGCGACCAAGGGTGCCAGAGCATTCCTTGCGCTATTGCGCACCTAGTCTTGACCTCACCAAGTAATTTGAAAGTGGCGGCGGCCGGCGGTGGAGAAGAAGCGGAGGCGAAGTCACGGCTATTGTCGGACGGCGGCGGCAGTGGGACTCTGGCGGCGAGAAAGCGCGCTGAGGTGGCTGGCGACACCGAGCCCGGAGGAGGCGATCGGCGACGACGGTTTGGGCGGCGGCAGCGGCGGTGCAAACGGCGAAAAACCAGAGGCGGCGAAAGTTTGGATTTTGGGCTAATGTGGGGCTCTGGGAGAGATCGAGCAGGCGGTGCTATGGGATCACGGAGGGCGAGGGGAACCCTAGGGTGTATTTATAGGGCTCGGGAGCGGCGAGATGGAAACCCCAATTGGAGTCCGTCTCGGTCACGCTCGGATCTTCCGGTTTTAGGAGATAGAGCGAGATTTGAAGGTTAATTCGGTTGGGGATGGATCACGGAATAGGCGGGGCTCTGATTGGTGGGGTTGGCGAAATCACGGCCGCGATTCTGCGCGTTTCGGACGAGCTCCTTCGGCGAAAAAATGGCGGACAGGCGAGAAAGCGGGAGGAAGAAGACCGTGTCGGAGACGACGACCTCGGCGGGCCCACGCGTCAGAGAGAGAAGGCGGCGCTGGCCGAGATCAAGCGTCCAATGACCGATCCGACAGGCAAGCGGCCGCCATGGAAGTCGGGCGAGCGATGGAATAGTCTTGGGCTTCGCCCGATCTTTATTCGAAGGATTTTCTTTTGATTTTTCTTTTAAGTAAATCCAAAAAATGCAAATAGCAATTAGAAAATAGCAAATGGCTTGGGAAAAATTCCAGAAAATTCTATAAAATATATCCAAGCATATAGAATCTAAATAAAATAGTTTTGACAATTGTTGATGTTGGGATTAAGCACATTAAATCAATTTGTCCTTAAAGTCCAATTTAAGCTTTTTAAATTAATATTCAAATAATCCAAAAGGTAAATTCTCTTGCTATCAATATTTAAAAGATTTTTAAAGCTCTGAATTTTGGGATGTTACAAACCTCCCCCCCTTAAACGAATCTCGTCCCCGAGATTCCGGCTAGCTAGAGAAAAGGCTAGGGAACTCGGCTTTTAACTCTTCTTCACGTTCCCACGTTGCTTCTCCTTACGAGTGGTTACTCCTTTGGACTTTGCGTAAACGAGCGGTCTTGCTTACAGTGCGGCGCTCTGCGACATCAAAATCTTGACAAGTGCTCTTTGTATGTGAGATCTTCCTTGATTCAATTGACTCCAGCGGTGCTTCTTCCGCACACGAAGACACTTCTTGGTGAGAGACATGAAAGACATCATGCACTCCTATTAACGACTGTGGTAGCTCCAACTGGTAAGCAACTTCTCCTCGGCGTTCCAAAATCTTGAATGGACCCACATACCTTGGAGCAAGCTTCCCTTTGTGTGGAATCTCTTAACACCTCTGGCGGAGTAACTCGAAGATACACAAAATCCTCTGGTTCAAAGTGAGGTCACGGCAGCGATTATCGGCATAACTCTTTTGCTGGTGGGCTATCTTTAACCTCTCTCGATCATAGCAACTTGTTCTTGACTTCTGAATAATATCGGCCCGAATACTACGTTCATTTTGCTTCGACCAATTCAATGGAGTTCTGCAGCATGACCATACAAAGCTTCAAATGGTGACATCTGCAAACTGGCTTGATAACTGTTGTTGTACGAGAATTACGCATACGGTAAACTTTTATCCCAATGGTAGCATTAGCTAAGGCACGGGCTCTTAACATATCTTCTAATATCGATTAACTCTTTCGATCGCCCATCATGCGTGGATGATAAGCGATACTAAAATTGGATGAGTTCGGGGCTTCATGTAGACTACGCGAAGCGAGAAGTGAATTGAGATCCTCGATCGACACTATCTTCTTAGGCACACCATGCGGTGGACGATTTTGACATATACAACTCGCATAGCGGTCTCTGAGTAAGTGGTTTTGATTTGGTAAGAAATGGGCAACCTTAGTCAAGCGATCCACTATTACCCAAATCGAATCATAACTGATTGAGTCTTGGGTAGACCGTAATAAAATCCATACCGATCTCTTCCCACTTCCATTACGGTATCTTGGTGGTTGTAGCAATCCTGCTGGTCTCGATGTTCGGCCTTTACTTTCGACACACGTCACATAAGGCAGCGAACTCTGCGACATCTCGCTTTAAGTTTGGCCACCAAAACTTATTCTTAACATCTGATACATCTTAGTGCTTCGGGGTGAATTGAATACTTTGAGTCATGGGCTTCCTTGAAATCACCGTCTTAATCCATCCATATCGGTACACGAATCGTCCATTGATCCACAAGATATTCGATCATCTATGGTGAAGTCTTTAAATTTTCTTCCGACATCTTCTTCTTGAGATCGACAAACTCGTAATCCTTGGGTTGGGCTTCACGAATCTGTTTCTCGAGTAGACTGCACTTCAAATGGCCACAAATCCTTAGGAACAACTTCTAGTCAGAGCTTCGAATTCCTCCGAAGTTACGAACACAACTCTTTTGCTTCGAGCATTGCGGTAGCTCTTACGACTCGGTGCATCTGCGAACTACATTGGCCTTACCAGGATGGTAATGGATTCCAAGATTATAATCCTTTATTAATTCCAGCCATCTTCTCTGTCTCATGTTCAAATCAGACTGAGTGAATATGTACTTCAGGCTCTTATGATCTGTGTAGACTTCACAGCGATTCTGATGAGATAATGGCGCCAAATCTTCAAAGCATGCACTACGGCTAATTCCAAATCATGGGTAGGATAGTTCTCTTCATGAGGCCTTAATTGCCTTGGCGCATAGCGGCACTCTTCCTTCTTGTATAAGGACACATCCTAATCCTTGACGCGAAGCATCACGGTGAGATATCAAAATCCTTACTAATATCAAGCAAAACTAGCATTTGAAATTTGAAGTCAAACGTTTCTTCAATTCTTGAAAACTTTCTTCACAAGCTGGGGTCCAAATAAACTTCTTCTCTTTCTTCAACAATTGCGTAAGAGGTTTAGCAATCGTTGAGAACCCTTCAATGAAACGACGATAGTATCCTGCCATTCCCAAGAAACTACGAATTTGAGTAACCGTCTTGGTGCTCCCAATTCATTCTGACTTTAACCTTCCGGGTCCATTGCTACTCCTTTGTTTGTCATTACATGGCCGAGAAAATCAACTTTCTTCTTCCAAAAGTCACACTTGCTAAACTTGGCATACGGTGATGCTCTCGAGCTTCTCTAGGACTAATCTCAAATGGTCGCATGCTCTTCCTCGACTTTGAGTATACCAAAATATCATCAATGAATACTACCACGAACTTATCCAATATTCCATGAATACTTTGTTCATCATGTTCATGAAATAGGCAGGGGCATTAGTCAATCAAAAGACATGACTAAAAATTCATAATGTCCATACCGGGTTGAGAAAGCGGTCTTTGGTACATCCTTAGGACAAATCTTCAATGATGGTAACTTTGATCGTAGATCGATCTTGGAGAATACTCCGGCTCCTTTCATCTGGTCGAACAAATCATCTATTCTGGGTAATGGGTACTTATTTTTGATGGTGACTTCGTTGAGAGAACGATAATCGATACACATTCTCATACTTCCATCTTTCTTCTTGACGAACAAAGCAGTGCTCCCCATGGCGGCGAACTAGGTCTTACAAAACCTTTGTCGATGGTTCTTCTATCGCTTCTTCATTTCCACAAGTTCATCGACCGCATCCGATAGGGTCTCTTGGAAATTGGTGCTGTTCACGGCACTAGATCGATGACAAACTCAATGTCACGGTCGGTGGCATTCACAGTAATTCTTACGGAAATACGTCGGGTAATCTCGACTACTGGTCGTCTTCCAAAGCTGTCTTGGTCGTTGACTACCAAATGTCCATCACGTCTTGAGGTGGCTAGAAATTCAACTTTCTTTCTGTGGTATCCTCTATTATTACGGCTCTTGCCACAATCTAGCATCGCTTTATGTTTGGATAACCAATCCATACCAAGGATGACATCTATGGTGCAGTGTCTAGAACTATTAGGTTGGCTAGAAACTCAACTCCGGCTATGAGTAGCCTAGCTCCTAAACATCCAACTTTAGAACTTAGCTCTGCTCGGTATTGGACTAACGAGAATATGCTTAAGATGCATAACTTCCAATTTGTTCTTAGTTGCAAAAATTCCGAAACAAGCGAATCGAAGCTCTAGAATCAAGCAGGCGATGCAGTCTTGAATTTACTAGGAACTTACCCATTACAACGTCGGTGCTTCTTGAGCTCCTTCCAGAGTGGCGTGGTTGACACGACCTCGACCAGCGATGGCGGCGCTCCTCGGGTTGGCCGGTAGCTTGAGAAGTTCCTTGATGGTTGCCTTGTCTTGGTGTCTTGGTGGTGTGTTCCCAAGGTTGAAGCGTCTTCGGAGTGATAGTCCCATTCTGCGGACATCGGTTGGCGAAATGCCACTGGTGGCGGCAGGTAAAGCAAACTCGGTTGTATTACGTGGGTTGCTTCTTTGGATTGGAGTTGGTAGTGCGGGGTTGCGGAAGTTACGAGCAATGGGCGAGTCTTGAAGTTGGTGCGGTGGTCCGCGAGAGTGCGTGGTGGAAAGCGGCTAAGCTGCGGTGGAATCATTCTTGCCCTCGGTGGGGTTGGTGACTTCCTTCTTGAGCCATTCTGCGCTTCGATGATCTTCCAATTCCTTGCGCTTATCCTCTAGAATCAAAGCCTTGTTGATCAACTCTTGAAAATCGGGAAAGGTGTGGCGATCAAGTTGACTTGAAGTCCGTGTTCAATCCTTTGAAAACGACTCGACGAGCCTTGTCGGTGGCGACGTCTTTGCAACATATCGAGCAAGTTGTGAGAACTTGTTGAGGTGTCGATCATCGACATTCCTCCTTGCTTGAGAGCACGGAATTCATCCTTCTTTAGATCCATGATTCCTTACGGTACATGATCTTGGCGGCGCGTTGTGAACTCTTCCCAAGTAATATCTTGCGGCGTTCCATGCGCAGCACAAAGTTTTCCCACCATTCGGTGGCAATGCCTTCCATCCGTGAGAGGCGTGAGAACTTTTTCATGATCGCCGCATTGAGTGATCGTGATTTTCTCTCAATAACACGTAGCCAATCATCGCCTTCTCTTGGTGAGACATGTCCAGAAAAGGTTGGTGGACGGGTCCTCATAAACTCCGCCAACTTGGATGATCCATTGTGGCCATGAGCAACTGGGGCTCCATTGTGATGCTGATTGTTGTTGCTCTGGTTATTCATAGCTTGCATCGATTCATCATGGTGTACATCACCGGGTTTGAGTATCATGAATGCCCAAAATTCGTAGATCATTGAAGGTGCTTGTGGTGGAATTGCTTCTCAGGATTTGCTCCGTCCTTCCGACATTTGAGTATCGTAACCACTTGCGCAGACTTGACGAGTCTGAACCATCTGGTGAATCTCCAAGGGTTAGATAAGGTAGCAAGCACGAGATAAGGTGTAGAACTAATCAGGGTAGGTAAAACCCAACAACATATTTTAAGAAAGCTCAACTGAAACTCTTATATTGATTAAGATAATAGTATGGCTTGCAACAAATGCCTAAGGGCCTTTGCGGCTCATACTTGCACACAAAAATAAGGACGAACTTAAGCACACCAAACTACGCCTAAAGGGCGACTCAAGACATAAAGCGGCTAAGCTCAAACAACGCGAGCAGACTACTCAATCAAATAGCCTCCGCAGCCTTGACGGTGCTCCCGCTTTGTTGTAGACACTGAAAGTGGTGGCATCCTTGCAAGCCGATCTGATGTCCGGGATGGTGCAATAGGAGCAGTGTCCACGTGCAGTCTTCTTTGGTTCCTCGGCTCTGCGCCTCTGCGGCTCTTACAGGTTCACCGGTCCATCGACTTCTTCAGGTCTTCCTCTTGATCTTCTTCGTGTCGTCCATAAAGAGTTTCTTCTAATATGGCGATCCTTTCTTGGCTCTCTGAAGAGTCTCATAGGTACCTCGGCTCTGTGGCGGCTAACTCCAATGATTCCTCTGAGCGTGGCGGCGGGCGAGATGCACGACGGTGGCGTTGTCTTCACCTTCCGTAGGCGGAAAGCGTGCGGCAAGATCCACGTCGGAAGTGCGGGGATGATAACGAAAACGTGTCACGAAGCTCTTGAGAGTAGATGTTGCAGATCCTCAGGATGGCAAGGCGTGAAGACTCCTGGATTGCTTCAATCCAAATACTCCTTCGAGCCGAGATGTTCAATGGTTTACTCGCCTTGGTGTTCTGCCTGGCGTAGATGGTCAAATGGCAGATCACTCCACGATCTCGGCCGTTCACAATCCAAGCACTGCCACGGTACAATGGACGATCGAACCCTCCAAGTACTTGTAGCAACTTCCAAAGCTCGGCAAGTCCTCCTTGCGCTCTCCATAACTCTGAAGACGAGGCATCTGTCAAGATGGATAAGGATATGAAAACAACTTTAAAACAGCGGGGAGAGAGAAAGAATTTCAGCAATAGTTGAGTCAAGAGAGACATGAGATGAGTTAAGGAGTTCAATTAATCTTGCAAGTTAATTTTGCTTTAGAAAATAGTTTGGACTCACTAAGAACGGCCAATCTAACTAGGGTCAAGACCTACAGTCAGTATGGCTCTGATACCACCTCTGTCGGGACCCAAATATGCAAATCTGGACCCTCTGTGTATTCTGCACTAGTCCAGGATCACGCTAGTGCACACAGTGTCAACATTGATGAAATATCACATCCATACAACGAATATAAGAATAAACGAGTACATTTAAGTAACAAATAATCTGTTGGGACCTTACGGTGAGTTTACATTTATTAAGCCATGCAAAGTGACAATAAAGAAATAAACTGCGTGAAGCGAAATAAACTCGGTGGCTCCCATCAATTTACCACAGCAACCGATCGGATCAAGACCCTAACGCTCAACCTTCAGTAGAACTCTTCTTCAAAAGCGGTGACGACTCCTCCATACATTGATTTGTTTAGCAAGAGTGAGTACACACCGTACTACAAGTCATACCACAGAATGCATTTATACATGATGGCTTATTCCAAAGAAATGGCTTCGTGGTTATTTTGCAGAAATGCAACATTTGCAATTGAATACAAATAATAGATTGAAAGCATAATTCAAAATAAATAGACAATAATGAGTTAACAATTGATTTCACAAAGGACACACAGTCTAATCAAGTTCTTTCACACAGCTGAACAAGTTATCTCACACAGCTGACCCTTCCCAATTGTTTTATGAAAATCTACCCTCGTGTGAAATTCAGAGCATGTCCATAACCGAGGACGCGGCTATTCGAATAGATTGGTTTAAACACTCTGCAGAGGTTGTACACTTTACCCACACGATAAAATCAACCGGATCAGAGTTGATCACAACAAAACCTTTCAGAGACTTCATCTCAAACAATGACACTCCTGGTGTGCTTTATCTGCCGTCAATTTGTACACACTGACCCTTGGAACGACACACACCATTGGACGGGATCAATGAACCGTCCGCGATGTGACATATCACACCTCCGACCCATCACATAGCTTAAATACAACTGAGTTGTCAATGTCAAGACTCCATAACTTACTAAGTCAGGCCACCCATACTAGGCATGTGGTCGTGCAGTGAAGGCCAGTTCAATGGCGCACAAAGTTAAGTCCTTAATTGACCAAGGCAAGACTTCCAGTTTTAACCCAAATCACAAAGTTTAATAAGCACACAGCTCCACCATTCACACAGAATACACCACTTGCCTCAGTCTAAATCTTTTCCCACCCTGTTGATTAAGTGCAACACATGCCATCAACGAGTAATAGCACACACAGACACACAGATTCATCACACGTTCCATAATCACTTAGTCAAGTTTATAATTGCAACTCTCACATGGAATGATGACTCGTGGCATGGCTAATCAGTCTAATCGTATCTAACCAACTCACGTTGGTGCTACGATAATACCAACTAATTATTAACCAACCTAGGGTGACAAAAGATCATGGCATATAATAGACAAGGTGGCATAACAATTTGGATTAATAACTACACCCAAAAGCATTTAAATAAATACTTGAAATAGAATGCAATACATTGAAACAAAGTATTTTGAAAACTGGGTTCAAAATGATCAAAGGTATAACTTGCCTTGGAATAGATCTAGATATTGGTCTTGGTCTTGAGGTGCTCCTTCTTACGCAAAATTCCCAAGTATCGACGTCTACTCATGAAACGAGACAAAAGAAACAAAACAAATAAATAACAGAGGCAAAACAAACTCCAAAAATCAAAGAAAATTCATAAATAAATAGATCTGAATTTTATATGAATTTACAAATTTGAATGGGCTCAATCGGAGTTCGGATGCAAAAGATATGGGCTTTGGAAGATTGGAAAAATCAATTAAACCCTAAATTGGATTTTCTCGAATTTCCCGAATTAATTTTATAAAGGAAAATCGAATTAATGCGCAATGCTTGCGTCAGCCGGGAAAAAGAAATTAATTAAAACCGTCTTGACAGTGGGCCCCACCGTCGGTGGCTCGCTCACGGTGGGTGGGTTCACCGAGCCGAGGCAAAGCTGGCGCGATGGTGGACCACGCAGAGCCTGTGGCAGTCTTGATCTGGCGCCACGCGTTGCACACGTAGGCGACAGAGAGGCACGAGAGGCTGACGCGGCGCTGACGAGTCATGGCCGACGGCGGCGCGCGGGGACCAAGGGTATCACCGGCGATCGTCGGCGAGTCGCCGGCGACCAAGGGTGCGAGCATTCCTTGCGCTTATTGCGCACCTAGTCTTGACCTCACCAAAGAAATGAAAGTGACGCGGCCGTGTGGTGGAGAAGAAACGGAGGCGAAGTCACGGCTATTGTCGGACGGCGGCGGTGGGACTCTGGCGGCGAGAAAGCGCTACCGAGGTGGCTCGAGCGACACCGAGCCCGAGGAGGCGATCGGCAGCGGGCCGGATCAGCGGCGGCGGCAGTGCAAACGGCGAAAAACCGAGGCGGCGAAAGTTTGGATTTTGGGCTAATGTGGGGCTCTGGAGGCGAGAGATCGACGCAGGCGTTTGCTATGGGATGCGGAGGACGAGGGGAACCTAGGGTGTATTTATAGGGCTCGGGAGCGGCGAGATGGAAACCCCAATTGGAGTCCGTCTCGGTCACGCTCGGGATCTTCCGGTTTTAGGAGATAGAGCGAGATTTGAAGGTTAATTCGGTTGGAGATGGATACTAATAGCCGGGCTACAGATTGGTGGGGTTGGCGCGAGAAATCGGGCCGCGATTGCGCGTTTTGGACGAGCTCCTTCAGGCGAAAAATGGCGAGACAGCGAGAAAGCGGAGGAAGAAGACCGTGTCGAGAGGACGCGACCTCGGCGGGCCACGCGTCGAGAGAAGGCGAGCGCGCGCGGCCGAGATCCAAGCGTCCCATGACGATCCGACAATGCGGCAAGCGGCCGGGTCGGGCGAGGCGATGGAATAGTCTTTGGGCTTCGCCCCGATCTTTATTCAAGGATTTTCTTTGATTTTTCTTTTAAGTAAATCCAGAAAATGCAAATAGCAATTAGAAAATAGCAAATGGCTTGGGAAAAATTCCAGAAAATTCTATAAAATATATCCAAGCATATAGAATATAAATAAAATAGTTTTGACAATTGTTGATGTTGGGATTAAGCACATTAAATCAATTTGTCCTTAAAGTCCAATTTAAGCTTTTTAAATTAATATTCAAATAATCCAAAAGGTAAATTCTCTTGCTATCAATATTTAAAAGATTTTTAAATCTCTGAATTTTGGGATGTTACACCGTCGCCCTCGACCGGTTTGACTGCGACTACACTGTTCGATCGCCGCCTTCTACCGGTTTGGCCACCTGACAAGGCGAGTCGATTGTCAACCTTTGGTTGGTCAGACCACTCCTAAATTTTTTTCATGTACTAGAAAACACCATCTCTGGATATTTTGTAAAAACTATATCTAATTTTGCTTTGTAAAAACTATATCTAATTTTGCATTGAATCTCTATTTTTCATGAGACCTAGTGTAAACACACAACGAAACTCCCACATAAATGATTTAACACATTCCCCGAAATTTAACGTTTTCAACTCCAACTGGTCTAACGGCTATTCTGGCCAGTCTGACCACTACCCTTAAGCTGACCAGACCACTGACCCTCGGTTTATTAGATCGCCCATAGGGTCTATAAGACCGTCGGCTGCCTGACAGCAAATTCGATAATTTAGTCGAACCGAGAGTTTAATTTTGAAACACTTCGGCACTAATATTAATTTTTCAACACTAAAATTAAAATTATATGCATTTTCTCCGTAATCTCTCCCTCTCGCTCCGCCTCCTCCACCGGCGAAGGAACTACTATACATAGATTTGATGGGGGAACCAACAGAGAAGATAAATCAGCCTGGTGGAGTAGCGCCCGCGCCGTGCAACGGCGCAAGTAGCTACCCGCGCACGCGATCTCCTTGACTCGGACCAATATTCAATGCACGTCAAAAATGTCACACCGGCCGGCAGATCGATTGAGCACTCGCATCTAGAACCGCGGTACCACTAGTGTCGATCTGCCAATATTTGGAAAAATTCAAGGCGAAAGGGCGCAAATTTCTTCCAGGGTTATCCATGTAGATACGACCAATTCAGACTCGCGCGAAAGAATACTTCTACTAGATACATAGCTGTATTGCTGTTCTGGATACAAAACAAGTGGAATTCCTAGCCTCGCACTAGAGGACGGGGACGTGCCGCTCGCTCGGAACAAAAGTTTTGGATGCAAACTTGGAAAGCAAAATTGGATTACTCCAAAACTCGTCAATTCGAAAAATATCACTCGGAAACCGCAAATTACAAAAATAACTCTTAAAAAATTAGCCTTTATGATATATGCCACTCTACGACTGTTTTGTTGGAATTGAACACATATGTGTAAAGGCTTATTCATTTCTAAAATTTCAAATCATGCAAATTCTTAGACCAAAAATCTTAGATCAGTGTAGTCGAAGTCTTAGATCAGGGTGGCCATAAGTCTTAGACCAGGTGGTTGAAGTCTCAGACCAATGATCTTAGACCAGGTTGGTCGAAGCCTTAGACCAGTGTGGTCGAAGGCACAGACCAGTATGGTCAAAAGTTAGTGATCGAAACTCAGTTGTCAAAACTGAGTTGCCGAAACTTAGTGGTCGAAACTCCGTGGTTGATACTGAGTGGTCGAAACTCCGTGGTTGATACTGAGTGGTCGAAGTCTTAGACCAGTGTGGCAAAGCTATAGACCAATGGGGTCGAAGTCTTAGACCAATGTGGTCGGATCCAAATACCAGTGTTGTCAAAATACACTAGTCGAAACTGTAGACCAATGTGTAATTAGGATCTGATAAATACCGATTAATTACCATTAATTGATTTTGAATTAACAGTTACCAGTGGTTTAATATGAGCTTTATAAAGAGCGGTTCCTAGCGAGTAATTGACTCGATTTAAAAAAGAACCGGAGACGTTCAGACCAAAAACGATTGAGAAAAACACTTCCAAAGTCCCATTTTCCTCTCTATTCTTCTGTGCTGAAAAGTTGTGCTATCAAACTAAAGTCATTCCTTCTCCTCGGCATGCACCGGAAAGGAGGGTGAGCGGATATCTCCGAACCATTGTCGCAGAGTATACCTGCACATGGCTGCAATAAGGTTTCTGGGCAGCGCATCTACGCGACTACTCGCTACGCTGCATCATCTACGACCTGCACTGCTTCAAGACTGCGATGCTTCCTGTTCCTCATCGATCCCAACTGTAAGTTGGTCGTAAGACTGCTTTATTCTGTCATAGTCCTTTTTGTGTATATTTAGAAGTGCAATGAGCTGCCTGCTGTTGATATCATTTTATGCATCTCTAGTTATTTGTAATCATAACCTCATACCAAAATTTAGAATTAAAATATTGTCCACTTATATAACAATTCAAAAACTTTATTGTGGTTATTTTTTGTGAATCAGCAATAGCTGGTGCTTCTAATGCTATGAAACCTGAGAGGTTTTCCGGTCAGAACTTTCGTAGATGACAGACAAGGGTTAAGTTTTGGCTCATATCTTTGGGGCTGTGGTGGGTAATCAGACCATAATATCCATTTACGATTGAACATACCATAAAGTTCGACACAGATAACAACACCGCCTTTGGATGCATACTGACCATACTAGCCGACTACTCTATGATGTGTACATGGACTTCAAGTCTACCATAGAGTTATGGGATGCACTCGAGCATAAAATATGCCGATGTTGAGGCTGGTCGGTGGCTCTATATGTGCGAGCAATTCTTCGACTACAGTATGGACGATGGTAAGTCGATAGGTGCATAGACTCATAAGCTACAGTTACTGGTCGGAGAGATTGTACATCTGGGTTGTGTTTTGCCTCCTAAGTCCAAACTGTTTTAATTTTATTTCATTTTTGAAAATCATTTGAAAACTTCTATGCACACCAATGCTATGGATACAATTTAAACAACATTTTATTTTTGGCTAAAAATTCCCAAATCAAATATTTGAGGCCTAAACATGGCTAAGTATAATTTTTCCAAAAATATTCTAGTCCATACTATTGCATAACCTAGATTTTCATCTAAGGTATAAAGGTATATCTGATTCAACATCAAAATTGAATGTACAAAGGAATTAGGAATAACTATAAATTTAAAACTAGGATTTAAATTAATTTGAGTATAAATAAGCATGCAGTAATAATTTTAAATAGAATTTCAATAATTTTAAATAATGAGATCAAACATAATCAAAGATGTAATTTGCCTTGCTCAAATTCTTCTTCTTCAACTACCTCAAATTCTTCGATGTCGTCAAAATCAATACGCGAAAATACAACAAGAACAAAAAAATTCTAATAAAAATACAAATAAACTTCAAATTAAATATTTTTTAGTTCAGGAAGGTAGATATTGAATCTATATAGATTTAGGAATAGGAACCGACTAATTTGGAGTTCGTATGAAGAAGAACAAACATCCGGAAGTTTATATATCACAAGAAATGATAGAATTCCGAGTACTGCTCACTTCCGAGAACTGTTCATCTTCGAGTACTATTCATTTTCGAGTACTGTTCATTTCCGACTGTTGTTCATCTTCTTGTTCTTCATCGAACCCAACTGTAAGTTGGTCGTAAGACCACTCTATTCTGTTATAGTACTTTTTGTGTATATTAAGTGTAATGAGTTGTCTGCTGTTGATATTATTTTATGCATCTCTGGTTATTTGTAATCTTTACCTTATACTAAAATCTGAAAGTAAAATATTACCCACTTATCCAACATGTTTTGCCCCTGCTCTTCCCTTCTTCCTTCTAGTTGTCGCCCGCTTTTCAGTGAGCCCAGTCGTGCTCCTCTTCCTCCTCACAAGTTTCCCCTCTACTCGCCTACCGATGAGCTCATCTTCCTTGACATCGTCACGCACTGCGACCAGCGCTCTCAAGTCCTTCATCCTCGCCTCCACGTCTGCGCACCGCCAATCCTCCTCCGATCGTTTGCGACCTCCTCCCGCTAAGGAGCGATGCGAGAGAAGAGTGAGGGGGCAAGCCGGCGCGAAGATAGCAAGGAGACAAGGCAGCGGTGGAGGAGGAGGAGCGTAGCGACATGGTTGAGGAACGACAACGTGGCGGCAGATGTGAGGGAAGAAATAGGGAGGACGACGGAGAAAAGGAGAGGTTAGAGGTAAAACACTATATTAAAGAAAAAAGTTTGGGAGTGGTATTTTTCTAATCTACTGTTTTGGAATGGTATTTTGAATTTGAAAGTTTTAGAGTAGTACGAATCCAATTTTGCAATCGTCTCGGCAGGCAGTTCCATCTACCGCTACACCGCACTGTTCTGTTCTTGTCAAGGGGAGTGCCTAGCGCACGTGCAACAACTGGGCCGTCAGCAGCCTACGCAACCGAGTGGAACTGGGTCGTTAGGCCGCCTTCCCTCAGATCACAGGCAGGCAGACCGGACCGGCCATCTCACCGACACCGTGTGGCCTGCGCTTAGATTCCGTGCGTTGCCGGCTCGCGCACGCCCTCACGATCGGATTCTCTCCAAACGTAAACTCCTGGCCCGGACGCGGCGCTCCACCCTGCGGGGAAACGGGAATCTGCAGCCGCAGGCCGCCTTCGCACGCGCCGTGCCTTTCTGAGCTCCCGTTTACGGAAAGCTAGGCCGCACGCGGCCTACACTTTTGTACGTCATGGGCTCAGAAATTGGCCGATGAGCCAGAAGCAGTTGGAAAGCCCAACCTGGATCGGACTTCCGTGGCAGCCCTCCACTCCACGAGGTGAAGCATTTTCTTTTGTGCCTGCGCTCGGCAGAGCAACCGCGTTCGTACAGTTCGAAATAGACGTTCAAAGTTTGGCCAAGTGCCAACTTCCTCCCGCGTGCACCGTTGACGTGACAAAAGAACTTGCTCGCTCTGTCCCTCATGCTAGCAGTAGTAATTCTCTCATTGTACTACTATGTCCTTCTAGCCAAGGAAAGCATGCCATGTCTTTTGCTTCACAAGGACGGAAGGGCATCCGGAGAAAAAAGAAGCTCATACTCATACACTGACCTCTTAAAAGAAGTAGATCAAGTGAATGGCTAACTTTAATTGAAAAAAAAGAAGCCAACTCGAGTGACAGACATGATGTGTTTGGAACAGCTTCCGCTTCCGACTTTCACCACACAAAAAAAAAACCAAAAGTCGTTTTAAACGGAGAGCATTTCACAGCCGTTTTCTTTTTCGAAGTGGCTTTGTGTTTCAATACGCGGAAGCCGGAAGCCACCCGCGGAGAGCTTCCGTAGCTTCCTACAACCTCCGTTCTGAAATAACCCATGAAGTTCAGGGGTAATTACCGTCGAATACCACTCTATAAAAGCGACGCCAACACAACACCCCACACCCCCCCGGCAAGCCCGCCGCCTCCTCCCAGATCCAGATCCAGATCTGGATCTCCCTCGGCGGCCTCCTCCCCGGCCCCTCCTCCCATTCCTCATGTTCGAGCGCATGAAAAATTCCCACTCGTCCTCCCCCTCATGTCCGAGCTCCTCCATCCCTTCCTAGCTAGCGTTCACCCCGACATGCCGAGGTGGCGCCCTCCACTCGCCGATGCGCCTCCTCATCAACCCGCCGGTGCGCCTCCTCTTCAACCCCTCCATCTGCCACCGCGCCTCCTCGTCCATCCACTCTGGATGCCGCACCGCCGCCTCCAATTCCCTTTGCACAGATTTAAGTTATAGTGTGGTGTGTATGTAAAAATTGAGGTTGTGTGTGTGTTGCACAGATCCATGCTCTTTTTTCCTTGAATTTTTTTTTGCGAGGATTGCATCTGTTCTGTGAAAGTAATGTTTCATTGAATAGTGTCAGTTTAACAAAGTGGAATTGCCATTTTTCTGAATTTTAGTTCACAATGTATGATTAAAATTGAGATTGTGAATTGTCCTCCGCCATGTGACTGGTTAATTGTAATTGGGATTGTGAGTTGTGGAAATGAACCTTCTTGATATAAAACTGTGAGGTTCATGACAGGTAACAGGTTCATAGAAAATTTTACCATGTGCTAGAAAAAGCAAGAAGGATTATGTGTCAGATCATTTGGCAGTTTGAGATGTGGGCAAGCTTAGATCAGTTAAATCAGATGGAATCAGTTGACATATATTGTACCAACTTAAACCAATGCCAGTTCTGATTTGTCACTTCCTGTCATTTTAAACCAGATGTTGAAACTATTATAGTAATTGTTGTTAATTGTGGTTTATTGCGTTAATTGCGGTATACTGCGTTAGTTATCGTCAAATGTGATCAATTGCGTTAATTACGGTAGTCGTTGTTAATTGTAGTCAATTGCGGTAATTGTACTCAATTGCGTTAGTTGTCGTTAATTACCGTTGGTTGTCGTTAAATGTCATTAATTGTCATTAATTGTCGTCGATTACGTTAATTGTTGTTAAACAACATCAAACAAGTTGTTACTATTCTCATGACCATTTCATATATTTTTCATCTCGAAAGCTACAGTCAGTCTACCTAAAAGTTAAACAGTTAAATATCATTTTTTTTCTAGGCCAACCGTTCAACTCTGCAGCCGTTCAATCCTACAGCCCAATCGAAAGCTTTCTTTTTTTTAAAAAAAAAAAAAGTAACAGCCGTTCCAAACAGACTCACAATTTCATCTTTCGAAGGAGCACAAATACGACCAGTTGTCTGGGAAGACAGGGGGTGAAAAGCGCCATGCCGTTTAGTAACACGGTAATGGCCGTGATCAAAATAACGCCTCATGGGTTTCAGTCGGGTGCTGAGGGCACGAAAAAAAAGGTAAAGACTTTGAGCAGAAGAAGCTGAACAAAATTGCCTAAAGTTCCGAATAGAACCGAAGAATTTTACGTGCTTCGCCAATGCTACAAGATCAGTTCTTCATACGTACGAGTACTACAGTGTACATGACAACAGCTGACACCGAACCTCCGATATGACGACATACTTTTCCAACTCAATCACCGGCATAACTTCGTGGAGAACGCGTAGTAGCCCCCGAAAAAAACACCGAAAAGAAGACGTCAAACCTTTGGTTTGTCTCGCAAGAAAATTACAACTACTCCTATTTAAGACGCTAACCTATCATGGCCCACCTGCCTGCCTGCCTGCGAACGTAAGGAAAACGCATGCTTGGCTGATCTTAGTTCCCTCCTGGACCAGTCAAAGGGAAGCTGGTTTTAATTTGCACCGCAAGTGTCCCGAACTCCCGATCGGTGTAAACGGCGGTGCTCACGCAAAGCTAGTGCCTGCCTGACTTCAATTTCCATCTCCCCAGATGTCTACATCCCCAATAATCCACTAACAAATAACAATGGATCCAAACTGCCCATCGTGTTGAGTGAGTGCACTGTAATATGTACCACAAGTGATCTACAATACCATACGTTTCTCGATCTCAGAAATCAGAAGTGTACCAGTGAGAGAGCTTCGGGAGCACTCCTACATTGGGGAATTTTCGATTAGACGGCCCCAAAAGGCTTAAAGGCATATAGTATAAGTTTAGCATCGATCATTTCAGTGTTTCCTTCGTAAAAGACAGATCCCGCGTCCCTCCCTCGCACACCCCACTTCAAACGATGAACAGATGGTGCTACTGCCCAATTCCAATAAGCTGCAACGCAAAACTGCAACCACATAGTGTTGCATGTACATATTCTCATGGAAATTCCAGAGCACTACTCCACGAGGATCTCCTTTTTCGAGGATAACCGCACAAGGATCGGTTACTTACACATCAAAGAAGCAAACGTAATACTAACACGGTGCAATGCGAAATACGCGACGCCCTCATGATTGGCGAACTGGGGCTGCCCCTGCCTGCTTCGGAATGATGGCTCGCTCAGCCTCAGCCTTGCTTGCAGCTTTTGTGGTCCATCCCATGGAAGGGAAGTATCCTAAGTATGCGAGTTCTTGGCGTGGATCAAGTTATACCGGGAGCCACTGCAGCTTATGCTCGTCTCACTCGCTGACTCGCTACAAGAGGATGGAGAACCCAAAGAACAGTGCACCTTCTGTTCGTGTTGGAGGATGCATACCTCATTTGTGCAAGGAACACTGCGCACTAAGAGATCGAGCTTTCAAGATCTTTAGTGTATTGAATAAAAGTAGTTTAATACTATGCCACGTTAGAAGAGATATGACTTGCCAATTGTGGACTTGTAATTGGGCAGGCTTCCAACAGACTGCAAGGAAGTTGTACCACAATTTAGGAGCAAATTGGAGAAAGGCAGGAGAGATTTCTATGTTAACATTGCACTTCTTATTCCGATTCAAGAAGGAATGCAAGCATGAAAAGAACAAGAACAAATACGTATATCATTTTCTCTTTTTTGCCACTATTTTACATCAACCTTGGGAGGTTCCTTCCTACATGGAAAGCTCTAATCACCTCCCGTGCAGTCTCTGAACAGAGCTAAGGAACGAGGAGCAAAGCACGGTGAAGGCGACGGCCGGGAGCTTCCCGGCGACTAGGCCTACAAGGACGACGGCGACAACAACTACGACAGGAAACCGGCTTCCTCCTCCGTCGTCCGCCTCGGTGAGATACGGCGACGCATCAATTTCTATCGGCCTGGCATTGTTGTCCAACTCAGCGTCCATTTCGTTGCCCTTGCCGTGGCGAGAGCCCGAAGAAACCGACAATTTGACAATAGCGTCCGCCTCGGCATCCGCTTGATTGCGTTTGCCACGGATAGAATCTGAGGAGTTCGTCGCCTTGGCATTGCCGCCAACCATGGCGTCCGCTTGGTTGCTCTCGCTGCGGAAAGAACCTGACGAATCCGCCTCTTTACATTTCCTGCCTTTGTGCAACTTGTTGGCAATGAGCTTCTTCCAAGACGATCTCTTCTTCGCCTTCGCCTTCGGGTTGCTTGAGTCGTCGCCTACCTCGCTCCTCTCTTCAATGACAACGATGGAGACCTCGCTTCCCCTGTCGGAATCAGAGCAGCTCGGCCTCAGCGGCTCTGCCCCCGCTTCCACCTCGCGGATCGGCGAGACGTAGCCGCGGCCGTCCAAATCCAGTTTCTTGGTCGCCGCCGGACGCGACCGCAGGCGCGGCCGCCGGAAAAGCGAGGAGGAACTGACGGATTCGAGCAAGAAGAGCGAGAAGGAGGCGACGGTGACGGCCGCAACCACCTTCTTGCTCCAGATCACTAGGACGGCGAGGGACACCACGCCGCCGAGCGCCAGGAACCCCAAGCCGAGGCCAAAGACGTCGCCTTTGGTGTGGCGCACGGCCTCAACCGGCGAAAGGTCGGGTCTTGGTTGGGCTGACGGCGAGACGGCCGCCGCCGGAGGCGGGGGCGGAGGTGGAGAGGAAGGCGGAGGGGACGGCGCCGGGGAAGGGGAAGGCGGAGGGGAGACGGCGCGCTTCTTGCGCTTGGAGGAGGCGGACGCGGTCGAGGAGGGCTTCTTGAGGCGGCCATGGTTCTTGACGACTAGGTCGGCGAGGGAGGTGGGGAAGCCGGTCTGGACGGGGAGGGGCCCGGCGCGGGCGGGGCGGAGCGCGGCGAGGAGACGGCCGAGGCGACCGGAGGTGCGGTCCTTCAGCGGGCTGGGCATCGCCGGCGGCGGCCGACGGCGGCGAGCATAGGAGGAGACCGGCGCGCCGGCCCGGATCTTGTGATTTGCGTGTGTGTGTGTCCCCTAGGCTTTTGTGTTGGTCTTGGTGCTCTGGGTTGGTAACTTGGGTGGGGTTAGTTCTCCTCCACTTTCTGGCGTGAAGGAGAGGGAGGGGGGATAGCCGAATAGGAGGGGACGGGAGGTGGGTTTGGAATTTTTTTGTCTTTGTTTTTTTTTCTTGCTTCCCTTTGGTCTAAGAATGGGAGGTGGGAATTTTGGGATTGGCTAAATTTTAAACGGAGGATAAGGAGGGGTGTTTTTGGAGAGAGCGGGAGGGGAAAGGATGAGGTTGATGGTTCATTTTTCAAAAAGAAAAAAAAAAAGAAAAAGAAAACAGGAAACACATGCATTTCACAAAATGATGATCCATGTTTAATACTTCGTCCGGTCACAGATATATGTTGTTTCGAGATATATCACTACTACACAAATGGTCATCATAGATTTGCTTCAAATGCGATTTTATGTATCTGTGATAACTAGCGGTTATCATATACAGTTTTTGAGTTGTCTGTAAAAAGTAACAACACAGACGATTTTTTATATATAAACCATCTGTGAAGACCTACTATCACAGACGGTTATATATAACAACTGTCTGTGATAGTAGACTTTCATAGACGGTTTATACCACAAAACCGTCTGTGATATGTATGTCATCACAGACGGTTATATATACCAACCGTCTGTGCTTAGTTGGCCATCATTTGGCGCCAATCGGGTCCTTCAGCCGGAGGGGCTGGTGGAATCGGGTTATCTTGATGACTCACATTGTCTCTGTCCTGACTGCTAGTGCTGCCACTGCCACTGCCATTGTGAGTAGTCACCATCTGCTAGATATCCAAGGACTTAGGAAAGAGGAGAAGAAGCTAAGGGGGATAGAGCGAAACAAAACAACCAAATCAAAAGATTTTCCAATTAACTTTAATAACTTTATACAACGTTCTACTTGATCGATACTCTTAATTCGGAGAGAACGATTTAATGCACAGAATGAGCCATGGTAAACATAAATTATATAGCGTGTCGGCATCGCAATCTTCGGTTTGCGGTCTTCGATGATACTTGTTTGACAGTGCTCTCTTGGCAGCTTCATGTCTTGAGGTCTTGAACACAATGGAGAGAAACGCGTTGACCATCTATAGAAATTTTCAGAGGAAAGAGGATCTGATTAATATGCAAAGATAGTGAAGAGGGAATTAGGTAATAAAGAATTTCTACGAAGAACCCAAGGTTAGATAGACAACCATGATGAGGAGAGAACAATTTATTTTTCTTGTTATAAAATAAGTTTTTGAAGTTTGATAACTAGCGGCCATTCTAACTAGGTCACGGCCTACAGTCGAGATGTCTCTGATACCACTTCTTGTCGAACCCGGGAGCGAAGGATCTCATATTCTCTGTGTTTTATACACTAGTCCAGGAACAACTAGTGTATACAGTCAAACAAAAGTGGGTAGCATAACCATTATATGTCATTCATTGCTAAAGATTAAAGTTTGTTACAAAAGGGGTATAAAGTCAACAAGTAAAATATAACGGAAGCAAAAGTAGTAAGGAAGGCCACACAATTCGCCACAAGCATTCGTTTGGGGGGCACAGCCTAGTCGCCCAAGTTCTCATCATCCACGTAGTACTCTTCTCCTGCTCAACAATTTATTAAGCAAGGGTGAGCACAATCAACCTTGCTCCGCAAGTTCCACCCAATATCATATTATAATGCATGCAAGGATTCATCAAATGAGGACTTATATGGTTCAGTTTGCATGAAGCGACGTTTTCCATTTAAATATTTATACTAAGTTATAAAGCAGTTTATTCCATAACTAAAATTTATTTTCTAAATCTCAAGTTTTATAGTGAGATAACATTCATCAACGAGTGGTGAATGATACCTTTCTATCATATGGCATACAACCCAATTTCCCAGTTGGATACAATATCCTAAATCATTTGATAAAGTCCTTTGAAAACAAACCAAAATCTAACTTTGTTTTGGCTTTGTTAAGCATGTCCATGACCGTGGACACAACTATTTTGAATAGTTTTACACTCTACAGAGATTGTATAACTTTACCCATAAGAGATAATTGACTTATAATGTCTGTCTAACACACTATCGAATGTGTGCGACTAAGTCATTATCACAAGGTCTTTACAGTGCACCATCCCACCGTAGTCCCGCCTAGCTAAGGTTTCGCTTTCTTTAGATAGAAACCCGCCGGATTTAAGTCTCTCTTGAGCCATGTGGGAATACATAAAAGTAGGTCATAAAGACACCCATACAACCGGATAGCACAACTACAGTGAAATATTGTAAATTATTTAGCCTAGTCCTGCTCATTCAGTACATGTGGTATACGGTGAGGCTTAGCAAGATGCAGCTTGAAGACCGATCCTTAATTGACTTGGGCGACTTCCCGCAAAACCCATTTACCTCGATCATATAAATGACTCGATCCCGTGCATCAACGTGGACCATCCAAACATCCATTTCACCCAAGTCCAAACCAATTTTCATTTTATTTTCCAACTAAATCATTTTTCAAAATTTCTATGGTAAAGGCAATACCATAGCATCATGTTAAATCATAGTTGATCATTTGGCTAAATTCTCTAAATTGAACATTTTTTTGTCTAAGCTCTAATAGAATTCTAAAAATATTATTCACTATGTCCTGCTAGGAACCGCTAACGACTCATGATCAGAAAAGGTTTCCGAGTCACAACCGATTACGCATAAACCTAACGGGTCATACATTTAATGGGTTGGAACAAACGTGTTCGGATAGGATTTTTCATAAGCTCCATATAAGGAGATGCATGAGGCTGTTAGAAAAGAATACACAAGGTAGACATGACGTGAGTTGCTTTACCGAAACCCGAGTCGCTATTTTCCTGAGAGCCCTTCCGTGCGAGTTGGTGCTATTACACCGGCATATGATGTTTCTTACCTGAACGCGTGGATACCGTAGAAGCGCTACTGCGATTGCTATTGCATTTGAGGACGATCCACGAACTTGTCAAGGAACCCGATTGGTTGCTGGAGGAGACGATTGCCACCGAGGACGATCGACTTAGACCGCTTCATCGACACACTCTATGTTGGATCAGGCTGCTGCAACTCTTCTTCCGCTGCATGGCATACTGGTTTACGTGGTAAATTTTTTGAATTGCCAGCTAGCATAGTCTACTCGTTTCCCTTCAGCTTAGGGACCCCAACGTCAGTGACCTTTGTGATGGTTATTCGACTCTCAGGCCTTTTCGATATTCCTTTGCCATTCCGCTTAGGTACCCCTTGCTTTGGAGCCCTAGAAGCATTCGGCGACGGCGACACACAGTCCATCGAAGGCCCAGACGCATTCGACGACGTCAACGAAGGCTGTGGGGATGCCATCTCTGAAGATACACACTGAGAGAATTATATTTGTAGGATTCCAATGACTAAAATTTTGGTTTGTATATTGATGGAGAATTAATTCCAGCATAATTAGTAATAATTAATACTCTATTGGTTATTTCAAGAATTATCTCAAATAGCAAAGTTACTTTCAGTCAACAGAAGGTTATACAATTAACAGTGCACAAGAATCACTTGGTTAAAACATAAACCAATCAGCGGATTGATGATTAATCACATTATAGAATAAATAGATCACTAATTTCAACAACGTGAGCTACTCGGCTAACAGAAGAAAGCCAATTGACTAACAAAGGAACAACAGGATCAGAATAACATGATCAGATCAATCACAGCCGAAAACAGAAAGCAATATAGCCAAGCTATTAGATATAATCTAACAACAGTAAGCAATCCTAGCAGTCCAAGTCTGATTTGTTATCAATTTAATTTTACAATATGACAAAAATCATCACTGAGCATTAAACTGAACCCACAACAGTACAATGCAATATCTCCCAGTACTAGAAGTAATCCAAATTCAGATTTAGACTAGCACAACACATATATGCAATGTAAAGCACTCCTGTAAACAGAAATAACTCATAAAGCGGATGGCAATCGAAGCTACCAAGTAGAACCGGGCAAGGCACGTCGAAAGACGCTGTCTCAGAAAACCAAGAGCCGAGTATTAGCAATAACCGAGCAGTAAACCACGAGGTACGTTGAAATACCTACAAGTGTGGAGGATGGGGTAGTAGCAGGGCGGCGTCGGGGTGCAACAGTGACCAGCAGTGTTAGGGAGATGGACGCTTAGAAGCAGTAGGGACGAGTAGCGTCGGGGAGTAGCAGGGCAGCATCGGGGAGTAGCAGGGACCAGCAGATACGAGAAGAAAGGAGGCGTTGGCGTCGGGGTCGGGGAGAAGGCGCAGTCTCGGCATTGGGGTCGGGGAAGGTGCTGCATCCATGTCCATGTCCGCGTCGGGGAGAAGGCGCGACGACGGGGAGAAGGAGAAGGGGCGGGCGAGTGAGGAGTTAAGAGCGCTGGGGAGGGGGACGAGCGAGTGGGGAGTAAGGGCCAAAACACTAGCGGGATCCTACTAATAAAGGGACATCATAGACGGTTTAATAATATAACCGTCAGTGATAGACAACCATATCACAGACGGTTTGTTCTACTAAACCGCCTATGATAGTTCCTCTATAGCTAAAAAATATTCTATTTTTCGGCTAGCATTAGAAAATGATAGCCATGCCATCTGAAAACAAGAAAGTAGATATAATAACAGATGGAATATTTTTTTTAATAACTGAATCAATTACAATAAAATAATTTCTTAATTACATGCCGAGTTTCTTAATAACAATTGAACCATTTCCAAATAGCTGTTCACCGTGTGGGATCATTCCACTTGGCTATTTCCTTTTTAAAAATAGCACTTCACGATGATCTGTGCGTATATAGCTAGCTTCCTCACTAGGTTCTTCCTCGAGCATGATGTTGTCTCCGAAAGGAGGCAACTCGTTAAATTGATTGTACTATTCCTCATCCATAACATTCTCAACTCCGACAATCCTTCTTTTTCTAGAAGGACTATGTGTTGGTAATTATTTGCTGGTTCCTTTACATAAAAAACTTGAACAACTTGCTTAGCGAGTACAAATGGGTCATCCTTGTATCTGACACGTTCGAGGTCCACAGTATTGATACCATACTTGTCGACCTTCACACCCTGTGGAAGTTTGACCCGATGGCACCGAAACAGGGGATGTTAAAAAGTACGTAGTAGAGCTCCTAAATCTCCTCTACGAACCTATAGTACCCACGTTTCATTATGTTTGGCCCAGCGGTATTGAACTGCTCGTGAAATATATCTATACGGACACCACTGTTCTGGACTGTGCTTTTCCTATTCTGGGCTGTCGTATAAAATGTGTACCCATTTATGTGGTATCCTTGCCATGTCATAATTGTAAAATTTAGTCATTTTGCCAACCATCGCAGTATATCATCACTTGATGACCTCCTAATGAATCGCACCTTTAACAATTCGTTGAACCGACCGTTGTGCTTTCTCGTGATCCAAACCTCCGACCAGCCTGGATTCTATTGGCTTACCATGTCTTTGTGCTCGTTGATGTACGAGGAGACTTCGGTCATGTGTTACAAGACAGTGAAATAGGTTTGAATGTACGTATCCACATCGGGAGTGGTTGCTTTTCTTCCGATGGTCCCGATACCCTCTAGCCTCCCCTCATGACGATATAGAGGCACATCTATCGGTTACACCCGAGCCATCTATTCGACGCAGAACTCAATGACCTCTTCGGTTGCATAACCTTCGATGATGCTACCCTCTGGCCGAGATCGATTCTGTACATTGGACTTGAATATTCCTATGTACCTCTCAAACGGGTACATATGACATAGGAAGGCCCACGTGGCGGAGTCCGAGAGCAACACGGGAATGAAGATGATAAACAGTAACCCTGGTGGGACCCACTCGTCAGAGGCTACGGCTCGGGCAACATCGTGTCACACACGGCGCGTGGGAGACTAGCAGGTGGGACTAGATGCGCGAGCGAGTAGGGACAGAGAGGAAGCAGGCCACGCGGGATTGGGCCGAGAAGTGGAGTGGAATTGGGCTGAAGAATTGGGTTTCGGCCCAAATGAATTTCTGAGATTTTAATTAAGTTTTGCATTTTAGAAATAACAATAAATCCAAATGGAAAATTAAAAAATAGCAAATGAACTTGGGAAAATGCCAAAAAAATCTGGAAAATATTTCCAAGCACAAAGAACTCAAATAAAATAATTTTGGAATTAATTGATGTTTATATTAATCATATTAAATTATTTTGATATTTGAAAGTCCATTTAAGCTTGATTAAATTCAAATAAAATTTGGTGAATTTTTTACGGGCCTAAACTACTCAAAAGGTTTTTAAAACTTAGAAAATTAGGATGTTAAAGTACTGGTGCCAGCGTGGAGGGTAGGCTCGAGTCTAATGAAGCCCCTCGTATGGATTCTTGACCTGGTCAACATTTTTTTTGTCAAAGTCCGAGTTTTTGTGAAAGTTGGGCCACATATTAGAGGCCCAGTTTATAACGGTTATGATCCTACGACTAATATTAAAAAAAAGTGTAATCCCTTTTACTATTGCCAAACTGGTCGCAAATTAGTTTGATTCATGAGACGACTAGTCATGAACACTGCACAACCAACTATAAGGTTTTGGGTCATCCCTGACCAGCAAGCTGGTCGAGAGATATGACAGTTTCCCACATGACTAACGTGACAGTTGTTATTGATGCATTTGGCAAGTTACGACAACTGGTTACGAGATGTAACGGTTCAAGACTCAAAAGAGGTATGTGCGTGAAGATATAAGACACCTTTAGCAACATTAATTGTCACCCATTCAATTTCTATAAAGGGGGTAGTCCACGTATTCGGTAAAAAAGTTCATAATCCATAAATGCTAGTTCATAAGATTTTTTTTGAAATCCATATCTATAATCTCATTGTATTCTCATACAAACACTCATTGTGTACACGATAATAAATGTCTTCGTCTAGATAGTGCTCTCATATTATTTTCCTGATAAGCTCTATAGGGGATCCTGTGTCTCGATCATCGATAGCCCCCATTGGATTCACCCCTGCCAGTGGTGTACACCAGCGTGGAGAACGATGGGGTTGTACACTGACGTCGGCGAGCTTGAGAGTGGCAGACTGCTTGGGGGCAGCGGTCCGGCATCGGTGCCGGAGAGGGCACGTTGCACCAACTCCTAGAGCATGCCGAGGACGCCCAGATATGGTGAGCAGGAGGATGATTGACGACAGTGCATGTTGGGGATGTCGGATCTGGGGATGACCACCGTGGTGCACCGACTCGGGCCGCCGTCTCACTGTTTCGCCTCCTGCCACATGCAGCTCTTCTCGTCAACTACCTCCTGCAGCTCTAGATCTGGCAGCCCATGACTTCTCCTGCTCCGCTCACTACCTCCTACTCCAGATCCAGCGGCCCACCCCTCCTCCTGCTCCAGATCTGGTGGCCCTCCCCTTCTCCTACTCCGCTCACCGCCGCCTCGTCATCGGTCGTCGTGCCTCCACTGCCAGCTTGTTTTCTCACCGGATTGGTGAGAGAGAGAGAGAATGAGAGTAAGAGAGATGGTTAGAGAGAGCGAGAGAGAGAGAGAGTTAGTGGGAGAAAGGATAAAGATAAGAACTTGGTGGGGTCCACCTGTACTAGTCTGACATTTCTCGATTTTTTTTAAAAAAACAATATTATTTTTAAAAAATTACAAAACTAGGCAGTCGCCTAAAAAAACTACAAAACTAGGTCATTGTCGCCATTTCAAATGGCGATAGGCTCCTATCGCTATTTCAATTGTCGAGCCTATCTCCATTTCAATTGACGACACAGACCCTCTTTACTCCCTGATGCTAGGGATGAAAACGGATCGGATAGTTTCCGACCGATCCAAACGAAAACGGATTCAGATTGTCTCGGATCGGATTTTTCTCAGTTAATTTTTGGATCGAAAACGAATTCGGATTTTTTTTGTCGGAAACAGAAATGAATACGATAGGCATGCTATCTGGCGGATACGGATACAGATATGGATTATCCGGATAAGACCAAGTTCGAATATCCGGATTTTGGCCCACAAGAAGAGGATTTCAGCCCAAAAGAGAAAATGAGATTTTAATTGATTTCTGAATTTTAGAAAATTCAACAAATCAAATAGCCTTTTAGAAAATAGCAAATAGAGTTAAAAAAATTCTAGAAAAAATCACAAAAATTTCTTGAATTATTTTAAACTTAATAAAATTAATTCCAAGTTAAAGTTGGTTTTTTATTTTTGCACATAAATTATTTTTATTTTCTGAAATACAGTAAAAACCTTTTTAAAATCCAGAAAATTCAAGTTTTTTTTTTCATTTTCACTTTTCATCCAATAAAATCCCAAAAATCTCAATAATTTTATTTTTGACATTGAAAACTAGGAAATTAAATAATTTATTTTATTTTTCATTTTAACCAAGAAAGCTCTTTTAAATCTTAGAAAATCCAATAAAATAATAAATTTATTAATTTTATTTTTGGTAACATATTTGGGATGTTACAGTCATTTGTATATTGATTAACCATCTAGCCTGATCAATGTTAGTGTGAACTAAGATTTATGTATGTGATGAATTAAGTGTGAATATGTGATGAGCTAAATATGGTAAACTAAGTATTAATATGTGATGAGCTAAATATGGTAAACTAAGTATTATGTTTATGATGAACTAGTTAATACAGCTTGCTAGTGCCAATGTTATGTATTATGTTTATGATGAACTAGTTAATACAGCTTGCTAGTGCCAATGTTATGTACGGTTGCTGAAAATATGAACAATACATGAATGTTTGCATCAAATAAACTAATTATATATTTTTGTTAATTTTTGGCATACAATTTAAGGTGTTTTCATGTTCCAAAAAATATCTACGGCCGTATTTGTTTCAATTCGTATTCGCTCCGTATTTGTATTCGATATTATTTGTATTCGTATTCGTATCCGAAGTATTCGTATTCGTATTCGAAAAAAATATAAAAACAAATATAGCAGAGCCATTACCCGTCCATATTCGATCTGTTTTCACCCCTACCTGACGCCGGTTCAACTACCCGTTGCCAGTTCAATTGACGATAGGAAGTGATTAGTATTCCTATCGCTAGTTCAACTGGCGATAGATATCCATCTATATGAACCCCAAAAAATCAGTCCAAACGTTATTTTAATTTTAGAAAAAAAAACAGAAGAGAGAGAATGAGAGGGAGAGAAGAAAGGTAGTGAAGCTCTGCCAGCTCATAGCGAAGGAGAGAGAGAGACAGAGCATCTGATCCGGTCGGCCACCTTGCAAGCACAACTGTTTGCAACTTCGTACATTATGTCAAAACCTTGTCGGTTAGCAAACAAAACTAGCGGTATAGAATTAAATAGTTTAGATATTTTTAGTCAAATTATGTAGTACATCATTTGAGTTGTATACAATCTAGTTCATCATGCACATATTATGAATGTTCCAGCACAGGAACGATTTAGGATAAATCGATAGAAATAGGCTGAAAGGTAGCTACGTAGGGTAGGTAGAGCGTAAACAAAATAATCCTATCTTTATTTAGCCTCCCATTTGTGGGCGATAATTATATTCTTAATGCTGAAAATTAATTTTAAACTTGTAAAATAGCAGGCACATCTTAAATTGTGAAAACAAGTCCGGAGTTGCTACATAGCTTTCGTAGAGACAAATTAAAATATTGTGGTCATTTTTTTTGTTTCTATTTGCACACGGTAAATATTTAAGCAATATACCTATTGCAAATCTGTAAAACTTTAAGAGTAGCTTAGTACGGGTTGTAGAGTTTGTGCACGTAAATTATTTTGTTAGTGGAAAAATAGTTTTTAAACTAGGAAAATAGCATGACACATCTTATAATTGTAAAGAAAATCCGTAGTTGCTACATAGACTACGTACAACTGAATGATAAAATTTTGAACTTTGTTTCTTGTTTTTATTTGCACTCGGTTGTAATTTTAAAATTCTGGTAAAACTGGAATACCCTATTACAAATTCTTTTTAAAGTGGTAAAATAGTAACATTCCTATTAAAATCTTTAAAAATTATAGAGTAGGTTAGTGGGGTTTGTGTAGCCTAACAAAAATAATCCCAACTTAAATATGGTTTTCTATTTGTGCTTGGTAAATATTTTGTTAATGCCTCTTCTTATTACCTTATGTACATGTTTCGTAGTTTTTACAGTGCATGCATCGAATTTTCAGGTATGGTGGACCCAGGACATGCTGCGCAGTGGCCGTACGAGTTGCTCGACCCGGTGATTCATGCGCATCACCGTAGCCGCCTCGGTACCATCCTCCTCCAGAGGGTGAGGTGTCGGTTGAGCTTGGTGTGTTGCGGTTGTGCCCACCCATGAGGGCGTGGAGGGTGAATCGACGTTGGATTCTGAGGTACGTGCCGTTGTGATCTTCGTGTACTCATTTCCAGCTTGACTACATTGGGTGTACTAACGTTTGTTCTTAACCTTACTCCCCACAGTTTGAGGGCGGTAGGCCTCCTTCCACTGGCGAGGGTGGTTGAGGCTTCGTGGGAGGACGACCAGGACCGAGTGGGCGGCGGTCGTTCGTCCAAGCACTTTTTGTACGACCGGTGCCTACTCACGACACTGGTTGACCATTGAAGGCTAGAGACGCACACATTTCACCTTCCGTGTCGAGAGATGGCGCCGACCCTTCGGGACGAAACCTTTTTGACCGGGTTGCCCTGCGCTGGTTTCCCCCTTGCGACGTACGACATCCTGGCCACATGGCGCACGGAGCACCTAGTAAGGTCCCGGAGTCTTCTTTGCGGACAATGGATCTGAGGAGTTCAAGCAGACCACGGGCGACAACGAGATGGATCCGCCGCCTCGCAAGTCTTACTAACTACTGTCCTCTCGCATCAATTCATTTGTGATCCTTGCTGACGTGTATATGTCTTCTCGCAGCCCGAGCGTATGGCGGAGGACGCACCTGACCACATTGTTAGGAGGAACTTCGAGGCGCACCTGTTGTGGCTATTCGGGTGGGTCAGGTTCCTGGGCTCCCACGGTGACAGTGTCGACAAGTACTACATCCGGTACACACGTGAGCTGGCGGACTGGCCAGTGGAGGACATCCAGCCCTACGCATGGGGTCCGATGGTGCCATGCACGACGTACTACGTACTGTGCGACGTGTGCCACCGGGTCCAAGACAACTCCATTCTCTCTGGATGCCCGCTACTTCTGCAGTTGTGGTCCTTCGAGCACTTCCAGATCAGATGACCATATCTGGACTTGGGAGCATACACGGTCAGCTTGTACGCCGAGGATGATGACGTGGACAGAACAACCATGGGCACAGTGTGGTGCCACCGATGGATTAGTTTCATGAACATTTATTCTTTTCGGTAATCAAAATTTCTTGTGCTAAGTTTTCGTTGTTCTATTCCACAGGTCATCTACACGCCGATCACTACGCATGCACGCATTCTACTTGGACTACGTCATGATGTTCAATCAGCTGACATATCATTGTGTCATCTGGACACCGTACACTCCCGAAAGGGTGTACGCATGCGCGCCTCTGATGACTATCGAGCATGTGCACGCGAGACTACATGTACTAGTACATGTGGGCGTGCTTGGTGCACGACGTCTTCGCGGAGGAGTACTAGGTGCAGTGGGTCATGCACCAGTTCAGTCTTCGACAGCAGGTTCCAGCCCCCTGGGGGCAGTGTGCGCCGCCGAACGTCCATGCATAAGTTCACGCTTTACTTCCTTCATAAAATTTGTTGTCGTAGCAAACAAAGACTAGACAGTAAAAGAGAAAGGGACTCGGAGAGGGGATCTGCAGCAAGTGAACACGTACCGATTGTTTTTCTTTTATTATCAAAAAAAATCCTCCTCTTACATGGGGGACTCCCTATTTATAGCCCCGTGTTTACATTACTATCTTACCCCTACAAGAATACTGTACGCGTAGGGGCTGCAGGTACCTTTCCTCCCCCTACACCTAGGCCTTGGCCCACGGTAGGTCTTTCTGCACTTGGTCGACCTGGCTGGTGCACTAGGTTTACCCGTGCCCGAAGGGCTCTGGGCTTCGCGAGGTGCCGATGACTCTCCTGGGGTGCTTCGGCTCTTCTCCGGAGGTGCCCAGAGGGCCTGCTGCTCTGGGCGTCGCGAAGCGCCGAGGACCCTCCGGGGGGACTTCGGCTCTTCTCCGAAGGTGCCCGGAGGGCCTGCTGCTCTGGGCGTTGCAAAGCACTGAGGACCCTCTGGGGTTGCTTCAGCTCTTCTCCAGAGGTGCCCGGAGGGCCTGCTGCTTCGGGCGTTGCGAAGCGCCGAGGACCCTCCGGGGGGACTTTGGCTCTTCTCCGAAGGTGCCCGGAGGGCCTACTGCTCCGGGGGTTGCGAGGCACCGAGGACCCTGCGGGGGTGCTTCAGCTCTTCTCCGGAGGTGTTCGGAGGGCCTCTCGCTCCAGCGTCGCGCGCGAGGACTCTTCGGGTGCTTCGCTCTTCACGGAAGTGCCGAAGGGCTCTTTGCTCGGCGTCGCGAAGTGCCGAGGACCCTCCGTGAGTGCTTCGGCTCATCTCAGGAGGTGGCTTTGCTGGCCGTTGGGGTTGATGGGGCCGCCCCTACGACAAGCCCCTCGCGGTCGAGGTTGTGCTTCGCCAAGGTTGAAACCGCGCCGCTCTTCCTGAAGGGTCCAGACACACTGCCCCCTTTGGCCTGGCGAAGTGTTGTTGCTCGTTGCGATGCGTGGTTATGTTTTATGAAAGAAATTTGTGTTATTGGTGTGACCATTAGGGTTGAGGTTTCTCATGTTGGGGTGAGTGCGGTACACGTGTCAGGTTGCAATTGGTTCGCGTCTCTTCGTTTTTTTTTTGCATCGTTTGGTTTTTTGCGGCCGGTTGGCTATAAATAGGGGATGTGCCGTCCCCCTCTCGCTACCCTGTATCTGATTTCCTTCCAATTTTCCTTTGTTTCCTTGTTTCGTCGTGTTTGTTGTGATGACGAAGCGTTCGTGAGATGGCGGGTCCTCTTCGGTTCTAACGAACGAGCTGGGCCGATCAGTTGTTACTCCGGCGATTCTTCGGTCGCTTGTAGATGAAGGCAAGATTGCTGACTTATCTCTAGTACGAGCACCCGGTTCGGAGGTGGTACTGGAGCCTCGGGAAGACGAGCAGTCATCTTTGTTGCCTTCTTGGCCGCGGGCCTTCGGTTCCCTTACTTTGAGCTGGTGTCATGTGCGCTTCGGCTGTACCGGGTGGAGCTTGTGCAGCTGACGCCCCATTCCATTGTGAAGCTGGGCATCTTCGAGTGGGTTATGCGATCAGCCGGAGCAACCGGAGAAGTTCGCTTATTCGTGTATCTTCACGATGGGCGCTGCTATTCTAAGAAGAAGAAGGACACATGAGAAATGCTCAACTTTGGGAGGGTAAACTTTCAACCGAAGATGCGCTTCCTTCGGTACATGCCTGCCCCCGCGTCCCGTAATAAATGGGAAACGGACTGGACCCGAAGGTGGTTCTACCATAAGTCCTCGTCGGGCGATGGTCTTCAATCTTTTCGGTGGTCCTATTCAACTTGTTCCCTCGCTGGAGATTCAGTTGACCTCTTGCGAGGAAGCGCTGCAGCAGCTTTTGCTTAGCGTTACTCGAAGGCTGTCCACTCGGGATCTTGTGGAGGAATTTTGTGCGCTTCAGCTGTGGCCGCTTGCGCGCAGATGGGACGTGAAGCTTGGAACCGTGAGGAGTGGTGTTCCTTCGTTTGACTTGCCCCGTGTGGAAGATGGTATGTACTGCTTTTTTGTATTTGAAATCTCGTGATCGTCAATTTACTGAACTTATGCTAGGGCCACGGGCAGTGCTACCTATCGACGAGGCGACCCAAGCGGTGGAGCAACTTTTGGGGCCCTACACTGGTGAGGAGCACTCCAAACGAGGACTTGTGATTTGCGTGCCTCGTATCAACCGGGCGTATTCAGATCAAGCCTCTCATTTGGCTGAGCGCCCCGATCCTGATGAGGGGAAACGGAAGAAAAGCCGTGTGCTGGAGGAGCTGAACGTTGCAGGGCCCATCGACGCGGTGCCTGTGCAATGTTGCGGGCCCTCGGATCCTGGCAGGCCAGGATGCGCAAGGGTGGACTTGCCCTTCCGAGGCCTGAACGCAGCTCGCTGCCCTGTGGAGTTGGTTGAGCAAGTGTTCTCAACGGAGTCTTCCTCTGGTCCTCGGGTGATAACAACGTTTCGTCCCGTTGTGACCTCCGGCGTTCCGATGAGGGCTACCAGCTCTTTTAAGGTGGCAAGCTTAGCCCTCGAGGAGTCGTCGGTTAGGACGCCCTCACACGTGTACGGGTGTTGTTCAACCGACACACTAGTTGAGGAGCCCCCCCGTCATCGTGGGTATGTTTTGTTTGAAATACTGGCCTAGTTGTTGTCGGGATGACCATAATATATATATTTCTTTTATAGCCGCTTGTGACGAAGGAACCACTGGTGGCAATGCCTGTCCCGGCGGTTCAAAGGACGACTCCGGCATGGCGGCACTGGGGAACGCTCTAGTGCGGGAGCGTCCTGCGGGCAAGCTGTTCATGTTGCTCCTGGGGCTTCGCCTAAGGCTGATGTCGGGCCGCTGTTCCTGAACGACTTCAAGCTAAACCCCGGCGTAGCCACTGTATGCAAGGAGGTGGCTCGATTTGCTGCCCCTCCGATGTTGAGCGCCTTTTTGAGAAAATGTCTCTACAGGGGATGCTGCGCTCGATCGAGGCGAATGCAACCAAGGCATGTCCCTTTCCCTCTCCTTCTTCTCTTTTTTTTCATGTATATTTTTTATGGTGGGCGCTTGTTGTGCAGACTCTAATGCTGTCCCGCGCCCTCGAAGGGAGTATTGATCGCGGCTATGCGGAGATCCAAGGGCAAATCAACTCGGAGCACTCGAGGAATGAGTCACTGCGCTCCGATCACGAAGCCCTAACTGAAAAAACAGTTGGGCTTGAGGCCCGGGTCGCCGAGCTAGAGGCTGAGCGAGGCAAGCTTCGGGAGGAAGCGGAGTCGCTCAGGGGCGCCACCGGCAACTTGAAGCGGAAATCGAGGTAGATAGAGAATTCTCCGAGACGGTCTGTCATGTCTCTTGGGATCGATGGGCCCGATGGACAATACGATCCACGAGTTCGAGCTTTGCCCCACCCCGAGACATCTGATTGCTCAAATCGACGGGCGCTTGACCGGTTTCGTCGTGCTAGTGAGATTTGCCTACCTGCCGCGCGGGCGTATGACGACCATTGCGCGAAGGAGGCTTGGACCGCGGCCTTCGTGTCGCTGCAGAAGGCCGATTGTGAGCATGTGGATGCCATCGGCGCACGCACCCTACCTGTTGCCTCGTCATCGGTGGTTTCTGCGGATAATCACGGGCGTGAAGCAGCAATGAGCTCCCTGCGCAAGGTTTTGGAGCACAAAGCGAAGGAAAAAACCGTGGGAGCTACCGAAGGGGACGACGAGCGGGGGGGGGGCACCACCGTTGATAAGGTGTGACCCTCCGCCCTATTTGTAGCTTTTTGAGGCATAGGTTTTTGAGTTGTAACTATTTGCCCCACTTTGGCCCATGGCCAAACTGTGGCGTGTGGGGGTTTGTTGTTTTTTGTAACCCTCGACTTTTGAATGAAAAGAAACAATTATCGAGCAATCTCGTACTTTTCATAATTTTCATAGCTTACCTTATTGCTTTGGCTAGGCTGTACCAGTGAGGTTTGGTTGTGCCGCTAGCCAAGGTGTACGACCCTCGGAAAGCGAAAATGTGAAAACGACCGTGCCACCCCGCGGTACAAAACATGAACAAGCTATTTTGTCCAAGTGGCCTTTGAAGCTGTGCTACCGTGGTGTTGTGCACCACGGCGTGAAGTGGCAGCGATGGAAGTTTCACCAATTCTGGGAATGTAAGGTTGCCCAGGCATGCGCGGAGATTCGCGCATACCAGAAGAAATGAGGTGTCATTTTTGCCCCGAAAGGCCCAGTCGTGAGCGAAGTGGGGGAGTCCGGTGGGGAGTAGTGTTTCGCGCCCCAGTTTCGTGGGGCACTTATGTATGTACTATTGCCGCGTTGCTGTTATGTAGTTGTTGAGATTTTCGTAAAGCATGTAACTTGTACTATTGTTCGGGGAATTTTTCCCATATTATGTAAGATGGTTTGGCTTGTATATCCGAAGATCCCGTTTCGAGGGGGAGGCACAGCCTACACCGTCTCCCATACCTTTTAAAATAGGGCTCCGAGGGAGCCCTTTTATATTCCGCGGAGTGTTTCCGAAGGCCGCGCTCCGAGGTGGAGGCGAATCCTGCGCCGTCCCCCGTCTCTTTTAAAATAGGGCTTCGAGGGAGCCCTTTTATATTTCGGGGAGCGGTTTGAAAGGCCGCGCTCCGAGGTGGAGGCGAAGCCTGCGCCGTCCCCTGTCGCTCTTTAAAATAGGGCTCCGAGGCGGAGTTAGTGTGCACCGGGGTTCGGGGCCGTGCGCGGTGTCTTTTTATACACTTCACCCCTGCGAGGGCGGTTAGTGTGCACCAGGGCTTGGGGCTGCGCGTGATGTCTTTTTATACACTTACTCCTGCGAGGGGGGTTAGTGTGCACCGGGGCTCGGAGCCGCGCGCGGTGTCTTTTCTATACATTTATTTGTACATGATCTTACCAGTTTGATACAAAGTTGTACATGACAATACAAGTTTGATACAAACTCCCATTATGTAAGGGCGGAGTTACTCTCCGGCTACAACCGGGTCGTATTCTATTCGGAGGGTCTTTGCATTCCACACGTGGTCGAGCTGTTGCCCTTCCGGTGTTGCGATATAATACGATCTTGCTCTTGTGCTTTTGATGATGATGTAAGGGCCTTCCCACTTGGATTCTAGTTTTCCTTTGGTCGTGGTGTTGGCCGCACATTTGAGTACCGTATCACCGGGTGCAAGGTTGCAGACGCGTAGTTTTCTGTTGTCATCGTTGAGATGGCCTGGACTCGGTGTTCTTCCAGGAGGTCCACTGATGTGCTTCGATCCTCTGAGCTTGCACTGTGCGTTGTCCGAAAGGACTTCGCCTAGAATTCGGATGGAGTCATTGCTTCATCCCCGAATAATAGTTTGAATGGGGAAAAACCCGTTGCTCTTGTGGGTGAGGTGCGAATTGCCCACAGAGCTTTCTCTAGCTCCGCCGGCCATAGTCCCTTGGGTAGACCTACAAGCCATTTGGACAGGCCCGATAGTAAATTACCATTTGCCGTCTCGACTGCTCCATTTGACTCGGGGTGACCAACTGATGCAAAACCTAATGTGATGCCAATGTTTTTGCAAAACGCTCGGAATGCCCTGGAGTCAAATTGGGTGCCATTGTTGGTGACGATATCGCGGGGTACGCCATATCAACATACAATGTTTTTCCGTACGAAGCGTTGCACCGCTGCCATCGTTATTTTCGCAACCGGCTCGGTTTCCACCCATTTGGAGAAGTATTCGATAGCGACGAAGGCGAAGCAAAGGCTGCTCTTAGCCGTTTGGAATGGCCCGATGATGTCGAGTCCCCATCGAGCGAAGGGCCACACAGGTGCAACTACAGAGCGGTGTTCTTGGCACTTTCTCTGCGTGACTTGCCCACCGGCGGCCTTGGCGATCTTGCACTAGGTCTTGCGCGTCCCGCAACACTGTAGGCCAATAGGAACCCTGCCTGAAGGTTTTGGAGACGAGGCCTCAGGGGGCCTGGTGCGCCCCCAGAGGCCTCCATGTATTTCTTTTAGCAAATATTGGCCTTCCATTCGGGAGATGCATCACAACAGAGGGGCACAAACGCCTCCTTTGTACAGCTGGCTATCGATGATGTGGTAGCTGCACGCTTGGTGCTTTACGCGGTTGGCTTCGGCAGCCTTGTCTGGCTCATCTCCATCCAAGTATTTGCGGATGACGTCTCGCCAATCCCCATTTTCTATTTGGAGAACCTTGTGAGTCGCGCGTGGGAGTACCTAGCGACCGGTGCTCGAGGCAGCCCTGGTGCTTCCCGTAGATGTAAGGCTTGAGTACTATCTTTGTAGATGGCGTCAGAAGAGAGCATTCACCGGTAGCCATTTTGGCGGTTTATCCACTAGTCGTTGTCGTCTCTTGGGATGTTTTGAACTGTGATGCCGTGAAAGTGCTTCGCTTCGGCCCGGACTGCTACCAAGTACGGTGCCATATCTGGATCCCTGGTTGTAAAAGTTCTATCCAAGTGCCCTGCGACAAGGCTTGAGTTTGTCTTGATGTGTATGCGTTTCGCACCCAACTCCCTTGCCCTTCGCAAGGCAAGAAGCAACGCCTCGTACTCGGAAGCATTGTTGGTTGTTGGGAACTCCAGTCGCGTGGCGTAAGAGATCTGGCGACCATCTGGTGCGGTTATGATGGCTGCAGCGCCTGCCCCGGTCGCGCACCATGATCCATCAGTGTATATCACCCAAGGTGGTTGCATTTCGACGTGTGGATGATCTCCGGCCCGGGGCGTCCACTCAGCGACAAAATCGGCTAATGCTTGTGACTTTATTGTGGTGCGCGCGGCAAAGGTAATGTCGAAGGGTGCCAGCTCCGCTGCCCACTTGCTTATGCGGCCCGAGGCGTCCTTGTTTCTTAGCATGAGGGCCAGTGGGTACGACGTCGGGATTATAATGGCATGTGCCAAGAAATATTGTCAAAGCTTGCGCGAAGCCATGAGTAGGGTGTAAGCCAACTTTTCTAACTCGGTGTACCTGGCCCTTGCCCCTGGAGAGCCTCTAAGACGTAGTACACTGGGCGTTGCACTCCATCCTCTTGGATGAGGACTGCGCTGACGGCGGAGGAAGAGGCCGCGAGATACAACAAGAGGCTCGCGCCTCAGTCCAGGCTTTCTAAGCTTGGTAGCTAGGTCAGGTACTGTTTGAGTTGGATAAACGCCGCTCGGCACTCTTTAGTCCATTTGAACGGCTCCGCTCCCTGGAGTGTTCTGAAAAACAGCAATGCCTGCTCTGCTGAGCGGGACAGGAACCTGCTAAGCGCTGCAAGGCGGCCTGTTAGCTTCTGCACCTCACGAGTAGTTTGTGGTGTTGCCATATCTTGTATGGCTTTTATTTTAACTGTGCTTGCCTCGATGCCCCTTTCGGAGATGAGAAAACCAAGAAGCTTTCGCGCTTTGACGCCAAAGGCACACTTGTCTGGGTCGAGCTTGATGCCTCGCAGCCGAAGGTTGCTGAATGTTTCCTGCAAGTCTGTAGTGTGCGAAGCCTGGTGCTTGCTTTTGACCACTATATCATCAACATAGGCTTCGACGTTGCGGCTGAGCTGGTTGGCCAATATTTTGGTGATGAGGCGAGTGAATGTGGCACCCGTGTTTTTGAGCCCGAGGGGCATGCGGTTGTAACAGTAGGTGTCGATGGGTGTGATGAACGCTGTGTTGAGTTCGTCTTTGTTGGACCGAAAAGGCGACTAGAGGGGGGGGGTGAATAGGAGCACACTCACTTTTTCACAAATACTGGATTCAACATAATTTCACTCCAGTAGCTATGGAAGCTATGAAGATCAGTATATCAGTACAAAGGAAGACTAATATTGAATCCAATAAACACCCCTAAGCAATACTACAAAAGATCAAGCACAAGTTAGCAAATCACAAAACACTGCCGGTCAGACCGCTAGCTCAAGGGCGGTCGGACCGATATTCGCGATCGGCCGGTGGCCACAGATGATCGGTCGATCGGCCTCGAACGAAACAGATCGACCCGATGACGAAGATGAAATTAGATGAAACTTTTAATCTACTAATCCAAACTTGATGAGACTTGGAACAGACCTTCTCTATGATATCAAGAACGTATTCCAAACGAAGATTATGATAATTATTGGAAGAATAGCGATCCTTTTCGATTTGATTGAAGAAGGGTTCAAAATCGGGTCAAAACAAAAACTAGGTCAAAACTCTTGCTCGTGGGTGATTGATGATCAAGATGATCTTAGATAGATTCCCACACGTCACAGCAAGCTAGATCACGTGAAGAAACCAAGCAAAAACTCACGGATCAAAGAAAAACCTAAAATCATCAAATAGAGAGAAAGAACGCAATGAGACAAAACATTGATCAAACTTTCCTTTGATTGATTGATATGATATGGGCTTACAGCCTCTCCATCAATGGAGGACAATGCTCAATTCAAAAGCACGAAAATCACATCAAACTATCAAGAACCCTAACCTCCACAAAATCTCTCCCTAATAAAATTAGGGTTTACAAGAATTGCAAAAGAGACGAAGCAGATGTGCAGCCACCTCCCTATCCTATTTATAGTGCAGGCTTAAACCTTCTAGAAGTTTGACTCAATTGGGCTCCCTTTAAGGCCCAAAACAAACGGGACACTTACGCACATATTTTAATGCGTTGTCTTTAACATCCCGTGACCTAACTAGCTACACCTTGCGTCATCTTGCGCCTCGGATTAGCTTATAGGTCACCCTTGTCCATCTTGCACCACGCTTGAGTACATTGACCTCACCCGGCATCGTCGATCGTTCTGGACCTCAGCTCTCCAAGCCTAGTCCCGATCATCCTCGCCGTTGACCGTCATTGACCACCAAGCAACCTGCACAACAATAGACAAGTAAACCGAATTTGGGAACATGTTCTTCACAACTTGACCTGTGTTAGTCAAAACATGCATCATGCAACATATATGCCCTGAAACTCATGACTTTGACCTAACAAACGAAGATCGCCACCACGACGGGCGACGAACCCTGTGACAACCGGTTAGACCGGCCCCAGGGCCGGTCTGACCGCCCACCCTAGCCGGTCTGACTGCCAGCTATTGGCCGGTCAAACACCAGTAATGACTTAGCCGATTTTCAGCCTCTGAAAACCGAAACCTAATGGAAATTTCAAACCAATATAACTTTTAACTGTAGACTCCAAAAATTATGGGACCAAGTGCAATAGAATCCCCTCTCTTGCCTACACCCTCTATTTTTGGTCCAGCTCAATCCACCACTTTCTGACATTGCCGGTCCGACCACTGCTAGGGCCGGTCAGACCGATCTTGGACCGGTCTGACCGCCGCTGGCCGGTCAGAACGGTTATGGCCTGACAGCACAGCAGCTGTGCCAAAAATACGCAAAACGACAAACCTTTAACACCATTGCTAATTGTCACATCATCCTAAGATCTGGAGCATATTCCCATGATATCAACAATCTCCCCCTTGATGAACACATTGACAATAATCCAGAAAATGTAATTTGTAGGTTTGAAAAGTACAATACTTTCGTTTTCGCGCAAAAACACAACTTGGTCCATAAGCAAGAGAAAGCAATGGAAATGACCAAACTGACATTAGAATAGCATAGGCATGTGAGATAAGGCAAAAGAAAGCATAAAAAATTTGATTTCCAGAAAAGAGTAAAAAATCTCACTTAAGGTCCATATGAAAGAACAACTGTTCAATTGACCTATGATCATTGTGAGGATAAATAAATGCACTTCAAGTTCAGAAAAGTCAACAAGACAATAATAATTCAATTCAAAAACTCCCCCTCACTATGATCCACAGATTTTAGAAAATTTTAAATTCTCCAATAGCAAATAAAGAATGAAGAAAGAAGCATAAGAAGGAGTATGCACGAAGTGCAATGCAGTAGCTTTTTTTTTTTTTTTTGTATTTTTCAATTTTTGATTACATGAAGCTTTGGAGATTACCCAAAAGAACAAGCTAGCATCTCTAATATTGCACAAACAGCATATCAAACCCAACAAAGCTAGCAAGATCATGATAAAACATATATATCAAAACTAAGCATGAAGGCTCAAAGGTAAAGCAATAGATTTGATCAATTTAAGTAAAACTTTAAATTTAGCGAGTTCATCAACAGGGATCCTAAAGTGAAACTGGCCATGTCAAAATGTCAAAGTGAGATAAAAAATCTAACAAAAACCACATTAAGAGTCAATCAGGTCCTGTATTGAATCATTTTGCTCAAATTTCTCAAAAAGCCCATTTTTCAACAGTTTTCTCATTTGCAGTGAATATTAAAGTTGACTAATGATCTAACTTAGTGACAAGATCCTGGACTAGGGGCCATCCACAAACTCATCCTAAGCTTCGACCAGAAGTTGATTAAAGGTATATGTTAGTGAAGAAGATCCTGGACTAGGAGCCATCTACAAACTCTTTCTAAGCTTCTACCAGGGCGACTGATCTTGAGGTTCATGTTATTTCTGACAAGCAGTCCCCATGAGATTGTCTGGATCATCAAACTATCTCGAAGTTCATGTCTTTGACAAGCAGTCTCGTAAGAATAGTTTGGCACAATTTAAGCATAAGACAATCTTGATTTTTCATGTTTCACAAGAGCAGTTTTAGAATCTCAAAAACACAAGAAGCTCGAATAATGGTCAATTTTAGATTCAAGAGCTAACAAAGCAATTCTGACAGAGCCAATGTCACAAAAGGAGCACTAATTGCGCAACTAGCTAAAACATCCACAAATTATAATTTTTACTTCGAGTTGTTTTAGAGTTCTAGCTCATACAGCAAAGACTTATCTTTATATGTGAAAACATTATAATTCTAGCAAGTCAAAGAACTAGATATGGCATTGAGCAAGAATTGAAATACTAAAGCTCCAAATGGTAATAGGCAAAGCTTCATCAATTTTAAAAGATAATTAGAAAATCTTATATTACAATGCGTCTTTTTGGATTTTTCATACCACTTGTTGTATTTTTCATATGAATGCAATATGATACAATGAGATGCAATAAAAAGCCTAACAACCTAAAAAGTTCAAAAAGATCAATAAGTTCAAAAAAGAACAAGAAAATATCAAAAGAAGAAGGTAAGATCAGAAAAGATCGAACTCCCCCTCAAACCAACGCATAGGAACAAATTACCCCTAACTCGCTTCTCAAGGTGGCAAACCTAGTTGGGTTGCCACCTTAGTTGGGTCTAAAGGCTTGGTGAGGATATCAGCCAGTTGAGCTTCGGACTCCACAAAGTGTAGCACAATATCACCTTTCTCGACATGGTCTCTAAGGAAGTGATAGCGAATATCTATCTATGTGCTTGGTCCTAGAGTGTTGCACAGGGTCCTTAGCAATATTAATGGCAAAAGTGTTATCGCAGAAAAGGGGAACACTAGCAAATTTAACCCATAATCTTTAAGAGTAGTTATCATCCACAAAATCCCATTCTGACAACTAGAAGCGACTACATATTCACGCAGTGGATTGTGCAATGTAAGACTTCCTAGAAGACCAAGATACAAGAGAAGTGCCTAGGAAGTGACAAGTGCCAGAGATACTCTTCCTATCAAGCCGACAGCTTGATACCAAAATCAGAATTAGAAGATCCCCGAATGGACAAAGATGAAGAACATGAATACCAAATGTCATACAGAAGGGTTGAGTGTAAATACCTGAATATACGCTTAACGGCTTGGTGATGGGAAGTCCATGGAGACGCCTGAAACCACACACAGAGGCAGACCGTGAAATGGATGTCCGGTCTCGAGACCGTCAGGTATAGAAGAGAACCGATCATGATGCGGTACTCGCGTTGATCCACGGCTTCTCCTTCCTCATCTGGATTCAAAACAGTCGAAGTTGCCATGGGAGTGGAGATTGGCTTGCAGTCACCCATGTCGAAACGTTTGAGCAAGTCCTTCGTGTACTTCGTCTGATAGATGAAGATCCCTTCCTTGCATTGCTTAATTTGAAGCCCCAAAAAGTAATTAAGCTCTCCCATCATACTCATCTCAAATTCCCTGGACATAGTCTCAGAAAAGCTGGAAACAAGAGCATTAGGAGAACCACCAAAGATAATATCATCAACGTAAATTTGAGCAAGTAGGAAGTCATTACCACGCCTAAGAATGAAAAAATTCTTGTGTACCTTACCCATCTCAAAGTCATTCTTAAGCAGGAAGGTCGTAAGTCTATCATACCAGGGTCTAGGGGCTTGCTTAAGACCATACAAGACTTTGGATAGTTTGAACACATGATTTGGGTACTTGGAATTCTCAAAGCCCGGGGGCTGCCTAACATAAACTTCTTCCTCAATGAAATCATTTAAAAAGGCACTTTTAACATCCATTAGATATAGTCTAAAGTCCTTAGATGCAGCAAATGCAAGCAGAATGTGAATGGCTTCTAGTCTAGTAACAGGAGCAAATGTCTCATCAAAATCCAACCCCTCAACTTGGCTAAAACCCTGAGCTACCAACCTAGCCTTGTTTCTAATTACAGAACCATCATCATTTTGTTTATTTTTGAAAACCCAGCGGGTTCCTATAACATTATGACCACTAGGAGGTTCTACTAGATTCTAAACTTTATTCCTCTCAAAATTCTCTAACTCCTCATGGATGGCATTAACCCAGCTAGAATCCGATAAGGCATGTGAAATATCGCGGGGTTCAAAAGAAGCAACAAAAGCAGAATGAGAGTACATGTTTGTATCGTGATACCTGGAGCGAGTGACTCACTCATGAAGATTACCAATTATCTGATCCGGAGGGTGTTGCCTTTGAATGTGAAGTGACGCACCCGGAGAGGAAAATACCTCTTCGACTTCCGCAGGTACTGCTGATGATGAAGATGCAGCAGGAGCCTCATCTGAAGGTGAAGTAGTCACAGCAGGTTCTTGTGCTGGAATATGAGCGTCAACAGCAACAGGTGGAAGAACATCAAATCCTTCATCATCTTCCTCTATAAATATGCTCTCTGTCATCTGTGTATTACCTGAAATATCTGATCTAGCTCCAGGGCTAGTCTCATCAAAAGTGACATTGCATGTCTCCTGAACAAGGTTAGTTTCAACATTAAAAACCCGAAAACCCCTCGAGTGTGCAGGATAACCCAGAAATAAACCATCAAAAGTTCTTGACTCAAATTTATCTAGATTTCCTGTCTTCAGAATAAAACATTAAGATCCAAATACTCGAAAGTGCGAGACAGAGGGTTTTCTACAAAATCGAAGCTCGTAAGCGGTCTTGCCCAAAGAAGGTCTCACAAAGACACGATTAGCAATATGGCAAACAGTAGCAACAGCTTCGACCCAAAACCTCCTCGGTGTGCTATACTCATCTAGCATCTTCCTAGCCATCTCGACCAGAGTCCTGTTCTTTCTTTCCACAACGCTATTATGTTGAGGGACGTGTGGAGAAGAGAACTGATGCTCAATTCCACGCTCAACACAAAAAGAAGCAAATGAGACATTCTTGAACTCCGTGCCATTGTCACTGCGGATCGCTCTCAAGGCACCCAGAAGTTCAGAAGCCAAACGAAGAACAAGATCATGATAAAAGTCAAACGCTTCATCCTTCGAAACAAGAAAGAACACCCAAGTGTATCTAGAAAAATCATCGACTATGACAAGAATGTACCATTTTTCACCAACTAACCGAACTCTAGCAGGACCAACAATATCCATATGAAGCAACTGTCCCGGTCCGTCAGTCATGACCATAGTCACTGAAGGGTGTGAGGCGGCAACTTGCTCGCCATGCCCACAGGGCGCACAAACAACATCTTTGACAGCTTTGAGTTTGGGCAAACCTCTCATAAGCTCAAGATTGCTAACTCGCGTCAGATGGTCAAAACCAATGTGCCTCAAACGACGATGCCAAAGCCAGAACTCAGAAGAAGAAGATGAAATAAAGCATTTTAGAGAATCAGCAAGAGATTCAGAAAAGTCAGCTCCAAAAATCCTAGCAACTCTAGTAATTCCAAAAATAAGATCACCAATTGAATCAAGCACCCGATAAGCATTTTTCTTAAATATAGTCTCATAACCATCATCAAGAAGTTGAGAGACAGAAAGTAAATTAAACCTTAGCTTGTCCATAAGGGCGACGTCCTTGAGAATGAAACTGTCGTTCACCCTGATCGATCATGTTCCTTCAATCCGCCCTTGTTTATCATCTCCAAAGGTGATGAAATCATCACCTGTCGACCGCGTGAAAGAGGTGAACCATCTTGAGTCTCCGGTCATGTGACGTGAATGAGTGAGTCGGCGAACCACGTGTCCTTCCTCTTTCATGGTAATCCCGAAAATTAAGGAGCGAGAAGAGCGATGTGTCTCAATCAAGGGTTAGTTAAACAAGACTTAGGAAACCAGTACTGAGACACACGTCTGCGAGTAGTATGCAAAGCAGAAGTGCTATCCTTAATTTTATTTAAAGTTCTGTTATGAGCAATGGTTAAAGTAACATGAGAGTTATCCTGTCTAGGAACATGATGATGAGCATGTGATACAAATCCTAAACCAGGTTTCTTCTTTTCTATGTTACCATGTCTCATAGAAGCTCTAGGTTGATTAGATGAAATTCTACCAAAATATTTATTATCATTTTTCAACCTACGCCAACAGAACTCAATCAAATGCCCATCCTTTTTACAATAGGTGCAATGATACTTAATACCACTAGGAGAAGCACCCTTAAACTTAACAGATGGTTGGGCAATGCCTGCAGATTTAAATATATTTTTTGCAGGTCGTGTTTTGAATTCAATTAACCCATTTTTCAAGACTTGAGTAACTTTTGGGTTAGAATTATTTTGAACATGATTGTATCCTAATCCTTGTTTCTTATAAGGAGTTTTAGACTTGTCCAGAATCATGTTTAATTGTTTCTTACCTTTAGAGAATTTTTCTAAGGTATCATTAAGATAAGCATTTTCTTCATTAAGATTAACACATGATTCACAGGTTTTACCCTCAATGGCTCTAGCATATTTTTCCTTATATAAAGCAGTTTCAAGTTTAAGAGCTGGGCATGAAGCACATGTAGAAGACTCAATACAGTCCTTAAGTTCGGCATATTTAGCTCTAGCTGCTTCTAAGATATCTTTAACTTCATGTTTGCGTTCTAAGCAGAAAGTGCAAAAGCTAGGATCAACCACACCAGAAACAACTTACTTGCTAGACTCTAAGCATTATACACATGTTTATGTCAACAAGTTCAGTCCTAGCATTTTCAAGTTGTTGCAAAGCAATATCATGAGAAGATTGCAGTTTAGCAAATTCAGAGCGTAAGACATGGCAGGATGAACATTCATCAGATTAAAGAGTCTTAGCATTTTCAAGTTCTAGAATCAAATTATCTACTTGTGACTCTAAATCCTTATTCTTGGCCATGACAAACTCTAAAGCTTTATCCCGACTCATGAGTTGCTCAAACATAGTTTCACATCTATCAGAAAGAACATCATAGGAAGGAGGTACCTCATTGTTGTCGTCGTCAATGGAGTCGGCCATGAAGCACAAGCCGGTGAAGTCCTTAGCCTTCCCTTTCTTCTTGCTTTGAGGGATCTCCTCCTCCTTGTCCTCCTCACTCCCGGAGTCAACATCGCACAAGGATTGATCCTCAAAAGCGGTAAGCACCCGGTGAGCGACCTTTGTCAGCTTGGCAGTATCAAATCTTGATTTGTTCCATTGAGGCTTCTTCCAAGCTGGCTTTCCCTCCTTATGGTTGCTCTTACCTTTCAGCTTGGGGTAATTTGCCCGGATATGATTTAGCTCACCACATGCATAGCGAGTCACGGGACCTCCTCGATTTCTGTTTCTCATATCGTTGTAGGCTCGTGTGTCCTTTTTCACAATGAGAGCCAACTCAGCCTCAGGAAGACTCTCAAACTCCTCTTCATGGATTGCAGATAAACCAGCAAGTAAAAATCCAGAAGAAGACTCAAAAGACCCATCAGAAGCTCTCTTGAGCGGGTCTGCTACCAAAACCATGTTTTCCTTCTTGTGATGATCAATCCTCTTGATCTCACGAGTCTTAAGGTTGCTATAGAGCAGCTCCAAAGTTAGATCAGAAAGATTGACATTCTCCTCAATGGCAGTAGCCTTTATCTCCCACTCCTTGGTGTTGATTGTAGCCAAGAGGTGGGTGGCATTTTCAGACTAAGAATATTCAATACCAACAGGTTTCATCTGATTAATCACATTATTAAAGCGACTGAAAATGTCATCGATGCTCTCTGCAGGACGCATCTCGAATTTGTTATATTCACGCTTATAGACTGTTTGGCGTACTTTCTTGACTTAGAACGAACCCTCATGATAGGTTTCGAGAGTATTCCAAATTTCATGCGCAGTTTCAAGATTCCAAATCCGATCATACTCCTGTCTCCCAAGCCCGCTATACAGGAGGTTTTTAGCCTTATTGTTGTTAGCCAAAAGGGCTTCAAGCTTGCGTAGCACCTTGAATTTGCGAGAGGACTCGAACAACCTCCCATATAGCGTGTTCTTCGCTCTCAAAGAAGACTCGCATGCGATTCTTCCAATAGGCATAGTTGTGCCCATCGAAGATATGCAGCTTTGTGGAGTATCTATCCATCACCAAGTTCAGTGACCGGTTAAGATCAAGATTGAACTAAACGGGCTCTGATACCACTTGTTGGACTGAAAAGGCGACTAGAGGGGGGGTGAATAGGAGCACGCTCACTTTTTCATAAATACTGGATTCAACACAATTTCACTCCAGTAGCTATGGACGCTATGAAGATCAGTATATTAGTACAGCAGAAGACTAATATTGAATCCAATAAACACCCCTAAGCAATACTACAAAAGATCAAGCACAAGATAGCAAATCACAAAACAATGCCGGTCGGTCCGCTAGCTCAAGAGCGGTCGGACGATATTCGGCAGTCGGCCGGTGGCCACAGGTGGTCGGCGCCGCCTCGAGCGATGCAGTCGGCCTCGATGACAAAGATGAAATTAGATGAAACTTTTAATCTACTAATCCAAACTTGATGGGACTTGGAACACACCTTCTCTATGATATCAAGAACCTATTCCAAGCGAAGATTATGATAATTCTTAGAAGAATAGCGATCCTTTTCGATTTGATTGAAGAATGGTTCAAAGCACCGTCAAAACGAAAACTAGGTCAAAACTCTTGCTCGTGGGTGATTGATGATCAAGATGATCCTAGATAGATTCTCACGTCCACGACAAGCTAGATCACGTAAAGAAACCAAGCAAAACTCACGGATCAAAGAAAGACAAAAAATTATTAAATAGAGAGAAAGAACGCAATGAGACAAAATATTTATCAAACTTTCCTTTGATTGATTGATATGATATGGGCTTACAGCCTCTCCATCAATGGAGGACAATGCTCAATCCAAGAGCACGAAAATCACATCAAACTATCAAGAACCCTAGCCTCCACAAAAGCTCTCCTAAGAAAATTAGGGTTTACAAGAATTGCAAAGAGAGCGAAGCAAAGGTGTAGCACCTCCTCTCCTATTTATAGTGGAGTCTTAGACCTTCTAGAAGTTTGACTCAATTGGGCTCCCGTTAAGACCCAAAATAAATGAGACACTTACGCACATATTTTAATACGCCGTCTTTAGCATCCCTTGACCTAACTAGCTACACCTTGCGCCATCTTGCGCCTCAGATTAGCTAATAGGTCACCCTTGTCCATCTTGCACCACGATTGAGTACATTGACCTCACCCGACATCGTCGATCGTTACGGACCTCGGCTCTCCAAGCCTAGTCCCGATCATCGTTGCCATTGACCGTCGTTGACCACCAAGCAACCCGCACAACAATAGACAAATAAACCGAATTTAGGCACAAGTTATTCACAACTTGACTGTGTTAGTCAAAACATGCATCATGCAACATATATGCCACAAACTCATGACTTTGACCTAACAAGCGAAAATCGCCGCCACGACAGGCGGCGAACCAAGTTTCTGATCTCTTTCTTCGCCGCTTAAGTGACTCCAAAAACATTAATTGCGGCTTTCTTCTTGGCGTTGTGTCGTCGTAGTGCCCGAGGCAATATTCGATGATACTGCGGAACCCGGAATACCCTCGGGCTCCATGAAGAGCGTCTACGTTACTTGAGATGCCAGGAGGCTAACGTCACGTCCAAGCGGTTGTGAGATCGACCAGGGCCTTTGTTCTTTACAGGGTACTCTCAGAGAGATTTTTTATGAGTTGGCCTTGGTTTTGCTTTTGGCACCCACCTTAACGTGATCTGCTGAGTTGGAATCATGCCCGTTCGGGCGTGAACTCGAAATTTGGCGATGGCGCTTCTAACCGTTGTCTTGCTAGGTCTGATCACCTCACAGTAACTATTCCTTGAGGGTGGGAGCTTCATAAAAAGTAGTTATGATGTCGGCCGTCTTTGAAGGAGTTGGCGTGGCCCATCAAGGATGGCGTTGTATTGGTAGAACATCTGCAGGCGTCGAAGGTGGCGATCTCGGTCGGGGCGAAGTCATCTCTGAAGGTGACTTGCAAATTGATTTGGCCGGGGCGTGAATGATGCCTCTGAAACCTATCAAGGGTATCCGGGGATAGGCGGTCTCTAGGGATCATCATCTTGTTGAGGCCTCTGAAGCAACCAAGTCGTGAACTTCCTCCATCTCTGAGGACACGTCGACATGAAGTGCGATGTTGGCCAAAGCAGCGAGGGTCTTGGTGAAGGCCACTCGGCGTCTTGAGGCCAAAGGTAATGGGAATTTTAGCGTGTGTCGAGGTGGGCTTGATCTTTGGATGTGATGCGATGTGGTGAATTTGGCGAGCATCGCGCGCTATCTCTTTGAAGACATGCCCAATAGCGACCCTCCGGTCATGTTGACTCTCATTGATGCTCTGGTGGGCCCCTTGAGAGGTCTCGTGGAGGCGAGCAACCGATTGCGGGACCCTCTTGTCTCGCTCCTTTTGGTTGTTGGCTTGGTTCATGTAGCCTTGCATGGCCGATATTGTTCATGTTTGCTACTGTTGTGTAGGATCCCTCGCCATGTAGATCGCGAGCATTGGGGTTCCCAATGGGCTTGGCCCAGTCGACACTCTTGGGTGGTGTGGAATCCCTCTCCATGCAGTCGCGAGAGCGGGGCGCCTCCATTTACGCTCCAGATTATCCTGCGACCCTCGACCCGGTGTGTGACCGCGGACACGTAGTAGCCCGTCCCCTAGGGTTTTGTTGTGTTCGTATCGTGGTAGACACTTAGCCCTCTAGGGTGGTATTCATTAGGGTGTGGCTTGGCCTGCTCCTGCTATACTTGGTGGTCTCCTTCACGGGTGGCACGTAGATTACATCACCAGTAGCGTTGTGGTCGAGGAGCCACCTTGCATTGGCGCTATCCTCCTCATGGGCATACTCCTCCATTTTGTGAATAGATCATACAGGCGGATGGGCTTACAAGCCAATCTTCACTTGGGGACCTTTCTAAAGCATAGTCGTGACATTTATGATTGTAGTTTCATTGACCCCTTCACTTGGCACTTCACTTCCATAAATCTCACGAAGAAATTGAAGGGTTTATCGAACTGCTTGGTGTCGAAGGGTGTCGGCATATTTTGGTTCAACATAGTTCCTGGAAGTTGTTTTGCACAGTCCGTAATTGCTCCCATGCATACGGGCGAGGTGGGATGGTGAAGAACCATGTGCTTTCTCCTTCGGGGCCAAAGTGATGCTTTTCGCCTTTGTGGTGTCATCTCTCCTCATAGCTTCAATACCGTTTCATAAATGCGGAGGAACTCAGAAGTGGAGTGGATCCCTCGAAGGGTGTGACTTCGGCATCTTGAAGACCTTGAGGCGTGGGATGCTTCAACCTGCGCTCAAGGGAAGTTGGGATCCCCTATATACGGTCTTGGTGGTGGTGGGTGACATCCTTTTGGCCAGGTCCAGTGGCTTGGGCGCGGGCTGCGATTATCCCGGCCGTGGAGATCTAGCATCTCTGCTCGGTCGCTAATTCCTTTGGTGCCTCATACACCTCAGACTCGCTTTATTGCCCAGATTGGCGGATTCGCCTTGAGAGCATCTGAGGACGTCCTTAATACGTGATGCCTCCTGCCACGGAGTTATGCATTGCTTCTTAAAGTGGCGTAAGCATTGAAAAGCGCCCTATGATCCCCTAACAGCCCTCTGGGTGCTAAGCGTATTTGTCCTTCTTAGTGGTTTTGGTGAAGACCTCTTCTTTGGTATTCTTGAGTTGGTGCCATTCTGTGCTTTGGAGTTACTGACTTTTGCGAAGTCCCCACAGTTGGCGCCAATTGTAAGTAACAAACAAAATTTGGATAGTAAAGAGAAGGGACCTTCGTCACTCTTGGGGAGAGAGGATCCTCGGAGAGATCGTGACCGATGAGCAGTGCAAGATTGTTTTCTTTTATTATCGAAAAATCCTCCTCTTACATGGGGGCAACCTATTTATAGCCCAATGTTTATGAAGGACGAAATAGCAGGAGAGGGGTGAATGGTGCCTAAAATTAATACTCCCTTCTTTGTATTTAAAACCGACCTACAAAGATCTACGAAGATCTAAAGAAAGTAAATGAAGCAAGATCAAATAACAAAAACAAGTTTGGTTTGTTCTTACGGAAATCGGAAGTTAAAGGCGTTGGATTGCGGAGTTAAAAACTTGTAGTTCATGTATATCGCGAAGTTCCGCATGATACTTCATTGCACTAATCGGAAGCTCAGATTATCACGAAGAAACGAAACGCTCGGGTTTTGCCCAAAATCCAAACTACTTAATCTTGAATGCTCTTCTCGAGTCAAGTTTTGAGGACATCATCCTAAACACCATCTTGACCTTATGGAGAAGAATCGCAACCAAAGATTCAATAATCCAGACCAAAAAGGATTTCTTGGCGAGGGGCAAGAAAGACCAAAACCAATAATAAGACTCAGATTCTTAGAGCATGAAACTTTGAGGAAGTAATAGCAATACCAAAAGCGATTCTAGATATGAAGTTTCATGCTATCTCATAAAGCGAATCAAAGATATGCCAAAACCCTAGATATTCCATGAGCAGAGAGAGAGTTGCAAAATCAAATAATGAAACCTCGATTTCATTGGATTGAAACATGGATTCTAGAGTAGCAAGAGGAATGATTACAATAGGTTTCAGTTCATACTCTCCTCTCAACAAGCTCTCAAAAAGCAAAACAAATCCTACAGAGCTAACCTAATTTTCTCTCCAAAGAGTCCTTAACTCCGGGTTCTCCCTATTTAGCCTTTGCTAATGGGCCTCCAACCCATTAAGCCCGCTACACCGACGGAACCGCCTCCACTTTTGCGCTTTGCGAAAAGACCCTTTAGCCCCTTGCTTATACAGGCTTCTCCGTACACCTTCTTTGTCCTTGACGCAACCACATCAAAATTCCGCCGTCTTGACACATCCAGGCGTTAGACCTCGCGCCTCCTGCGCCTAGTCAGGTCCACGTGTCTGCCACGACTCCATCTTGATGCCTGCAGTCAACACAGACAAAACATCACATAGCATTGCACAATATCATAGCATCAATAATTGTATAAGACTCAAACTCATACAAAATCAAAATCACAAAATAATCTTCTACGCGCGATTACGGACACAATCGGAAGTTCCGCACTTACCCGTGAGTTCCGATTTCGGACTATCCGCTTGTCGGGATTATAAGTTCCGCTTGCTTACGGTGATTCCAGATCTTGAGGCTATCAGACTTTCGGAAATTCAATTCCGATTTTCATCAGAGAACCTTAATGTCGGTATTATCGGACACTCGCTACCCTTGGCGGAAGTTCCGATTTCCTTGACCAGAACTCAAAACCGGGAAAATGGAAGATCCTATTTCCAGCCGGTGATTCAGGTTATCGAACTTAGCTCCATACAATGGTAGTTCGATTTTGACTTCGGCCGAAGCAGACCAAGCAGAAAAACTCAACTCTCAATCTAATCAACACACTTGTCAAATACTCATCACTCAGTGGAGGACCTCTCACATGGTCTCTCGGTTTACATTACTATCTTACCTACAAGAATATTATACGTAGAGGCTGCGGACCTTTCCTCCCCTACACCTAGTCCTTGGCCTCTGTGGGTCTTCCTACACTAGTCCACACGGCTAGTGTGCGAGGTTTACCATGCAGAAGGGCCTCAGGGCTCATGAGGTCGAGGGACTCTCAGGGGTGCTTGGCTCTTTTGGAGGAATGCCAAAGGGCTGTTGCTCAGAGCATCCTGGCGAGGACCTCGGGAGGACTTGGCTCTTCTCGAAGGTGCCGGAGACCCTCTTGCTCTAGATGTTGCTGCGTCGAGGACCCTCGGAGGTGCTTGGCTCTTCTCAGAGAGGTGCGGAGGCCTGTCCGGCATCGTGAGCGCCGAGACCCTCTGTGGGGACTTGGCTCTTCTCGAAGGTGCCGAAGGGCCTCTTGCTCGGTGTTGCGAGCGTGAGAACCCTCCGGGGTGCTTGGGCTCTTCTCGAAGGTGCCGGGAGAACCTTGCTCGGGGTCGTGAAGCGAGGACCCTCCGAGTGCTTGACTCATCTCTAGAGGTGGCTGCACAGCCGTTGGGGTTGGTGGGGCCGCTGATGGTTGCCTACGAACCCACAAAATAATTATTTGCCTTCAGCAGTACACTAGGAAGAATTGTACTACCTCTTGGGTGGAAGGATGTTCTCTTGGGTTGGTGGCTCATGCCTATGGCGATGTCGTCGAGGCTTGCTCCCTCGACCTCGGGGACATCTGTGATACACAGGTGGTACTCTAGTGGACCGGGTTAACCCACGTCGAGTGTGGACAACCACCACACACTACTACAAAGCAGGCTATAGAAGGCGCCTCATCACAGGGCCAGTTCTTTGAATCCGTCTATGATAAAATAATCACGAGCAGTTCAAGACAAAAATGCGTGATATGGAACTATCACGGGCGATTCTGAAGGAAAATGCATGATATATGAATATCGAGGCGGTTCATGGTTAGAAGCAAATGCGCGAAATATCCTGAGCGGTTCTAACCTTGAGCCGTCTGTGTCTTGAAATATCCCGAACGGTTCGTGGTTAAAAAGCGTACTGATTTTAGATAACCATAGCTTGATTTTTACCATAGTTTTGTATAAAAATCTAAGCTATAAGTAAAATCAAAGAGAAAAATTCCAAACCATGGTAAAAATCCAAGCCATGGTAAAATCTAAAATCACAGACGGTTTTATACAAAAAAACAAATGCGTGATGGCGCTATCACAGGCGGTTCATGTCAGGCAAATGCGTGATATCATCCTGACGGTTTCGTATAAAGCGATACATGATACTGTTTTGTTGAAGGAAAACAAAAATTTGCACTTAATGAATTGCCGAAAATCTCTTTATATTAACACGGTCCTCCATCTCTCTTTACCATCTCCATCTCATCCTCTTGCCATCTAGTCTCACACTGACCTTGCGCTCCGACCTCCCAGGCTCATGCTTGCGGCCTCCTCTACGCTCGGCCTCGTAAATCGCCGGCCTCTCCACGACCTCACGCCCGGCCTCCTCTGCCGTCCCCGTCCTCCCATGACTCGTCGCGTGGCTTCCTCCACCTCAGGCCTCATGTCGTCGGCCTCCCGACCTCGTCTGACCTCCCACGACCTCACTCTCTCCCCACTTTGCTATGTGGTGTGGATTACTACTGTGATGTGTTAGTGCTACGTGAATGGATTGAGTTGATGCTATTGTGATGTGGGTGATGCGTGTTTTTTTAGTGCTCTGTGAATAGATTGAGTAGATGCTCTTGTGATGATGTGAATTATTGTGAGGAAAGCCAAGTTCAATCCAAAATCCTTCAGATTCATTCGCAGGCTCGGAACTCTAGGCGAAGTGAAAATCCATTTTATTTATTTTGCAATGAAAAAGCTATCACAGACGGTTCTAAACAAGAACCGTCGTGATAATACTATCATAGGCGGTTCTTGTTTGGTAGTCTCTAAAAATAGTCTATCCTGACGGTTCTATTCTGAGCGAATGCCTGCGATAATCCTGATTAAATAGTAATGCAACGATAGCCTTTTCACGAGCCGGTTCCGCTCGTCTGTGATGATCTCATGTCATCACGAGCGTAAATCGAGCAGTTCAAAAGCTACATGCAGTGATGATGATTTAGAACAAATGCAGTGATGAGATTTTGTGTAGTAGTGACAACACGAGGCTGCGACATCGACATTACCCGCTCTGGACTCCTCATACCGCGCATGATGCGAATTGAATGGTTAGTACTTCATATTTAATTTGCAAGTTGGGTTTCCAACTTGTTGATTATGTATATAAGTGGATCTACAAAAGGTGCGAGTTATCTCAGTGCATCGGATGGCGCTCGATGGTAACGCATGATGACGCGCGGCCTCGAGAGGGAGGTCATGGGCGATTCGTCTAGAAGTCAAAATGCGATCCGGATCATGATGTGTCGGTAAAGACCGTTGGACCCACTAGTGCGTGAAGGGTGGTGAGCCACGATGGGTCATGGTAGCGGGCTCCTCACACAGGCCTTGGCCGGTAGTGTCAGCCGTCTGCGAGCACCCTAGGGCGGTTCGCGAGGTGAGCATGAGACATTCCCATCCCTAGACTTAGATGAGATGAAGAGCAATTTTCACACAAAACTCAAGGCTTTTCTCCGGGCGGCTTTCTCAAAATTCTCCCCTTTGGCAATAAAATCATCAAGATGTAGAAAAGGAGGAGAAGATAATGTGATGTTCAAATTAAGCATTAGGAGCCATGTAGATTATCCAAAATGACTATTGAGTATTACACCAAGCCATAACACGGAAAGATATAAGATCATGACAATTGATATATAGAAAAGCTAAGGCGGAAAGTCCATAATCGATTAATGATCCAATTCTTTAGCGAGGTCAAATAAATCCGAGTTGAAATCTAGCTAAGATATCCAAGATGATACAAACCATGTCAAATAATCTAAGTTGAACAAGAAGACTCATCTTGAGCAGGTTAGAGTGCTGCAGTTGAAGAAGGACTCATTTTATCAGAACTTTCTCTTTAGTGATAAGCAATTTTAACATTTTATTTTTGAAGACTTTTTATGGTTTTATCGAGTAAAAGCAAGCTCTGGACTAGGTGTCATCCTGTTTTTCCTAAGCTTCAACCATTTTTTTATAGCCATGTGCTAGATCCCAAGCCTTGTCGACCCATCGACAACAGAGACTTAAGGAGGTGATCTTAGGTCATCAAGGCTCCCCGAGTTCATGACCTAGTACAATAGCAAGCCGTCTCATGAAAAGATTTGGTGAGATCAGTTTTTCGCTGAGATCATTTTTGCTTTTGAGTTTTAGACGGTGATTAGAGATAAGTCATGTTTCTTAACAAGTGACATAGCTTACTCAAAAAGTTCAAAAGTTAGGGACTCAACTCGACCTACTTGACATGGCGAAAATCATAAAGGATAGTTTCAACGGACTAGTCTCAAGAGCTATCATGACAAGATTTTAATTCAAGTTTAGCATTTAAACACCTTAGCATGGCAGAAGACTAAACTACACATAAAAGTCATGATAGATCTAGCGAGTTTAGCATAAATCATGGCAAGATGTAAAATAGTGAAAACATATCATAAGGGATAATAGACAAGGCTCCATTTGATTATAATGCAATGCGGAATGAAATGCACAAAATCAATTCCTTGAATGAGATGCTTCTTTTAATTCGGGGTTGAGTTATGACAAAATTAAGGTATGGAATAACCAAGAATAACTCTATCTATCCTCTGACGGTAGAAATCACATCGGAGAAGGCTCAGAGATAGACAAGAGGAGGAGGAGTACGGATACCATAGTCAATGGTAGCTTTCGAAAGATATAGAAGATGCAGCCTCTTGCTTGACGGTGAGATCGCGAGGAGAAACTGAAAGCAAAGGCACAAAGACACACGAGAAAATTATACGGTCTCGAGGAATTTACAAGAGAGAGCTAATCATGCTCTGAAATCCTTTTGGTCAGCGGATTCGCGTCTTCATACGGATCGGAGCATTTGTAGATGCCATTGGGTTGATCTTGGCTTTCCATCATTCATGTCGGCAACCGGGGAGGTCTCGAGTGTATTTGCCTTGATGAAGAAAGGTACCCTCGATCTGTTTGATTTGGAAGCCAAGGAAGAAGCTCAACTGCCCATCATGCTCATTTCAAACTCGAGCTCATGACAGCTCGGGCGGGAAGCGAGCATGCGAGGAGCCGCCAAAGATAATATCATCCACGTAGATCACGAATGACGGAAGATCGGTGCCAGGCGGATGAACAAGGTTTTGTCAATTTTACCCATCTCAAACCATGGCTCGGCGAGATAGGACTTAAGCCTTTCATACCAAGCTCAGGGCATGAGTCCATACAAAGCTTTGAAAGGCTTTGTAGACATGGTTAGGGTATTTGGGTTCTCGAAACAGGAGGCATCTCACATAGACTTCTTCCTCAATAAGGCCATTGAGGAAGCACTCTTGACATCCATCAAGTAGCTTGAAACCCTTAGAAAGCTGCAAAGGCAGCGATTCTAATGGCTTCAAGTCTAGCTACGAGGGCAAAAGTCTCAATCTAGACCCTCACAGAAGTACCCACGAGCTACCGGCCTAGCCTTGTTTGAATGACTAACCCATCTTCACTTTGCTTGTTCTTGAACACCCATTTGGTCCCAATGATATTGTGACCTTGGGGGAGCTCAACAAGGGACCGGACCTTGTTCCTTTCAAAGTTTTCCAATTCCTCGTGCATGGCGTTAGTCCATGACTCATCGAGAAAGAGCATGACAAGCGTCTTTGGGCTCAAGCAAGGCAACAAAGCAGAATGGAGACGAGAATAGAGACATGCAGGTTTTGAGCAGTGACTCGCTCAAAGAGATCTCCAATTATCACTCTGAAGGATGGTCCTTTTGAATGTCTTGGAGGTCCGGTGAGATGAAAAGTGGCCTCTACCTCATTGCTTGAGCGAGATAGGGCCAGGCCACTAAGCTTGGAAGAAGCGAAGGTAAGGGTGATCTCCTCGAGTGCGGTGGAAGAAGGCACCTCAAGAGGAGAGAAGGAGCTGGATCAGATGGCAACCCTCATCTCCATCCTCCTCATCGTCCACAAAGATGGACTCAGGCTGCTCTAGGAACTGAAATATCGGGCCTAGTCCTGGGTAGCCTCATTGAAGAGTCACCTCACGAGTTAACAATTTACTAGACTCAGTTCCGGACTCTATAGGCACGAGAAGAGTCGAGGTAACCCGGAAAGATCCCATCACAAGATCGTTGCTCGAACTTATCTAGGTTCCAGGACTTGAGAATAAACACTTGACCAAACACACGAAAATGCGAGAATATTGGGTTTTAGCCCATATCTCAACTCATAAAAGTGCGATGCAAGAGTGCAGAAGAAACTACATTAGAAACATGACAAGCGATAGCAATTGCCTCATTAAAACTTCCTAGGTGTAAAGTACTCATCAAGCATCGTCACAGCCATCTCGACCAAATGCGGTTCTTCCTCTCTAGCGCCATTTTGTTGGGGGCGTATAGAGCAGGCTGGTGCTCTACACGTCTCACCACAAAACTCTCAAAGTAGGAATTCTTGAACTTCGGTGCCATTATCGGTCTTGGTGCCGTAATGCACAGAGCTCATGACCTACTAAAAGACCAAAAAGAGTAAGCGTCTCATCCTTGAGGCTAAGAAAACACCCAAGAATACCTCGAGAGTCGCCGACCCACGACAAGTCGTACCACTTCCCTCCCTCATTGCCTCTAGGCGGTCCTCTGTGTCCATATGGGCGATTGACACAGTGCATCCATCATAGTCCTTTATGTGGAGGATGTGAAGCGTAACCATTTTGCCCGTGCGGCAAGGAGCACAAACAAGATCCTTGACCATTTTGAGTTTCGGCAAACCACGAATGAGATCGTGGCCGTAACTTTCGGGTCGAGATGATCAAATCCTATATGACCAAGTCTCCTATGCGAGAAAGTCGGATCACGGATTGAAGCTACTAAACACACGAGAGGATCACCAAAGACTCGGAAAAATCAGCACAAGATCCTCCCATGCAGAAATCCATAAACCGGACTACAGAAGAATCAAAATTTTGCAATTGTTTTTCTTAAGCTCACCTCATACGATCATCCGGTGGTGAGAGGCGAAAGCAGTTTATCTTTACGCTTACTTACTAAGGCAACATCTTTCAAAATAAAGGAATCATTAATGCTCTGACGTGCTTTAGCGATGGCGCTTCTGAAACATCTCAGAAGGTGATCGTCTCATCACAGAGCCGAGGCTGGGGAAAACCGAGAATCTCCGGTCATATAGCGTGAACAACCGGAGTCTACAATCCGGACCTTTCCTTCGGCCGTGACCACAGGTCAAGCAGTAAAGTCTCGATCTTTGGGGTGAATCAAGGTGATTTTGGCACTAATCTTGAGTAACAATGAGCAGATGAAGTAGTCAAGCAAGGCGACCTCTATCACCCTCGCTCTGTCCTCAACAAGTCAAAGATCTCGACATTCTTTGGATCCATTGCTATGGAGAAAGCGAGTGAAGTGCCGGTAACATCTTTGATCTTCTTAATGGTAGCTATCTCGAAAACGAGATCTACCCTCGGGCGGTAGGAGATTCACGACCAAAGGGCATGAGGATGAAAATGAAAACTTCGGAAAAACCAAGTCCTCGTCTTCCAAATCATCGGATGGAACAAATCTGACCTCGTGTTGGTCTTAGGTGCACTCAAAGATCTGGGTGACCACGAATGCCCTGAGACTCAACACGGTCTCTGTGCGATCTTGGCGCTGACTGACAATCAACTAAATGTCCATCTTGTGAGGTGCAATGATACTTAAGCCTACGAGGGTAGAAAGCTGAGTGGAATCACCTTCTTTGTCAATCCTTTGAACAAAACCCGCTAATTTAAATTGACTTTTCGGTCTGAACTTAGTTTTGATCACACAAGTGCTATGGTTTTGAGCCACAGCCGGTGGATGCTTCCTCATATCCTCTGGATATCATATCCTAGACCACGATTAAATGGCAAATTTTAGATTTGTCTAGAATGAGATTGAGCTTCTTCCTCCTACAAACCTCTAGAGATTAATAAGATCTTGACACTCCAGAAAGAGAGAGAGTCAAGAAGAAGCCGAGGAAAAGGAATGAGAGTAAGGAAGCGGAAGAAAAACCAACAACAGAGGAAAGATTTGCTTGCACCGCCTGGCAGCTTTGAAACAGTCCTCTTTGCTAACAGTTGGTTCCGTTGCTAGGCGTCTCTACAAACCTTAGACTTCTTGTACCACAATCAAGCAGAGATAGTTGTGTCTAGAAGGTCCTTAGTTAGCTTCACATTTTCATCAAAGCAATCAAATCACATTTTAGTTTATTACATTGCTTGCATGGTGAGCTAACAAGATCCTTAGAAGCATCTGGTAATTTATTCACGTGATCAATCATTTCTTGGCTTGCTTGAATCTGATTCTAGTTCGTGATTAACTTAGGATGATTTAAACAAGAAACAATAGGCTCTAGTAATAGCGACTTGGAATTGACAATTTGTGTACGCGTTTTAGGTTCATCTTGAGATTATTACAATTTTCACAAGTTCAGGCGAGATCAAGCAACATGGTATAAAGACCTCTAAGCGAATTGTCCTTAACCTCACAGGTGCAAGCGGTAGCTCAGATAGTGGATGAAAGAGGTGCTACCCTACTCATCTCTAATTAATGAAGAGCTAATGTTTCTACCTTAATCATGTCAAGTTCGAGGAGGACACACTATCATGTAAGGTCCTTAGTTTTCCATATCATCAATCAAAGCACGGACTTGTGTGCAACATCCATGGAGGAGGCAGATGTAAGTAAAGTAAGCTCCGTGATAGTCTAGCTACTTCCTTCTCAACCCAGCCACTTAGCCCTAGACTTAGCATGGAATCTACCTAGCTTAAGAAAAACATCATTAATGGTCATAAGTGGGACTAACCTCATTGAATTGGATGCATTTCCTTTGTCGCTCGATTAAGCCCCATAAGCACATCTTAGGAATGCCAAGTAAATCCTTGGATCATGATTCCTTCCATCATCGTCCTCCACCTCCACCTCGCAGTGTCGGTTAAATCGAGGCGGTGAGGCCAGCGATGGAATAACTTCTTTGCCTTCCCAAAGTTGCGAACTTCTTCTTGCCTTGGTCAGTCTTTGAGGGCTTGATGTTGATTCTGTCGATGTAGTCGTTCTTGCTCGGACCGTCATAGTCTTTGCCTTCCAAGCTTGACAGTTTGCTCGGATGTGGTTGGGGCCACCACACCGAAACAAATCACGGACCTCCTCTTTACCATCCTCCTCCTCTTGTAAGCATGGGAAAACTTCCGAGCTAGGAGGGCTAAGTGTTCATCCTCAAAACTGCTCTAGCGATCATCGGTTATGTCACGAGCGATACAGGAGAACCCGATGTCGACTGAAGAAGATCGGAAGTGGGATTAGTGACTAAAGCCATCATTGTGACCGACCTTGAGACAATGTCGATCTCGTGAGTCTTGAGGCAGCGAGTAAAAGCGCATCAAGAGTGAGAATTAAAATCCGTGCTATCTTTGATGGTAGTCACTTTCATCTCCCAAACCACGAAGATCAAGTGGAAAGCATCATCGAAGCGTTATCGATCGAGGTATGTAAGGCCAAGTAGCTCGGAGATTGCTCAAAAATCTGTGGCAGCGAAAAGCACTTTCGTCGAAGAGATTCGCCGTGAAGCATCTCAAATTCTTTGTATTCACGGCAGTAGTCTTGTCTAATCGTCTTAATCTGAGTGGTGTTCCCTCATATTATGACCCAAAATTTCAATTTCGGTTGAAAATAAAACATCAATAATTTTTGTGGATTTTACGGAATTTAAAAGCTTTTCTAAAAGTATATTAAGGCTAAAGAATTTATGTGTACAAAATCTATTACCAACTAAAAGTTGGAATTATTTTATTTAAGAAAGAATGCCTCATAGAATTTACGTGAATTTTCTCAAAATTTTTGGACTTCATTTACTATTTTCTAAAGCTTATTTGAATTTAGGAATTAAATCAATTGAAAAAGTTTAAAATCTTACACTTTCTGATCTTGGGCGAAGCCCGGCCTTGCCTTCTCGACCCACTCTCTCCCGCCTTGAGCCGTCCGATCAAATCGGACGGTAGAATCCGATCATCATGGCCTCTCTCTCTGCTCAGCCAGGTGGGGCCCGACTGCCTGATGTCGTCTTCTCGCCTCCTTCTTCTCCTGTGGCCGCCATTACCGCGCCTGGGTTCTTCAATTCGTGATTCCCTCCCCATTACTTCCCGCATTGCGCACGTTCAAGTCACTTGAATTACTTGCGTTCATCGGCTTTACCTACATCATTCGCCGTGCCCTCCTTTCTCTCGCCGCCCATTCTGCCTGATCTCCATCTCCGGCCTCCCCCTATATAGCCGCCCCAGTGCGCATTCTTTCCATAACTCATTCCCCGCCTCTCGTAACCCTTTCGCTCTCTCGCGGCAATTGAGTTTTCCCCTCGGTGGCAGCTCCATCTTCTTGATTCGTGACGTGGCACTCCGAGCCACCGCGGCCAGCACCATCGGCTTGATGTCGGCGATCTGTGCGCGCCTCGTCTTCGCTAGAGATCCCGAGCATCCTCCCTTAGCAGCCAAAACCTCACCGCCGCCTCTCAATCATCTTAAAGCCGCCTCTCGGCGTCGCCGGGTAGCGCATCGCACTCGGCATCATCCACGAACCTTTGCGCACCTCACGGAGCCCAGCGGCAGTTCGCCTGCGCCATCGGTTCGGCGCCTCCCTCTCATTGTGGCGGTCGACCACCTCGGTAGCCACCCTCACCATTTTTCGCGTGCGTGGCCAAGTGGCGGCAGCGTGGCTACTGTTGTGACAGCAACGCCCAACCGCGGTAGCTTCTTCACCTTGTCTTTGTGGCAAGGTCACCAGTGGACTTCGCCTAGCAGTGGACTCGATCCATATTGTTAAGCCCACATGTCGATCTCTGTGAGCGATGATCTTTGCGGCGTCATTGGCGCAATAAATAAATTTCCTTTAGAAATTTAATTCGGGAAAATTGGAAATTGATTTTGGAATTAAATTTAGATTTAAACTTCAGAACGTATTTCTTCATACAAACTCCGATTTAGGTGATTCAAATTTCTAAATTTGTATAAAATCAAGATCTAGCTAACTAAAAATTATTTAATTTGGAGTTAATTTGAATTTTCATTTGAATTTATTTGTGTTCATTTCGAATGAAAAACCAAAGCTTTAGCACAGCAAAGGCACTTATGCAGGTGGAGCTTGATGCCTCGCGGTAGAAGTTCTTTGAATGTTTCTGCAAATGCAGCAGTGTCACGGCTTTGGTGCTTGCTTTTGACCACTATATCATCAACATAGGCTTGACGTTGCGGTGAAATTGGTTGGCCAATATTTTAGTGATGGCGGTGAATGTGGCACCCGTGTTTTGAGCCAAGGGCATGCGGTTATACTTGATGGGTGCCGATGGGTGATAAACATGTGTTGAGTTCGTCTTTGTTGGGCCAAAAGCGACTAGAGGGGGTGAATAGGAACACGCTCACTTTTTCATAAATCTTGGATTCAACACAATTTCCTCTAGTAGCTATGGAAGCTATGAAGATCGATATATCGATTACAAAGGAAGACTAATATTGAATCAATAAACACCCTAAGCAATACTACAAAGATCAAGCACAAGATAGCAAATCACAAAACATTAAATTGGACGCTAGCTCAAGGGCAGTCGGACGATGTCGGCGATACGGCCGGTGGCCGAAGCGATCGTGATCGGCTTCGAGCGAGCAGATCGGCCGATAGCGAAGATGAAATTAGATGAAACTTTTAATCTACTAATCCAAACATGATGAGACTTGGAACACACCTTCTCTGATATCAGAACCTATTCCAGCGAAGATTATGATAATTCTTAGAAGAATAGCGATCTTTTTCGATTTGATTGAAGAAGGGTTCAAAACCGAGTCAAAACTCTTGCTCGTGGGTGATTGATGATCAAGATGATTCTAGATAGATTCCCACGTCCACGACAAGCTAGATCACGTGAAGAAACCAAGCAAAAACTCACGGATCAAAGAAAGATCTAAAATCATCAAATAGAGAGAAAAGAGCGTAATGAGACAAAACATTGATCAAAATTTTCTTTGATTGATTGATATGATATGGGCTTCGACCTCTCCATTAATGGAGGATAATGCTCAATCCAAAACGAAAATCATCAAACTATCAAGAACCCTAGCCTCCACAGCTCTCTAAGAAAATTAGAGTTTACAAGAATTGCAAAAGGAGGAAAGCGGTGCGACCACCTCCCTATCCTATTTATAGTGGAGCTTAGACCTTCTAGAGTTTGACTCAATGGGCTCCCATTAAGGCCCAAAACAAATGGGACACTACGCACATATTTTAATGCATCGTCTTTAACATCCCTTGACCTAACTAGCTACAACTTGCGTCATCTTGCGCCTCGGATTAGCTTATAGGTCACCTTGTCCATCTTCTTGCGGCTTGAGTACATTGACCTCACGGGATCGTCGATCGTTACGGACCTCGACTCTCCAAGCTAGTCGATCATCCTCGTCGTTGACCACCAAGTAACACGCACAACAATAGACAAATGGCAAGATTTGGAATAAGTTCTTCACAACTTGACCCGTGTTAGTCAAAACATGCATCATGCAACATATATGCTGAAACTCATGACTTTGACCTAACAAGCGAAGATCGCCGCTGACGGGCGGCGAACCCGATGGCAACAGGTCGACCCAGCCCCGGTGGTCGGCCGCCCGCCCGGTCGACCGACTATTGGCGGTCGGACACAGCTGTAATAACCGTGATTTGACCTCTAAAAGCGAAACCTAATGGAAATTTTAAACAAATAGAACTTTGTGGAGATTCCAAAATTATGGGCCAATGCAATAGAATCCCTCTCTTACCTACCCTCTATTTTGGCTGACTCAATCCACCACTTCGACATTACGGTCAGACCGCGCTAAGGCCAGGTCGGTTGATATGGCGGCAATGACAAGCATCTTTGAAAACGCATAAACGACAAGCTACGCCATTGTCAATTGTCACATCATCCTAAGATCGGGTATATCCCATGATATCCACAGTCTTCTTTGCCATGAATATTTGATGGTAGCCAGGAATAGGCGTCTAGGAACCTCATCATTTCGCAACTTAGCGTGGCATCCACAAGTTGATCGATGCGGGGCAGGAAATCATCCTTGGTGATGCTTTGTTGAGATCGGTGAAGTCGGCCACATGCATGCCATTTCTTTACGAACAAGGGCGAGGTTGGCGACCATTGAGTGTTTGATCTCGGATGACTCACCTTTTCGGAGTTTCTGATCTCTTTCTTCGCCGCTTAAGTGACTCCAAAAACATTAATTGCGGCTTTCTTCTTGGCGTTGTGTCGTCGTAGTGCCCGAGGCAATATTCGATGATACTGCGGAACCCGGAATACCCTCGGGCTCCATGAAGAGCGTCTACGTTACTTGAGATGCCAGGAGGCTAACGTCACGTCCAAGCGGTTGTGAGATCGACCAGGGCCTTTGTTCTTTACAGGGTACTCTCAGAGAGATTTTTTATGAGTTGGCCTTGGTTTTGCTTTTGGCACCCACCTTAACGTGATCTGCTGAGTTGGAATCATGCCCGTTCGGGCGTGAACTCGAAATTTGGCGATGGCGCTTCTAACCGTTGTCTTGCTAGGTCTGATCACCTCACAGTAACTATTCCTTGAGGGTGGGAGCTTCATAAAAAGTAGTTATGATGTCGGCCGTCTTTGAAGGAGTTGGCGTGGCCCATCAAGGATGGCGTTGTATTGGTAGAACATCTGCAGGCGTCGAAGGTGGCGATCTCGGTCGGGGCGAAGTCATCTCTGAAGGTGACTTGCAAATTGATTTGGCCGGGGCGTGAATGATGCCTCTGAAACCTATCAAGGGTATCCGGGGATAGGCGGTCTCTAGGGATCATCATCTTGTTGAGGCCTCTGAAGCAACCAAGTCGTGAACTTCCTCCATCTCTGAGGACACGTCGACATGAAGTGCGATGTTGGCCAAAGCAGCGAGGGTCTTGGTGAAGGCCACTCGGCGTCTTGAGGCCAAAGGTAATGGGAATTTTAGCGTGTGTCGAGGTGGGCTTGATCTTTGGATGTGATGCGATGTGGTGAATTTGGCGAGCATCGCGCGCTATCTCTTTGAAGACATGCCCAATAGCGACCCTCCGGTCATGTTGACTCTCATTGATGCTCTGGTGGGCCCCTTGAGAGGTCTCGTGGAGGCGAGCAACCGATTGCGGGACCCTCTTGTCTCGCTCCTTTTGGTTGTTGGCTTGGTTCATGTAGCCTTGCATGGCCGATATTGTTCATGTTTGCTACTGTTGTGTAGGATCCCTCGCCATGTAGATCGCGAGCATTGGGGTTCCCAATGGGCTTGGCCCAGTCGACACTCTTGGGTGGTGTGGAATCCCTCTCCATGCAGTCGCGAGAGCGGGGCGCCTCCATTTACGCTCCAGATTATCCTGCGACCCTCGACCCGGTGTGTGACCGCGGACACGTAGTAGCCCGTCCCCTAGGGTTTTGTTGTGTTCGTATCGTGGTAGACACTTAGCCCTCTAGGGTGGTATTCATTAGGGTGTGGCTTGGCCTGCTCCTGCTATACTTGGTGGTCTCCTTCACGGGTGGCACGTAGATTACATCACCAGTAGCGTTGTGGTCGAGGAGCCACCTTGCATTGGCGCTATCCTCCTCATGGGCATACTCCTCCATTTTGTGAATAGATCATACAGGCGGATGGGCTTACAAGCCAATCTTCACTTGGGGACCTTTCTAAAGCATAGTCGTGACATTTATGATTGTAGTTTCATTGACCCCTTCACTTGGCACTTCACTTCCATAAATCTCACGAAGAAATTGAAGGGTTTATCGAACTGCTTGGTGTCGAAGGGTGTCGGCATATTTTGGTTCAACATAGTTCCTGGAAGTTGTTTTGCACAGTCCGTAATTGCTCCCATGCATACGGGCGAGGTGGGATGGTGAAGAACCATGTGCTTTCTCCTTCGGGGCCAAAGTGATGCTTTTCGCCTTTGTGGTGTCATCTCTCCTCATAGCTTCAATACCGTTTCATAAATGCGGAGGAACTCAGAAGTGGAGTGGATCCCTCGAAGGGTGTGACTTCGGCATCTTGAAGACCTTGAGGCGTGGGATGCTTCAACCTGCGCTCAAGGGAAGTTGGGATCCCCTATATACGGTCTTGGTGGTGGTGGGTGACATCCTTTTGGCCAGGTCCAGTGGCTTGGGCGCGGGCTGCGATTATCCCGGCCGTGGAGATCTAGCATCTCTGCTCGGTCGCTAATTCCTTTGGTGCCTCATACACCTCAGACTCGCTTTATTGCCCAGATTGGCGGATTCGCCTTGAGAGCATCTGAGGACGTCCTTAATACGTGATGCCTCCTGCCACGGAGTTATGCATTGCTTCTTAAAGTGGCGTAAGCATTGAAAAGCGCCCTATGATCCCCTAACAGCCCTCTGGGTGCTAAGCGTATTTGTCCTTCTTAGTGGTTTTGGTGAAGACCTCTTCTTTGGTATTCTTGAGTTGGTGCCATTCTGTGCTTTGGAGTTACTGACTTTTGCGAAGTCCCCACAGTTGGCGCCAATTGTAAGTAACAAACAAAATTTGGATAGTAAAGAGAAGGGACCTTCGTCACTCTTGGGGAGAGAGGATCCTCGGAGAGATCGTGACCGATGAGCAGTGCAAGATTGTTTTCTTTTATTATCGAAAAATCCTCCTCTTACATGGGGGCAACCTATTTATAGCCCAATGTTTATGAAGGACGAAATAGCAGGAGAGGGGTGAATGGTGCCTAAAATTAATACTCCCTTCTTTGTATTTAAAACCGACCTACAAAGATCTACGAAGATCTAAAGAAAGTAAATGAAGCAAGATCAAATAACAAAAACAAGTTTGGTTTGTTCTTACGGAAATCGGAAGTTAAAGGCGTTGGATTGCGGAGTTAAAAACTTGTAGTTCATGTATATCGCGAAGTTCCGCATGATACTTCATTGCACTAATCGGAAGCTCAGATTATCACGAAGAAACGAAACGCTCGGGTTTTGCCCAAAATCCAAACTACTTAATCTTGAATGCTCTTCTCGAGTCAAGTTTTGAGGACATCATCCTAAACACCATCTTGACCTTATGGAGAAGAATCGCAACCAAAGATTCAATAATCCAGACCAAAAAGGATTTCTTGGCGAGGGGCAAGAAAGACCAAAACCAATAATAAGACTCAGATTCTTAGAGCATGAAACTTTGAGGAAGTAATAGCAATACCAAAAGCGATTCTAGATATGAAGTTTCATGCTATCTCATAAAGCGAATCAAAGATATGCCAAAACCCTAGATATTCCATGAGCAGAGAGAGAGTTGCAAAATCAAATAATGAAACCTCGATTTCATTGGATTGAAACATGGATTCTAGAGTAGCAAGAGGAATGATTACAATAGGTTTCAGTTCATACTCTCCTCTCAACAAGCTCTCAAAAAGCAAAACAAATCCTACAGAGCTAACCTAATTTTCTCTCCAAAGAGTCCTTAACTCCGGGTTCTCCCTATTTAGCCTTTGCTAATGGGCCTCCAACCCATTAAGCCCGCTACACCGACGGAACCGCCTCCACTTTTGCGCTTTGCGAAAAGACCCTTTAGCCCCTTGCTTATACAGGCTTCTCCGTACACCTTCTTTGTCCTTGACGCAACCACATCAAAATTCCGCCGTCTTGACACATCCAGGCGTTAGACCTCGCGCCTCCTGCGCCTAGTCAGGTCCACGTGTCTGCCACGACTCCATCTTGATGCCTGCAGTCAACACAGACAAAACATCACATAGCATTGCACAATATCATAGCATCAATAATTGTATAAGACTCAAACTCATACAAAATCAAAATCACAAAATAATCTTCTACGCGCGATTACGGACACAATCGGAAGTTCCGCACTTACCCGTGAGTTCCGATTTCGGACTATCCGCTTGTCGGGATTATAAGTTCCGCTTGCTTACGGTGATTCCAGATCTTGAGGCTATCAGACTTTCGGAAATTCAATTCTCGTGTTGGTCTTAGGTGCATCAAGATCGGGGATACAGATGTGCCTAAGAGACTCAACCGGTCTCTGTGCGATCTTGGCGCTGAAGCAATGATCAACTAAATGTCCATCTTTACGGCGGAAGGTGCAATGATCCGCCTACGAGGGCGAAGCTGAGTGGAATCACCTTCTTTTCGAAATCCTTTGAACAAAACCCGCTAATTTAAAATTGACTTTCTCGTCCAGGCTTAGTTTGATCACACAGTGCTATGGTTTTGAGCACGGCGGTGGATGCTTCCTCATATCCTCTGGATATCATATCCTAGACCACGATTAAATCTGCAAATTTTAGATTTGTCTAGAATGAGATTGAGCTTCTTCTTGCCTCCTACAAACCTCTGAGAGTGTTCATAAGATCGACACTCCCAGAAAGAGAGGTGCAAGAAGAGCGAGGGAAGAAGGGACGGAAGGTAAGGGAGCGGAAGAAAAACCAACAACGGAGGAAAGATTTGCTTGTGCACGCAAGACTTTGGGGACAGTCCTCACGCTAGCAGTTGGTTCCACGTTGCTAGGCGTCTCTACCAAACCCTTAGACTTCTTCCCACACACAATACAAGCGGATGATTGTGTCTCTAGAAGGTCCTTAGTTAGCTTCACATTTTCATCCAAAGCAATCAAATCACATTTTAGTTTATTACATTGCTTGCATGGTGAGCTAACAAGATCCTTAGAAGCATCTTGAGCCAATTTATTCTTGTGATCAATCATTTCTTGAGCTGCTTGATCTGATTCTAGTTCATGATTAACTTAGGACAGTTTAAACAAGAAACAATAGGCTCTAGTAGGCGGACTTAGATTGACAATTTTGTGATCTGCAGTTTAGGTTCATCTTGAGATTATTACAATTTTCACAAGTTTCGAGGCGATCAAGCAACATGGTATAAAGACCTCTAAGCGAATTGTCCTTAACCTCACATGAGGTGCAAGCGATAGCCTCAGCGATAGTGGATGAAAGAGGTGCTACCCTACTCATCTCTAATTCACAAGAAGGCTAATGTTCTCTACCTTAATCATGTCAAGTTCGGAGGACACACTATCATGTAAGGTCCTTAGTTTTCCATATCATCAATCAAAGCCACGACATGTTCACATTCATCATGGGAGGGAGCGGATGTAAGTAAAGTAAGCTCCGTGATAGTCTAGCTACTTCCTTCTCCAACCCGGCACACTTAGCCTAGACTTAGCATGGAATCTACCTAGCTTAAGAAAAACATCATTAAGCTGGTCATAAGTGGGACTAACCTCATCAGTCAGATCTGACTTCGTGTCGCTCGATTCGCCCGAGGCCATGAAGCACATCTTGGGAGAAGTTGCATTGTAACAACCCAAAATTTCAATTTGAGTTGAAAATAAAACATCAATAATTTTTGTGGATTTTAAAATTTTAAAATCTTTTCCTAAAGTATATTAAGGCTAAAAGAATTTATGTGCAAAATCTATTACCAACTAAAAGTTGGAATTATTTTATTTAAGTCGAGAATGCCTCATAGAATTTACGTGAATTTTCTCAAAATTTTTGGACTTCATTTACTATTTTCTAAAGCCTATTTGAATTTACGGAATTAAATCAATTGAAAAGGTTTAAAATCTTACATTTCTGATCTTGGGCGAAGCCCGACCTTTGTCGCTTCTCGACCCAACTCTCTCGCCGCGCGATATGCTTGTGACCGTCGATCAAAATCGGACGGCCGACAATCAATCGCTCGCGCTCTCTCTCCCTCTCTCTGTCTCGTTTGTCGGTGGGGCCCGGCGCCTGATGTCGTCTTCCTCGCCTCCTTCTTCCCAGCGCGGCGCCGCCATTACCGCCCTTCACTACGCCATCAAGTCCGTGATTCCCTCCCCATTTCTCTACGCCATCATGCGCGCGTTAAAGGCCTTGACTTCCGCGCGTTCATTCCGCCATTACCCCGTCTTAACCCGTGCGCCCCGCCTCTTGCCGCCGCCATTCGCGCGCGCTACGATCGCCATCTCGGCCTCCCCTCGCCTATAAAAGCCGCCCGGCTGCGCATTCTTTCGCAACTCATTCCCCCTCCTCCGTAACCGCTCGCTCTCAATCGCCGGCATTTGAAGTTTCCCGTCGGTGGCGAAGCTCCATCTTCTTCGATTCGTGACGAGCTCTCCCAGCCACATCGGCCGCACCATCGGCTTGGCGTCCTCGGCGATCTGATGCGCGCCTCGTCTTCGCTGGAGATCCCGAAGCACCCTCCCGCAGCCGAACATCACCGCCGCCTCTCGCCGTCGCCGACCATCTTCCGAAGCCACTCTCCGCCGCCGGTGGCGCCCTCGCATCGATGTCGTCTCTGAGTATTTTGCGCACCTCGCGGGCTCGCCCGCCCCGCGTCTCGCTGCACCCTCGGTTCCGGCGCCTCCCCTCTCGGCGCCGGCGTGGCTCACCCCACCTCGGCGCCACCTAATCGCTTTTCGCGTGCGTGGCGACCAAATCGGCGCGTGTGGTGCCGGTATGTGCAGCGCGCGCCCACTGGCCCCCTCGCCTTTATTGCATGCAAGGAGTCCACGTGAACTTGGAAGCGCCGTGGACTCGATCCATATTTATTGGGCCCACATGTCGATCTCTGTGAGCAGTCTGCTTGGCGCATGCTTGCGCAATAAGTAGAATTTCCTTTAGAAATTTTGGAATTAAATTTAGATTTAAACTTCCAGGAGCACTTATTTCTTCATACAAACTCCGATTTAGGTGATTCAAATTTCTAAATTTGTATAAAATCAAGATCTAGCTAACTAAACCAAAATTATTTAATTTGGAGTTAATTTGAATTTTCATTTGAATTTATTTGTGTTCTTTTGAATTCTATTTGAATTTGGAATATTTTCGCGTATAGATTTTGACGACTCCGGAGAGCTTGACCCTATTGAAGAAGTAGAATACCAGGAATTTGAGCAAGGTAAGTTACACCATTGACCATTTTGCCCCCAATATTTAAAATTATTTAATTTCTATTTTAAATTATTATTGCATGCATAATTGTATTTAATTATTTAAAATTCCTGTTTTTAAATATTTAATTATTCCAATTCCTTTGTATAGCCAAATTTGATTGTTGTATTATCAATTCCTTGTAACCTTAGTCAAATGAATTTAAAAATAAATATATGCATAGCAAATGCTTAGACCATGAAATATTTGACTTTGGGAGAATTTAGCTAAAATTTCATAAATTGATAAAAAGCCTATGACATTGCTTTGTCATGGTGGACTTTTGCAAATGTCTTTGAAAATTATAAAAATTAAAGAAAATGGTTTATACTTGGGCAAACATGGACCAGTTGGTGGGTGCGAGTTTATGCAGAACTGTCAGTTGGGGTGAGACCAGGGGTTTTTATTGAAAGTTGCCCAAGTAGATTAAGGACGGCCTTTGAGCGCATCTTGCAAAAGCTCCACCGTACTACCACATGTTACGTATGGCGAGAACCGGGCTTAATAATTTGTATTACCTCATTATTGTTTATGCCATTTTGTTGTGTGGGTGTCGGTTAGACTTTATTCCCTTAGGCGCAAGAGGGGTTTCGGTGGTGGTTAGCCTAATGGAAGTGAAACCTTAGCGGGCATATTGGTATTGAGGTAATGCATTGGAAGCGCCTTGTGATAATTGCCTAGTCACACGCCTAAGGAAGTGTGTATTGGCCGACATAACGGCAAATTATCTCGTGTGGGTAAGTTGTACCACCTCTGCGAGTGTAAATCTATTGAATAGCCGTGTCACGGTTATGGACATCTTGAGCAAAGCCACTCTAAGTTAGATTTGTTTTTGGTTTTAAAATAACTTTGGACATGATTTGAGGATGGTTAATCCTTGTGGTAAATTTAGGCGGGTAGCCTTGTGATAGGAGGTATCCTTCACCATGTTTCATATGGAGGTTATCCACTATAAAATGATGAATTTTAAATCGATTTTAGTTATGGAATAAAATTATGCCTTGAAACTTAGTATAAATATTTAAACCAAAAAGGTGATTTATGCAAATAAACCCTACAACCTTCCTTTGAATAACTTATGCATGCATTCTAAATTACGTATTGGGTGTAATTTGCGAGCACGATTGTAGTGCTCACTCTTCTTGAATATTATTATTCGGAGAAAGCGCTATCGAGAAGGTGAGGCGGGGCGATTAGGCGGCGACCTCAGGACGATTACTGTGGCGTATCGTGTAACTTACCATTATTATTTGCTTAAGCAATGTTTTATTTGGCCTCGGCCCGGTTGTAATAAACTCTATGCTTATTAAATATACCGTTGGATATGTTTGTGATAACATTTTTGTATTTGTGTACTGGAAATCTGGACTAGTGTATGAACACGAGAGAATTCGGGATCCTTCGTTCCGGGTTCGACAAAAGTGATATCGAGCCATATCATTGTAGTTCGTGACCTAGAAGAAATCAAACCCTTAAGTTTATTTTGAAAATTAAAAATAACTTGGTCTTACAGAGTCATTCCTCAACTTTTCTCTTGAAAAATTATTTACTAACTCATCTCCTTTTCAAAAATTGTAGATGGTGAAGTTAGAATGCCATTTCCCATGGAGTCTTCTTTGGTCATTGGGCGCCATTCTCGGAAGATGATGCGGCACTTGGACTTTGAAGAAAGACGAGCGTATCAAGGATACAAGTATAAGGTGGGAAATCGGGAGCGGTGGAAGTAGAGTGATCCTCTACTCCAATCTATCGCCGAACAGAGACTTCCGTCTTGATGCCCCAATCACGACGAGACACCTTCGCGAAGGCATCGAGGATCTGACCGAGAAGCAACCCGGACTTCGCTACATCTCGATCACCGCCTCAGCGGCCTTTGGGTTCCACTATTACCCAATGCACATCCCAACCGGCATGGCGGTGCTTTCCGCTCAACTAGAGATGAAGGCATCCGATCTCACTCATCAGTGGATCGGCGAGCCATGGATTATGCCTACGGGAATACACTAGATGAGTGTCTCTCATGCAAGTGAAATTACAAGATGTAGAAGAAAAGTTGAAGATTGAGGAAAAAGGCGGCCTCCTACAAGGAAGGCGAGGCTAGTTCTAGTGAGCAGATTATACCCCAATAACACCATAGATTTGACCTTAAATTTTTCCTTTAGTTGCGAATTATGAGCTACCAAACCTTTGTAGTAGCCATAATGAATTAATAAAATAAAAATAAATTATTTTGCGAAATATTCTTGCCTTGTGTTTGTTGAATTTGGGCTATTTTAGATCTATACTCTTATAATTCTGTCTCTCTTGTCTAATCTGTGAAGAGTTCATCGGATGGTGACCACCCTTGCCGGAAGTGTCGGTGCTAGAGGGCAAGAAATGAGAATGCGAATATCAAGAAAACCAGTTCAACGACCACCACCTCCTCCAGCTAAAGCTCTGTGGCGCCAAATGATGGCCAATCGGACTCATCGATTGAGTTGCTAGCCGATCCCTTCCACGGCAATCAGAATACCCAAGCGTCGTGACCTATCATGCTCCTCCACCTCCGCAAAGTAACTTTGTCGAGTTCATGAGGATCGTCCGTAACATTTTCTAGTAACACGGAACCCATGGGCCTTGAGATGATTGGCTCGAGGTCATTGGAAAGAAGCTGGATATTGCTCAATGCCGGATCGTGAGAGAGTTTTGTTTGCCTCTCATCAATTGATGGGTCCCATCGAGAATGGTGGGATAATTTCACATGTCCCATGCTAATGCCCAGAAATCACTTGGGATGAGTTCATGCAAGCTTTCGCCGATCTCACATTCCATCGGCATGATTACTTTGAAAAGAAGGAGTTTAGCTCGCCGCGCAAAAGCCGTTCGATCGGCGAGTATCGCATAAGTTTAACCAACTTGCTCGCTATGCCCCGAGGATGTAGCGAGGCGAAGGCGAGGCAAAGCGATTTACGGAAGGGTTAAGCAGCGAACTCTCTGTTCGTTTGATTTCTCGAGATTTTACCGACTTTGTGGTTGGTAAATAAGGCCATCGCCGGGAAGGCAAACATCGAAATGGAGAATGCATAGCGGAGGATGGCGGCTCGAAAGTTTAACTTCGGGAGGACTACCCAAGCCTCGTTTCTCTCGATCTCGACCACCTCGGCGTGGGAGATTCGAACTACTACACCAGAGTTCGGCTCGATTCGCGCCCAAATACTTAGGATTAGTAGTAGTTCATGCGGAGGTCGATTCAGTGAAGCGGCTATTTCCACGGCGAGAATCACTTGCTTTCAGCAGCGAGTTGGGTCACTATGCCAATAAGTGTCCCAAGCGTGACTGCCACCCCGTCAAGCCAACTCCGGAGTTTGATCTCGGCGGTCCCTCAAGACCGTTGGTCAGTTCATGAAGGGCGTGTGAATCACGTCACCATGAGAGAAAGCCTATCGCAACACGGATGTTGTTCTTAGTGCGTTCCTTGTCAACTCGATACCGGCATCGGTTTTATTTGATTAGGAGCTTCGCATTCTTTTGTGTCAAATAAGTTTGTGGAAAAATATGGGTTATCTACCTCCCCTTAGTTAAGCCCATGTTAATCCATTCCCGGGCTCGAAAATGAGGGCTAGTTTATTACTGTCCAAATCTTACCTTTGAAATCTCGGAGTAACTTTCTCGGCCAACTTAATAGTCTTGCGTTACAAGAGATTGGGCGTAATTCTTGGAATGGGTGGCTTGCCAAAAATCGAGGCGGGATAGATTGTGCTAGTAGATCTATCAACCTCACCAATGAACAAAGGATTTGATGAGTTCCAACCCAAGACTTCTACGGAAAAAGTCCTATCTTGACGATTTAAAGTAAAGGCGGAAGATATACAGTGGTACAAGAATATCGGATGTTTTAGGAGGACTTACAGTATGCCAGGACCGGGACATAATGTTCTTAATTGACTTAGTCGAGGGTGCTCCAATTTGAAGCGACCCTACGAGAATCTTGGCAAGCGATCTAGCGAGTTGAAGAAGCGGTCGAAGAACTCTGAGTAAAGGTTACATTCAGCAGAGTTCATCGCCTTAGGGAGCTCGGTACTATTTGTCAAAAGAAAGACAATAGTATGAGAATGTGTGTGGACTATAGATCACTCAGCGAGGTAACAATCAAAAACAAGTACCGTTACCTAGGATAGATGATCTGTTTGATCAACAAAGGAGCAGTGTTTTCTCAAGATTGATTTGAGGTCGGGCTACCATCGATTAAAAATCAGACCAGAAGATATTAGAAGGCGACCTTCACCACGGATATGGGTATGCGAGTTCACGGTGATGTCATTTGGACTAACAAATGCCTGCTTATTTCATGAATATGATGAACAAAGTGTTCATGGAATTCTTGGATAAGTTTGTGGTGGTATTCATAGATGATATTCTCATCTACTCAAGAGATATGGAAGAGCATGAAAAACATCTCGAAATTATTTTGGACAAACTTGAGAACACCAACTTTATGCCAAACTCGGCAAAAGTGAATTTTGGCTCGATCAAGTGGCTTTTCTTGGACACATTGTGTCGGCGGGAGGAGTTGCGATAGACCCTCAAAGGTTGAAGCTGTAATGGATTGGAAGCAACCCAAATCATCACGAAGTGAGAAGTTTTCTCGGATTAGTTTGGGTACTACTGCAGATTCATTGAAAGTTTCTCCAAGATCGCCAAACCCATGACTCAACCGAAGAAGGAAAAAAATTTGAATGGACAAGTGCTTGTGAACATAGTTTTCAAGAGTGAAGAAAAGACTAGTCTCTGCACGATGCTAGTCTTACGGATATCGTAAGGATTTTGAAGTTTTACGTGGCGCATCCGCGAGAACTAGGATGTCTTGATCACGAGGAAGGAAAGGTTGTGGCTTATGCATCTCGTCGATTAAGGCCACATGAAGGAAATTATCCAACTCATGATTTAGAGTTAGCGGCAATTGTGCATGCTTTGAAAATCTGCGGCATTATCTCATTGGTAACATTGTGAGATTTTCCGAGATCATAAAGTCGAAATATATCTTCACCCGTCGGATCTTAATCTCGAGGCAAAGAAGATGGTTAGAGGATAAAGGATTATGACCTTGGAATTCATTATCACGGGTAAAGCCAGCGTGGTAGCGGATGCTCTGAGTAGGAAAGCATCTTGCAACACGGTGTTAGTTCAGAAAATCAACGAGTTGTATGAAGAACTAAAGCATCGAATCGAAAATTGTCGGTCAAGGTTGTATCAACACGGTGGAAGTCAACCAACCATACAAAGTCGGATCGGAGAAAAACGGCTAGAAGGCGAAGACATCAAAGAAATCATGAAGAACATGAGAAGAGGCAAAGCCCGAGTTTTTACGAAGGCGGCGAGGGCCGCGGTATGGTTTGGCAACGCATCGTGTACCTAAACATCATGAAACGGACAAGCGATTACGAAAGAAGCTCATGAATCACCTTACTCTATCCATCCGGGAGTACCAAGATGTACGGGATCACGAAGGAAAAGTATTGGTGGGTTAGTATGAGCGAGAGATCGTTGAGTTTGTTGCGTTGTGATGTATGTCGTGTTAAGCGAGAACATCGAGAGACTGCGGGATTATTACAACCATTACCAATTCAGTGGAAATGGGAGGAGATTGGTATGGATTTTATCACGGACTACCTAGGACCCAATCGGGTTGTGATTCCATTTGGGTAATAATTGACCGATTAACAAAAGTGGCTCATTTATTCGATCAAGACCACTTACGAAGCAATAAGTTAGCGAGAATTGTACATGGCGAGGATCGTGCATCTACATGGTATACCCAAGAAAATTGTGTCAGCGGAGGTTCGCGATTCACTTCAAAATTTTGGCGAGTCTACATGAAGCTTTGGGAACCAGACTCAACTTGGCCTGACATATCATCCCCAAGCAGATGGCGGTGAGCGTGTAAATCAGGTCCTAGAAGACATGCTTGAGCTTGTGCTATAGATTATGGAAGAAGGCTGGGATAAGAATTTGCCCTATCGAAATTTTCCTACAACAACGACTTTCAAGCTAGCCTACGGATGTCGCCATTTGAAGCATTGTATGGTAGAAAGTGTAGAACCCCTCTCCTTTGGGATCAAGTAGGAGAACACCAATTCTTGGACGAAATTGATAAAGAAGGTGAAAGTAAGGTAAAAGCAATAAGAAGCGTCGAAAGTAGCTCAAACGACAAAGAGTTATCAGATAATCGTCGGAGAGAACTATCCTTGAGATGGGAGATTTTGTCTATCTCGGGTAACTCCACTCAGGAGTGAAGAGATTTGGACTAAAGGAAAACTTCGCACCCAGTTGTCGGACCTATAAGATTTTGGCAAAAAGAGGTGAAGTTGCTTATCGATTGGAACTACCGACATCTCATCATTTGTTCACAATGTCTTCCATGTATCGAGTTAAAGAAATGTCTCGAGTACCAGCGGAAGAAACAGCTCGAGCATCGATCTTGAGGAAGATCTCACCTATGTGGAACAACCAATCAAGATTCTCGATGTGGCGAGCAGCGTCACGAAGCAAAGTCATTCGTTCTTGTAAGGTTGATGGAGCAATCATTGGAAGAAGAAGCTACAGGGGCGAGAAGAAGTTTTGAGGCCAGTATCCCTACCTTTTTTGACCAAGTCGAATCTCGGGTCGAGATTCCCTTTAAGAGGGTAGGTTTATATGACCCAAAATTTCAATTTGATTGAAAATAAAACATCAATAATTTTGTGGATTTTAAAATTTTAAAGCTTTTCCTAAAGTATATTAAGGCTAAAAGAATTTATGTGCAAAATCTATTACCAACTAAAAGTTGGAATTATTTTATTTAAGTCGAGAATGCCTCATAGAATTTACGTGAATTTTCTCAAAATTTTTGGACTTCATTTACTATTTTCTAAAGCCTATTTGAATTTACGGAATTAAATCAATTGAAAAAGAATTTAAAATTCTTACTTTCTGATCTTGGGCGAAGCCCGACCTTGTCGCGATCTCGACCCAACTCTCCCCGTGCGCATAGCTTGCGCGCCGTCAGATCAAAATCGGACGGTAGACAATCAATCGCCGCTCTCTCTCCCTCTCTGTCTCATTTGTCGGGTGGGGCCATTGCCTGATGTCGTCTTCCTCGCCTCCTTCTTCCCAGCGCGGCCGCCATTACCGCCCTTCACGCCGCCTTCAAGTCGTGATTCCCTCCCCATTTCTCTCGCATTCATGCGCGTTCACGTCACCGACTTCGCGCGTTCATTCCGCCATTACCCCTCATTAACCCGTGCCCCGCGCCCGTGCCACGCCATTCGCGCCGCTAATCTCCATCTCCGGCCTCCCCTCGCCTATAAAAGCGCCCCGTGCGCATTCTTTCATAACTCATTCCCCCGCCTCCGTAACCGCTCGCTCTCAATCGCCGGCATTTGGAGTTTCCCCTCGGTGGCGACTCCATCTTCTTGATTCGTGACGGCAAGCACTCCCCGGCCACATCGACCGCACCATCGGCTTCGGCGTCCTCAGGCGATCCTTGTGCGCGCCTCGTCTTCGCTGGAGATCCCGGAGCACCCTCCCGCCAGCGACCGAACCTCACGCCGCCTCTCGTCGTCGCCGACCATCTTAAACCCGCTCTCCGCGCGCGCGAGTGGCGCCCTCGCATCGATGTCGTCTCACGAGTATTTTGCGCACCTCGCGGGCTCGCCGCGCCGCCGTCGCGCTACCCTCGGTTCGGCGCCTCCCCTCTCGTGCCGGCGTGGCTCTGCCACCTCAGCGCCACCTAATCGCTTTTCGCGTGCGTGGCGACCAAGTCGGCGCCAGCGTGGTACACGGCCTTGCCAGCCTGCGCCAACCACGGCCGCTCCTCGCCTTTATTGCGTGCAAGGTCCACCGTGAACTTGGAAGCGTCGTGGACTCGATCCATGATTGTTTGGGCCCACATGTCGATCTCTGTGAGCAGTCTGCTGGCGCGTGCTTGCGCAATAATTAAATTTCCTTTAGAAATTTAATTGGAAAATTGAAAATCTGATTTTGGAATTAAATTTAGATTTAAACTTCGAGGCTCGTATTTCTTCATACAAACTCCGATTTAGGTGATTCAAATTTCTAAATTTGTATAAAATCAAGATCTAGCTAACTAAACCAAAATTATTTAATTTGGAGTTAATTTGAATTTTCATTTGAATTTATTTGTGTTCATTTGAATTCTATTTGAATTTGGAATATTTTCGCGTATAGATTTTGTCGACTCCGGAGAGCTTGACCCTATTGAAGAAGTAGAATACCAGGAATTTGAGCAAGGCAAGTTACACCATTGACCATTTTGACCCAATATTTAAAATTATTTAATTTACATTTTAAATTATTATTGCATGCATAATTGTATTTAATTATTTTAAATTCCTGTTTTAAATATTTAATTATTCCAATTCCTTTGTATAGCCAAATTTGATTGTTGTATTATCAATTCCTTGTAACCTTAGTCAAATGAATTTAAAAATAAATATATGCATAGCAAATGCTTAGACCATGAAATATTTGACTTTGGGAGAATTTAGCCAAAATTTCATAAATTGATAAAAAGCCTATGACATTGCTTTGTCATGGTGGACTTTTGCAAATGTCTTTGAAAATTATAAAAATAAAAGAAAATGGTTTATACTTGGGCAAACATGGGCCGTTGGTGGAGTGCGAGTTTATGCAGAACTGTCTGTTGGGGTGAGACCGGGGTTTTATTGAAAGTTGCCCAAGTAGATTAAGGCCCGTCCTTTGAGCGCATCTTGCAAAAGCTCCACGTACTACCACATGTTACGTATGGGAACCGGGCTTAATAATTTGTATTACCTCATTATTGTTTATGCCATTTTTTTGTGTGGGTGTCGGTTAGACTTTATTCCACTTAGCGCAAGAGGGGTTTCCGGCAGTGGTTAGCCTAATGGAAGTGAAACCTTAGCGGGCATATTGGTATTGAGGTAATGCATTGGAAGCCTTGTGATAATTGCCTAGTCACACACCTAAGGAAGTGTGTATTGGCGAGCATAGCAGACAAATTATCTCGTGTGGGTAAAGTTGTACCACCTCTGCAGTGTAAATCTATTGAATAGCCGTGTCACGGTTATGGACATCTTGAGCAAAGCCACTCTAAGTTAGATTTGTTTTTGGTTTTAAAATAACTTTGGACATGATTTGAGGATGGTTAATCCTTGTGGTAAATTTAGGCGGGTAGCCTTGTGATAGGAGGTATCCTTCACCATGTTTCATATGGAGGTTATCCACTATAAAATGATGAATTTTAAATCGATTTTAGTTATGGAATAAAATTATGCCTTGAAACTTAGTATAAATATTTAAACCAAAAGGTTGATTTACATAAATAAACCCTACAACCTTCCTTTGAATAACTTATGCATGCATTCTAAATTACTGTATTGGGTGTAATTTGCGAGCACGGTTGTAGTGCTCACTCTTCTTTGAATATTATTATTCGGAGAAGGCGCTATCGAGAAGGTGAGGAAGCGGGGCGATTAAGCGGCGACCTCAGACGATTGCTTGTGGCGTATCGTGTGGCTTACCATTATTATTTGCTTAAGCAATGTTTTATTTGGCCTCGGCCCGGTTGTAATAAACTCTATGCTTATTAAATATACACGTTGGATATGTTTGTGATAACATTTTTGTATTTGTGTACCTTTGGAAATCTGGACTAGTGTATGAACACGGAGAATTCGGGATCCTTCGCTCCGGGTTCGACAAGAAATACCAAAGCGATTCTAGATATGAAGTTTCATGCTATCTCATAAAGCGAATCAAAAGATATGCCAAAACCCTAGATATTCAACATGAGCAGAGAGAGAGAGTTGCAAAATCAAATAATCGAAACCTCAGATTTCATTGGATTGAAACATGGATTACGAGGTAGCATAAGAGGAATGATTACAATAGGTTTGAGTTCATACTCTCCCTCTCAACAAGCTCTCAAAAAGCAAAACAAATCCTTTTCTAGAGCTAACCTAATTTTCTCTCAAAAGTCTAACCCTAACTCGGGTTCTCCCTATTTATAGCCTTTGCTAATGGGCCTCCAACCCATTAAGCCCGCTAACACCGTATTCCAACCACTACTACACAAAGACTCATCATAGACGGTTCTAAACGTCATCACGACATTTTTCAACCGTTTGTATTTATGTGTCTGTGATATGACGATCATCACAGACGGTTTAAAACCGTCGTGATAGTTTTTCATTGCAAAAAACAATAGGCATAGTTGTGCCCATCGAAGATATGCGACTTTGTGGAGTATCTATCCATCACCAAGTTCAAGACCTGTTAAGATCAAGATTGAACTAAACGGGCTCGATACCACTTGTTGGACTGAAAAGGCGACTAGAGGGGGGGTGAATAGGAGCACGCTCACTTTTTCATAAATACTGGATTCAACACAATTTCACTCCAGTAGCTATGGACGCTATGAAGATCAGTATATTAGTACAGCAGAAGACTAATATTGAATCCAATAAACACCCCTAAGCAATACTACAAAAGATCAAGCACAAGATAGCAAATCACAAAACAATGCCTGGCCACCGCTAGCTCAAGGGCGGTCGGACCGATATTCGGCGGTCCGACCGGTGGTACACGGGTGGTCCGACGCCTCCGTAATGTAATGATCACCTCGATGACAAAGATGAAATTAGATGAAACTTTTAATCTACTAATCCAAACTTGATGGGACTTGGAACACACCTTCTCTATGATATCAAGAACCTATTCCAAACGAAGATTATGATAATTCTTAGAAGAATAGCGATCCTTTTCGATTTGATTGAAGAATGGTTCAAAACCGGGTCAAAACGAAAACTAGGTCAAAACTCTTGCTCGTGGGTGATTGATGATCAAGATGATCCTAGATAGATTCTCACACGTCACAGCAAGCTAGATCACGTAAAGAAACCAAGCAAAAACTCACGGATCAAAGAAAGACAAAAAATTATTAAATAGAGAGAAAGAACGCAATGAGACAAAATATTTATCAAACTTTCCTTTGATTGATTGATATGATATGGGCTTACAGCCTCTCCATCAATGGAGGACAATGCTCAATCCAAGAGCACGAAAATCACATCAAACTATCAAGAACCCTAGCCTCCACAAAAGCTCTCCCTAAGAAAATTAGGGTTTACAAGAATTGCAAAAGAGACGAAGCAAAGGTGTAGCACCTCCCTCTCCTATTTATAGTGGAGTCTTAGACCTTCTAGAAGTTTGACTCAATTGGGCTCCCGTTAAGACCCAAAATAAATGAGACACTTACGCACATATTTTAATACGCCGTCTTTAGCATCCCTTGACCTAACTAGCTACACCTTGCGCCATCTTGCGCCTCAGATTAGCTAATAGGTCACCCTTGTCCATCTTGCACCACGATTGAGTACATTGACCTCACCCGCATCGCCGATCGCTCGACCTCACTCTCCAAGCCTAGTCCCGATCATCGTTGCCATTGACCGTCGTTGACCACCAAGCAACCTGCACAACAATAGACAAGTAAACCGAATTTAGGCACAAGTTATTCACAACTTGACCTGTGTTAGTCAAAACATGCATCATGCAACATATATGCCCTGAAACTCATGACTTTGACCTAACAAACGAAAATCGCCGCCACGACGGGCGACGAACCAAGTGACAATCGGTCGACCACCCCGGCGGCCCGATTGCCCGATGATGTGGTGAATTTGACGGCATACGACGCCATTGTCTCTTTGAAGACATGCCTGATGACGACCCTCCGGTGATCATGTTGATGACTCTTTGATGATGCTCTGGCTAGGCCCCTTCGAGGCGAGGTCTCAGCGGAGGGGCGAGCAACCGGTTGCCCGGGCCCCTCTTGTCTTCGCTCCTTGTTGGTTGCTGGCTTCGGTTCATGTAGCCTTGCATGGTGGATATTGTTCAGCGCTGCTCGATTGTATGGGATCCCTCGCCATGTAGATCGCAGAACAGTGGGGTTCCCCACCACCCGAGCAGCAGACGACACTCTTGGGTGGTGTGGGATCCTCTCATGCAGTCGCAGAGAGCGGACACCTCCATTTCGCTCCAGCTTATCCTGCGACCCTCGGCTAGTGTGACCATGGACACGCCACGGCCCCACCCCTAGGGTTTTGTTGTGTTCCGCCTCACGTGGTAGACACTTCGCCTCTAGGGTGGTATTCATTAGGGCGTGGCTTGGCCACTGCTCCTGCTATACTTGGTGTGGTCTCCTTCACGGGTGGCATGCTCGATTTTGCCACCAGCGTGTTGTGGTCAGGGAGCCCTGCCCGCTGAGCGCTATCCTCCTCCGCCCCGGGCATACTCCTCCATTTTGTCGAATAGATCCGCCACAGAGCGGATGGGCTTGCAAGCCAATCTTTCCGCCATGGGACCTTTCTAAAGCCCGCAAGTTGTGACATTTATGATTGTAGTTTCATTGACCCCCTTCACTTGGCACTTCACTTCCGCAAATCTCCTGAAGAAATTGCGAAGGGATTCGCTCGGGGCCTGCTTGGTGTCGAAGAGGTGTCCGGCATCTTTTGGTTCAACATAGTTCCCCTGGAAGTTGTTTTGCATCAGGTCCCGTAATTGCTCCCATGCATACACGGAGCGAGGTGGGATGGTAAAGAACCATGTTAACGCTACTCCTTTCAGGGCCAAAGTGATGCTTTTCGCCTTTGTGGTGTCATCTCTCCTCGCAGCTTCAATAACCGTTTCATAAACGCGGAGGAACTCCAAGGGGTCGGTGGATCCCTCAAAGGGTGTGACTTCTGGCATCTTGAAACCTTGAGGCCAGCGGGATGCTTCTAACCCTGCGCTCAAGGGGAAGTTGGGATCCCCTAGAATACCGGTGCCGAGGTGGTGGTGGGTGACATCCTTTTGACCGATCCAGTGGCTTCAGGGGGCGCGGGCCTGCCGGGGTTATCCCCTGACCGCCGGAGATCTAGCATCTCCTGTCGGAGGTCCGCTAATTCCTCCTGGAGTGCCTCATGCACCTCCCGGGCTACGCCTGTTGCCCCCGTTGGCTGGTTCGCCGCGAGCATACCGGACGACCCTTCACCCCCGATGATGTCTCCCTGCACGGATTTGTCTGTTGCTTCTTCCGTGGCGATGGCGGCCGTCGAAGCTGCCCCTGCAGTCCTAGTGCGCTTGGCCCTCTGGGTGCTAGGCGACGCTGTCGCTGCCGTGGTTTTGGCCGAAGACCTCTTTACTGGTACTCTTCGAGGTGGTGCCATTACGCTGCTTCGGAGTTGCACCTGACTTTTGCCGAGTCCCCACGGACGGCGCCAATTGTCGAGCAAACAAAGATCGGACAAGAAAGAGAAAGGGACCTTCGTCACTCTTGGGGCAACAAGGAATGTGCAGTACCGATTGTTTTTCTTTTATTATCAAAAAATCCTCCTCTTACATGGGGGGACTCCCTATTTATAGCCCTACGTTTACATTACTATCTTACCCCTACAAGAATATTGTACGCGTAGGGGCTACAGGGACCTTTCCTCCCCCTACACCTAGGCCTTGGCCTACGGTAGGTCTTCCTGCACTTGGTCCACCTGGCTAGTGCGCCAGGTTTACCCATGCCCGGCGGCCTGGCTTCGCGAGGTCCAAGACTCTCCGGGTGCTTGGCTCTTTTCTCGAGGTGCCAAAGGGCTCGCTGCTCGAGCATCGCGGTTACCGAGGACCCTCCGGGACTTCTCTTCTCCGAAGGTGCCCGGAGGGCTCATCGCTCGGACGCTGCGAACGCCGAGGACCTCCGGGTGCCGGCTCTTCTCGCAGGTGCCCGGAGGGCTCGCTGCCGGGCGTCAAGGCGCCGAGGACCTCTGTGGGGACTTGGCTCTTCTCCAAGGTGCCTCGCAGGCCTCATCGCTCCGGGCGTTGCGAAGCGCCGAGAACCCTCTGGGGTGCTTGGGCTCTTCTCCGGAGGTGCCCGGAGGGCCTCCGCCCGGAGTCGTGAAGGCCGAGGACCCTCCAGGAGTGCTTCGGCTCATCTCTGGAGGTGGCTTTGCCTGGCCGTTGGGGTTGGTGGGGCCGCCCCTACGACAGTTGCCTTACGAACCCACAAAATAATTATTTTGCCTTCCACTGGTACACTAGAAAGGGAGTACCTTGTACTACCTCTTGGGTGGAGAGGATGTTCTATTGGGTTCAGGGCTGGCTCAATGCCTATGGCGATGTCGTCGAGGAGCTTGCTCCCTACGACCTCGGGACGTACGCGTGAGTACCGAGTGGTACTCTAGTCGGACGAGGATTCACCGCGTCAGGGTCATGGACAACCCACCACACACTACTACAAAACAGGCCATAGAAGAATTATCACATTTAAAAAAATCTTACAATAATTTAAAAATTCCGCTACACATAAATTAATATAAAATAAAATACAGAGCCCTCATGTCGACAGTTGAATTGGCAATAGTCCCCTGTCGCCATTTCAATTGGCTACAGGCCTGCCGCCAATTCAACCTCCACTCGTTTATTGGTGATAGCCAATTCAATCATGACATGAACACCTCCACTTGTTTATTGGTGATAGGGTCGCCGCCATTTCAAATAATGATGCGTTCTTATCGCTATTTCAATTGGCGATGATGCGACTTAATTTTGTAATTTTTTAAGACGACTAACTAGTTTTATTTTTTTAATATAATATTATTTTTTAAAAAATCAACATTTTCTCTCCCCACCAAGCCAATTTCGAAAATGCAGAAAAGAAATGAAAAAAGATTTCCTGCGTGAATCTCGAAACATCATGGACGATTTGGATAGTGGGTTCATATGAACGCACGTTCGTATACTCATTATTCCTTTATTTGCACTTTTGGCTCTTTCCTCACGTCGCCTTCATATTAGCTGCTTCATATCGTCAAGATATGATACAGACTCATGGATTAAATCATCCAATTGAAATCTGAACACCTTTTCCATTTCTGTCTCACTGCTAATAACGACGACGAAATTTTGCATCTCGATTAATATTATCAATGCTGCATATAATTTTGTAATGTTCAATTCAGCGTACACTCGATAGTTTTGTAATGTTATATTATCTATCCCTAGCTGGGAGTGTTGAGTATTTCAGGATGACGAATCATTTGTTGCATAACGAGATGATTCTGTTGCGACCGTATGGGATCTCCGGCCTTTAGCGATGCGTGCGTGATTCGTCAACGAAATGTGCCCTGGGGAAAAAGGAGCCCAGATTTCCGTATAACAAACACGAATCAAAGTACGTATGAGCTTATTGACACGGTTTTAGAAACTAATATCTCATTACCAGGATGTGACCAAGGAAGTATGTGATAGGTCAGGCTAAAACCAGGAAGAGGAGGAGAGGACGTAGCATGCACATAACGTAATTTCCACGAAATCAATCCCAGCTGCCTTTCGCACCTACTGCTGGGCACTGGCGCTTTCACGGAAATAATGGCCTCCCAATCTGAATCTCTGATCAGGCAGGTGCAGATGCAGTCTAGGTCAACATCCACGCAGGGAGGGAAAGGTCGGCGTTAGTACGTACAGCAGGAGAAAGCCAGACCAGATGAAATGATGGGTTCCGTTCCAAGTCCAACCTGCCGGTGGTGGCGCCGAGCAGCCGCAGGCCAGTTGATCCTTGCCCGGCTGTGGCCGTCATCGAGTAGCCGGTGCCTGGTAGTGGTTGGGGAACGGTGTTTTAATTGAGCTGTGGAAAGCACCTTTCCAATTCCAACACTGTGTGGAGTGCAGCCGTGTACTGTTACGAATTCCACTTCTCTATTGACACTGTTTAATACAAGAGAGATCCGAAGTTCCTAACGGTATCTAATGTATTCAATCAACAACGAAGGTTCCATACTATACCACCTAAGCTTGTTCAGAAGCTAATGCATTTTGCTACGCTGTATTAAATCGTCGTCCTCTTCAATGGGACCTACACCATAATTTAAAAAAATAAAAGAAATAATGCACATAGACACAATTCATCCCCCATCCCCTCCGATCCCCATCCGATCCCCTTTCCCATCCCCTCCATACCTCCCCTCCTTCTCCCTCTGTGCTACTGTGGTCTTCACGGCTCCGTCGTCGGGTCTCGCAATCAAGAAGCAGCACCGTGCAAGGAAGCCAGATTTGGCGACGGCGGCGAGTTGTGGAGCTCTCAGTGACGGCGTCGGGGACAAGGCTAAGGCAACGACGTCGAGCAGAGGGGGGCAAAGGCGGCAAGGCGAGGACCCCCTTTGCCGGCATTTCTTCCACATCCGACAACGAGGCATGGCGGCAAGAGCAACGACATATTCCGGTAGGCTTGGTGGATAATATTATTCTATTCAGTTGAATCAAACCAAACTTATGCATCGATTCCTCATTTTTGTTTTTGGGTTCAAATCGACTGCTTCAATGTATTGAACCGATTCAATACATTTTCTTTCCTCCGTTGAACCGGCTAAAACACATCATTGCGGGTGGCCCAATCATTGCATTACAGTGAGAATGTCTAATCGAGAATACATGGAAGATGGCCAATCCACTAACCAAGTTTTTTTAAATTAAATAATCTTTTTTTGAAAAATATTTTACTAATAACCCCTATCTAATTTTATTTCTAAATCTAACCCTTTAGCTACTCCATTGGACGTGGCGTGGCAAATGCAATCTGACATGACAATGAAGGTGCCACCGTGGAAGCTGATGTGACGGTGGTTGCCGCTCGCCACGCTGAGTTCTATGGAGTGAAACATTGACCAAATGGAGTCAAACAAGTATTACTAAACATTCCTCCGGAGAAGTCTCCAGTTTCAATAGCTTAGACATTTCACGCCCTACAAGCAAATCATAATTGAATTGTCATGCACAACTACAACATGTCATCAACCAAACCCTAGCAACATACTCGATTAAAGATTTGTGAATATCAACATTAGTACATTACCATTTACTACTAACATAACATTCACAATTCCATCCACATGTCCAATTTGGGTTCATCCCAACATATCCTACTAACCACACCCAAATACATCGCAAAAAACCTTACAAATGCAGTCAATAATCGCAAACAAGCACAATACAACTTACGCCACCTCCTAATGCTATCGATTCACTCTGAAGTATAACGATTGCAACTGATTCGTCTACAACAACCTACTCATGTGAAACCCTAATTAAATACCCCAAAAGAACTAAATTAATCCAAAATGAGGAGAGAAAATGGGTGAGATCAGGGGCGGAGCCAACTGGGCTACCCGGTGTCACAGGACATCGGGTCCCAAAAAAAATTAGCATATATTATCATGTATATACTATGCGTGCACCCCTTAACTCAAAAGTTGTGCACCCGGTTCGGCTTAACTTCTGGTCTCTTGCAGCCAAAATTACTATTTAATACAGTGTTACTTGAAAAATTATATATGTTGTTATATGTACGGTGAAGTGGTGAACCCCGGTCATTTTCGTTCTAGTTCCGCCTCTGGGTGAGATTACCTTCTAGGAGGACCCCCACAAGTTTATGGGCTACAAATTGGTGCCAAGGTGGTGGATTTTGAGAGCTAGAGCGTGGCAAGGAGAGAGAGGTGACACGGGAGGAAGAAGAGGAATGAGATGAGGAAAAGAAAGATTAGGGGTCGGTCGGCTCGACCGCCCATGTTAACTACCTCTGCCATGCCACAGAACTCGGCATGGTGAGCGGCGACTGCCGCCACATCAGCTTCCACGATGACACCTTTGCCACGCCACTAATATCGGCATGACAGAGCGTATTTGCCACACGTGGGGAAAAGTATTAGATTTAGAGATGAAGTTGAGCATTGGTTATTAATAAAATATTTTTTAAGATAGATTATTAAATAATTCACTAACCTAGCAAATGCCTTTTGCATGATCTGATTGTTTAACCAACTTTGCATGCTACCTGTCTTGCCTATAATTGTCCTCGAAGCCTTTGCATCACTTGCAAAACGACGCATCATTGTCAAACGGACAGTAAGACACATACAATGAGCAGGATTTCCTCTGTTTTTCTTCAGGAACAAACTTATCAGATGAAAGAAAATAAAAAGTATATTATATTATCAAATCAGTCTTTTCTTTGTTGCTCTTTTGTCAAATTTAACGAGTAAAAGAAGTAAACACTTGCCTTTATTTCCTTTTCCTTTAATTTCCCCTCTTTTGCTTTCTTCCAGGATTAAGGTTTATGCATGTCATCCATATATTGATCATGTGAGTATTCGCCCCCCCTTTGATCGATCTTCCCTTTCATTCCTCTTTCCCATGTTGCCGTCACTAAAAACACATGTTCTTGTTGCTATTATCAAAAGGCAAATCTCGAAAAAGTTATGTCTAATTAAACGCCTGCTCGTTGTTGTCTATTGAAATCTCAGGAATATATTTGAGGCTGAGGAACAGTCGCGTGCACCTGCTTGAAAAGCAGATCGATGCGAATTCCTTGCCAACTCGAGCTTTAGAAAATCGTCGCACTAGCTTGCTGCATCACACCGCCCTCGTGTGTTAACGATCTGTGAAGCTGTCCACGTTGAGACGAACCTCGCGAAAGTGGTGATTGATCCATTGCTTGGAAATGATCTTCCTTCCAGAATCCAGAGCCAGCGTGCTAGTTTACGCGGACTTTTGGTTGCATACCTGAGTCGAACCAGCCTGGCCGGACCCATCCCTGGGAGCTGCTGGAGGGTTGTTTGGTTGCCACCCTGAGACCTATTTTCCCTCGCCTAGCCTGAGCACTCCCGATAGGTGATTAACCAGAGTCAGGTGTCCAAAATTGGACACCTGATTGAGGCAACACACACTAATCCACTTCTTCACAATCAGACACTCCCTCAACATCGCTGCACAGAGCCGCCGCCATCGCCCCCAATGCAGTCACGTGAGAAGCAGTTGCCATCACCGCGAGAAGGCACGGCTAGCCCTGTTGCCTCGTGTGGTTGCCATCACTCCCTGGCGCTGGAGCTTGCGGCCATGGCACCCTTGAACAGGGGATGGCGGCGGAGGCCTATACAACGAGTGGCGGGAGAGGAGGGCACAAAGATCATCTACGTGGCGCGGATAATCTATTTTTGTGGAAAAAGTGGGGCGGCACTGAATCGGAAAGGGCTCTCGATGACGGTGGTGAACAGGAACAGGGGGTATGGCGGCGCGGCTCCGACGAATCTCCAACCAAATTAGCTAGTGCTTATGCACCACTGGGCATAACTGAGCACAATGACGGTGGTGGTTTAACTTGAGGATGGCTATGGTGACCACGAATTTTTTCGAGCTTATTTGGCTGAGATTTCCGTTTCATCTCCTCATGCAGCAAGTGGGTTGGGAAGGAGGTGAAGGTGATCCTCTCCTTTCCTCCTTTCTTTCTTTTGCCTCTCGTTTTTCTCTATCATGGTAAGAATCAGATGATTGAGAAGAGAGAGAGAGAGAGGATAAAGAGGAGTGGAGGAAGAACATCGAGTTGAGGAAAGGGCTAGATCCCTGTAATTGGTCAAAGTGGACCTCAAGAGATAGGAGTAATAATCAAGTGTAATACCATTTTAAGTTTTCTCGGGCTTAGGTTACCAACCAAACAAACCAATATCAAGTTTGACTGATTTGACAAAAATCATCAGAATTACAGGCTACCTTCAGGCAACCTTTTTGTTAGGCACATGGCTCAAGTCACCAACTAAACAACCCCGTTTTCACCGATCAGTTTTACTGAACTTCTGTCATTTGTCGCTTGCTATTCGACTTGGCTGCACATTTGCTATCAAACTAACAAGGTATAATACTATTCTTCTACAATGCTACTAGACCAATTTTTGAACACATTTGCTCTATCACTGCCATTAGCCATGAAGTCTCCACTGAGGATTGGCAAGCCAAGGATATGCAGTAGAACAATATCATGTGTGAGGTTCAACTATGAGTGATGACTGCAGCAACTATTTACTTTCAGCATGGCAGTCAACTACAAGTAATGACTGCATACCGTACAGACAAATTTGCCTTTAGATTTTTCAGAAGATTTCATTTGGGTGAGAGATAGCTAGGCACACCACGTAAAACAAACAAATGATGGTGCCCTTCCAACGCCATGATGTGGTTTGAGTAGATCTTGTTGGATAGACAGGTGAGGCCATCAGATCTACTGCAGCAACTAATTAAATAACTAAAATAGAACCCAGTGCCTCGACCACTAAGACCGTGCCTTTTGTTTGTGCCATGACAGTGACAGAGCAAAAGGCAACACAAGGCCATGGTTAGGCAGGCAGCTATAGCAATTTCCCAAAGCAAATTAAGTATCAGAAGTGCAGAGTACAACAGCCTAGTGAGATAAACTGAAATGTGCAAATTATGTTTGATCTCATCATTACAAGATGATAGCAAGTAAAATATGCGATGGACAGCTGCACATTGAGTTGAACTTGAACAAATAAAATACTAGCACCCCAACAAAGGAAACATGCATAGGACACGGACAGTGGCAGATCTAGGATTTGATCACGCCTCAGGCTAAATTCTAATACGCTAACATCTTAAAACTAACGGTAATTTCTACTCACACTAAGACATAACAAAAGATAAGCTACAAATGCTTCATTTCATTGATCGATATGAAACTTTACCAAAAATGCTTCAACATAAAATATTATAAGAAAACACATGAAAAACATAAATAATATAACATCTTAGAGATACAAATTGAGTACCTAAATAATAAAGATTTCATCTGTAACCTAGCCCACCATTTCTTCGTCAATAGTTGGATACGTACCAGAACCTACAAAGACAACATAAAAAAATAAATCGAACGGAGGTATGATTAAATACAAAAAACATGAAGTTTAAATTTGTAAGAACATAACTTACCACTAGTGCGAAATAGTTGTTTCTTACGTGACCTCATTCCTTAAAAATGCTTCAAAATCTTATCATCTTTAATACTTACAAATATGTCTCGCTCAATATAGCATATCATACTATGATTCATCCATTCATCTTATTCCACAAATCAATTTTAATGATGCTCATAGCTGAGAAGGCTCTTTCTACAATTGCTGTTACCACTGACAAAAATCAAAGCTAATTCAATGGGACAATATACCAACGGAAAAACTGTGTGTCTGTCGGTCTGAACCATCTTAACAACAAGATTTCCAAGATCAACACAATTTGTAAAATCTAGATCATCTCTCACATCAACAATAAATGTGCCTAGTTGGTCTCGAAGTACTACACAGTCCTATTGGGAGAAGTCAACAGCATACATCCTAGCAAGTTCAATTAATCTGTCTTCATCAAAGTTAACAAAAGAATTATTTAGATCAAGACAAGCAATGCCCTCAATAACTGAGTAGATCTTCCACCAAAGCGATTATTCAACTCAACAATAATTTGGCCATGCACCAAAATAAATATTTCATGATGGAAATGATCATAGTAAGTTACCATCTGGCTGACACGACCCCTTGAACGACCTCTAACCGGTATTTTATCAGACATGTTTGGCACCAAGATATTATGCTGGAGACAAAAGATGTTTGAGTCTTCGAAAAACTCGTCCCAACCATAATTTTTTATTACCTCAATTGTCTCCAATGTGATCCCAATCAACCCTATAGCATGAATAATATTTTGGTATTTCTTTTACAAACATTGCGAAAGATCATTAGTCTTGCCCAGAATTCTGATCATAAGATGCATGATGAATACAAATTGAAAGCTTTCCATTTCTTTTCCAACAAAACCGAAGCTGTGGTTTCATGTGTTCCATTAGTGGCATCATCAACCTCTAGGACCGAATCCCACATCAGAAGAAGACAACACAAAGTTTTATGATGTGAGCCCCAACGAGTACCGTCCGGCCTTGCAAGGTTAGTTTGTTGATTTTTTCCTCTTCCTGGGAAAATTTCACCGGTCTCTAATTTGTTCACAATTTTATCATGGTGATCTTGGGCCAATTGATCTCTTCTGTTACAAGAAGCATTAACCGTGTTGACAATCATGGTGGAGTAGTTAAAGAAATATATGATAGAAAAACAACACTTGGCAATAGAAACAACCACTAATTGCAACTAATGAGCAAAGCAATGGGCATAAAAAGTATATAGATTTTCATGTAATACGTGTTTTTGCAACCCATGAAATTGTCCTCTCATATTTGATGCTCCATCATATCCTTACCCTCGCAATCTAGACATACATATAACATGAAATTATAACATACCATCCAAAGCTAGTTTTAGCGAAAATGATGTGGTGTTAGAAACATGCTGAACCCCAAGAAATCTCTGTATCACCTACCCTTTAATATTTGATGTACCTGCATAGGACAAGAAATAATAGTTAATATAGTTTGGACTAAGCTCAATCATAGAAAAATGTTGTGGCTACTAACCTCAAAACCACAACAATTTGCTCTTTGATAGATGCATCTCGAGCCTCGTCAACAAGTACAGCAAACTATCTATCCCCAATATCATCGATAATGGTTTTGGTGTTCTCTTTTGCACAAGTTTTGCACAACTACTTTTGTATATAGTATGAAGTCATTAAATGGTTCTCAATAGCATTATTAAGCAATTTTGCAGTCTTTCATCCTTCTCCTTATACCATTTAAGCATTTCTAAGAGGTTCCCCTTATTGTTTGAGCTAGATGACTCATCATGTCCACAAAAAGTAAAAGCTTACAATAGAAGAAATTTTGCAATGCCTAGCATAATAGTAAGACGATCTTTATATTCTTCTTCATCCTTCTTGGTGGCAGCAGTCATCACATAATCCACACTTTGCCCTTGATTTTTAAAAGCCTCACAATATCTTCTTGCTTTATTGTGAGCACTATTGACTTTACCAATATGATCATCAAAAGATTGAATTACATTCTTACAATAACTAAACCCTACCTTTGTGAAAGCATCAACACCAAAGTTTTCAACTCTTTGCTGCTTAAAGAGATAATAATAATAACAAAAGGCCACATCTTGAGCAACACTGTATTCCAACCACTACTACACAAAGACTCATCATAGACGGTTCTAAACCATCATCACAGACGGTTTTCTGAACCATTTGTATTTATGTGTCTGTGATAATAGGAGGTCATCATAGACGGTTTTTAAACCGTCTGTGAAAAAAAGGTATCACAGACGGTTCTTATCAAGAACCGTCTGTGATAGTAACTATCACAGACAGTTTTTGTCTGGAACCGTCTATGATAGTTTTTTCTGTTGCAAAAAAATTCAGATTTTGAGCCAAACCAATCAATTGTTGGTCATGCAAAGAATGATTGGCTAGTTCTTTGTGCATCGACTTGTACATATGGCTAGAAGCCTCCATATAGTAACTAGACTATCATATTTAGCACCGAAGAGAATAACAAACAATCTCTCTTGAAAAGGAGCAAGAGAAGAACATGGAACTCAGCCCGAACAAGAGTGCTGATTTCGCGACGTTCTTCCACATCAACAATTCGATGATCCTTTTACAGAGACCTTCCCACCCAGTCTGCTCCACAACGTCAATTCCTGTGATTCAAAACAAGAACAATTAGAAAGGAATGGATAGAAAATTTCCCAGGCAAGAAGAACAAGGGAACAATAACCAACAAAAGATTAGTTTCGCATACCGTGAGTGGCATTGGTACAAGACGGAACCAAAGACAAGCTCATGTCCTCGTCCTTCTCCGCCACCACCACCTTGTCTGCGGCCACCGCCATAGTAGCGGACTTTGGCGCCGTCCTCGTGAACTTCCTCCTGCACGCCCTCCTGGCAACGTCCTTCTCCACCTCGATCTTCTTCTCTTGCGTTCAATATATAAGGATAGCACCAGAACATTTTACTTCCCGCGTACGCGTTCAAAATTTTTTGTACTCCTGCGCTGCGAATCACAGACGGTTTCATACAAAAACTGTCTGTGATGACATATCACAGACGGTTCGTATCATGAACCATCTGTGATAAGCATTCATCACGAGCATTTCTTAATACAAACCGCTCGTGATAGTATCTCATCACGCATTTATTCTTAATACAAACCGCTCATATTATACGGAGCCATCACAGACGGCTCTTAATAAGAACCGTCTGTGAAGTTGCACTATCATAGACGGTTTGTAAATAGAATCGTTTGTGATAATTCAAAGATATCACAGACGGTTCTTGACAATAACCATTTGTGATTTCTACGATTATCACAGACGGTTCTATTTACAAACCGTCTGTGATAATTCCATATCACAGATGGTTCTTAAACCGTCTATGATGAGGCGTCTAGTATAGTTTGTTTTGTAGTAGTGAACCAATCATACCTTTTGAACCATGACCCCTGAAATCTCTTCTTCTGATCTCTTTAATCTTTTCATGGGAATTTATGTCCACTTGGTTGGCATGGTCCCATTTGCAAATACTCCCTTCTAGCAACATCCCTAATTTTAACATCCAACTCCTCAATTGGTTTTTGAAGCCCGGGATCAGCAACTACATTATCTGGACTAAATTCAACATGAGGATTGTTTTGCTCGTTATGAGCCAGTTCCAATTATTCCTGGAAGAGATTGGTTGGATTGTTGTGTTCGTATTATAAAATAAGATGACAATGTCTTGCTCCTCTTCATTTTGTATTCCTAGTTCCTAAATAACCAATGCACTTATTAACAATATGTAGGCTACAGGCAACAAGTTAATTTTGCACCAGCCACAAGCCACCAAGGAACCAAAGCAGTATAAGTCAAGCAACTACAAGTCTACGAACAACTACAAGTCTACAAGACTACAACCATATGTTCATATCCGCACCTGCACACTGCACATTGTAAAATGCTTCTCAGTCCTGGAGACTAAAGAGTGAAGAGATTAGATAGCTGTCACATTTCCACATAAATGCAAGAAGCCAAGAACTACTTCAAGGCTGCACCTGACTACCTAAGCTGAGCACCTATGTGTTGAAGAATGAAGATTGAAGAAGATCCCAAGATCGCTGCGACGAGGCCGCAGGCCTCGACGACGTCAATGAGGACGGGGAAGGAGGCCGCGGGCGCGGCGTTGGATGGGGACGAAGCCATGAAGGCAAGGCGAGGACGTGACACTGGCGCCGGGTGTGGATGGAGGGCGCGGCCGCGGCGCCGGACGTGAGGGAGGGAGTGGAGGGAGCCGAGAGAGGCGATGGGCGGTGGGCGGGCGAGGTCGCGAGGGTGCCAAGGGCATGGTCAGTGGGTGGGTGCAAACAGGATTAGGTTTGCTCTCTGCCGGAGGCGCTGGAGCCTGGACTGAATGCAGAGGGGCATGGGAGGGAGGCATGGGCCGGCGTGGGAGGGAGGTGTGGGCCAGCTGAGCCTAAGGCTAGATGCTACCACTCAGCTTGTTGGGCTTGTATCTAAAAAATTGAACTACAATTTTTGCTGAGCCTTGGGCTATAGCCTACCCTGCTCGAGGCCCAGATACACGGAGACAAGGGACTCGTAGGAGTCCTAGTTCCTATGGTTGATGAAGTTATCGATATAGTTCTTAGTTTGTTAATATATAATAATAAAATATTTATATTTGACACCTCTTGATATTTAGTTCCCACCATGTGCCCATTAAAAAATTTCGAGCTCCATCCCTGCACGACACATTTGCGGTCCTAGTGCAAGTGTGCAACAGAGGAAACAGAGGCAACGTTAACTGCATGAAAATGCAGATATGTTCCTAAAATATACAGAGAAGAAAATAATCCCTAGTAGTACATAATACATATACAAAGAAATTCAAATTACCTTAAAAAGATTACAACGACGAGGACCACAACAACACACGAGCGTACGTACGTACACAAGCAACAGTACTGCAGACACGACAATATACGTATGTACTACATATGTAGAGCAGTACGTACTACGTAGCACAAACCGAAGCAACTCCTCGACGATCAGGCGTGTTCCTCGTCGCCGGCGGGGTCCTCCTCCTCCTCGTAGTCCTCTGCGGTGGCGTCCTGGTACTGCTGGTACTCCGCGACGAGGTCGTTCATGTTGCTCTCGGCCTCGGTGAACTCCATCTCGTCCATTCCTTCGCTCGTGTACCAGTGCAGGAAGGCCTTGCGGCGGAACATGGCGGTGAACTGCTCGCTGACCCGGCGGAACATCTCCTGGATGGAGGTGGAGTTGCCGACGAAGGTGGAGGCCATCTTGAGCCCCACGGGCGGGATGTCGCAGACGCTGGACTTGACGTTGTTGGGGATCCACTCCACGAAGTAGGACGAGTTCTTGTTCTGCACGTTGATCATCTGCTCGTCCACCTCCTTGGTGCTCATCTTGCCGCGGAACATGGCCGACGCCGTCAGGTACCGCCCGTGCCGCGGGTCGGCGGCGCACATCATGTTCTTGGCGTCCCACATCTGCTGCGTGAGCTCCGGCACCGTCAGCGAGCGGTACTGCTGCGACCCGCGCGACGTCAGCGGCGCGAACCCCACCATGAAGAAGTGCAGCCGCGGGAACGGGATCAGGTTCACCGCCAGCTTCCGGAGGTCCGAGTTGAGTTGCCCTGGGAACCTCAGGCTGCACGTCACGCCGCTCATCGTCGCCGATATCAGGTGGTTCAGGTCACCAACTGCATTAGTTCGTTCATCATGCATCAGACCGATTGTTCGAGCAATTGGCATTGTGTATTGTGATCAATTGGCATTGGCGTTGTGCATGAACTAAATGAAACGCGTGCTGCATGCTTACAGGATGGGTTGGTGAGCTTGAGGGTGCGGAAGCAGATATCGTAGAGGGCCTCGTTGTCGAGGACCATGCACTCGTCGGCGTTCTCGACGAGCTGGTGCACGGACAGCGTCGCGTTGTAGGGCTCCACGACGGTGTCGGAGACCTTGGGGGACGGGAACACGGAGAAGGTCAGCATCATGCGGTCAGGGTACTCCTCCCGGATCTTGGAGATGAGCAACGTGCCCATGCCGGAACCAGTGCCTCCTCCCAGAGAGTGGCATACTTGGAATCCTGTCAGAAATTTCAGACAAATTTTAGTCTGCAGTCCTTGCTACTTCATAGCATGTCTCCGCAAACGACCATGATTTCTTATGCTGACAATAATATGACAGTTTCAGTTAACATATGCAGCAAACCAACATTTCTGCAGGACATATCTAATCCTTAACTGAATGTAGTACGTTACAACATGAAAAGTCGATCAATAGTAAGTAATTTGTTTCAGGATCTCACAGGCTGAAAATGACCAGAGTTCTATTCAGGTTCAGACATCTATCCGAGCCCAATCCTGTACAAGTTCAGATGTCCTGCTAAAAAGGAATGAAGCGTACACAGTTATCTAAGCAAAGATGCAACCATGCACGAATTGAGCACCACTTTATCAGTCCTATCCAATCCCGGGCCCGTTAGGAAATTGAATATTGATTTTTTTTAGGGAATAGCAATAGGACGACATCCTACTGTATATATATTTATATAATTGAATCTTGATCTCAATAGCTCATGTACAATATGTCAATTTGTCGTTGTAAGTTGCAACCGGAAAAAAAAGTTATTCTGCTGTAGCTGCTGCTATAATTAGGTTTACTAAAATTCATTTCACCTCATGTAAGTCCAAATGCAATCATGCAAGTACACATAAGCAAGTAAGCAACACATCACTAATCCATCCATTCTACCCACCCACCAGCCACTGGCAACAGCCTGTGTCAGCTCAGTGTCTCGTTCGCTGAAACCACCACCGACACTATTGCCATTCGCTGATACCTCCTTTCTAGTGTTAGGTCGTACAACATTGTCAGTAATCACAGCATGATACTTTGTACTAGTAGATCATTAGTGTGATGGTAATCTCATGAACCTTCACCAGCAAAAAAAAAAGAGGATGTCGACGTGCGATGTAACGTATTTCGGTCCTGAAAGCTCGTAGTTGACCGACAAACAAGTTGCCGGCCACCTGAAGGACTGGAAACCATTTCTAAACGACAAATCTAGTTTTCAGGAATCACAATTCCAAAAACAAATCATTGATCGCGGTCATTTTCACAATTAAAAAACTGCCCCCTGTTCTTCTTTGCGCTGGAGAGAAACAAGAACCAAAGACAACGGATACGCCGAGAACAACGAAAGATTTCTTTCGGGAGCAACGCCACTTCTCTTTTTGGTTTTTCTTATTTCTTCCCACAACTCAACTCTCATTGCTTGCTTACAATCTGATGCCTCTTTGCTTGCACTTGACGCTGCTTATAATGGTTGTGAATACTAGACTTCACATCGGACTCGGAAACAGACTAACGGACTCACCTATCTACTCGGACTCAACTCAGCCTAAACTGATTTCAATACAGTAAGTAAAACAAAAACTAATACTTAAACAATATTAAATCCAACAATCACCCCCTTAATCTTGTTTCTTCATCTTGATTATGCCAAGTACCTGCACTCCCATGTATCGTTCCTTCCAGGGCCGATACCGCCCTACCACCTGCATTTGCTCCATCCTGGCCATACACAAACCAACGCTTGCCGCGCCTCGCAACTGGACTGAACTCGTCCTTCCTTGCACGACCACCTGGGCTTCGCCATTACCTGAGCCTTTCGCTCCTCTCTCTTGGACCAAGTCTGCCTACTTCCCCGTATGCATCTTAGGTGAGGCTACACCGCCTCTCCCTTTTGGGTCAACTTCGTGTACACCGCGCCCTTCATGCGTGTAGGACTCACCGCCCTCTACAAATGCTATGCGCGCCTTGCTGCGCGCCATCTAGACCTCTCAAGGCTCCGCCTGTTGCGCCTCCTGCGCCAACTGCATACCACTCCTGGGTCCCACTATATTATGTTTCGATATCTAAGTTCCACTCTGGCTCCTCCAGACTGTCATTCACACAAACAAGTTTACAAGTTTTCAGAGAAATTTTATACAACCGGTTCAGGGATCTTTTCACCTTCATCAACAGATCTTTGTTCTTGATATAGACACGCAAGAACTCATCCTGCAGCTCCACCCTACACCCCTGTTCCGTCAACTACCCGAGACTGAGTATGTTGTTACACAGACTTGGTATATAATAGATTTCAGTCAGCATCCTTTGATCGTCATTCTTGCATTGCAATAACATTGATTCTTTGCCTCTTATTTGCACCGTAGAGCCGTCGCCAAACTTGATTTTCCCTGAAATCTTCTCGTCAAGCTTATGGAACATGGAGTGATCCCCTGTCATGTGATTGCTTGCTCCATTGTCTAAGCACCACTCATTTGTGTGATGATGGTTGTCTCCCTCTGTGCGTAGTTTAGGAACTACGTTCTCCTCGTTCAACATCACCACGACCGGCGTCTCGTTGACACATAAGGAGAAAAGCAGGGGTAGCTCGTCGTCTTCACTAGCTCGGGTGAGGTTTACCTCATCGTTCTTCTTCTTGTTTCGGCAATCCGAGGCGTAGTGTCCATACTTGTTACAGTTGAAGCACTTTATGTGGCTATAGCACTGACGCCAGAGTGACTGTATTTATCACATTTAAAACACTTGATATGTGACTTGTCATGGGATCTGTCAACATCGTCTTGCCTAGCCCAATCTCCACATCCTCCTCTACCGCCTCACTCATGCCCGCGTCCACGCTCGTGCTTGCAGCTTCTTGATGAGCCACGGTTGTCCTCCTCCGATGATTCCTTGTAAAAATTGTCTGCCACCACTTCTTGTCTGCTCCTTTAACAACAACGCCTGCTCGTTATGTGACTGATACCTTTGCTTGTTACGGGACTGATACCCCATCAGTAGTTCCTCGTGCGCCTTGAGGGAACCGTTGGCCTCCTCGATCTTCTTTGTCTCTAGATGCGAGGAGTACATGAGTGTGGTGATGATAGGTACAAACTTTTCTGGTAGCACGCGTAGGTATTTCTTCACTGCCATAGATTCATCCATCTTGTCGCCGAGAGACAAATTTGATTGTACAGTGAAGTTAGCTTGCCAGCAAACTCGTCCACCGACTGGGTTTCTCCCATATGGAGATTTTCGAGCCGCACCTCCTTCACGCGATCAACTCCCTCGTGCATCTTTTGAAGCGTTACCCACGCCTCGCGTGCCGTCTCCTTGCCGATGAGCTGCCGTATCATGGAGTCTGGCAGCGCCTGGTAGATGATGGCTAAAGCCATCTGGTCCACCTTGTCGTCTACCTACTTGTCCTTCGCCTTCGGATCGATTGCACCTTAGACTACTTTGGCGCGCATGTTCGCCTTCATCTTCATTGCCCACACCAGGTAATTGTCAGTCGTCAAGACAGGATATAAGAGGGAGAACGGCCCATCCTAGATCTTCGCCTTATCGCCTATGATCTTCTTGTACCACCAAAATTAGATCGCTTTGATACCCACTGTTGAAATTTTTACTTGATCTTTTGTACTGTCATTTCTTTGTTATAGAGAAACGTTTGCTCAGTAGAGAGAATCGCTCTACTTTTCTCCGTCAAACCCGTGTGAAGCAGTGACATCCACTCTGTCGAAATTCACGTGATGCCCTCTTGTGCCCAAAGGATAAAGCAAAGTAGCATGTTTTGTAACAATGCTGCTGGCCATGCTTATCAAGTCGTCGACAAGTCGCTCCTCTTTTTGGTTTTTCTTATTTCTTCTCACAACGCAACTCTCATTGCTTGCTTACAATCTGATGCTTCTTTGCTTGCACTTGATGTTGCTCATAAAGGTTGTGAATACCAGACTTCACACCGGACTCGGAGACGGACTCACCTATCTATTCGGACTCAACTCAGCCTAAACTGATTTGAATACAGTAAGTAAAACAAAAACTAATACTTAAATAAGATTAAATCCAACAGTGTCCAGCAAACTTGCAGAACCTTCATAACAGGCATCCTTACTCCTTAGCCACATTAATGTTTCAAGCAGTCGATGACTTGATTCAACTGAAAATCACCCCTCAAGATGCAGGCAGGGAACTGAGGGAAGTAATGAATTTTGTCCTAAAAATATATTACACCTCAATTTCTCACCCACTTTTATCCCAAGCATGTCATTGGAAATCAGACAATGGAGCAGCTTGACACACGATGAGTGTATGATTTGAACAAATGAAACAGAACACTAATGCTGTAATGAGATGGGACTGAAAACCATAATATAAACCAGGGGTGGAAATGGTATGGTTCTGTTTCTTTTACCCAACTAGTACTAAATATTGTTTTGTCTACGATCTATCTGCGTCCAAATTTGGATTCACCGAACGGTAGCGTTGGTAGTCGTACTCAAATCCAAACTAAATGGTACCCAGCAAGAATTCCTTCATCCCACTTAGGCAAAAAAAAAAACGAGAAAAATTCTAAACCGATCCGATTAAATTTAAAATTATCTTGCCCAAATTCGGATCAAACAAGCATTACCCTCTACGTCTAGAGAATGTTATCAGACAATTCCAAACTGTTAACGATAAAAAGATGCCCGGCTCTGTTCCAGAAACAGATGCAGAGAATGCCATGAACAGAATTCAAGAGACATGGTACAATTGGACGCAAGAAACGAAAGTAATACTAGCATCCTTACCTTGGAGGCAGTCGCAGATCTCGGCCTCCTTGCGTACGACGTCGAGGACGGCGTCGATGAGCTCGGCGCCCTCGGTGTAGTGGCCCTTGGCCCAGTTGTTGCCGGCGCCGGACTGGCCGTAGACGAAGTTGTCGGGGCGGAAGATGCCGCCGATGGGGCCGGAGCGGAGCGCGTTCATGGTGCCCGGCTCGAGGTCCATGAGGACGGCGCGCGGCACGTGGCGGCCGCCGCTAGCCTCGTTGAAGTAGACGTTGATGCGCTCGAGCTGCTGCGGCGCCGTGCCTGTGTAGCGGCCGGTGGCGTCGACGCCGTGCTCGTCGCAGATCACCTCCCAGAACTTGGCGCCGATCTGGTTGCCGCATTGGCCGCCCTGGATGTGCAGGATCTCCCTCATCTTGCCTCGCCACACTTGGATTGGGTGATCTCTCTTTTGGGCTCTTGCTGTTCTTGGTCGCCACACTTGGATTGGGTGATCTCTCTTTTGGGCTCTTGCTGTTCTTGGGTGGCGGGTTGGTTTGTGGGGCTCTTGCTGTTCTTGGGTGGCGGGTTGGTTTGTGGAGGCGCTTGCGCGGTTGTGTTGTTGTGCCCGGGCGAGAACGTGGGAGGGAGGGCCGAGAAGCGGGGTTGGGCGGAGGGATCGTTGAGGATGCATTTATATGCCGAGTTTCAAGGGAAAGTACGTCTCGCCCCGTATATCTGTCTGTGGGGTTCTCCAGTTACGATGTATCGAAAACAAGTGTACGGACAAGGGATGGCAAATTTTTTGAAATATAACTTTCGACAGTTCTTTTGAAGTTAAAAATGTGACTTTTCTGTTTGTTAGATGTCTATAAAATTTGTGTTGTGAATGTGTTGTAAGAAAAATCATAATAGTCGAATTTTCATTTGTCTGATATGCTTTGAGATTTGTATTTTTTTTCCCATTTGATGAACTGGATCCGAATTTATTATTATTATTTCTTCAGAATATAACGGGTTCACCACGTTGCCGTATTTTGTTGGTATGTAATTTGTTTGTCTTTATTTTTGCTCAACCTCTCAAAGTACATGTGAAGAATATAATGAGTTCACCACATTGCCGTATTTTGTTGGTATATAATTTTATTTTATTTATCTTAATTTTTGCTCAACCTCCCAAAGTGCATGTGAGATTTTGAATCATGTGATGGAAATATGAGTTATTAAGATTTTACGGTGACCAAGAATCAAAATTACATAAATAATTTACTATAATTTATGTATAATAGAGTTGTAAATGAACTTTCAGAATGTAATAGTTTTTTACAAAGAAAATAGTCGAATTCTGTGTAGACAGACATTCACTTCGTTTAAGAATACTTGACTCTCTTTGAGTTTGCCTAGTCAAACTTGGTAATCTTTGACCATTAACATTTTTCTAAATATTTAGATTGGTCGCATTACAATGATGTTGTTAGACTTGTTTTTCTTTTTAAAAAATAACCTAGTTTTTATTTTGAAATACAATAATATACCTACCTTTTTTATTTACAGAAATAATCACATGTCACTCAACTATTGGACGACTAGCCCAAGTATAATCGCATGGGAGTATCTTAGAATTGGTATTTAAGTATACTGAAAGTGATAAAAATATAATATATTAGTTTAAGTGGTGTATTGGAAGCGAGAGTATGTACTCCTGGGAGTACGAAACAGGCGTTATATATATATATATATATATATATATATAGAGAGAGAGAGACCATTCAACACCTGAGAGGCCAGCCCATCGCCCGTCGACCGAGTCGCCCCTACGGAGCGCCGAACATGCCATTTTGGCCCACTAACACACAATCCCTCACGCATGATGTCACACATCCAGTGCGCACTATGATGAGGTGCGCCAGTAAAATGTGATGCGGCGATCGAAAGTAATTTTGATAGCAATTTTATCATGTAACGATCATCGCTTATATTTTTTTACAATTGTTTCATACGCGCATGGCTGGATGTGCCAGTAACTACAAGTGGAGTCCAGCAAATCTTTTTTGTAACAGAGCAGTAAAGTCATGTGGAGGTTCTAGTAAATCACTTTTAGTAAAACACACTGAGAGGTTTTATTTTGCAAGACTTATATCATCCTATTACTCTCTTCACCACCAAGCTACCGGTGAAAACCATCCATGAATCGGAGCTTCCAATCAAAAGTTATGGCTAAAACAATAAAAAAATATCCATGTACAAAAAAGGAACAAATTCTTGCTAGTTGGTTGGCATAAGTTGGCTAAGATGATAGTAAAGTCATGTAGATGTTGTAGTAAATATCTTTTAGCGATGTAGTAAATCTCTTTTAGCAAACGTACAAAGAAGTTTTATTTGGCGAGACAGATATCATCATGTTACTCTCGTCGTCATGAAGCTACCGGTGAAAATCATTTGTGAATCGGAGCTTTCAATCAAAAGTTATGGCTAAAATAAGAAGAAAAAAATATTCATGTACAAATAAGGAACATATTATTACTAGTTGGTTGTTACTAGTTGGCTAAGATGGTAGTAAAACCATATATAAGTTGTAGTAAATCTCTTTTTAGCGATACAGTAAATCTATTTTAGCAAACGCGCATAGATGTTTTATTTTGCGAGACTTATATCATTATGTTACTCTCATCGTCACGAAGCTACCAGTAAAAATTGTTCGTGAATCGGAGCTTCTAATCAAATGTTATGTCTAAAACAAGAAAAGAAACATTCATGTACAAACAAAGAACATATTCTTGCTAGTTGGTTGTTATAAGTTGGCTAAGATGGCACTAAAGTCATGTAGAGGTTCCAGTAAATATCTTTTAGCGATGTAGTAAATCTCTTTTAGCAAACGTACAGAGAGATTTTACTTTGTGAGACTTATATCATTTTGTTACTCTCATCGTCACGAAGCTACCGATGGAAATTTTTAATAAATCGGAGCTTTCAATAAAAAATTATAGCTAAAACAAGAAAAGAAATGTCCATGTACAAACAAGGAACATATTCTTTCTAGTTGGTAGTTACTAGTTGGTTAAAATGGCAGTAGAGTCATGTTGAAGTTGCAGTAAATCTCTTTTAGCAAACGCAGAGAGTTTTTTTTATTTTTGTGAGACTTATATCATTCTGTTACTTTCGTCGTCACGAAGCTACCGGTGAAAATCATTTGTGAATTGGAGCTCCCAACCAAAAGTTATGGATGCTTCCCTTTGCGACTTTAGGTATTTGTCCAAAATACTCCTCAACCTGTCTTCCGAAGCTTCTTCCTCTTGCCTTTGTCAACTCGTTACGATCACCTTGCAAGACTTGTCTTCTGTGGTTTCATGTTCGACCTCAACATCTCCTATGTCTAGTCCCGACCTCTCCAAACCTCACCAAGACTTGTCTCCAAGATCCTGCAACCAAATCAAACATTACGATCACCTTGAAGACTTGTCTTCTGGTTTCATGTTCGGACCTCAACATCTCCTATGTCTAGTCCCGACCTCTCCAAACCTCACCAAGACTTGTCTCCAAGATCCGCAACCAAATCAAACACAAAGCATCACATAGCACGGACAATACAAAGGACCGACCAAAAGGAGCTCGAAATAAGATTAGACGCAACAAGACCGGTCGAAATGATGAACTATCAAATGCACAAGGTCTATGACGCAATACAAAACCATACGACGGTTCCCAACTCGAGCGACCGATTACGGAGGACATACGACCAAGCTTTCTCCGTGGTCGGACTCTATTCGACCACATACGCGGAGTCGAAAACCTTCGACCTCGGATCACATAGCAACGTGGTCGACACGGACTTTGACTAGCGTGGTAAAGCAGACTTCGACTACCGTGGTGAAGCAGACTTCGACTAGCGTGGCTAAGACTTCGACTAGCGTGGCGGAAGCAGACTTCGACTAGCGTGGTCGAGCAGACTTCGACTAGCGTGGTCGAGCAGACTTGACTAGCGTGGTGAACAGACTTTCGACTACGACCAACGTGGTGAATACTTCCGTGACCTCGACCGACAAACATGGTCGTAAAGACTTCGACTACTGCGTGGTAACAGACTTCGACTACGCCAACGTGGTTGAATACTTCCTAGCTACGACTACGCAGAAAGCCCAAAAACAAACTCAAGTACTCATCACAAACTTTTCAATAATATGTCAAATCCTGATCACTCGCATGGGAGCACTTCTCACATGGTCTCTCAGTTATGTCTAAAACAAGAAAATAAACACCCATGTACAAACAAGAAACAAATTCGCTAGTTGATTGTTACTAGTTGGCTAAGATGGCGATAAAGTCACGTAGAGATTGGAGTAAATATCTTTTAGCGATGCAGTAAATCTTTTTTAGCAAACACACGAGAAGCTTCATTTTGAGAGATTTATATCATTATGTTACTCTCGTTGTCACGAAGCTCTTGGTGAAAATTATTTCGTGAATCGAGCTTTCAATCAAAAGTTATGGCTAAAACAAGAAAATCAACATTCATGTACAAAACAAGGATTTGATTCTTTGCTAGTTGGTTGTCTACTTGTCTGTACTAGTTGGCAAGATGACAATAAAGTCATGTGGAGGTTGTAGTAAATCACCTCGTCCTGTAGAGCATCTAGTTCTTGGGGATCGATGACCTTCTGAGCAATTGTGTTAAAGAAATAACACAACCTCATGATTGTCTATCGACCTTGATTGTCAACATACGTCTAATTGCAACAGGGAGCATTTGTGTCATCAAAACATGACAATCATGAGACTTCATGCCAATTAACTTCAAATCTTCCATCGAAACAAGTTTCTTCATGTTGGTAGAGTAACCGGCCGGAACTTTCACACCATGCAAGTACTGGCACAGTTCAGTTCTCTCAGCCTTGGACAGAGTGCAACAAGCAGGGGGAAGGTACATTCATCCTTTATAGGTCTTTGTCGGTGCTAACTCAAGTCTGATGTCCATATCAACCAAGTCAAGCCATGCGTTGACACCATCCTTTGTTTTATCACGAATGTTCGGTAAGAGACCAATCAAGTTGTCACATACATTCTTCTCTACGTGCATGACGTCGATGAAGTGGCGAACTTCTAGGTGCTCCCAATACGGGAAGTCCCAAAATATTGATCTCTTCTTTCAGATGTTCTTCTCACGGCTCCTCGATTTACGTCTCTTTCCGAATACAACATCTAAATCATTAACCATATCATAGACATCTTTTCCGCTTAAATGTCTTGGAGTTGAATTGTCCTCCTTCTCTCTGTCGAATCATTTCTTCATCTTGAAGTATGGGTGAGCCCTCCGAAGGAACCTACAGACGATGTACACGTTTTTTGCAGTGCTACTACACACTCTCGGTATCATCTAAGCAGTTAGTACATGCTTGGTCCCTTTTGTACTCTAGCTCGACAGGTTAGTAAGGGCAGGATAATCATTTATGGTACAACAAGGAGCGTAAAGTGAAGTTTTCTCGTTTGTACGCATCCCATACATGTACCCCTTCAATCCACAGTATTTTTAGATCTTTCATTAATGGTGCTAGGTACACATCAATATCATTCCTATGTTGCTTTGGCCTTTGGATAAGTATCGATAGCAAAATATACTTCCACTTCATACACAACCAAGGAGGAAGGTTGTAGATACAGAGTCACGAGCCAAGTGCTATGTCATCGCTCATGTTACCGAAAGGATTCATTCCCCTGACTCAATCCAAACCTTATATTCCTCGATTTTCTATGCTTAGGCCAACCCACCACGCCCGACTGAGCCACCCCTACTGAGCCTGTGGCCCACGTGCCACCACCAAGCGTGATAGATTTCCCACCCGAGTAGACCATGTTGCCCACTGAACCACAATCTCCACGTGTGACGTCACGCGTCCAGTACAAGCTCTGATGAAGTGCGTCAAGTACTGAGCACGCTAGTAAAATACAAGAATGAAGTATAGTAAATCTTTTTGTAACATAGTAGTAAGTCATGTGGAGGTTACTAACATATCGTTATGTTGCTGTCATCGTCACTAAGTTACCGGTGAAAACCGTTCGTGAATCAAAGCTTCCAATCAAAAGTTTTTGCTAAAACAAGAAAAGAAACATTCATATACAAAATAAGGAACCGATTGTTTGCTAGTTAGTTGTCTACTTGCTTGTATTAGTTGGCAAGTATGACAATAAAGTCATGTGGAGGTTGCAGTAAATATTTGTATAACAGAGCAGTAAAATAATGCGGATGTTGTAGTAAATCTTTTTAGCGATGCAGTAAATATTTTTTAGTAAATGCACATAGATATTTTTATTTATGAGACTTATATCATTATGTTGCCCTCGTCTTCACTAAGTTACCGGTGAAAACAAATCGTCAATCAGAGCTTCCAATAAAAAGTTATTGCTAAAACAAGAAAATCAACATTCATGTACAAAACAAGGATTTGATTCTTTGCTAGTTGGTTGTCTACTTGTCTGTACTAGTTGGCAAGATGACAATAAAGTCATGTGGAGGTTGTAGTAAATCACCTCGTCCTGTAGAGCATCTAGTTCTTGGGGATCGATGACCTTCTGAGCAATTGTGTTAAAGAAATAACACAACCTCATGATTGTCTATCGACCTTGATTGTCAACATACGTCTAATTGCAACAGGGAGCATTTGTGTCATCAAAACATGACAATCATGAGACTTCATGCCAATTAACTTCAAATCTTCCATCGAAACAAGTTTCTTCATGTTGGTAGAGTAACCGGCCGTACGGAACTTTCACACCATGCAAGTACTGGCACAGTTCAGTTCTCTCAGCCTTGGACAGAGTGCAACAAGCAGGGGGAAGGTACATTCATCCTTTATAGGTCTTTGTCGGTGCTAACTCAAGTCTGATGTCCATATCAACCAAGTCAAGCCATGCGTTGACACCATCCTTTGTTTTATCACGAATGTTCGGTAAGAGACCAATCAAGTTGTCACATACATTCTTCTCTACGTGCATGACGTCGATGAAGTGGCGAACTTCTAGGTGCTCCCAATACGGGAAGTCCCAAAATATTGATCTCTTCTTTCAGATGTTCTTCTCACGGCTCCTCGATTTACGCCTCTTTAGAATACAACATCTAAATCATTAACCATATCATAGACATCTTTTCGCTTAAATGTCTTGGAGTTGAATTGTCCTCCTTCTCTCTGTCGAATCATTTCTTCATCTTGAAGTATGGGTGAGCCCTCGAAGGAACCTCTGATGGCGCATGTACAGTTTTGCAGTGCTTGACTACACACTCTCGGTATCATCTAAGCAGTTAGTACATGCTTGGTCCCTTTTGTACTCTAGCTCGACAGGTTAGTAAGGGCAGGATAATCATTTATGGTACAACAAGGAGCGTAAAGTGAAGTTTTCTCGTTTGTACGCATCCCATACATGTACCCCTTCAATCCACAGTATTTTTAGATCTTTCATTAATGGTGCTAGGTACACATCAATATCATTCCTATGTTGCTTTGGCCTTTGGATAAGTATCGATAGCAAAATATACTTCCACTTCATACACAACCAAGGAGGAAGGTTGTAGATACAGAGAGTCACGAGCCAAGTGCTATGTCGGCTGCTCATGTTACCGAAAGGATTCATTCCCCCTGTACTCAATCCAAACCTTATATTCCTCGATTTCGCACCAAAGTCTACAAACCTCCTATCGATATTTCTCCACTTGGCAGGGTGTTTTATCTTTCCGTCATTCTTACGCTCTTCCGAGTGCAAATGCAACCGTTTTGCATCCTTTGGGTTTGTAAACAAACCCTTCAAATAGGAAATTACAGGAAGATACCATACCACCTTAGCAGGAGGTCCTTTCTTCCCCTCGATTCGCTCGTCGTCATCTGATTGATTCTTACGCTTGTATCGGGATGCGTTGCACACTGGGCATACATGCATGTTTGCATACTCGTTACGGTAGAGGATACAATCGTTCGGACATGCATGTATTATTTCTACTTCCATTCCCAATGGACAAAGAACCTTCTTGGCTTTGTAGGTGATTTTGGGCAACTCGTTGCCCTCTGAAAGCATGTTCACTAAGAGACTTAACAGCGCCGTGAAACTCTTATCGGACCAACCGTTGCTTGCCTTCAATTTCAGCAGTTCAAGCACGGATGACAACCTTGCGTATTCCGGCTTGTAGCCTGGGAACAAAGGTTTCTCCGAGTCCTCCATCAAGCCCCATAAATTAACATACTCTCTCTCATCACAGTTCCCTTCTGCATCACGAAGCAGCAGATCCAAACTAACATCGTGCAGCATATTCGAATCAGAACTACAATCGACATCATCCGGCGGCATATCGTTGACTTCATCGGCGATGTCGTTATTACTACCTTCCTGTATAATATGCTCTTCACCGTGACTGGTCCAACGTGTATAACTCTTTTTGAAACCCCTTTGAATCTAGTGTAATTCGATCTGCGCTCGGTTCTTAAACATCTTCATATTCTCGCAGTCAATACATGGATAGTACATATATTCCACCGTCTTATTCAACATATCCTCCTTGGCAGCTCTTGTAAAAGCAGACACCTCATTAATGTACTCTTCACTCACGCGGTTGTCAGCGTACATCCAGCTTCGGTCCATCTACGCGACGCATATAACAATTTGGTGTTAAATATTGAATTAATTAATTAGTATACTCTAGATGCAACTTTTGATATGTCTTTTGAAATATGTATTTCTAATGAACTGAAAAAACAGCAATGCACCTAAGGGTTAGGTTGTTCATCATAAATACATTATAGATAGTCTATGCCCAACTTCAGGTAGATCTAAACCATCTTCAATTCCCTCTTTACCGATCTAAAGCATATTCAATTCTCTCTCTTTACCAAGCTAGATCTAGAATACAATATGCAAGGAACAAATTACTTACGAACCATCGATAGTCAAGAACAAATTACCAAATCCGTGGTCTCCTTTCACCAAATCGCCTCAAAGCCCCCACCTGGCCAACAGCAGCAGCAAGAGAACATAACTGGAATTTAAGACAGATCGATCTGTGAGGGTCGGTTCTGCAATAAATGAGATTATCATAAACGGCTTACAAACCGTCTGTGATGAGGACAGGAAGTCACAGACGGTTCATATTGAAAACTATTTGTGAAGTATCACAGACGGTTCTTGTTCAGAACCGTATGTGATATTTAGTAATGTCAACACAAACTGTCTGTGATATTACCACTTCACGCAGCGCTTTTACTGCAATAACACTAACGGTCGTTAAACCAAAACCGTCTGTGATTGTATTTAATACAGACGGTTTCGATCAACCGTCTGTGATAAGGCGTCCAGTATTAGCCTTTTTTTTGTAGTAGTGACGGGACATACTCAATGCAAAACTAGGACGCACACGCAGACACAACGAGCAGAGAGTGGCTCAGACGAGTGAGTCCTATTGCATTTCGTGTGTATATTGCATATATGTTGTCCGCTTAATGCAAAAAAAATCTATAGTATTGTCGGAGTACATCGGTTCCAAAGACGACTGCAACGTCGGAGATTCACAAACCATATGAAATCGTAAAACCCTGAAACACGCGAGGTTCACATGAAATCATAAATCCTTATAACACCCGAGGTTCACATTCACAAAACCCTAAAACACATGATAACCATTCATATGAAATCACGAAACCCTAATTTCGAAAACTTAAAACCATAATTTCCCTAAAACCCTAACACTAATTTCTCTAAAACCCAAACCCTACCCTAGCGCGAGAGCATGGCAATACCGTGCCACCATGGCACGACAGTGGTGGAATTTCGGGCTAGGGTGAGCGGAAGAGCCATGTGGTGGTTGGCCGAGCACCAGGGCCGCGAACACGCGTTGGGGGAGTGGCACTGGCCGCGTGGTGGCACGCGAGGAGGAGGATTACACATATGGATTCCAGGCGCGGGAGGCACGGACATGGACGCGTGTGTGTCTCCAATGTGTTTATTGTGCTAGTTTTGCTATTACACTATGTGGACAACCTATTTTGTTAATAACTGCGCACCAGTGCCATTTAGACCGAAAACTCGTGATCCTCATCCTCGTTGCGGGCCTCAGCTTCTACGTAGCCTCTGGCGATGAGCTCTTGCTCCCGGGCGATGAGCTCGTTGGCCTTCTCGTGTTTGGCGGCCTGGCCAGCACCTCCTTGACAGTCCCTAGCCGATCTCCTCGCTCAGGCCGGGGAGGGGCCTTGGTGCATCTCGAGGATCCACTCCTTCGTCGTCCTCACCTTCTTCTCCCCCTTCTCCGTCTTACGCTTATTGCCCCCGCGTTATGTCCCTCCGACGAGCCCTCCATCGAATCCGCCTCAACCACTCTCCTTCATCGGAAACCAACCTTGCGGTGGATGCGGTAGGCGGCCAGCCTCTTCGCCATTGTATGGATCCGCCGGCCCGTTTGGAATTTGGATTGCTATCCGGCTCCAGCTCGATGCTATGTTCCTTGCAGCAGTTTTTTACCTACTGCCGGGCCGGTGAAAAAGGACGAGTTTCCTTGCTGACTTGACATTGTGTAGTGCTCTCCCGACGGATGCATCCAATTGGACCAAGTTCGACACAGCCGACAATTTATTCGTGGCCTGTCAAAAAGAGTCAGGATTACAAAGCCCAGGTGGCTAATGGCCCAGAAAAGTGAAGCAAAGACGTAGCGAGGCTCACTCTCTCTCTCTCCCCCAAATGCATCTTGCAAGCTGCAGCCTGTTATAGTGTTATCTGTGAATTGCACGTTTATCAAGGTCCTTGATGCTTAAGATCTTTAGACTACTTTGCGCTAAATTTTTTTGTCAAGGTAAGCATGGATTCAGGTTTTAGAGGGGCAAAACTCCAAAACATAAAGCAGCACCACTATCTGTAGGCCCAGAAACATTTACGGAGCACATGCAAGAGGGCAGTGTCTGTACGCTGTTCGTACCAGGTACCATGATGCGCCATGTGTGCCATCTCGTCCCAAGCCATCACCGCTAACACTTACCGACCATCAGACGACGCCTTATAACCTTTCGATCCAAAAGCCGGTAGCAATATTTCTGTCTCCAGCGTATGCTTTCTACGTTTGGATTTTAAAATCTACGTTCTGCATAGCTAAGACATGCTGAATTAAGCAACCATGGACCTAGCATGCCATGAAGCTGAGCCGCTATAAGATTCGTGCACCGTACCATGCACCGCAGACTCGTGGGCCTGCACTAGCCGGATTGGAGGCCTACAGGGCCGCAGCCCGTTGAGCGCGATTCTGGCTGAATCCCTTTCAATCTCAGCAGCATCGATCACCGTACCAATTGTCCTCGTCTCGCCACGTACCCGCCTGGACTGTGCAGCATTGCAGCAACAGCCTGAGCCACCCCCTTTTTTTTAAGAGTATACCGGTAATTTATAGATCACAAAGTATCGTTACAAAGAGTCTTCTGGATACACTCCTGTACACCATTACGAATAAAAGAGTTAACAAAGTGCTCACAATATCTAGTTAGAGTATATGCTACCACATTCACCACACAACTAACATGATGAGAAACAACCGATGAAAAGCTCTCTGTCATAGACTTAATATCAAAGATAACCGCCCCAACAGATGATCGATCATGCATCGTCAAATTCAACCGTTGCACCACAGACAAGCAGTCAGAAGTAAGGATGACATTTTGATACCATTCATCACGAGCGAGGGTTGTTGCACGGCGAAACGCCAATGTTTCTGCTAACTCTGGCATTGTGATCCCATCAAGGCGCTCGCTGCAGGCAGCTAAGCATTCACCAATATAGTTTCGGACTATCACGCCAGCCCCTATCCGACGACAAGAAGCAAATAGTGTTGCATCGATATTAATAACAACCATACTGCCGTGGCAGAGTCCATTGAGGGTGAATGCAGCGACTCATACCTATGACCTGGATCTGGGTTGAAGATATGCAACACTATCAACTCAACATAAGTTTTAATTTTCGCAGCCACCATTCGAGGATGCAACAAACCTTCATCGTTTCGTGCACCATTACGGACCTCCCAAATATACCACAGAGTAACAGCAAGAACCATAGCCTCCCGAACCGAGGAACGTTCCAAGAAATCAAATAGACATTGCTTAGCACAATTAAACGTCTTGTGGCAGAGATGGAATCCATTCTCTAATTTTACTTCATGCCAAACTTCACGAGCAAATTGGAGAATAGGAAGGAATATTCGATATGCTCCTCCCTCTCACATAAGACACAGATATCATTCACTAGGATATGCCTCCATTTCAGCTGAAAACCACACAGTAGGCAATTATGAGCGAAACGCCATAATAAAATTTTCATCTTGTTCGGTGCCTTTATAGCCCATAGTAACTTCCAATGTTTTTCATCCGCGCCATACGCAGAGGAAAGGCCACACCCAGAACTGCTTTGAGAGGAATAAACACATTCTATCTGGGCTAAAAAATATGCAGAATGTACTATGTAAGACCCATGTCTTGAATGTGACCATGAAGCAAAATCCTCACTGCCTTGCCTACTAATGGGCACCTGGATAATCTGATCAGCAACCACTTCAGAGAAGATAGAACGAACGATGTCAACATCCCAAGAACCATGCTCCTCCTGTATAAGAAAATCAACTGTTTGATCCGCAGGTAGGGGCACCAGCGGTTGAACCAGATTGGGTGCACTACCAGGAATCCAATTATTAGATAAGATTTTAATACTTTTACCATTGCCAACCCCCATCTTACACTCTTCTGCAGCAATTCCTTCCCAAAGTAGATACTCCTCTAAGTATACGAAGAAGATCGTGGACGAGGGGTATCCCAAAAATCATAACTAGGAAAATAACGACCCTTCAATACATTACCACAAAGCGACTCCAGCTTCGTCATTAGCCACCTGGCATGACGACCTAACATGGCTTGATTGAAGAGCATAAGATCACAAAAGCCCATGCCGCCGAAAGCTTTAGGTGTAGACAACCAGTCCCATGAGCGGCAATGCATTTTCTTTTTGCCGTTCTCAACACCCCACCAGTGCTTAGTGATGAAGGATTTCATTTCATCACATGTCAAGACTGGCAACTGGAAATAGCTCATAACAAAAGTTGGAATAGCCTGGATCACCGATTGTACCATGACTGCTTTCCCTGCCTGTGACAATGGCCGATCAGTCCATCCATTAATCCGCTTCCACATTCTATGTGGCAAGAAATGAAAAGAATTCGATGGTGATCGACTCACCTCAGTCGGCATCCCGAGGTAGAAATCCTGAAGGGCTTCATTATGAACATCCAGTCCAGCCATGACTCCTTGTTTGACACCATTGTTGCAATGCAAGCCAAAGAAAATAGAGGATTTGTCAAAATTAATTTTCTCCCCAGAACTTTCACAATACAAATGAAGCGTGGTTTTCAATGCATCAACACTCTTTGCATCACTCCGAGCAAAGAAAATACCATCGTCTGCAAATAAAAGATGTGATATGGGGGGACCGAGCTGACCGTTTCGAATATCGTGTAGCTCACCACGACCCTCCTTGTGTTGCAAGAGACAAGACAAACTTTCAGTACACAACAAAAACAAATATGGACTAATAGAGTCCCCCTGCCTAATACTCCTAGATGGGACCACAAGCATAGTCAGCTCACCATTAGCCCAAATAGCATAGCGAACAGACGTAACACACTGCATGACAGAACTAAGCCAAGCAGGAGCAAAACCCAGCCTATTTAGAGAGACGTGTAGATAATTCCACTCTACAAGATCATACGCCTCCATCATATCAATCTTCAAAACAAACTATGGCCTCTTTGATTGTTGTCTTCGTATAGTGTGTAAACACTCGTAAGCGATAAGAGCATTGTCAATAATAAGCCTTCCAGGGACAAAAGCACTATGATACTCAGACACAATAGCAGGCAGAAAAACTTTCAATCTGTTAGCCAAAACCTTCGATGCAATCTTATAGAGCACGTTGCACGAACTGATGAGACAAAAAAATTTGAGATGTTCAGGCTTCGAAACATCCGGGATAAGCACAATAATTGAATCACAGGGACCCTCTGGTATAACCACACCCTCTAGAAAGCTTCTGACAGCATGTCAAATTTTCTAAAGAAAAAACCACCAATGGGTCTAATAGAAAAGTGCAGGGAAGCCGTCCGAACTCGGTGCTTTTGTAGGTCCCATCTGGAATAGAGCAGCCTTGATCTCATCATCTGTATAAGGTTTACACAACTCAACATTTACCTCATCATCCACTTTACAAGGGATAGCCTCAGAGCTGCATGCAAAGTCACGGTTTAGGGGAAAAGAGGTCTTCATAAAAACTCTGAATCATACCTTTAATGCCATCTTGATTTTCACATCTAGAGCCATCTACCCGAACAAGAACCGTGATTTTATTTGTGCGCCTCCTTGTCGAGGCCCTCGTATGGAAAAAGACAGTATTCTGGTCCCCCCCTTTGAGCCAGCCCACTTGAGATCGTTGCCTGGCCATAATCTCCTCCCTTTCAAAGAGCTCATGAGAGACGACATTCAACCACATGCTCCTCTTGGATCCTTTGCATTAGTCACATGCGCCAAGTGCAAAGACTTTATATGTCACTCGAGCTTTTGTATCTCCTTGCACATAGAACCAAATGACACTTTGCTCCATCGGCCAAGAGAACCAGCAAGCTGATGCAGAGTCGTCCAAGTAGACTGTGGAGAATGGGTGCCATCGCTGCCCTCTACCCAAGCATGCTCCATCAACTTCTTATAATCCGGTGCACGCATCCACATAGCCTCAAAGCGAAACCTGCTTTGCACCATAGGCGCTAAATTGCCCCACTCGAGAGGGAAAGGAGATGGAAATTGCATAATGATCGGACGTTGACGTTATGACATTCTCCACATGACAATCCTCAAACAAGCGAGAAAACTCACCATTTGCCACTGCCCGATCAAGCCGAACCTTGATATTAGAATCGACATCTTGCTTATTTGTCCACATGAATTATGGTCTCGAAAAACCCAGGTCGATAAGCCCACAATCATCTAAGCAATCACAAAACATGGCCATTTGGGAATCTAACCTATCTTTGAAACCCAAGTGTTCCTCATGGCAAAGGGCCTCATTGAAATCACCACAACAAATCCAAGGACCATTCCATTGTGTATGCATGAACCTGAGAAAATCCTAGGTTCACTATAAACAAAGGTAGCACACCATGTTGTATTGGACTCTATTGACACAAGCACATCGATACAATAGGAATTAAAATCTTTCAAGGAGACCGTATAAGGCTGCATCCAAAAAAGTGCAAGGCTGAAGACCACAAGAAGTTACAAACTTTATTATCCCTCATCTTAGTTTCAGACAAGAAGAGATGGGTTGGATGGTAAGTCTTCACTAACCAGCAAAGTTCGCCAACTGTTGAGTCCTTCCTGAAACCTCGACAGTTCCAACACAAGAGACTCATTGCGTGTGGCGGGGTTGTATCACAGCCGCCGCCGAATCCACCGATTGAGATGAAGCATCTGTCGAGTTCCTTTTGAGTTTCTTCATGGAGTCACAGCTTTCCTCCTTCCTGACAAAACCAGGTTGCTTTGTGACCCCAATGCCGAGGTTGTACGTTTTTGCACCACTGTAAGAGCCAAAGATACTCCCCCAACAACAGGAGCGAGAGTAGAAGAGTCCTTCTACCCATACTCGTGTTGTTTGCGCTTGAACCGCACAATGTTCTTCTTGTACATCTGAACGTGGGAAAGATCCATCCCAGCAAAAACTTGTGCGGTTCATCACATCAACAGATTTTGAAACCGGGCTATTAGTAGAGCCCTAGCCATAAGTCTTGATCAGCGACGTGTCCTTGTTTAGGTCAACATGTACACCATCGTTCTTGTAGCCAGCAACCCCATCTTTTGTTGGCATTGAATTATGCCTAGACCCATCTCGACTAAAGGACATGCTGCTCTACGCTTGAGGCTGTCGCATCAACAAATCCCTGAATCTTCTTCCTTTTGTTTGCATGAGGCGTCCTTATGCTGTTATCGTAAGGACGAGGCCGTTTCCATACCTAGCTACAGGATTCTCACATTCCAATTCGGAATGACCCATAACACCACAAAAAAAATAGAAGAAAGGAATTTTCTCATACTGAATCTTGTACCACTCATCAGGGCCTCTACGAGCCGATTGGATCAAAACTCCTCTCCTCAAGGGTTCCTCCACTGGTATTGCAACCCTTACTCTCAAGAAAGGTCCGGAAGCACCACCAAATTCATTAACATCTATATACCTTGTCCACTTCACCTATCAGACTTGCGATCTTTCGTCCCCTCTTCTTGTACATCCAAGTAAAAGGAATATTGAGAATATGGACCCAGATCAACAAACTGTCAAAACGGACGTCAGTTGGCCTCATATACTCGTCCAAATTCTGCAACAAAACTACATGCTTTCCAATAATCCATCTAGAGCACGATCTTTATCACTAGGATGGGTAAAATCAGCGATAAATAAATTGTTCCCAACCAAACGAGCATGGGGACCTTTAGGATTTCCCCAAGCCAGCAGCATTGCACCCATAATGGTCTGGATATGGAGGATCGACAGAGAAAGGACCTTACCCACAACATACCACTCCTCCACCATCAACTTTATCATCACTCATGATCACCTTATCCTACTCCCCAGCGGAAAGATTCAGGCGTCCCAATAGAGACGTGACTCCCTCTTTTTTCTGGCCCTCTTCCTCATCAATTTGTGATCGATGTAACATCCCAGATCCAAGTTTATCTCGTGAGACACCAGCCATGGCAAGAAACAAGACTCGAATACCACGACCCCGAGATTTCGCAAAAACGTCGGGCACAACACTAGCAAAAGACAGGCAGTGAAGATCAGACGTCATACGTCTGCAGAAAATGCACACGAAAGAATATTCCAGTCCTAGGAGAGACGGTGACGCCTCAGGCCCTAGATGGAAAACAAGCAGTTGCTTTCATCACAACAGAGATTGGGTGTTTACATATCTGGCCGAAATCGCATATCACCGGATAAGTTCAACACAAACAAGACTGGATGCGCGGCATGGGGGATTCCGCCGGAGGAGTCTTCACAGCACGGGGGAGAAGACCGAGCAGCGTCTCAAGTCACTGCCGAGCAACGAGGAGGAGGAGGGGGTTCGGAACCAGTCGGAGGAGACTTCACGTCGCGGGGGAGGAGCTACCCGAAAGCTTAGCTTGTTGCTACCACACCAAACAAAACTGATCCCGCGGCAGCAGCGTTACCTGTGCATCAAATCAGTCGGCGGATCCCCGTCGGCGAGTGGCAGCGATGCAGAGATGGAGGCGGCGGATCTCGGGGGGCACGTGAAGGCGAACTGATCTAAGTGGAGAAGCTGTGGGAGCCGCGTTCAAGCGGGCGAGCAGATCTGGGAGGAGTTGGCGGTGGCCGCAAGTGTGCGCGGAGGCGGAAAGAGGAGGGAGGCGAAGAGCCAGTTACATTAGACTCCGGAGCAAAGGTCTTTGGTGGTGGATCTGGAGGTGAGGGAGGTTGGGTTGGAGCGGGGCGGGGAAGATTGCACGCGGTAGTTCAGGAGGACGCGGAGATCAGCGGTAGAGGAGGAGATGGGCGTGCGGTAACGTCAGCGACAGTGAGGAAGAGGGGGAAAAGCAAAAGGCCATCCTCGCACAACAGCCTGAGCCCCTGGAGCCATTGCAAATTCGCGGGAGGCCAAAAGGTAGAGGATGAATAATACTCTAAATTTCGAGCGTCTCTCGAAGATCTGATCGAAATCCAGTGGTTCAGATCAAGCACTACAGTGTCGATGCTAGTACAAGTTCTTTTGCACGGTAAAATCAGGTATATTATGCTAAAAGTGAAAATGCATGACCGCTGTATCAGACTCGATTACTGTGTGCACAGTATCCCTCTGCTGTAGACAATCCGGATCCAATTTTGCAACGCTTCTGCTGCAGTGCTACTGCTCCATTGCTCGGCGCGCCGTACGTAGAGCAGTGATTGATCGTGCCAGTAATTCGATCGTAAGGCTGGTCCCGTGATCATACACACACTCGTATACTGGTACTGTTACTTGGGACCGGGGCCTGTGGATGGGGATGGTCTCTGTTTGTCACGACTCACGCATGACGAGTACGTGCCCGTGGTAAAGAGGACTTTGGCAGCACCTGGCTTGTACAGCTCGTGCGGCCTCAATTTTTTAACTGCGTATCGCGTCGTGGACGGACACTCCGACCGTGTGATCAGGAATCAATGCATGCTTTGTGGGGAACTCACGGTTTTTCCACAGTCGGACCAGCATCTCGGTTTCTCAGCTCCTCGCTTGCTTTTGCATTCGGGATGGACAGTGAGACGGAGCTAACGAAGCTGCACGGGTACAGTAGTACCCTATTTTATTATTCCAAATTACCTATTACATTCATTCCAAGTACACAAGGTATACACCAACTAATACACACTCTTTCCTCAAATTGCCAATCGGCAGCCTAGAGCCTACGAAACCCAACAAACCCAGTAGCCAACAAGTCTAATGGCCGAGCTCACTAAAGGTCACAAGGTATCATCACTACTACAAAAAGATTAATACTGAACGCTTTATCACAGACGATTTTTGTTTAACGACCGTATGTGTTTTTTATTGCACTAAAAGCCGTCTGTGAATAAATAATATCATAGACGGTTCGTGTTGAACGGACGGTTCTCTATGATACTACTAAATTTACAGACAGATATTTATTGGAACCGTTTGTAATTAGAAACAATTGATTAGCCAATTCTAACCACTCATGATCTGGCCTGATTGATCTTTAAAGTGGTAGAATTGAAGCTGATTTCCCCAACAGAAGATATGTAATCCGGTAGGCACCTTGTTTCGTATCATATGTAACTTCACTGTCTTGACGTATAACTTTCGATCAACAGAAGAGTGCAGAAGTACTTCACGTGATCGATCGATAGAAAATTACACATCATAGACAGTGAAGTGCTCACATGATCGTAGGGATATGATCTTCTACTAATTTTTTGAAGACTTCAAATCTATAGACCAAATTGACTTTCCGACCACCCAAATTGAAGTAGTCGATAAATCATCCATGGATTTGCCTTTTTCCAGGTACGGTGGTCGAAAAGTCAATTTATTCTATAAATTTTGTCTTACTAGCTAGCTTGAAGGGTAGGGATCGAGATGAGAACTTTAAGAAGAAATAGAAGTAAGAAAAGATAGGAAGTTTGCTAGTGATTTTTTTCTTAGTTCTGCGCATGTGCCCTTCTAATGAGTATTTATAGGCTTAACAACTTTTGGCAAGATTAAATTAACGAATAAAGACGAAAGCCCGACAGATAGGATTTATTAGAATCTGCTCCTAATAAATCGTTGGTAACCAAAGCATCACCATCTTTTCGGGAATTGTTTTTCATAAATACGGTTGACGCCCCTTTTCCTATGTTTACAACAAAAGCTGGATAGCTCATCACAGACGGTTTTTAATAAGAACCATCTGTGATTACATATTTCACAGATGGTTCCAAAATAGAACCGTCTGTGATATCCCTTTATTAATAGGAGCCCGCTAGGGTTTGCATCCAAACTCGCCACTCCCCAACGCCCTTACTCTCACCCGTTCCCCTCCCCACCCGAGTGCCCTCGACCTCGACGCCACCACTGCCTGAAGCCTCCTCCTCGACGACCACCCCCAAGTCAGATATGACACCATGGTTCACTACATAAGACAATCTTATCGTAAGAGTCTTGTGCAGTGTCACCATCTTGTCATAACTACGGTGATGCCGCCGTCGCCGGTCCAATCGACCCCCCCCCTCGACCAAATCCATCTCCCCACTGTCAGATCTGCCTTCCCCTCTTCGACCTCTCCACCGACCTCCCGCGGCTACCTCTCCACTGAACTCCCCCATCTACCTCTCCATTCTCTGTTGCTTCAGTTTTTGGGCTTGAGTTTGACTTATTTACTGATTTGGGTTGGTGTTACTTATGCATACATGTAGGAGATGAATGTGATGAGCTACTACCGGTGGTCGATTTGCTGGTTGCACTGGGGTAACTATTCCCCTTTACTCTCTATATATCACTTTCCCTCCCCTTGCTCTGTGATGTGGGTGATGAATAATGTGGGCTATGGTGGGTGTTCTGTGATGGTTAGATGATATAGGTGAGTTCTCTTTGTATAATGTTGGTTCATGAGATGTGGTTCGGATGAGACAAAACATTAGTCTTTACACATATAAATTTTTCTATTATCTGTTGCTTCAATTTTTGGGTTTGAGTTTGACTTGTTTACTGATGTGGATTGTTGTTGCTTATGTATGCATGTAGAAGATGGATGTGGTGAGCTACTGCCGGTGGTCGATTTGCCGGTTGCACTGGGGTAACTACTCCCCTTTACTCTTTATCTCTTTCCCTCCCCTTGCTCTCTGATGTGGATGATAAATGATATGGGCTGTGGTGGGTACTCTTAGATGGTTAGATAATATGGGTGGGTTCTCTATAAAGTCTCCCAAGCAGTGGCTGTTTGTGTTTTTAAAACCAGCTTCATATATATATATATATATATATATATATATATATATATATATATATATGAGTAGTAATCCTCTAGTTTCTTTTGCCAGGCTCGGCAGGTGCGCAAATCATACCCTTCTACCTGGTGAAATGGACACCACTTCTTACTTTTCTTGTAATCGATGGTCGGAGCCTTAGCCTTGTTCCGACTAGTGAAGTCTCTCTTGCCCTTGGTAAACTTTTCAGGAATCGCAAGGACTTCCTTACTATCGGGCTTGCGATTCTTCTTATTCTTGAGAGACTTCTTGCTTTTCTTCTCTTGCTTCTTTAGGCCTGACTGGGTATTTTTATTTTTTTCGATCAACAGTATCACACCATTCGACCGCTTCACTAGTGGCTGCATACTTGTCTGCCATGTTAAAAAGTTCGACAGTCATATGTGGAGGATTTATTGCAATATCTTCCGTAAACCAGCGATTTCTCGGCCCTGCTTTGAAAGTCTGAATGACAAATGATTCTGCAATCTTTGGGATAGAGTTTCGAACCTTACTGAATCTCTTGATATATTGTTGAAAAGTTTCATTGGCTTTCTGCTTCATCCGATGAAGATCATCCTCCTTCCCAGGACGGTCATACGTCCCTTGAAAGTTAGCGATCAGAGTATCGCAGAGCTGCTCCCAAGTATAGATAGATTCGACCAGTAGGTTAAGCAACCACGAGTGGGCAGAGCCTTCAAGGACTATGGGCAAGTAATTTGCAATCACGTTGTCATTACCACCAGTAGTTTTGATGGCAGTAGTATAAATTTAAAGAAATTTTAATGGGTTCTGGGTCCCATTGAACTTTTATATATTGGTTGGTCGGAACCTATCTGGACAACAAACAACTTGGAGACCTGCCAAAAATAGTTGGCAACCCGTGATGAGTCGTGTTCCCTCGTGATTTCCTGGTCAGAACCTACGAGGGGGTTTGGCGCTGATCGGTCCTCCACTCGACCATGTTATCCCCTACTGAGAGAGGAGCGCTGGGATGAAGTCATCGTGTGACTTTGCGAATTTCTTTGCTCACGGTATATTTCTGTACACCGCATGGTTTGTTGGTAGATCTCCGACACCTGAACTGCAATCTGAGTATAACATGGAGTTCCGGCTAAAGAAGGATCTGAATTATTTAGAATATCTCGGACTCGTTGTAGGTTTTGTATTGTTACCGAAGGTCGTGGCAGATTCCCGCTTGCAGTGGGCGTTCGATGAGGTGAGTTTTCCCTCGACTTTCCGGTTGGCCCTGTCTGACCCCTTACTCGCGGTGGGGTAAGAACATGTGAATTAACTGATGCACATCCATCAACTCGGTTACCTCCGGTAGTTGGTTCTTGAGAGCCCTTACCATTTCCAACATCAAGTGGTGGCGAGTTAACCCGTGGAGGATCATGCATGGCATCCAGATTGGAATCTCTGATTGCGTTAACTTCGTGGCAATAGCAGTGATCTTCCGATGAACTCCTGTTGTAGCTAAGGGAGAGCCTTCCAGTGCTTCTACAAGGAGTCTCTATGATGGCGAGCGGTCGAAGATTACCATCTCTAGTGGGCTTTGTGGTGGACTCAGCCTGATTCGGCGGATTGCCGATCTTATGATGAGTTTCACCATGCCCACTTGGCCTGCGATCGGTGATAATTTTATCGATACCCTTACCAGATGTCGGTTGGCCCCCTGAATACGTAGGAGCCATTGGCGAATACCGGTCGCCCATGACAATATCGAGAGTACATGGACTCTCTAATTGCAACGCTAGGCTTCCTTTGCCGGTTTTACCAGTCGGGTCGACTGAGCTTGTAGAAATGTTCGGACATTTTGAACTAGTCAGAACGAGCTGTTCCTCTGAGAGCGCCATTGATGACGGTGGTGTATCCTCATCCATCCGGTCGATTTCGCTAATCTTTGCGACTAGCGAGTCGGTGGAGGAGGAGGGTGATGACATTCCATTTTCTTCCATGGTGCGGATGCATGTGTCCATGTCGAGATCGGAGTGGTCCGCAAAGTCTAACCAGTTTTCTTCATCCCAAGTCCCTACTATGTTCGCATGAGCGATGATAAGGCAAAGGAAGTGGATGAGGACTGCTTGAGCGAAGTAAACTTTAAGAACTCAATGCTTTCTTCCCCACGGTCGGCGCCAGCTGTCGATGATTGAATCACCGATCTTATAAAATAAAACAGAGGGAAATGACAAATAGTTCTTGGGAGATGATGAGACTTTTCTTTATTGCTATAAACTGGATCCTTTATAGGGGTGCCCTTGATTAGGCAATGGACCAATCCTAATTGCACTAAGTGTAGTGCTTGCTATGCCAATACTTCAGATGAAATCCAATCGTCTCTTGATCTTTCGAATTGGATTCCGCTTCTCCTTTGATCCCTCCTCCTGCCGTTTGCGTTCTTGCTTAAGTAGTTGATGAAGTGTCGGTAGTTAATCCTGGAAGAGGCGCCTGTTGGAAGTGTCGTGACTGGTCAGAGCCAGTCAACAGTTGATGAAGTATCAATCGTTCGGCGATTGATGTCTGTGAGACACTAAATCGTATGATAGTTTGTTGTTAGTGTCTCAGGACCACGAAACGTCGCGTGGTATGGAGCTAATATGACATATGCTCCATTCATCACACGGTAAGGAATATGCGGAGAGCAAAATCCATATGCCAGTTCATTGCTTGTACAAGTGGACATTTGGTCGGGGACTAGGTACAGAACCTCGTCCGACCAGAATACCTATAAGTAACCTCTGGAATCCTTACGACCACAAAGGTCGTTAGCCTTAGGGGTTACGACTCTTACGACCACAGAGGTCGTAGGCTTAGGGGTTACGACTACGAAGACACATGATCTTTTAATTATGTATTAAAGTAATACATAGAGATTTTAATCCTCATCACACATGTCCTGGTTCGTGCCCCGGGGCCTAAAACCCGTCGTCCGTGCCCCAGAGCCTAAAACCCGTCGTCCGTGCCCTGGGAGCACGAACTAGCCATGTCTGGGCCCTAGGGGCGTGGCACTCGCCAAGTCTGGCCCCCCAGGGGCACTGAAAGCCAAGTCCAGCCCCTAGGGCACGGTTCGAAATTTTGAATTGGTCAAATAGTGTTTTAAAACACTATTTGAGTAGTATTTAAAATACTACGTAACCCTATTTAACACTTACAAAATTCAGCTGACTGTATTTTTTCTTTGTATTTTTTTACCTCGCGCTCGCAACATCAAATGTATGACAAAAAAAATTTATAAATTTTTTCACATGAAATCACGGCATAACACAGCACACAGCGTCAAAGTTGGGTGTCAACCGTCACCATCGCCACCCTTCGCTATCCTCGAATGCTAGGTGAGTCAACGGACAGTGGTGGTCTGATGGCCTTGCTACTAGGACCAAGTTGTCGTCTATTTGCTCGTGTCGCCGTTACAGTCTCGTCCTCGTATATTTGTACAGGAGTCGAATGGTATAATTACAGTACGGAGTTCTGTAAATGGTGCAGTACATCAATTGCATGGGTTTTTGCAGATTTGCAGTTCATTGCACGTAACGAGAGTAAATGGGCAATTTCCCTGCACAGCCCTGTCCATTAATTAACATATCTAGCAATGATTCGCCTCAGACTAGTCCGAGTCTTAGTAGTAGTACGGGGCCCATTAAAAATCAGCAACAAGGATCCGTGCGGTAACACACCTCCACGAACACATCGATCTGCAACAAGCAATTTCAGAATGAACGATGCGATAGCTGAAGCACAATTTTGGAACACGGAAATTCCAAGGATTATACTGTTTCATATGAAATACTAACCGCCTTCCAAACACGCTTTAAGCAATTAAGATGTCACGGATTCGGAGGGTTTCGGCGGAACGTCCAGGTTCCGGATGTACATGTGTGTACGCGAGTTTACACATTTTTTTTTGTAGCCGTTCGTGGTATCGTACATATGCTGCTCCATCATTTTCGAATTGAATTTTGCAGCAGCTTGCATGCATGCATGCATATACACTCCGTACCTCGACACGTACTGTTCGTCATTATGGCTTCGGGAAATTAAAACAAGAAGACCACCTAACCGAACCAGTTCGGGCATTCAATCCAATGCGTGTCTTTAAAGGGTGCGCAATGAATAGGCGGATTTAATCCCTACCGTGGTCGCAGGAATTAATGGGCTAGCTAGATTGAAAGCTAGCCGATCGTTCCATTCTCTCTGAAAGACTGTTGCATCGGAACAGTTAGCGTAACTGTATTCTGATCAACACCGTCGTTTAAGTCAATTCCCATGCATTTTGCTTGGAAGTATGCGAGGGCTAGGAATCGGTCATATATGCGTGCATTCTCAACGAAAAGAAAGTGTGTAAGTACACATCAACCGTGGGGTACGTTAGTCCGAAAGCAAAACAGTCTGCCTGAAATTCAACAGTGAAATCATACTATAGTGTTGGAAACTACGGATATACGCGGACGCACACACATAAACGATGTATTCGTGTGGTTGCCAACAGAGCAGATACGTATGGTTCCTCGTCAGATCTTTCCTACCCTAGTCCTGTTTGGTGGCCTCCCACGCACATTCAAGGCTTGTCAACATCTGTGGGCAGTCAGCACAGTACCACTGCGGTACCAGCACTAGTGCTAACACCATAGGAGTCCCACCGAGATCACCGAACGGACGATTTAAGGCCTCCCCGTAGTCTAATCAAGGCAATCCTGGCTCCATTTACGCCTCCTTTTTTTACTGCTCTGTTCTTCTTCCTTGAGTAGGTGAGTACCGGCGGTACTACCCCTGTGCTTGATACTACTATCTATGGCTCTCGACGCATTAAAAATGTGGATTGATGGCACTTCTGCTCTGCTCAGCTCAGCTGTACAGCATACATGAGTAGAGTAGTAAGGAGTCCAGTACTATGGCGTACTCGAAGAAATGAAAAAGGCTGCGCTACAAGAAATCGCTTCGGACATGTTCTAAGTGTTTAATAGGACACTCAGAACGAAAAGTCAGCACTCGGTAGAAAGAAGGTTTCCGAGTGTTTTTCATAACACTCGGGAGATAAAGTATAATTCTGAGTGTACAAAAAATGGAAACACTCGGGAGAGAAAGCTGCACCCTTATTTTTCCCACTGCGTCTTTTTTTTTTTTGCTGCTAACCCTATATCCCCCTGCGCCCGGCTCTCCTGCCCCCCACGACCACCCCATCCATCTCTCCACATCTCCATCCCGACGTTTCTCCTCATGTCGATCTAGCGCTAGGGTTAGGGCTTCCCCTTCTCATCCTCCCCCATGGCTCTCGCCGACGCCCCCGCCTCCTCCGAACCCGATAGCGGCGGCATCCTCCGGAGAAGGTCATGGACCGCTCCTCTGGCGCTCCCCTCCTCGGCCACGGCCACGCCGGAGAGCCTCGAGGAGTTGGACCGGAGGTGCGCGCCGTACACGCGGTCGGACGCGTATGGGCCGATGGGCCTGGGCCTGTGGGGGCGGCGGAGGCGGCACGGTCGGCGCTCGCGGTGGCCGTTCTCCTCCCGCGACGAGTCGTGGCGGGCGTCCTCAAGGTCGTCGCCTACTACCTCGTTTGCCGCCTGTGCACACTGCGGGTGGAGGAGGAGCGGAGGGTGGCGAGGTTTTGGGCACTCGAAAATTGACACTGTGCATCCCAATCACGGTACCCCTCCGTGTTTCATCCCAACTAACAAGCACGAATCGCAAGGCAGCAGCAGACGCCGGCACCGGCTGATGGAACTTTCTTTTTGCATGAGCCGTAGTCAGACACCGTATAAATTTTCCATGTTTCAATCGGCGGGGCCTTGAGTGCTAGTCGATCCTTCCGCTGAGGTTAGGCGTTGGGGATGACGGAGGGAATCCCCGGCCAACGTACCACAGTACTGCAGTTTGAAAATTCACAGGACGCGACTTGAATGGCACACTGACGAAACACTTCGCAGTAAAAACGATGCATAACGGCCGCGCTTAGAGGAGACGGTACGAGTACCATGAGCTCGAGGACTCCTACCACTACGTGTGTGGACATGTGTGCTTTTATGACACCGTTCGGGGTACAGTCCTCGACAACGCAACGGCCTCCAGCCGACCGCGAGGAAAAATTCACTTGGATGGTTCTGTGCTGCGCCAGAGTTGATACAGAGCACCGGTCGTTTATCTGTGTATTCTCGCAGGTTCATGCTTTAAATATATATACATATATATTTTTTAAAAAGAAATTAGATGAGTTGTGTAGCTACGGTCCATTCCACGTGAGCGCGGAATTGTGTACTCGTAGAATTGGTCGACATGCATACCGGAATTTATCAGTGCGGGATTGTATACCGGAATGCTACCCGTGTAACGTCCTGACACTTGCAACTTGAATGTTGCTCCCGGAAAGGTGGACAAAAAAAAATTGGTCTTAGCTAAGTTGTTTGGATACGGCCATAAGAGCATCTATCGTCTTGGTATTTCTAAATCGCATTCTAGTGCCAATTCTCAATGTGGTACTGTTTTACAACAAGAAGCAAAAGGGAGCTAACTTTGGCCATGAGGAGGAGAGGAGTTAAGGGAAGCTAGCTAAGGAAAGAGATATGTTGTTCCCGCAAAGTGGAGAGCTGATCAAGGAATAAGTCATCATTCGGCTATGGCACCTAGGCCAGCATGTGGAGAAAGCTCTCTAAAGGAAAACCGCAAGGAGGTTGCCACATGTTCCAGAAGCAAACCGAAGGAAGCCAAGGTGCATGGACTAGCCAAGGGTGCATGGGCCAAGAGGGAGAAACCGCATGGGCCAAAGGGGGGCCAAGCATGGGCGTCGTCCAAGAGGGAGGAAACCGAGTGGAGGCCCAAAACCATGTCAAAGGGGCGCATGGGCCCAAGCTGGGGAGGGACTTAGCCCAAGGAGGAGAGGTGGACCAAGGCAAGGTGGGATTTAAATTCTGCTCACGAGAATCAAACAAAAGCAAAGAATTCGAAATGGGCTCCAAGTTCAATCCGAATTTCAGCTCAAAATACCATTTTCGAATTTTATGTATTTCCTTTAAAATTAAAGAGTCCTAATCAGATATAAGCAGTAGAGTTAGTTTTCACTTTAGGGTTCAGTTAGAGTAGGTTTTAAACCAATAAATTTGAACTTCATTTTTGCTTAATTTTAATTCCGAAATTAGGAGAGTTTGAGTTCTGTGCGTTTAGGAGGTTGAGTTAGTTTTGGATGCTATTCACGCATACTATTCACATGCAGGCATTGTTCATCCGAACCATTGTGCTTGCGTGAGAGTCTATTTAAGCCCCATAGCCGAACCATGTAAAGGGGATAAGTTATGATTTAATTAGATTCAATAAGAAAACAGAAAACGTCATGTTTGGCGGCCATGTGTGTGCGCGCATGATCTTGTGAGATCCAATCTGTGGTTTCATCTTGGTGTGTGGGTTTTTTTTATCCTTGTATCAATTCTTACTTGTTGGTCCTTGTGATATCCCTCTCCATCTCTCTCTCTATTCGCGAGTTGTGGAGATCACGGGTGGAAAGATTCATTATATTTGCTTTTTTGGATACTGTTCATTCGTGTTGCACTATTCACCAAGGATTGGTTTCATTGCTGGCTTATTTGTTGTTCATCAAGTGGTTGCTAGCGGTACCATGAAAGATTGGGCTAACAATCGGGGTTCATCTAATCAACTTGTTGGATCTACTCATGTTTCACTCTACTTTGGATGCAAAAGGCATGATGCATACATCTTTTTTTAGGAAGACAATAGGAAAGGATCCTGCTGTGAATATATTAATATAAATAAAAGACAAGTAGAAAATATTTGCAAAAGGGAAAACAAAAAATATTAAGGAATCTTATCTAGCCATGTAACATGTTAGAAGAGAATATATTCTTTTCCCTATGGATAACCATGACAAACTCATGCTTCAAATGGTGCTTCCAATCTTGAAAATTATGATTGATGTTCTGGAAAAATTTCTTATTTCGAGAAATCCAAATGCACCAGGTTACTAGAACCATAACCTCCATGTAAAAAGCTATATGAACTTTGAGCTTAATATCTTCGAACAATGTCTTCAATAACTCTATTTTACTCCAATAACTAGCAGGGTAGCCCGCGTATTTGCGTGGCTAGATTTATTTTGAAGTTTGTATAAATGCTTAAAAATATTTTTACGTGTCTTGTAAGCTATTTAGACTTTTAAGATAGCCTAAACATTGGAAATAACAATGGAACTTCAAAGGAAATTCCAACATGAGGAATGTAATTGAAGTATGTGCATTGATGGAAGAAAAATATTGAATATAATAAGTTTTGGGGTTCTTAGAAAGTAACCACTCTTTATGACGCCTAGATCATGTAGCTATATGCCCCTATTTTTACTCTCACTAGTACAAAACAGGCTATCCTAGACGCATCATCAGGAACCGTCTGTGTTGTACAGTTCTTTTGGAACCGTTTGTGATACTTACATATCACAGACGGTCTGTAAATAGAACCGTCTATAATAATTTACACACGGTTCTTAATCATAACCGTCTGTGAAGATAGCTTACGTCACAGACGGTTCTTAAATAAAACTGTCTGTGATACTTCACATACGGTTGTTAATACAAATCGTCTATGATAAGTATATTATCATAAACGGTTTGTATTAAAAACCGTTTGTAATAAGTATCTCATCACAGACGGTTTGTATTAAAAACCGTCTATGACTTTACCATGGTTTGGAATTTCCCTTACTCTTGATTTTACCATATTAAGAACCGTCTGTGATGAGATACTTCTCACAGACGGTTCTTAATACGAATCGTCTGTGATATTAGCTCATCACAGATGGTTTTTTGTATGAAATAAATCGTGATTCATAGCGAGAGGTGAAATTTTTGAGCGTGTCTTGGGAGGCGAAAAGTTTAGCATTGTCCTTATAAAATATAGCCCCAACCTTGTCTTCCATTAGTCTCTCCTTCTCCTCCCCACGCCAAGCTTGGCGACCACCTCGATTCCACATCGCGGTTGGCGAGGAGACCACGATAACGACGACGAGGAGGGATCTGGAGGAGCTCCTTATCTGCCGCAGGAGGTAGATTACCAGAAGGTACGTGTACATCCCCAAAATATACACAATGTTTTGGCTATTTATTGTAAAAAAAATGATCTTAACTTTGTGTTACCTAAGGTTGGAGCGCTGCTGGAGGTTTTTGGTCGTCTCTCCTTCCTTGCCGACGAGCTTGAGTCAAAATCAGATGACATGCAAGAACAACTTGTGATATGCTGGTGAGGTATAGAGAGGAACTCACAAGACCAATCTAAGAAGTCGATGAGTTATTCAGGAGCTTGGAGGCACAGATAGTTTCTAGCTAGTTTAACCTTGTAACTTTATTCTTTTTCCCCATATGGATGGGACGTTGTGAAACATTTTATTTTTCCTTTCATATAATGTGTTTGCCATCGGGATTTTAATTGGATTTTAGTTGTCTTGCTAGAGGTTGCATATGGAAACTCCTATCCAGCAACTAATTAGTTTGGAACAAAATCTGATTTTTTTTTGCAATACGAACCATCTGTGAAAATGGACTATCATAGACGGTTCTGAACAAGAATCGTCTGTGATAGCTTTTTTCACAGACAGTTCAAAAACCGTCTGTGATGACCGCCTATTATCACAGACACATAAATCCAGACAGTTCAGAAACCGTATGTGATGAGGTTTAGAACCGTCTGTGATGACCTTTATAGTAGTAGTGTCTATTAGTAAAAAAATTCAAATTGTATGCATGCACATGTACAACTATTTAATATCAAGTAGTACGTTGATTATATGTTGTAATACCCCAGAATTTAATCGGGTAATTAGGAATTCAGCTGGGAGAAGAAAAGGCAATAAAAGAAGAGAAAATACCTGAAAAAAGGGGAATTTCTGCTTTTATTCGACAACTTGGGCCTGGGCCGCGGCCCAGGAGGGGCCTAAGTGTGGCCGGCCATAAAAGGGGGTTCCCACCCCCTAAAACCCTAATCCCCTCCCCCTTTCCCCATTCCTCCCACTTGAGCCACCGGCCTCCCCTACCCTGTGCGCCGCCACCACCTCTCCCCTACGCCTCCATCTCCACCACAGCACCCTCTCCCTCCCCGGCGAAGCCCGTTGCGGCGGTCCATTGGAAGGAAGGCGAGGAGGCAATTTTTGGAGGGCCGATCAAGGAGATATAGCAGATCAGATTTGTTCAGCGCTGTTGCTCGTCAGTTTTGGGTAAGAAGCGTACGTTTTCTGATCTGTCCACCTCTTAGAAAGTTGTAGCTCTAGGTTTTAGCTTTCTTTTGGAACCAAGATCACTTCATTTTGACTTACGGTTTAGGAGTTATGGTAGTTTTACTGCGACTATCCAGGAGATCTGACGAGAATTGACAGATTGTCTTCTCTGGAAATTTTGAATTTTTATGTAGCCGAATTAGAAAATACACCCAAAATGAATATTGTAGACGATTCAGTAAGCTTTCCAAGCTGATAAATAACACAATTTTTAGAGATGGCAATCAAAAGTTATGGAATTTTACCATCATTGTTTACTGACTATCAGTTGCGAGAGACGAAAACTTAGAAAAATTTACCTGAATATAAAATTAGTAGGAGACCGAATCAGGAGACTTGTCCAACTATACTATTGTATCTGGTTTTGTCATGATTCTAGAGAGTCCAAGATCACCCCGTTCCGAGTTACGTAGCAAAAGTTATGTTGATTTTACTGCTCTGTCCAAAGAACCCGACGTGAAGTTGATGTTTTATTAATTGGCCTGGTAGGGGTATTACTTGGCTGATTCAGTAAGGATCACCAACTAGACTTAGTTGGATAATTTAATTACCTTTCCAGAAAGTCTAAGAACATCTTATTTGGACCCCTGTACTAATAGATATGGATTTTTGAAGTTATTGTCCACCGAGGGGACGGATCGGCGTTAGGAATTTGGGGACGGGATCGAGTTAGAAGCTTTGCAAGTCCATGGTTGTTGTTATATAGTTTGTTTTGGTCATTTGTTGTGTCTTAGCGTGTGTTATAATTATTATTCGGTGGTGGACTGCACAGAGGCGGACACATACATACATCCTCGTTCTCTCGTGGTTAAGCCAAGAATAATGATGAATATAATATGTATTATTGAATGACAATGTTTTATATATATTATGAGTACTTGTGTGTTCATGTTTTGATGATGATGACATAATTGGTATTGTTCATGGTTGTTAGAGATATGAATCACATGTTATTCATGGTTGATGGTCTATGGTTATGAGATTTTGGAGTAAGGATAGGTTATTCATATGCAATGTTGTTGTGGATGCATATTTGTATTACTTTGAGAATTTATACATATGCATTATGTTGGGTTACCGAAGTCTTGGTCATGTGAGGACCAAGTAACTCTTGAGGTCCCCGTCATGTTAATGACGGGCTAAAGGTTCCCATGCTTGAAGAGCATGGGCTCAGGTCCCCATACACATGGAGTATGGGCAAAGGTCCCTGTACCAGATGTTACAGGCATGGGTGTGCATCGACGGATGCGCACTTTGCATTACCGGTAAAATGCAAAAGGGAAAGAGAAAGAGAAAGACCATGTTGAGCATATTGCATAGCATACATGTGTAAAGTGATTAATAAGTGATTTTGTGAAGTATAGTTGATGAGTTACATGCTTGTATATTGTTGATGCCATTTATTATATTTGCTGAGTCTTTGGACTCACCTCTTGCTTTTGTTGTGCTTTTAGGTACCATTTGCAAGAACGACATGCATGGGAGGGAGTAGAATTGCTTTGGATGCACTCACTACCACACAATCTTTTAAGGATGATTATCATTTAGGTCATACCTTAATAATAAGCAAACTGGTTAAGAATTAATTTTGGTTATGCTTGAATGCATTGGATTATTTGTAATAATGAGAGCGGTAAATTGTAGTTATGCTTGCTTATGCATTAGCTAGATAGGTTATTTAAGAATGCATTGATGAACTTTGAATGTTGAGATATTGATAATAGTTTATGCATCTGTTGGAACCTCCGGTACACTTAATTATATAAAGGAGGTTCTGCCGAAAGTTAGCAAAATGTCTTAGCTTAATTTATATTTATGTTAGTGTGGTAGCATTCCAGGCTCAGGTTGGGCTGGGGTGTTACAGTTGATATCAGAGCGGGCTTTAGGTCCGTGGTGAATAGGTTAGTAACTTAAATAACTTGATTTGCTAAAATCTGTTATGGTTAATTAACTTAAAACTTAACACACTGCGCACAGTAGATGGGAATGGGCAAAGATTGCCCACATTGGAGTAGTAGGACTTACATGCCCATACTGGAATTGATGGGTCTTTTGATTTTTCCACTCCCGTGGTCACAATGAAAACATGGCATGAATAGAATGGATGACACGAAATGAACTTAAATCACATACAAATGAAAAATAATACTCAGCATATGAATATGTCTAGCAAGCCTAGCATTATATCCACAATCAATCATCCACATTCATTAACATCAAACAAAATACTTGCCTTCTGCGCTGTGACGTAATCGGAGGCAACGAACGTGCACCTCCACTCACCACCTCACCGCCTACACAAACATAAATTTAGAATAAGGATAACAAGGGTTGTCATAGCTACAGGAGGCCTACATTAACCCTTCGGCTACTCAACGAAATCAATGGAGTTACAACTAGTATTACACTATTCAGACTCCTGCCCATCCTACTGGACAGCGGTATTAGAAAAATCATAATTAATTATCTGGAACTCGAAACGACATGAAACTAGTGCCCATTGAAACTAACGTGAAAAACTAGAAAACTCTAGTTGACGGGGTTCTTTGATTCGGCAAAAACAGTTGGCTAAACCGCAGTTGAAAACAACTGACAGACATCTGTCCAGAACACAGAATAGCAGTAAAGAAAATGATGTAACTTTCATTCTACTGATCCAATGGAGGTAATCTTTATCAACGTGGAAATATTATTGAAAGGGCTACAATAACCTAGTTGGGTGGAAGTTCTGAATCTGACTCTAACTAGATCAAAACCGAGGAACAAACCGATAGTCCCCAGATCTCAAACAGACATAACAGCGCGCGGTTAAAAATTCATATCTCCTAAACCGTAAGACGGAATCTCGTGATCTCGGTGCCAAAAGAAATATAACGACCTCAGGAACAAAACTCTAGGAGGGGAGAACCTCCAAATCGGCCTATAACAGGTCGATACTGGACGCGCAACAGATTGGATCTGTTCTGGAAATCAAAATATAGCAATTCGATTTCGTTCTACTACACAATTTCGCATCCAAACAGCAGTAGACAACGAGTTGGATGCTTCGTTACCCTTTAAGACCCGCTGGACGACGAAGATCACCCTCCTAAAGAACTCCCCCTTTCTCCTTCTTTCTCCTCTTCTTTGGCCGGCCACGAAAGCGGCACCCGGAGAATCGGCGGGAGGCGTCTTGGGGAGAACCATGGGGCGGCAAGGGATCACCGGGGCCAACACCAAGGGAGGCGGCACCAGGGCGGGGAGGCGCTGGTTTGGGGGTGAGGGGTGGCGGCTCTAGGGGAAAGAAGTGGGGAGGGAGAGGGGAGATGGGGAGATGGGGGCGGCTAGGTTAGAGGTAGAGGTGGGGGCGCATGGGCCTTGGGCCTAGGCGCCTCCCCTCCCTCCTTGGCCCATCCTTGGCCGCCATAGCGGCTGGGGTTACCTGACTGGGCGGGGCTCAGATTCAAACAAAATTCCGAAACCACAATTTTTAAATAGTTCTTACTTCCGAACAAAATCCTCTCTAAACGAAAATCGAGATATTACACTCTACCCCTTTAACGGAATTCGACCCCGAATTCTAACTGTCAAAACGAATTCAAGAACATAATACCTCAGAATTGGAAATAACATATTAACACGTAACTGAAGCAAATAGTTCCGGGTACTGCTCGCGCATGCGGGACTTCGATTTTCAGGTGGCCTCACTCTCGGACTGATGAGACCACAACAAAAGGACGTACTACTGCGATTGATCTAATACTCAACCTGACAATTTCAGGTGCGTTCATCAGAAAAGAATCGAAGGTAAGATCGTACTCGATGGTCAACACCTTTAACGACATCCCAAGCTTGGAATTGCTCAGTTACTCACTTAACATCTGAGCACACCAAGCGATCGTGCCATATGTACACAGACGGACAAAACTATATGCCAACTTCTTAATTTCTGCCACTTTCGAAAACGAAGAGAATCCAACTGGAAATAGAGAGTCCTCATCGCATCTACGCAATGCTAACTCTTCACCACAAGGTTAAATCCCAAATTTGACAATTCAACACGAAAACATTTTTTTTCTAAATAGATAGTTTACGAATAAACACCACGACAGCCAACGGCAGAATCACTTGAATGCTAAACCAAATATTTGCGATTTGTCCGAATTGGAAAGAATCAACATGCCAACACAACCCCCAACTCAAATTGCAGAAAACACCGGGCAACGACACAAAACTCAAACGAAAATCAAGAAAACGTCTCATTATCTGTTGAAACATCCTTTTCCTCAGTTTATCTCTTCTAGGAATAAAATTTCTCTCGAACCTTAAAATTCGAATTCATCACATACCACCTGAGCTTAAACCTTTTGGTTAAACATCCTCAAATTATGTTCAAACTGAAGTACATCATCCACACCATTGTGGAGAGGCTAAATTGAATCCACCGAATACTCTAGATAACTCATTCTACTAACCAAAATCGATTTGATAGAAGGCGTTCAAGGCACCACAGAATAGGTCCCACACATTCCCATTACCTCCAATTTTCAAGAACAACAACTCAGAATTCTTAGCACACACGATCATATATTACATCAGAAGGGTTCTATCAATTATCATTCCACTGCTCAGGAAACTATATTATTCCACTCTCTTTACACACAATCATTGAGTGACCAAAGGTCTAGCATAAAAATGCAAAGTCCAGATTTAACCTCCAAGACTTCTACAACAAATTGCAATTATAACGGATAGAAAAACCAACGGATTGAATCTCCAACATTCCCACAATTCGAACACACTCACTTATTGACATCCTCAGAAATTACCCACATAATCTCGCAATATTATCCTATTGTGTTACTCTATAAAAATTAATCAAGGTCTCCATACCTTCGATAATCCCCAACCTTTTAACATGGACTGAAGTTCTGGATTTTCTCTATACCATAGGTTTTACTCAGTCGTAATACTATTCAGACTTCTTCGAAACCAAACATTCCATGTATAGCAATTTCCCTCCAAGAGGTACAGATCAAAATTAATTCATCTTCTACTACTCCTCTAATAGTTTGGTAGCAAAATCTCACCACTACCACTACTTAACCACTACCAAACAGTTACCAATTTACACTTAGCAAAACTTGGCAAAAGAAAAACTGTTGATTCCTTCTCAAAAGAAAACGACGAACAAGGACACGTTTCGTCACACAGGAAAACGTTACTCTTCACTGCGAGCACGAAACCAAAAGAAATAATCTGGTAACGAGAATCTTGGAAAACAAAAGTTGAATTCACAGTTGAGGGCACACATCCCTCAAAAGGGAATAGCAAATAACAGTCGATAAGAAAAATGACATTACAATTGAAACTCGACATCTCTTGAGTGGAAAGAGCAGAAAATTTAGGCATGATTCAAACAACCACAGGTTACAAAACTTGATTCAAATTATCAAATACTTCTACTCCACTCTTTTCTTTAACACAGCAATTGGTCCTTGAACTAACAACACTTGCTACGACGAAAAAGGTAAGTTCTTTAGTCCAACCCATAGAACTACCTAAGAACCAATAAAATTCTTCGACACGCCAAATTTGCTCGGAACAGTTCATCTACTCAGGAACATGAGATCCAAATGATCTCAGCCACAAAACTCGAAATATTTTCAGTTACAGGATTTCACGGAAAGCAAACGGATTAATTTCCTCTTGAAGAAATCGATGAAAAATTTCTTTGATTGTAACATAACTTTGCGAATTCAAACCAAAGAGCATTTAAAACCAAATAGCACGAAACTATTAAGAAGTAATAAGACATTCCCAAACACCATTTTATTTAAAATAATTTTAGCTACCATAATATTCATGAGCTCCCAAAAGATCACGAAAACTAAACTTGAACTATTCTCATTTAAGCGATATCGCCCGTGGCGATCAATTTACTACAAATATTAACATCAATATCACAACAACACTTAGAAAACACCTTGAAAGATTCATACGAAAAGAATGAGTCGAATCTTTCTCAAAAGAAGAGGCAAATGGAAACGATTTTCACTAACTAAAAAAATTTATTTACCACTCGCAATTAGCACAGGACTAAAGATAAAACCAATTAAACACTGAAGTCATTTCCCACTTGCAACGAGCTACAGGCTACGTGCACGTGGCACGATTCAACAACCGCCCAGCGTACCACCGTACCGTGCTTAGCCTTGGCGACGGCTTGTCGTGCCGTTGTGGCCCGCCGTGCCAGTGCCGTGCCGGGACCCAAGAGCAGACGTGATACCGGGATGTTAATCAGATGGTGAATGTTGATCAGACGGTGAACGTTTCGCGATTTGGCACACGTGATACCGGGACCCAAGAGCAGTGGTATTTGATCTCACCGCAATGTAACTGCACGCACGTCCCCACCCCGCAGTGTCACCACCCGTTCGTCGAGTCGCGCAGACGCATGATTGCTTTGCGGAAACGCAAGTGCTCCCCGATGCATTTAAAAAGTCAGAGCTCTGGTCGATCGGGGTCCACCCATGCATTAAAACTAACAATAGTCACTGCTGCGATTGCTAGTTTTTTTCTTTCTTTTCCACTGTTTTATCTTTTCTTCTTTACGGGATAGAAGAAGTCGACCCGTGACCATCCTCGTCTAGTCATTTGAGCAGCATCTGCCACGGAGTACACGTCTTTAATTACGTACGTGCGCGCCCTGCCGTATTATGTTTGGTTACGAAGCATAATGGTACGGCAAAACACTAAATCGTTATGGGTGGGTTTTCACATGTAATGCTGCAAATACAATGACTTCCTATGTACAAGGGAAAGACGGATAAATAAAGACACGAAATCTTCTCCAAATATCCGTGTTCATTCTGCTTCTATTATATCCATTTGATTGCTCATATATGGTGTCGATGAGCTAGTATCGATCTTACAAATAAATATTTGGGACTTCCTTTGAAATAGATCCACATAGAAAGAGACACATGAATTTAGATAGGTTCAGGACCTCTCCTGGAAGAATAATAACCCTACTTATGTGTTACTGTATTGCCTATGCTTTTTTTACAACCGAGAAGAAATTATTGGAACTAAGACTTAACCACTTCTGTGTATTGTCTCCAATTGTCTTCCCGTTTCCCCCACCCATGTCCACTAGCGTTAGCCTTTATATAGTGTGTGATGGGGTGGCAATTACTTCAGGTCAAGAGGTGTCCCAATGCTTGATAAAATGAACACGTTGATGATAGTTACTATCAGAGAAAACAGTACCCCACGTTGCCTTGCAGTTACGTGATATGTCCGAGCCACAATTATAGAGATGATTGTATCACGTCATGTTTATGAGTAATTGAATAAGTGTTATTCTGTTCTTTAAATGAATCATCTGTTATAAAGATTAAGAAGTATGTGACTTGTTGGTGAAGCTCTTTTAACTTATATGATGTCGTTCTAAATGTATATCTGGTCGGATGTCACTGGTCGGAACACCAATGATCCTATCGACCAGCAAATGTATTGATTGAGGATCATGTTTCATTGGTCATGGATATAGGGATATCGAATCAACAATATGAACACATGTAAGAGAACATGGTGTTGAATTGACCCACCTTGAGACACAGCAGAGATTCTTATGATTTAATGTGTCTTCAGTTGGTCTCAAACAATGATGATGTATCATCCTGAGACCTGAGATCAACATGGTTTTCTACATGTGTAAGAGTACACTTTGGTGTTGCTAAAGGCTACTCCGTAACTGGGTAGTCATAAAGGCAGCTTTCGAGTATGTTATGAAATATACGGAAGAATGTGACAGGTTGGATATGGAATGTACCCCTCCTAATATAACAGGAGAGATGTCTCTGGGCCCCTCGATGTGGCCGGATAAAGAAAGTGCATGGACATACCACTAGTGGTCGAAGAGTTCGACCACTTGAAGTTATCTAACACTCGATCGAGAAAGAATTGAACAGTCTATGGATGATATAATATCTCACCAAGAGTTCAACCAGATATCGTGAGGCAAAAGGAGAATACACGAGCTGGTCGTTCAGTTCGATCAGATACGGACTAGTCGTATGGAGATACGAGCTGGTTGTAGGCTGGTCAAACAAGATCACTAAGTGGTCAAAACCTGGTCGTAAGGAGTTACTGTTGGACCGAAAAGGCGACTAGAGGGGGGTGAATAGGAGCACACTCACTATTTCAACCAAGATCAGATTCAATCCAAATTTCACTCCAATAGCTATGGAAGCTATGAAGATCAATATACCAGTACAGCGGAAGACTAGTATTGAATCCAATCTAAACCCCGAAGCAAAACAACTAAAATCAACATGGACTAAAATTCTAAGTGTTAGGCGGTCTGACCTCTGTGTTAATGGCGGTCGGACCAGTCACCTTGGGCGATCGACCTCGGTCGATGAGCAGTAAAAGCAACCACAAAAGCGAAGTTGCAAATAGATGTAACTTTTGATCTACAACTCCAAACTTGATGAAACTTAGAACACACCTTCTCTAGGATGTCAGGAACCTATTCCAATCGAAGATCGTGAAGATCCTTAAAAAAGTTATGACCTTTTTCAGTTTGAGAGGAGAATGGTTCAAAACCGAGTCAAAACAAAAACTAGATCCAAAAACTTGCTCATGGGTGATTGATGATCAAGATGATCCTAGATGTGTTCCCACATGTCACAGCAAGCTAGATCACGTGAAGAAATCAATCAAAAACTCACGAATCAAAGAAAGACTCAAAATCACCAAATAGAGAGAAGAAAGACAAAGAGACACATCTTAGAGCAAACTTTCTTTGGATTGATTTGATAGGGTTTGGGTTTACAACCACTCCATCAATGGAGGACAAAGCTCAATCCAAGAGCACGAAATCAAATCAAAACTCTCTAGAACCCTAACCTCCACTAATCCTCTCCCTAAGCCAAACTAGGGTTTCAACAATAATGAAAGGGTTGAAGGGGGTGCAGCCACCTCCCTCCTCTAATTATAGTGGAGGCTTAGACCTTCTAGAAAATTAAGTCAAATGGGCTCCGTTAAGGTCCAACACAAACGGGTCACACACGCACGCATTACAAAGCGCCGTCTTCAACACCTCTTGACCTAAACCGCTTTTCTTTACGTCGTCTTGCGCCCCGGATTGGCAAAAGGTCACCAAGGTGGTATTTGGTAAGATTACCAAAATACCCCTTCGCGGTCCTTCTCCGAAGTCCGAGTCCATCTGCGTGAAGCACTTCGCCTGCTCCGCCACGTGTAGGTTGATCAACGACTCTCTCCATGTCGGCAAGTCTCTCCCATCCGGCTCCCACCGAAACCACCATGGCACTTGCACCGACTCCCGCGTCGCTTGATCAAACTAGTCACATCGAACTGTCCGTTCGATCATCCTTGTCTATTCTGCACCACACTTGAGTTCATCGACCTCACCCGGCATCGTCGATCGTTCTGGACCTCAGCTCTCCAAGCCTAGTCCCGATCATCCTCGCCGTTGACCGTCGTTGACCACCAAGCAACCTGCACAATAATAGACAAGCAAATCGAATCTGAGAACAAGTTCTTCACAACTTAACCCACGTTAGTCAAAACATGCATCATGCAACACATATGCACTGAAACTCATGACTTTGACCTAACCAACGAACAACGCCGCCACGAAGGCCGACGTTCAAGTGATAATCGGTCCGACCGCCCCTCAGGGCGGTCGAAACGCCAGCCTTGCCGGTCGGACCGCCAGCCATAGGCCGGTCCGACAGCCCGAAAGGACTTATCCGATTTCAACCCCTGAAAATCCGAAACCTACTGGAAACTTTAAACCAATAGAACTTTTGACTGGAGACTCCAAAAATTATGGGACCAAGAGCAATAGAATCCCCTCTCTTACCTACACCCTCTATTTTTGGCCCAGCTCATTTTGACACATTTGGTCACAGCTGGTCCGACCGCCGCTCATGGCCGGTCCGACTGATTTGGGACCGATCGGACCGCCATGGTATGGCCGGTCAGATCGCCTGTCACCTGACAGTTCTGAAATTTTATCGAAAACACGTGAAATGACAAACCATTAACGTCATTGCCAATTGTCACATCATCCTAAGATCTGGAGCATATCCCCATGATATCCACAATTACGAACTGGCCGAGACTAAATATGGGCTGTCGTAGGCTGGTCGAAACTTGGTCGTAAGGAGTTACGAACTGGTCAAGACTAAATAGGACCTGGTCGTAGATCATATTGCATTAAGATTCGCCTGATATAATTTGTGTGTTCGGAAATCATTATACCCTGCTAGGTACCACTAACGTATCGTGGTCAGAAAATGCTTTTGAGTCACAACCGAACTACAGATGAACCTATAGGGTCACACGCTTAACGAGTTGGAACAAACCAGTGCGGATACGATTCGTCAAACGTGTCCCGATAGGATCCGTCATGGGCACTATTTAAGGAGATACTTGAGGCTGTTGGGAGATACATACGAAACAGAGGAGACACATGACAAGGGTTGACGTGAGTTGCTCCAAACCCTAGCCTCCATCTTCTTGAGAGAGTCTTCCCGTGCACTTGGTGCTAGCACACCGGCGTAGGACATTTATGCGCTAAACGTGTGGATACCGTAGAGTCCCTACTGTGGTTGTTGTTGTGCTCGAGGATGATCCATGACTTTGCAAGGAAAGCGATTAGTTGTTGTACGAGGACGATCGACCACGGACGATCGACCACGACCACCATATCGATGCGCTCTTCGTTAGACCAGTTGCTCCAACTCTTCTTATGCTGCACTGCACGTCTGGTGGTAACGATCTGTGATCACTTGCTTACTTGGCGTCCTGGTTTACGTGGGAGATTTTTTGAATTGTCAGCTAGCGTAGCCTACCCGTATCCCTTCAATACATACAGTTATTTGGAAAATAACATCGTATACTAACTACTATGTGTATTAAACATAGTGTATAAGAGTCCCTGGTCGATTGGGCTCACGTGTTTGTAGGTTTTATCGACAATGAGGTGGTCGTGACTGACCTGGATGTAGAAATTCTTACGACAATGAGGTGGTCGTAGAAAGTCATACGACTACTCAGTTAAGCTCTTGCCTTATGAATAATAATGCGTATACTTATGAACAATAGGAATATATTGCTATCTATAATAATAATTACAAATAAAGAGTTAATTGAGGTTTATTATATCCTCGCCATCTAGCCCCTAAATTTCGAGTAAAAATAACTTACTTGGAAATGAGTTTGTAGAATAGTGGTCAAAAGCAGAGTTTTTTCGACTGGTATTTCATTTGACAAGAAATTAACTTGGTCAAGAAGGTAATTTTACTTGAGTTCAAAAGACAAGACCGCTCTTCCTGAATTTACACTCATAGATCTGTTTGTTGGAGTGGTTCCCGAAGGGGTGGCAACTGCTGAGTTCCCACGATCTTTAACTCAGACCCACGGCTATAAAATTCTACCTCGGGCGTGACTTAGGATTTTTTTTACTTTCCGTAGTTGCTTCAACTGCTCCTGAGTTCTTGTTCTCTCCGCAGCCAACAAAGTCGCAATCCTTCTCCAAATCAAACTCACTTGAAAAACAAGGCCGGAACCGTTTCTAAATGGGAGAAATTAAAGATGGATGTGGACAAGATGAAGGCCCTGGTCGTAGCTGAGAAGACCCAAAGTGAGCTTATGTGAAGTGGATCAACGCCGAGGGACAACGCTGGCCCTCGAGTGATGAGGGCGCGATTCCAGTATTCAAGGCATACTGTGAATGTGGCTTCCGATTGCCCATTCACCCTTTCCTCATGCTTGTACTCCAGCATTTTGGGGTAGAATTGATGAACTTAGTTCCCAATTCTATCACAATGCTAAGCGTATTCGTCTACCAGTGCGATGCCTATTTGGGAATCCTTCCTGATTTAGATCTCTTCTGGTACTACTACGGGATGAGTAAGCACAGCGGAATCGTAGGCAGCTACGGTTTGAAACTTCATGATAGGAAGTCGAGGGAGTATATTCATATGTTCACCTGGTCGTCTTGGCCGGGATGAAAAAAGAGGTGGTTCTACTGGGCAGTGTCCAAGAAAGACAACATCTTCTTCACATGGAAGTATGCGGAGAAGAGTGCGTCGTGGGACTCGATTCCGAGCGATCTCGACTGGATTACCCCCTACATCCAAGCCATCAAAGACTTGAAAGAAGAGGGGTTAACCGGATTGCATGTGGTGAAAGACTTAATCACGCTCCGCATTGGTCCTCTTAAGAATCGAGTACATCCTATGTGGATGTATTCAGGGACTAATGACCCAACCGGATATTACGAAGGAGGTCAAGAGATAATCAACTTAATCCTCTTTGTAATTTTTGAGTATTATTGTTGATTATATAATGAGAACATCCCTACTACTACTACATCTTCCATTTCAAGTGTGCATGAGGCTGTTTATGAAGCATCAAAGGATCCAATGACTAGAGCAAGTGCCAAGCTTCTAAACCAACATGTGTTTTTGTTTCTTAAAGAATTTCCTATTGACTTTGATGAGAAGGGATACTAACTCATGCAAATACACTGTGTATTCTCAAGTTTGAACATTGTGAAGCCTTTGAAACCTAGAGGGAGGCCGGAGTCAAAGCAATGGAGAAGAACCATAGAAGATCAAGGGACCAAGCCCACGACCAGGTTCGTTGTCATGACCAGGTATTGGACGAAGGTTGTAGTTGTGCAGGGTAGGGAATGCCGATTGGAGTCTACAACCAGATGCCGACATGCGGCACTAAAGGGGAAGATCCAAACAACCCAAGACTTAGAGAATGAAGCCAAACTGCATGAAGTCCCAAGGCATCAACAGTACTCTGCATGAATAGTATATACCATGAACAGTAAATTAGGAGTTGGATTCAGAATCCTTTGGCCGAATCAATTGGGAGCCGGCCCTAGGCCTTGGTGTGTGAGTTAGGGGCGCACAATAAATACCACCGTGACCACCCAAGTATCCCTCAGACCATTATTATTTGAAATAATAGATTACAAAGTTTGGCTCTTGTTCTTCCTTGTTGGCCGAACCAACTACGATTTCAAGCAAGATCGTTCAACCTTTCCGTAGGGAATTGGAAGCACGATGATTTCACTTGGTGGTCGGTGAAATTAACATGTGTGATTTGACGAATTAAAGAGTGCTAACTCTTGCATTGGCAACGGGAGATCACTAAGATTCATCAATTCCACGTGAGTATTAGATCCTACGTCAAAAAGATCAGGTGACCCCGTATCATTCTGTATTTTTACTTGCAGACCTCCCGCAAAAGAAAATTGATGCTCAGGTCAAGTTCATTTGCGAGAAAGCTCCCAAGCCCATGTCGGGAGTTCCTTGAATCTTGGTGGTGGTAGGCGAAGAAGAAATAAGTGAACACCTAAAGGTAACCAAGAGTTGATTTCATCTTTAGGGTTCAATAGTCATATGATTCGGCCATTGAGTAACATTCATTTTATGACTTTTGCAGAAAGTAGGCATGGCAGACCATCAAGACGACCAAGATGTCAAATTAAGGGCTGTCAAAGAGGGGTCAGAGGAAGACAGAGTTCCTCTGGCCAAAAGGTGTCGCCTAGTGAAGACCGCTGATAAGAAGGGTAAGGGTTCAAGCTCCACCCGTCCTTCGACTACTCCCATCAGACAATTCTTTGCAGATGTGGTCGCTACAGAGAAAAAGGGTGTGGTCGAAGAACTAAATCACAAAGCCCCCAAGACCAAGGTACCTTTCTACTACGATGACAAGACATTTTCAATTTATGCTTTTCATGCCTTTGTTAAGCAACAACAACATGAGAGCTAAAAAAGCTTTGCCTTTTGCAAAGGACTCCTCTACAATAGTAGAGCCTATGGTCGAGGCGAGTGCTGTCCCTCAAGTGGTTGAAACAAGTTTCGACTACCAAGAGGGGCAAGCAGCTCAGGGAGCAGTAGATCTCGATCAAGATCTATGACTAGACGTGGTCGTAGAGATCCCAACTCTTCAACAAGACTTTCGACCAGATGTGGTCGAAGAAGCCTCGGCCTCTTAAGCTCATGGCACCGAAAGATCTCTAGAGGCTGGATGTGTCATAAGAATTGAGGTGGCTGAAGAGAAGAAGAAAAAAAGAAATCTTCCTTGGTGAAGGTTTATTCTAGATTCAAGATTGTATCCAGAAAACTTGGGTTTGTAAAACTAAAAGCGTAAAAATAGCATTTACATTTTATTTCTATAATTTGACATGTTTCCTTTTCTCCTTCTGATTTTAGTCATGCTTCTCCAGCCCCTAGGGATGCTTCTGCTGAGAGGCCCACAATTCTCTCACCTACACATGTGGACACAAGGGCTTCTCTTGTGGTCGTATAGACAACAGCGGAGGTGGTAGTAGAATCAACACATCTCCCTGTGGTACGATGGAGGAGGTTGCTACCACTGAAGCAAACACGAACCGGTGGTCGTCGAAGAAAAGGCAAAGATGGTGGAAAATCTAGATGCTATGGTGATCGAGCCGGTTATTGAGGATATCAATACTCGGACAAGGGACTTGGTCCTACAATCACCAAAAGCATCCGATCAAGATGGAGGAGGAACCACTGACCGTCGTGTCGGAAGGAGGTCGTAGAGGATGTCCCTCTTGGGCATCAAGGAGGAGTCGTTTTTGCTGCCAACGACAATGAAGAAGAAGAGGATGGAGACTTCTTTGACCTCTTCCCCAAGTTCTTATGTCCACCAACCATCAAATGTTCTTCATTTAGGTATGGTGACCAAGTTCCACACCCTAAGAATATTCCAAATAGGGGACATATCTTTGATGACGAGTGACTTTAAAGAGTATGGTGAAACCAAGTTAACGGACTTGATGAACTACAAGATTCCGAGTTTGTGTATGCCAAATTTGCTTGGTCAGCCATCAGTGTAAGTACTCGATGCCAAACATTTTTATATTTGGATTTTTCCTTTTTCACACTATCTCTATTCAGAGAACTCTTGAACAAGTTACCTTCATTGGTGAATACCATATGCAACTTGTGTTGCTAAAAGACCATCCAGCTAAACTCTACGAATTGGCAGTGAGATTGTAAGTATATACTATGAGAAGTCTTATTTTGTTTCGACCACTCAAGCACTACTCATATCTACTTTAACCTTTGGAGGTCTAAAAGTGACGAAAGAACCTTGATATCTGCTCTCGACTATGTAAAAGTCGAGGCGCAAAAATTAACGGATGAAAAAGAAGACCTGCTGAAGAACATTGAGGCAAATTCTGTAGCTTGCGAGTGGCAGAATGAAATAGATAGTAAGTTTTTCACTTAGAACTGTTCATTTTTATTGATCTTCTTCTCTTTCTCTAACTATTTTTCTTTACTTTAGAAAATGTCGTCAGACGAGGATCTAATAATCCTCAATTTATTAATTATCTGTAATTCTAATTATAGATAGTAATATCTTTATAGTACTCACAAGTATACCCGTTACTGTACATAAAGGAAAAAAGATTAATTGAGTGGTCATAAGTCTTACTACGACGACCCCTGGTGGTAAGCCTTACTACGACCAATCTCTAGTCATAAGATTTTCTACGACTCATCTCTGGTTGCGAGCCTTCTCTACGACAACCTTGTGGTGGTAAGTTTATCCACATCCAGTCGATTATAGAGTCTTATGCACCGTGTTGAAACACACAGGGTAGTTAATATACATTGATATTCTCTGGAATAACTGCACATTTTATATCTCTGTCTCTAACAATAATTGCCTAGCGACGTGGGGGAGGATATCTCTCTAACAATAGCTCCATCAACCGGTTCATCATTTGGAACATTGAGACGTCTCTTGGGTTGGAGAAACTGCCACCTGTTCATGCTCTATATAAAGGATGAAGTCAGTAGATAGGGGCAACATGATCTGGAGTAGAAGACATTAGGTTTTAGTCTTCATCTTGATTGTAATCAACACATTCAATACATGCACACAGGAGTAGGGTTGTTATTCTCTTTGGAGAAAGCTTGAACCTGTATAAAATCACTGTGTCATTCTTCGAGTGGCTCTAATTCTAGGAGACCCTCCAAATATTCATTTGTAAGATCGATAGTAAAACATCGACAAGGTCGATATAGGTAAGCTCAAAACTGAGGTCGATTCGAAGACCTTCATGATCAACGAGCTCACCTATATCACTGAAGAGAAAGACAAGAGTATAAAGGCATGGGAGGATCAGAGCACAAAGAATGTTGCCTCCCATAATGACGAGATCAAGAAGCTTGATTCTCATTTAGTAGGTAAGAATTCTTTTATCTACAACCAGTTTATTTACTAGTCTTTTAGAAGTGTTTTTCTGACTAGTTGTAGTCTATTTTTAAAGCAAGCAGTCGAAATAAAATAACTTCGGGAAGCTTCAACTCGCGGTCAAGAGAAAATGATGGCTACGAAGATTAATCTTTAATACAATATTTCACTCCTTAACAATTTGCTTGGTGCACATGGTGCTATGGAGATCACTCCTCCTGAAGACACCGTGGTCGACCATACTATTACTATTGGACAACAAGTCGAGACTCTCTAGGAGTTAATAACAAATATGAAGACCAACCATGCCAACTCAATAAGAGAGGCGGTCAAAGGTGCAGTAAGTTATTGATGAACTTTGTTGGCCCGATCTTTCGATAAGAAGGATAAATTCTGATTGGATGATAATCAGCTCTCACGATCCAGGCTACGAATGCAGCATGCACGAACCAAGCAATCGCTGAACTAATCACCAAGTTATTATCAGCCGTGCCAATGACCCGATTGACCTAATCACGAGGATTAATTTATGCATGCAATCGAATAACAAGCAATAACAAGATAATAAGCAATCTGAAATTTCAAATAGGAATTAAGATTATATTGATAAGTGGGGTTCCAAAGAACAATAAAGTAGCAAAGCGAAACTTTAATCTAACAAAACCAACAAAACCCTAAGGGTGGTGGCGACTATGTAAATGTGGAAGAGGAGAAGGGAGGGGCAGCGGAACAGTACGAGTCTAGGGTGGCCAGACACCATATGGGCCAAATTGCCCAATACATTATATAGCTCGTGGGCCAACAGTATGTGACACAGGACCATGGCATGTAGATGTTACGACTCGGTGAAGTAGAAGTAGCTCAGCTGTAGGAGTAGAAGTAGCTCGGTTGAGGTCCAATTGGGAAATATAGAACTGAAGTAGCCAAAAGTCTAATCGGAGAAGATGTGGTCGAAATAGAGGATGCAGTACAGTGGTTCGAAGTAGTGGATGCATCCTTAGGGTTGACATCCTCATCATCCTCTCTTTCTTGAATTTGTGTCGTCCTCAACTTAATCATTTTCTCCCATTCATCACTTTCCTGCAAAAGGTTAGCAGCAACAGGAGGCAAAGAAACACGCATATCTTCTAATGGATATAAAGTGTAACACCCTGACCCAAAATCGGCTCAATGCCCAGCCCACCGTGGGGCGGACTCGCCCACACATAGCACCTCACTTACACTTTTCGTCCTCACTTCATGTAAAAGGGTTAACCCGGAGGTGCTACGTTTGGATCGAATAGGCATTATATACTACTACAACTCACTTGAGACAAGCAATGTGGGACTAATTCCACCACACAACTCCTCATGGGCCAGATGGGCCACACAACGAGCAGGCCGGGGTATTACATTCACCCCCCCTTAAGGGCTGACGCCCTCGGCAGCATTCCGCATACGCGGCAAATGCCCAGAACCACCCCTCGGTACACGTCCGTGTGTCTAGTGCTGGCACATAGACATGCCATGTGTCCACTCCGGGCCCACATGTGCCATGCGCCATATGCCGCGCCCTTTGTCTCGCCTGCACGCCGTGCGTGAGTTGATGCTCTGATACCATCTGTAACACCCTGATCCAAAATCGGCTCAATGCCTAGCCCACCGTGGGGCGGACCCACCCACACATAGCACCTCACTTGCACTTTTCGTCCTCCCCAGGCCTCCTCGCCCGGACGCACCCCGGTGCGTCGCCTCCTCCCTCCGGCTTCCTCTCGGCTCCCGGCGCACCCCGACGCCTATCGCCGCCTCTGGTCGCCTCCGGCTCCCTCCTTCTAGACCTCTACCCCCACGGCGCTACCTCACCTGGCCCCTCTCTACTTGGCTGTCGGCCCGCTCTAGCCAGCGCCCCCATCGGTGTCGCCCCAGCGACGCCTCGCCACTAGCTCCTCCAGCTCGGCCTCCCACCGCCGTGCGCCTCCCCAGGGAAGTTCTACTCTCCTCTCCTTATCTTACTTTATGCATCCTAGTGTATGGCCAAGCTTGCTTGATCGGGATGGAGGGATAGAGTACCTACTTGGTTTGCCGATTTCGGGGTGGAGAGCGACGGTGACACGCGTGGTTGCCGGAGCTGCTCCCTGGTGGTGCTCTCCTCTGGTGGATGCTCTCCTCTGGTGGCTTACGGGGGAGGCTCCGGCTGCTCTCTGTGGCTTGGCTGTGCTCTTGACGGGGTGGGGCTTGGTCTTATCTTCTCTACCCCCATCTTGTAGGTTTTCTTACCATGGGATGGTAAATGGGTAAAATTTTGTTATCACTGTTTAGTTTCCCTCCTTTGCAATTTCTACTGGCATTACAAAGAGCATCTCCCTAAAGGAAAATGTCTTACCAGTCGATCTCTTAATCACACCAATGATTATGTGAACCCTAGAAGTGGACAAAGACACATCAAGACCCAAAAGAATGTAATAAAGAACCTAAGGACCAGAAATGCACCACACAAGCACTTATAAAGTGCATCTTCCACTAGAAGTTAGTGGAATAGTGGTTTCCTCTAGTACCATAAAGGTACAACATATATTGGTGATATTATCAATTAATCCCCTAAACGTCAAAACTAAGACTGGTTATATTTTTACTCTGGAGTGGTACAGCCATAATTTATAGTCCTATAGAACAGACTATTTGTTGTAACTTTAACCACCCAGAGATAGGTACAAAATATTAAGACCCTAAAAGGTTTTGATAAATCGTATCCAGAAAAGCATACGACTTTGCAACTAGTATTACCCCATATCGTCTGTAAGGATAATCTACTTGTATTGCACAATCGGATAATGGTATTTGATAAGTTAAGTATGTTACTTCTTAATAGTATTTATCCTAAAATATCCATATGACTAATAGGAAAATTGTATCTAAGACTGTGTATTGTGGTAATCCAGTTGATTTGATCACAATATGCTTGCGTATATTCATTTTCAAAAAATGTATGAAAGGTATTAGAGCAACAAGACTTCAACAAAAGTTGTCCTCAGGGGAGAATACGGTAAACATTGATCATCGTACTTGAGTTGTTGAAAATCTTAATCAAGTGTAGAAGGTGTTGATACAATGATTACTACTTAAATTCACCTTGAAGGTTTTACCACTTAACATTTTAGATCCAGTTGGTCGACAATGCAAAGATCATGAAGATTATGCATAGATCCTGATAATCATTACTAAATCTTGAAGATATATGTTAAATCCCTTTAGTGAAAAATCCCAGAATGGATTGATATTACTTTGTGCCGGTGCAACCAACTCTTGGCGATCATCGAAACAGACCTTGGTACTTACTTTTACCAACCACTCAGATATTATAGCAATATGAAGCCTCACTTGAATGTGTTTGGCTCAGACGTGTCATTAACTATTGGGACCCAAAAATGTAATTCTAGACCCTCTGTGTATACTGCACTAGTCCAAGATCACGCTAGTGTACAAAATATCAAAATGGTTGAATATCAATCCACACAAGACGAATAATAGCATAAATGCTTAATTTGAATAACAAATAAGGGTTTTGATCTATGGTCAAGTTTACACTTATTAAGCCTTGTAGAGCTAACAATAATTAATTATGCAGTGGAACAAAATAAACTTCAGCGGAAACACATCGATTCACCACATGCAACCAACTAAGATCAAGACCTAACGATCAGCACCTTCATAGAACTCCTCGGAGGAAGGTGAAGACTCTTCCACTCTTGTTGATTGATTATAGCAAGTATGAGTACATAACCGTACTCACAAGCTATACCATAGAATGCAATTTATAGATGATGACTTATTCCAAAGGAATGACTTCTGTGGTTATTTTGCAAAAAGCAATATTTACAATTGAATACAAATAATAGATTGAAAACATAACTTAAAAACAAATAAACAGTAATAATTTAACAACTGTGGATATCGTGAGGATATGTGCACGATCTTAGAATGATGAGTCAATTGGCAATGGCATTGTTGGTTTGCAAAATCACGCGTTTTCGGTTTTGCTTCAGTCTGTCAGACCACAGGCGGTCTGACCGGTAGTGTGGGGAGGTCAGACCGCCCGTGGAGAGGTCGGACCGGCCTGACCTAAAAGTGGTTTTTGGAGCTGAGCCAAAAATAGGTTGTGTAGGCAAGTGAGGGGAGTCTCTTGGATGTGGTCACATCATTTTTGGAGCTCCAGTCAAAGTTCTATTCGATTGAAATTTCGGAAGGTTTTGGAATTTGAGTGAAAATTTAGCTAAGTCTTTTAGGCGGTCCGACCGCCGTTATGGAATCGGTCGGACCGGCCTGAAATCGGTCGGACCGGTGGAGTGGGGCGGTCAGACCGCCGATCACTTGAAGCTTGGCCTTCTTGGCATTGATGTGTTTTAAATGTGTTTTATGTATGGAGTTCAATGCTTTATTGTTGCATATTGCATTGTGGAACTAACGTGGGTCAAGTTGTGAAGAACTTGTTCCCGGAAATGATTTGTTTGTCTATTCTTTGTGCGGTGGCTTGCGAGTCAGCGGCGTCAGCGGTGAGGTGGATCGGGACTACGCTCGGAGGCCGAGGTCGAAGCGATCATGGATGCGGGTGAGGTTGTGTGACTCAAGCATGGTGCGAGAATGGGCAAGATGGATCGAGCGGGTAGTTCGATGCAACCGTTGGATCGGTGGTGCGAAGTCGGTGCGAGTCTGCGGGAGGTTCAGATGGGATTGGACGGGAGAGACTTGGCAGCGTGATGAGGCGTGATCAACCTACACGTGGTGAAGCAGGCGATTGCTTCAACAGTTATATGTGTGTGGGTCCCATGTGTGTATGGGTCCCAAAAGTGAAACCCTAGGCTTCTCCTATAAATAGAAAGGGGGAGATGGAAAACCCCTTAAAGCATTCATTTGGCCCTCTTTCTTCTTTTTCTAGGGTTAGGAGGAGAGGAGAAGCTAGGGTTTGGGGATATTGTGAGTGTGCTCTTGTGTGAGCTCTAGTCCTCCTTGTTGGAGTGGCTTTGTAAGCATCTTGTGAGATCAATCATTCTTGTGATGCTTGCTTGAGAGATCATTTGTCTCCCTTTGTGTTCTTCTTTCTTTTGGATGAATTTGGTGCTTCCTTGATTCAAGTGGTTAAGCTTGGTCTCTTGACCTATTTTCTCTTGCTTTGATGTGTGGGAATACTCCTAGAATCATCTAGACCATCAGCTCCCACAAGCAAGTCTTGAATCAAAGATTTTCATATTTCTAGGGTTTGTGCACTTCTTTGGTAAATCCTTGAGAGATCGATTATACGAAGTGGATCTGAAGGATCGTCGCTAGAAATAGGTCTCTAATATCCTTAGGGAGGTGTGCTCGAAATTTGGTCAAGTTTCATTGGTTGAATCAAAAGTTGGATCAAATTTCGTTTTGGATTTGGGCTTGGCTTTTCAGTACTGGACTAAATCGGTCTGACCGGTTTTACAACGGTGGTCTGACCGCCCGCTTTTCAGACCGCCCAGTAGCGGCGGGTCGAACCGATATCCAACGGTCCGACCAGTAGTTAGTAGCGGTCCGGCCATTGGTTGACCGTCGGTCCGATAGCCGACCTACTGGTGGTCTAACCTTGATGCCTGACCGGACTAGTGAGTTAAATTCTCCACATTTGTGTCTTGTGGTTGACGGGGTTATCGAATTTAGCACAAGGCTTGCACTGTGCGCTTACTGATCTTCTTAGCTTTCATAGCTAAAGGAGTAAAGTTCGTGTTGAATTTGATTAAGGCGAGAAAGTTGAGAAAGCGCCTATTCACCCCCTAGTCGCCTTTACGGTCCTACAACAACTATTTTTACACAGGACACAAATTTTAATCAAATTATTCACATAGCCATATGACTTAAATCACACAGCTCCTATCCCATTCGTTTTAAGAAAATCTAACCCTCGTGTGAAATCCTCGAGCATGTCCATGACCGCGGACGCGGCTATTCGAATAGATTGTTTAACACTCTACAAAGGTTGTACACTTTACCCACACGATACAATCAATGTAGCTAGCACTAATCATTACAAAATCTTTCAGAAACTTCATCACAAGCATTGACACTCTCTGTGTGTTTTACTAACAGTACTAATGCCCACACAAGAAATTAGTCTATCACACACCGTTGGACAGGGAAGCGGCGAACCGTCCCGTGATATGAGTCGCCACAGAGACAAAAACACATATCCTTCCTGGCACAAAGCCTAACCTACAACCTGAGTTAGGTCCGTCCTATACCAAGCATGTGGTCGTACAGTTGTGGCTTAGTTCAATGGCACACAAGTTAAGTCCTTAATTGATCCAAGTAAGATTTTCTATTTCTAACTAAATAATCATTCTTTTAAATTCCCACGCACTGAGCTCCACCATATCACAGTGTTTCCACCACTTGCCTCTGTCTAAATTTTTCCCCACCCTGTTGTTAAGTGCAACACATGCCATAAACGAGTAACAACACATAGTGCATATAATTTTATCACAAAGTTTCATAGTCACTTAGTCAAATTCATATTAGCAACTCACATAAATGATGACTCGATGCGTGACTAAGCAAGCTACTCGTATCTAACAAACTCACGTTGGTGTTGTAATAATACTAACTAATAATGAACCACTCTAGGGTGATAAAACATCATTGCATTACAATAAGCAAGGTGGATATAAACAATTCGGATGATTTACTAATCCCAAAGTATTTAAATAAATACTTAAATTAGAATGCACTACTTTGAATCAAAGTAAACTAAATAAAATAAATAAATAAAAATAGAGAGGAAAACAAACTCCAAAAATTAAATAAAAATCTTACAAAAATAGATCTCGAATTTAGATGAATTTAGAAACTTGAATAGGCTCAATCGGAGTTTAGATGAAGAAGATATGGCTTTTGGAAAATCTAAACTTAAAGAAATACCTAAAATGGAATTTATGTATTATTCTGAATTATTTTTCTATTGAAAAATCCCGATTATGGCACATGCTGACGTCAACATCAAATTTCAAAATAAAAAAAATTAAAAAAATGGCTTTGAGACTGACAGTGGTACCAGTCCATGGACCGAGTCCACTGAAGGGTTTACTGGTCTACCGGTTCATGACTCACGGAATAGTGGCTCTGACGAGTGGGACCCACACATCGAGAGATATGGCTCACGGTGGATTGGGTTCACGGGATTTTGGATCTAGGTTCTGGTGGACTGTGCCACGCATGTGCACACGTGGCGGCTGACGGGGTTGCTGACGTGATGACACGAGGGCTTCTAGGGTTGACGTGGATCTGAGATGGCGACACGGTGGCATGCCACGGCGATTAAATGTTGATGAGGCTTCGGTGACCACGACTTTCGGTGATTGGCGGCATTTTAGCGACAGTGAAGGTGCGCATCTAGATGAGCGTGACACGGCGAACATAGTGTCGCGGTCCAAACTTGACCACATCGACGGTGGCAACACAAAAAATGGCAGAGTGGTGCGGCTCGACGTGACGACGGCAGTCTAGGGCTTCCCCAGGGCGAAGAGTGCTCGCATTAGCTAGCACGTGACACAGCGAAGTCAACGATGTACTCAACAACGACTGGAACTCACCAACGGTGGAGGAATCCGGTGAAGAAGCTCCCGGCGGCGCTAGGGCAAAAGCATCTATTCCAACGAAGACGCGGCGCTCCAGGGTTTGTGGCTTTGGAGAAAAGGTGGCAGAGGTCGATGTGAACCTCGTGACGCACACGCCGAGGCCTTAAATAGGCTGTAGTGGCGGGGCCACAAGAGGTGTCCGAGTTCGACGCGGCGGCGGAGTACGTATCTCAACAGACTCGGGGATGATGAACAGGGATTTGGTGGGGTCCACAGGTCAGCGGGGGTGGCTCGAGTGCAGTCATGTAGCAAACGGCGACGATGAGGCTGATGGGTGGGACCAAGGCGGCGCGGGTGAGAGAAGAGAGAGGGAGACACTAACACGGGGGGCTTGCATGTCAATGAGAGGCGCGTCAGCATGCTATTGGGTGCAGTCTTTGGTAGGGAGGAATAGGAAATGGGTTTCGGCTAAAGAGCTTTTCCTGAGTTTTAAATTAGTTTTTCTTTTTAGAAATTACATAAAATGCAAATAGCAAATGAACTTGGAAAAATTCTAGAAAAATCTAGAAAATATATCCAACCCATAGAACCCAAATAAAATAGATTTGACAATTGTTAATGTTGACATTAATCATATTAAGTTATTTTGATATTGAAAGTCCATATTAAGATTTATTTAAAATTCAAATAAAATCTCTTGGCGAATTTTCCTGAGACCAAATTACTGAAAATATTTTTAAAGCATAGAAAATTGGGATGTTACAAACCTCCCCCCTTAAAGGAATCTTGACCCCAAGATTCAGGCTAGGTAAAGGAAATGCTAGGAAACTCGACTTTCATGTCTTCTTCACGCGCCCACATTTTCTTCTCCTTCTGAGTGGTTGTTCCACTGAACTTTGCAAAAACAAATGGTCCTGCTTCTGGTCCGACCCTCTGCGACATCCAAAATTTTGATTGGCTACTCTTTATAAGTGAGATCCTCCTTTAACTCAATTGAATCCAAGGGTATTTTTTCTGTCGACACACGAAGACACTTCTTCAACTGAGAGACATGGAGCACATCATGCACTCCTGCTAACGACTGCGACAGTTCAAGTTAATAAGCAACTTCTCCTCGACAACTCACAATCTTGAACGAACTAACATATCTTGGGGCAAGCTTCCCTTTGGTATGAAATCTTTTGACGCCTCTTAGCGGAGCAACTCAAAGGTAAACAAAATCTTCTGGTTCAAAGCTGAGGTCACGACAACGATTATCAGCATAGCTCTTCAGCCTAGACTGCGCTATCTTTAATCTCTTCCTGATTATAGACACTTGGTCTTCTGCCTCTTGAATAATATCTGGCCTGAATACGTTATGCTCGGCTGTTTTTGACCAATTCAAATAGGTTCTACAAAGCGCAATCATACAAAGCTTCAAATGGTGACATTTGCAAGCTGTCTTGGTAACTGTTATTGTACAAGAATTCTGCATACGGCAAATACTTATCCCAACTGGTAACATTAGCTAGAGCACAAGCTCTCAATATATCCTCCAATATCTGATTTACTCTTTTCGTCTGCCCCTCTGTCTGAGGGTGATAAGAAGTTCTGAAATTCAAGTGAGTTCCCAATACTTCATGCATACTTTGCGAAAAATGAGAGGTGAATTGAGATCCTCGATCTGACACTATCTTCTTAGGCACATCATGCAAACTGACAATTCTTAACATGTATATCTCTGCAAGACGATCTCCTGAGTAAGTGGATTTCACTTGCAAGAAATGTGCAACTTTAGTCAAACGATCGACTATTACCCAAATCGAATCGTAACCCAATTGAGTCCTGGGCAAACTGATAATGAAATATATTCTGATCACTTTCCATTTCCACTCTGGAATCTTCAGGGGTTGCAACAAACCTGCTGGTCTCTAATGCTCTGCCTTTACTTTTGGACATACAACACACAAGGCAACAAACTCTGTGGCTTCTCGCTTTAGATTTGGTCACCAAAATTTATTCTTAACATCCTAGTACATCTTAGTACATCCAGGGTGAATAGAATAATTTGAGTCATGAGCCTTTTCAAGATTACTGTCTTAAACCATCAACATCTGACACACAGATATGTCCATTAATCCAAAGTATATCTTGATCTTGAATTTACCTTCTGCCATTTGAGCTTAATGTCCTTGATCTCAGTATCCTTTGGTTGGGCAGCGCGAATCTGCTTCTCCTAGGTGGGATATACTTCTAGACTGGCTATGAATTCTTCGGATACAACTTCCCACTTTAACTTCTGAAATTCCTCTTGAAGTTCCGAATAATTCTCTTTTACTTCCAAAGCATTGCAGTAGCTCTTACGACTTAAAGCATCTGCAACGACATTGGCCTTACCGGGATGGTAGTGGATTCCAAGATTGTAATTCTTTATTAATTCCAACCATCTTCTATGTCTCACGTTCAGATCAGATTGGGTGAAAATATACTTCAGCCTTTTATGATCTGTGTACACCTTACAACGATAACCAACGAGATAATGACTCGAATCTTTAAAGCTTGCATAACGGCAGCTAATTTCAGATCATGGGTAGAGTAGTTCTCCTCATAAGGCCTCAATTGCCTTGATGCGTAAGTAACAACTCTTCCTTCTTGCACCAGGACGCATCCTAATCCTTGACGCGAAGTATCACAGTAGATATCGAAATCTTTCCGGATGTCTGGTAGAATTAGCACTAGGGCTAAAGTCAAACGCTTCTTCAATTCTTGAAAGCACTCTTATTAATCTATGCACACTTGCACAGTTGCTCGAGCAACCACTAAACTACTCATCGCCTGATGCTGAACACAGAACAACACATTCACTAATAGGATACACTCAAATACGAGTTAACTCGTGCAATATTCTCTAGATCAACATACACTTTCATAAATCAGATCGAGACAGAGGGAGTAGGGAGAGGATCATTACCTTCAGATGGTGCGGGTGGTGTCCAACTATGAGAGGGCGGCGTCCTTCTGGTTGGTGGTGAGTGGGGGAGCCGTTGGGAGGCAACGGCCTCCGGATCTGGTCGTACGTAAACCCCACTTGAAACCAAGAGTAGGGGTAAATTAATCGGATTTGAATCAAGCACTACCACTAGTACCATCACATTTCAGGGGACTAGAAAAATCAGATCTGAACCTTGGGGTTGAAGGAATGATGGAGGGATGTTGTACCTTAGGGTTGGAGGTGAGTCAGCACCAGGAGGGAGGCGTCAGTGGCGGGACTGCGACTGGGGCTGGTAACTTCAGATGATTTGGGCGATGGCGACGACCTAGCATTGTCGGGGGGTGGGATAGATATGCAAACCTTCATGTCTACGAAGAGAGGCGGTGGGAGAGGAGGATGGAAAGGCGGCAGCGATGAGACTTGGGGCACTGGCGACTTGACTTGCTGGCGGCGCGGTTCGGATGGGGCATTGCGTCGAGTCGCCCTAGGACTAGGGCGAAGGGGGGCCGAACGAACAGGTGTCGGGAGGAGGGGAGCAGATCGATTCAGGAAGGCTATTTATCCGATGGTATTTGATGGGTAATTTTCACCAACTTTCAGCGGCAAAGTCCTAAGTTCAACTTGCCAAAAGCCCGAGAAGTACCTCTCGCCCAGCTTTGGCTTTCGGCCCTGCTTTGGTTGTGGCCTACTTGTTAAGCGACTGCAAAGCTAGCCCTTCGAGAATGCTTTTGGCATTTTTGAAGCCGGAGATAGCTTAAAACTCCCCAAACTGGTTCTAAGGGGTCGCCGTGCCGGTTTAATTTTTTTCCGGACTGTTTTGTACAGAGGTAGAACAGTGTGTGGACAGCGGTGGGGAGTACGAACGTATTTAGTGCTGGTTACGATTGGCGGATCGATTGCCTTTCACAATTGATTGGCGCTCTCTATAATACGTACGTAGTCTAATGGAATGATTAATCCGGGTGGTCCAAATAATCGGGGCGTGAACAGTTGCCGCTGGGGATGAGACTTGGCACTAGCTCGTCACAGTTAACAACCCGTACCTACGGGCTACGGGTGTCTTGCAGAGTAAATTCGGATCAAAAATTAGGTATTAATCGGTCGGATCTGGGGAAGATACGCAGGTGCGTACCCTTGACGAACGCTAGAGGATCGAGACAGCGTAGACAGAAATGACCACGCAGGTAAGTGGAGAACGTCGGAATTTTTACAGTTTCACGTGCGAAATGATTGGTTTGCTGTGAAATTTCTGCAGCCTCAGCGGGGCATCCAGCCATCCGGTTAGGTGATGATCTGAGGGCCGAAAATCTCATCAGTCTTAAAGTCTGTAATAATCTTTTGAGTATTCGAGTTCGGTTCAAAAACAGTTAACTCAATCCGAGACTTAGTCCGTGGCCACCTCTGCCCTGCATATTCTTGTTATTAATATCTTGGCAATACGATATATTATGTAGTATAAATGTTTGGTGACAAAGGGAAGTTAATGAAGGCAAAAATGGAGAGTATATCATAGGAATTGTCATTCACTGTAAGAAAAAATCCGCTCTAAACTCTTTTTTACTCATTCTTGTAGGAACAAGGCAGTTTCTATCTACGTCCTATCTGAACAGCAATTCCTACTATTTTTCTTTTGCTTTTTAATCCAATGCTTTGCACTTGCAATTTCTACGTTTCAATTCACGTGCTATTTCGTTCCTGCGTTAGAAAAGGGGGCATGTATAAGTTTTCTCGAATGGAATTTGATCGACGGAGCAATGGGTTGCTACTCGCTCATTCCATTTTCAGCCTTGTCGCAGTGCAAGGTTCCTCGCATCAGTGCGGTTCATTTCTGCACTGAACCGGATAAATTGTACAGTACCTATCAATTCGGTTTGACCGTACCGGTATTCGCTATGTTTTTAAATTTTTTTTGTTTTTCCATGGTTCGTAACGTGCCTACTGCTCATTGGCCGATCCGAGTGCTCGGTGACTTTCATAGGTTCTATTTGGTATAGCTCCGCTTCAAATTGTAGCAACTCCAATTGATGTTTCACTCTTAGATCCACTCCCCTGAGAAGTTAGAGTAGTCTAAGTAGATGTTTGGTTGGGAAGCTAACTCCAACTCTATGAATGAGAATGATCTATATAAAAAGACAAAAGTAACCTTGGTTTTATGACTTGTATTTTTATTAGTTTTTTACTGTTTATGTGGTATTTCGACTGATTAACACCACCGAGATGAACTTTTACTTTTTGCATTGGAGCGTATTTACAAACAGTAGCTAATCCGGATGTGTTCTAATATGCATATTTACTTGAGACAACATGCCTAAGATAAAAGACAAGCCGTGTCAAATAACCTGAAGGATCGGTGATTTGGAAGCCAAAATGAGAGAAGGTGTGCGCATGTGCGTAATCTGTAATAACTTGTTTTTTTTCCTTGGAAAATCGTCCGTTCCAAAGAGACCATACAGATGTAATGAAACCATTTCCTTTGGAAACCGTATGAACACCAAGATTAACATCTAATTGCATAAATATAAATGAGTATCACAGGGAAAAGTTCATAAAGTTAAACATGTGAAGTTCATAACAAAAGTGCATAACAAAGACAAACATACTACTGGAGGCCTCTTTGCCGAGGGCCTCAAGCCCTAGGCAAGGCCCATTAACCCTCGGCAAAGGCTTTGCCGAGGGCATCCTCTCAAAGAGCTCTCGGGAATTTTGAGCGGCGAAGAGGGTCTTTGCCGAGGCCCTTTATCGGGCACTCGGCAAAGCCTTTGTCGAGGGTGTCTGCGGCACTCGGCAAGAAAAGCGGCACGGCCACGGCGCCTCGGACGGAGTCTTTCTTAGGGCCGTCTCAGAGCCCTCGGCAAAGATTTTTTTTTGAAAAATCTTTGCGAGGGCCTCAACCATGGCCCTCGGCAAGAATTATTATTTTATTTTATTGAAAAATCTTTGCGAGGGCCTCCAACCATGGCCCTCGGCAAGAATTATTTTTTTGAAATAATCTTTCTGAGGGCCTCCAACTCATGGCCCTCGGCAAAGAAGTTTTCTTTTTAAAAAAACTCTTTCTTGAGCTTCTCCTGAGCCCTCGGCAAAGAAATTTTATTTATTTTTAAAAAGTCTTTGCCGAGGGCCTCCCATAACCCTCGACAAAGAAGCTGAATTCGAATTTTTCCAATGAGTCTTTGCTTGAGGGCCTTGGTCATGCCCTCGCAAAGAGGCGAAATTTTAATTTTTTTGTTTTTGCATTCCATCGACACAAGCATTTCATATATATATCAACCATCACATATATATATCACACGAACCCATTTTCTCACAATATATCACAACCATAATTGTGAACCACAAATCACAATATATTACAACGACAAGTCATATGTTCATCATCATTCACAAATATATTACAACCACAATTCACATGTTTATTACGACAAGTTCATGAAATCCAAGCACAAGTCGAACCATAAACCACAAATATTACAATAAAGTCCAACCAACCAGATATTTACTAGGGTGACAAGGATACTGGGAGTTCAACTTTCAAGGAATGGCATATTAATTTATTAATCAACAAATAGGCATTTAACTACCTTAGAGTGTTTGACATATGTTTGCATAAAAATTAAAGCATGCAATTTGATACTTTAACAGAATATAATTTGCATAAAATGTGGGATCAATATGATCAAAGTGTTGACTACTTGGTTATAGGTAGAGGGATCTAGGTCTTCTTGAGCTGGTCCGAGGTGGGGGTCTTCCGCTTCTTCGAACCCTACTCGAATCGGATGTACCTAAAAAGACACAAAAGAAAAGAGAGCAAATAAATACACATCACCAAGCAAATGAACTCCAAATTAAGCAAGACCAGTACCATTAGTAAGGTCTTGATTTTAGAAAAATTTAGGAAAAAGATTCATAATTTTTGGAGCTATAATGAGAGAGATATGGATTTTTGAAGTTTTAAACAGATTTACAATAGAAAAGAAAACAGAGAAAGCCGTTTAACTGAGGCGACACGTGCCGGGCGCACACAGGCGCGGGCACGCCAAGATCGTGGCGTGGCCAAGGCCAAAGACGCTGCGCCGAGTCCACAGTGCACGGTTCACTAATAGTGCCTCGCCCACTTGTCACCAAAGAAACCAAAAAAATGGCGTAACCCTTGCCATTATCAGGCGGCCGGGTCCACACGCCGATGATCTGATCATCACTTAGGCTAATTAAACCGGTTTAACGACAACAGAATAGTAATCACGCAATAACCGCCATAGATGATGCGAGGCGTCCCGACAACGCGCGCAGAAGGAGAAGCCGGGTGGCGCGCTCGTCGCCGGCGGAGGGAGGGCGGCGCGCCGAGGTTACCTAAAATGGGTTCCTCTGGTGGCGGTCCTTGACGGGTGGCGGCGCGAGGTTGGCCGAGCGGCGGCTACGGCCGAAGGAGGCGGCGGCGAGAGCTCGCCGGAGCGGAAGATGACCAGCGCGGCGCCGGATAAGTGGGGGAGCACAACCTCGGTGGGGTCCTCCGTAGCTCACCTGGCCAACAATGGCGCCGGGAGCTGGCCGGTGCGGGGAGATCGGCGGTGGAGAGGAGGCGGCGGAGCGGAGAAGAAGAAGTCGATCCGAGCTACGGTGGTCCGGAGGCTTGGGCTTGGAGGAGCACTGGGTGGTGGTGGCGCACGGTGACGGGGTGGCGCGCCGGAGCTCGCCGAGGAGGGGGACCAGGTGGAGCGGCGGCCAAAGGGGAGAAAACTTCGCAAAGTGCCGGGCGCTTACCTGGGAGCAAGGGAGTGGAGCGGGGAGGTAGAAGGGGTGCTTGGGGTTCTTGTAGGCGACCGAAAAAGGGAGGGGCCGAAGGGAGAGAATCTTGGCAACGTTGAGTCCCGAGGAGCTCTGTGATGGCTCTGTCGCACGCTGAGCAGTGGAGCAGCGGCATGGGCGCGGATGGCCGCCGCAGGGGTCAGTGGCGCCGGGACAGCCTGAGGAGGGTGACGGTGTGGCGGAGTTGATGGCGCATGCACTGAGAGGCGACGGGAGTTGGTGTTGACGCCGCATGGGGAGAGAGACGGGGTGGCGCTGGGAGAGAGAGAGAGAGAAGACGGCTCGGGGGAGAGGCTGGGCCGAGCCAATTGCTGGGGGGAAGAAGGAGGTCGGGCCGAAGCCAGAGGGAAAGCAGAGCGGGCCGGAGCACAGGCGTACTGGGGAAAATGGGGTTGGTTACCGAGCTAGAAACGGCCGAGCCTAAGGGGAGGAGGGGTTAGCTGGATTGGGTTAAGGCCCCAAAACCGAAAAGAGGAGATACAACTAGAATTTGAGATTTTGAAAGTGCCAAAACATTTGAAACACAAACTCGAGCTTGAAAGCAACTCACAAACTTTTCGAAAATACCGCTGATTGAACTGCGAATCAAATACAGAAGACGAAAAGTAGACACTATTCACCGTTCAAAAACAGGGTGTTACAAGCCTACCCACCTTAAACGGAATCTCGACCCAGATTCGAGCTACTCCGAAATAGGTACGAAGTCCGCTTCAACCGGTCTTCGCGCCCGGTGGCTTCTCTTGCGCGTGGTTGCTCCATTGACTTTACATAGTCGGATAGTTCGACGTCTTGTTTGCTTCTCGATGATGTCTAGGATCTTGACCGGATGTTCTGAGTAGGTCAGATCTTTCTGAAGGGCGATGGCTTCAACTGGGGTTTGCTCTTCAGGTACCCTAAGACATTTCTTAAGTTGGGAGACGTGAAACACATTGTGCACGTCTGACAAAATCTCCAGAGCTCCAACCGATAGGCAACTTCTCCTCGCTTGGCAGTAATCGGGAACGGGCCTATGTATCTTGGCGCGAGCTTCCCTTTTACTTTAAACCTTCGAGTTCCACGGAGTGGGGAAACCTTGAGATATACATTATCTCCAACTTCAAAGTTCAATTTCCTTCGTCGGTTGTCAGCATAACTCTTTTGTCGAGCCTGAGCTGCTTGAAGACGGTCTCTGATCAGTCGAACCTTCTTCTTACGCTTGAGAGTATCTCGTCCAAGATGTACCTTCACCTGATTCTGACCAATGCAGAGGGGTTCTGCATTTTCTTCCATAGAGTGCTTCAAACGGGGACATTTTCAGACTAGACTGATAGCTGTTGTTATATGCAAACTCGGCATATGGTAGACACTTTTCCCAGTCTACGGTAAACTCCAAAGCACAAGCTCGAAGCATGTCTTCAAGAATTTGGTTTGTCCTTTCTGTTTGACCATCGGTCCGAGGGTGGTAAGTCAGCATCAAGGCAAGGTGCGCCCAAGGGCATCATGCAACTAGCCTAAATGCGAGGTGAATTGAGAACCTCGATCCGAGACTATCCTCTTGGGTACTCCATGCAAGCATACAATGCGAGCCATATATAACTCTGCTAATTTATCCCTTTGAAAGTTGTCCTTACGGATGAAATGAGCTACCTTAGTCAATCTATCCACTATGACCCACACCGAATCATATCCAGATTTGGTTCGTGGCAATCAGTAATGAAATCCATTCCGATTTCTTCCCATTTCCACCGGGTATTTGCGTGGTTGAAGCAATCCGCTGGGCCTTTGATGTTCGGCTTTGACTACCGGCATACATCACAACAAGCTACATACTCGCTATGTCTCTTTTCATTCGCGCCACCAATACAAAGTTTTCAAGTCTTGATACATCTTGTGCCGCCGGGTGCGAGTATATCCCGAGCCGGGCTTCTTTCGTAATCAGTCCTTGAGTTCCTTCCGTGGGGAACAAGGAGGCGCTTTTCAAACCATAGGATTCCTTGCGATCTTCAATCAACTTCGGCCTTTCCTTCGCCATGAGTTGCTTGAACCTCCGACTCGAATGTCCTAGTTGGGCGGTCTTGATCCGATCTTCCGAGTTGGACGTGCTTCTACAGCATCCGTGGCACCTTGTTCTATCAACCAAAGGTTGAGCCTTTCAAATTCCTTGTGGAGCTCCTACACGCTTGCTCTGAACCAAGATATTATTGCAGTAGGGCTTGCGGCTCAATGTGTCAGCGACCACATTAGCCTTTCCAGGATGGTAATGAACATCCAAATTGTAATCCTTTATTAGCTCTAGCCATCTTCTTTGCCAAGGTTGAGATCCGATTGAGTGAAGATGTACTTGAGACTCTTATGGTCCATGTAAATGTTACAATGATTCCCAATTAAGTAATGCCGCCAAATTTTTAGGGCATGCACTACTGCTGCTAACTCCAAATCATGAGTTGGGTAGTTGTCTTCGTGAGGGCGGAGTTGTCTGGATGCATAGGCTACCACTTTTCCTCCTTGCATGAGGACACATCCAAGCCCTTGGCGCGAGGCGCCACAATAGACTTCAAGTCCCGATGTATGTCCGTATAACAAGCACAAAGTGCAAGTCAATCTCTTCTTTAATTCTTGGAAACTCGCCACAAGCTTTGGTCCAATCATACTTCTTTTCCTTTTTCAGTAGCTTGGGTCATCGGCTTGAGATCTTTGAGAACCCTTCTATGAAGCGCCTGTAATATCCGCCAAACCGAGAAAACTACGCACTCGACATCGATGCAAATGCCGCTCCATTCGCCATTCTGCCTTCTACTTTGGATGGATCTACAACAATTCCTCCTGCGGATACAATGTGACCGAGGAAACTGATCTTCTGAAGCCAAAAGTCACATTTATCGAACTTAGCAAAAGTCGGTGATCCTCAAAGATTTCTAGGACCAATCGCAGATGATGGGCATGCTCTTCTTGAGTCCTAGAGTAGATCAAGATGTCGTCTATAAATACGACCACAAACTTGTCTAGGTAGTCCATGAATACTTTATTCATGAGGTTCATGAAGTAAGCTTCATGCATTGGTTAATCCAAACGGCATTACCGTGAACTCAAACAGGCCATACAGAGTGGTAAAAGCCGTCTTAGGAATATCCTCATTTCTGATCTTGAGTTGATGGTACCCAGATCTTAGGTCTATCTTGGAGAAAATCTGCGCTCCCGATAATCGATCAAACAGTCGCCAATGCGGGCAGGGGTACTTGTTTTTAATCGTAACATCATTAAGTCCTCAGAATCCACACACACCGCTGAGCCATCCTTCTTCCTTACAAAGAGCACGGGAACCCTGTGGAGAAGAACTAGGTCCGATAAATCCTTTTTCCCGCAGATCTCGAGCCGGGTCTTGAGTTCTTCCAGCCATCGACGGCCATCCGATAAGGTCTCTTGGCAATTGAGCCGCCCCGGCTTCAAGTTGATCACAAACTCAACATCTCTATCTGGAGGCATGCCTGCAATTCATCCGAAAGACATCGGATAAGCTTGACTACGGTGTTGTCTCTAGGGACAATTCCTCCAGTGGTGGACCAAGAAAATGTAAGGAGGAACGATCCACACTAACTTCTATTACGATCCTCGAATCTTGGTGAGCACCACCTTTCTTGGCACGCCTATTATTCCATGGTATCCGCCAACCAATCCATCCCTAGGATGATATCCAGAGTTTGGGATTCTAGCACAATGAGGGTTGCTAGGAATCCAGAGTTTTCAAGGAAATCTCTACTTTGGGTGACCGAGGTAGCAAAGAGAGATCCCTGTGAACTTAGCACCACAGTGTTTCTTTAACTCAAAGGTTGGCGGCTTAAGCCTTTCAACAAACTTCCTTGAAACAAAAGAGTGCAAGCTCCGTAATCAAATAAAACTTGTGCAGCAATCGAATTAACAGAGAACGCACCCATTAGCACTACCGAGGCTTCCCGGCCTCCTCTGCGTGACATGATTCACACGGCCACGGCTCGGTGCCTGAGTAGACCTTGAGGCTTGAGATGACTGAAACTCTTGCTTTGGCCGATCCTTGGCCCGATGTCGGGCGCTCCTGGTTTAGTCTTCGCAGCGGTATTCTGACGGTGAGGGCATCTATTAGCAAAATGCCCCTTCTCTCCACAACTATAGCAACGAAGATCACCGCAGGTTGATCATGCAGTGGCCCAGTGGGGCGAAGGTTGTGGAAACCGCTTCCTTGAGTACGCGGGGTAGAAACTGTAGTCTTCTGGGGCACACGCGGGGGTCCAAGGAAGCACCGCTTTGGAAAGGGGTCCTCGAGGATAGCCGCCTGTGGCCTCTCGAAAAGCTAGCTTGCGCTATGGCTAGCTTCGCGGTCCTCTTCTCATTTTCCGAATTAGGGCCTTGTTGATGAGGTGGTGGAAGCCGAGTAGTCGTGAAGAATGAGTTGGCCTCTCATCTCCTCACGCATACCTTCAATAAAGCAATCAATCTTTTCTTCTTCATTTGCTATGTCATCAATCATAGCGAGCGAGCCGATTGAACTTAGTGAGATACTCATTCACCGATAGGTTGCCTTGCTTAAGAGACTCAATTGCTTTTTCTTCAACCTCATTGTGCCACCGCACAAAGTTTGCTCAAAGTCGACTTGAATTCACCACTAATTGGTTGCCAATCGGGCCAGCCCCACTTGGGGATTTCGCCATTACCTCTTCTGCGTAGTGGTTTGGCCGATTCCTCGTCAAGATGATGCTATGTCCCGGCCAGCTTCTTCTTCTTCTTCTTCTGCCGTCTTTGTCGCCGAGTGCCCGTGGCAAGGTAATTATCCCACCATGCCAGCCGCCCTTTGAGCCGGTGGGTGGCAAAGTCCACCTGCCTTCTTCTCGAGCAACGGCTAACCGAGCTTCTTCTCAGATCACGGAGCCGCCTTCGCTTCAAGAGGCTCACTTGCCGCCGCAAGGTAAGTGGCCTAGTGCGAAGAAAGTCCGCCATTTTGAAGTGCGGCGGCGCCCCGTCTGCTGATCGCTCAACAGGCTTGCAGACCTGAGTTTGTCGCAAAGATTACTTGGGCCAAGGTCGGGTTTGTCGGTGGTGGCGGTGGCGGTTCTCGCTTGACCACGACCTTGGCCATTTCCACTCGCTCTTCCACGACCTCTTGCAAAGGCTCACGGCGAGCAGCAGCTTTTCCGGGAGGCATCTCAAGAAAAACTGAGGCTTAGAGCTAAAGAGGGGTTATACGAGGTTGGCTAGTCCTCTAGAATAGCATAAAGAAACTCAATCAAACAAGATCAAATAAATACAACACAAAGTCCATAACGATCATTACATAATAAGGGAGTTAAACATTACATGACTTTAGAACACAAGATATAGGCCGTATAAGCCATGATGCTGTACAAACATTTGTCTACAAAAGAAAAGAGCAAAAGAGTGCTTGCAACCAAAGACGCCAGCAAGCACCGCTAGCTAACCTATTCTAAGCTCGACTACTCCACCTACGGTCGCCGACCGCCGCAGCCGCGCAGCTGTTCGGGAACGGAGCGGAGCGGCCCGGTGAAGGACGTGAAGTAGAGCGGAGCGGTCGCTACCGGCGCCGGGCGATCGGAGCGGAGCGGCCAAGGCCCATGGCCGGACTCTCCGGCGACGATGCGGGCGGCGGATCGAGGCGCCGCACACTCATGCGGCCGCCCTCCTCGTGAGAGCCGGAGAGGCCGACCGAGTGTCCCGACGCCGAGGCGGCGGCCGAGCCGGGACCGCGGTGGTGGCAGTGAGACGCGCCAACTCGTGAGAGCGGCGCCCTCTCTTGGGCGGCAGCGCGTGGGCCTCGCCGGTCCCGATCGTGTTGTTGCGAGGGTGTCGGAGTGGGCATAATCGCCGCTGAGTAACATCCCGAGCCGGGCCACCTCCTCCATGGCGGCGCTTGATAGTCGCCGCCATGGCTCGAGTAAGCCGGACTCGCTGGGTCAAGCGGGGTCGTTGTCCTCGGCGCCGAAGACCTCCGAGTCCGCTCTCCGCCGTGAGATACGGAAGAAGCGTAAGCGACTCAAAGAAGAGATCTCGATAGCCAAGACAGCGGTCTTGGCGACACGAGCGGCGCCCCGATCGCGTCGTGGCGGTGTGGCGAGGTGCGCCGCTCGAAGGTGGGGGTTGAACTCGCCGGTCCTGGCGTAGAGGAAAACCTCCACGATCCAAGACTCGCGGTCCAAGATCCTCGTCGTCCGGCCTCTATAGAGAGGAGGACGGGTGAACCCAAGGTACTGCATCAGTTGACGAAGGAGATCCACATATTGCCCTTCGTTCTCTGCGTGGGAGTAGTAGTCCCATGGTCCATCAGACGAAGGGGAAGCCATCTACAAATTTTTGAAACAAGAGACAAGTCAGTAAACCAAAAGAAAAATATGGGTAAGTACAGAACTAAGAGTGATGAGTAAAGCAATAATACTTTATATTTTTGCAAAAGTTTTTCTTAGTGTTTTGAAAATAGGACTCAAGTCCTTAGGCTCGACTCAGCCTAACTAAGACTCCTACGACGTATGCTCTAATACCACTGTGTGGACCCGGATTTGAGAACCCGAATCCTCTGTGAAACCATGTACTACTCCTCGATCAAGAGGTAGCACTCACATGTACATTATCAGATCATCTCATACAAAGTGAAATAAGACCAACACAAATATTACAGACCAAAGGTAACATAAACCGCGTCGGGTCAAGTTTCTGTATGGCCACAAAGCCAAATGTGTTACATCACAAAAGATCGTGGCTACAATGAAGCAAAGGGGATGGGGCGATCTCTCCACAGTGCAATGATCGGGTGTTTTGTGTATGACTAATATTATCCGAGAGCCTAGATAATATTAGTTATACACAAGTACCAACAAGTCTACTAGATCAAGTAGATCTAAACTACGTAACTAGACTACTCTTCATCGCGCCCTTGTCCATCGGCTCGGATCCTCATAATATGCATAGTCTCCTTGGTCCGGATCATCCAAGGGTTTTGGGAGAGCGAGGGTGAGCACAACTACCGTGCTCATGAGCCGACACAAATGATGCAATAATATTCATGCGTAGTTTAACAAGGAAGGCTCGGGTTCTTTTATTTATGTAAAGCAACATTTATAAATGTGAATATTAGGAAGTCCTATCTTTTAGCATTTTAACCAAAGTTGCATTTTTAAAGAGATTAATTATGCAATAAGTAATAACAGCAGAGATTCCCTCCATCGGAAACTCTGTCTCATGCTTCTTTTTCTTGTGGTGGTCATACCCACCTATTACCAAAGACCTGTAAGAATACCTGTGGAAAAACCAATCCAAGGCTAGGTGAGCCTGCACATTTTTCAACCCACCCACGTAAGTTTTTGAAATAGAACTAACTCTTATGAGCTCACCGCCGCCCTTGACCGTGGGCACTACTGCTCGAATGCTTTTATTCTCTGCAGAGATTGTACATCTTTACCCACAAGAGATAATCAGCTTGATATGTACACACGTTTCCGTAGACATGTGAATCAAGGGGAGACTATCACAAGGCCTTTACAAGGCATCCCTCGATATTTGCCGCACCCGCTAAGGTTTCACCTGAGCGGGGTTTCGTTCCCGTGGGACCCGACAACCACTACGCCCAGACCCCCTCTTGCGCCATGCAACTTACGCCTAGGGTCCCGCAGTTACATTCCCAATCGTAGCCTCTGGGCTCACGGCATTGGGAGCCCTCCAATGGTGCAAATGCACTGTGGACACCAATTAATTAGCCAGTCGACACCATTATAGACTTGTGGTCGCATCTGCTTACAATAAGAGGTCATCACAGATTAAGTCCTTAAGATTATCTCAGGCGGTTCTTACCACATACCTATCGCTCTCTCGTACGCACGGCACCCACCATTCTCTCCATCCGCCCAGATGGGTATTAGCAAATTTTAGAGTTTTGGAGAGGTATAAAACAAATTATCCAACCAATTCAGTCATTCTCCCCAATGACTGCCCAAAACAATTTTTATGATAAAAAGGATGGTGATTTGGGGTAGATAATACCCCGGTACTTAAACAAGTCTAGCATGGCATTTAAGTACGACCTATAACTAGTATGTTACCGATATTTACTAGGGTGACAAGGATACTGGAGTTCAACTTTCAAGGAATGGCATATTAATTTATTAATCAACAAATAGGCATTTAACTACCTTAGAGTGTTTGACATATGTTTGCATAAAAATTAAAGCATGCAATTTGATACTTTAACAGAATATAATTTGCATAAAATGTGGGATCAATATAATCAAAGTGTTGACTCGCCTTGGTTATAGGTAGAGGGATCTAGGTCTTCTTGAGCTAGTCCGAGGTGGGGGTCTTCCGCTTCTTCGAACCCTACTCGAACGGATGTACCGGAAAAGACACAAAAAGAAAAGAGAGCAAATAAATACACATCACCAAGCAAATGAACTCCAAATTAAGCAAGACCAGTACCATTAGTAAGGTCTTGATTTTAGAAAAATTTAGGAAAAAGATTCATAATTTTTGGAGCTATAATGAGAGAGATATGGATTTTTGAAGTTTTAAACAGGATTTACAATAGAAAAGAAAACAGAGAAAGCCGGTTTAATCTAGAGGCGACACGTGTCGGGCGCACATTGGCGCGGTGCACGCAAGATCGTGGCGTGGGCGAAGGCCAAGACGCTGCGCCGAGTCCACGGTGCACTGGTCTCACTAATAGTGCCTCGCCCACTTGTCACCAAAGAAACCAAAACAGCGTTAACCCTTGCCATTATCAGGCGGCGGGTCCACACGCCAGCGATACTGCATCGTCACTTAGGGCTAATTAAACCGGGTTTAACGACAACAGAATAGTAATCACGGCAATAACCGCTCTGATGGATGATGGCGTCCGACAACGCGCGCCAAGGAGAAGCCGGGTGGCGCGGCTCGTCGCCGGCGGAGGAGGGCGGCGCGCCGAGGTTACCCAAATGGGTTCCCCTCGGTGGCGGTCCCGTGACGGGTGGCGGCGCCGAGGTTGGCCGAGCGGCGGCGCGGCCAAGGAGGCGGCGGCGCGAGCTCGGCCGGAGCGGAAGATGACCAGCGCGGCGCCGAGAAGTGGGGAGCACAACCTCGGTGGGGTCCTCCGTAGCTCACCTGGCCAACAATGGCGGCGGGAGCTGGCCGGTCCGGGGAGATCGGCGGTGGAGAGGGAGGCGGCCGGGAGCGGAGAAGAAGAAGTCGATCCGGAGCTACGGTGGTCCGGAGGCTTCGGGCTTGGAGGGGAGCACTCCTGGGTGGTGGTGGCGCACGGTGACGGGGTGGCGGCGCCGGGAGCTCGCCGGAGGAGGGGGACCGGTGGTGGAGCGGCTCGGTGAAGGGGAAAAAATCGCAAAGCGCCGCGCTACCGGGAGCAAGGGAGTGGAGCGGGGAGGTAGAAGGGGTGCTTGGGGTTCTTGTAGGCGACCGAAAAAGGGAAGGGCCGAAGGGAGAGAATCTTGGCAACGTTGAGTCCCGAGGAGCTCAGATGGCTCTCAGGCGCACGCTGAGTAGGTGGAGCAGCAAGCATGGGCGCGGATGGCCGTCGCAGGGCAGTGGCGCTGGGACAGCCAGAGGAGGGTGACGGTGTGGCGGAGTTGATGGCGGCATGCACGAGGCGACGGAGTTGGTGTTGACGCCGCACGGAGAGAGACGGCGGCGGGAGAGAGAGAGAGAGAAGACGGCTCTGGGAGAGGTCGGGCCGAGCCAATTGTTTGGGGAAGAAGGAGGTCGGGCGAAGCCGAGGGAAAGCAGAGCGGCCGAGCACAGGCGCCACTGGGAAATGGGGTTGGCCTACCGAGCTAGAAACGGCCGAGCCTAAGGGGAGGAGGGTTAGCTGGATTGGGTTAAGGCCCCAAAACCGAAAAGAGGAGATACAACTAGAATTTGAGATTTTGAAAGTGCCAAAACATTTGAAACACAAACTCGAGCTTGAAAGCAACTCACAAACTTTTCGAAAATACCGCTGATTGAACTGCGAATCAAATACAGAAGACGAAAAGTAGACACTATTCACCATTCGAAAACGGGTGTTACAAAGGGTTCCTCGTGATCGCGGTTCATTTCTCGCATCGAATCAATAAATAGTACAAAGATCTATCAACTCGGTTTGACCGTATCGGTATTCGGTATGTTTTTGAATTTTTTTTGTTTTTCCATGGTTCGTAATGTGCCTACTGCTCATTGGCCGCTCCGAGTGCTCGGTGACTTTCATAGGTCCTGTTTGGTATGACTCCGCTTCAAATTTTAGTAACTCCAATTCATGTTTTACTCTTAGATCCACTCCCCTGAGAAGTTAGAGTAGTCTAAGTAGATGTTTGGTTGGGAAGCTAACTCCAACTCTATGAATGAGAATGATCTATGTAAAAAGACAAAAGTAACCTTGGTTTTATGATTTGTATTTTTATTAGTTTTTTACTGTTTATGTGGTATTTCGACTGATTAACACCACCGAGATGAACTTTTACTTTTTGCATTGGAGCGTATTTACAAACAGTAGCTAATCCGGATGTGTTCTAATATGCATATTTACTTGAGACAACATGCCTAAGATAAAAGACAAGCCGTGTCAAATATCCTGAAGGATCAGTGATTTGGAAGCCAAAGTGAGAGAAGGTGTGCACATATGCGTAATCTGTAATAACTTGTTTTTTTTTCCTTGGAAAATCGTTCGTTCCAAAGAGACCGTACAGATGTAATGAAACCATTTCCTTTGGAAACCGTATGAACACCAAGATAATTAACATCTAATTGCATAAATATAAATGAGTATTACAGGGAAAAGTCCATAAAGTCAAACATGTGAAGTTCATAACATAAGTCCATAACAAAGACAAACATATATATTTGACAGAAAATTAATAAGAGGTCACATTATCTTTGCTAACTCACTTTCAGACCATTCCAAGTCACCAAGAAGTAGCTATGCTAGTGGCAAGCTTATCCCGAAATGTATCCATATACCGATCATTCAATTGTGATCTTGACCCATCCAAAGCATCTTAAGAAATTGCACATTTTCGATATCTAAAAGGAATGATAGGGACATAGTTAGAATCTCGGTCGCACCTACAGAAATGCTACTCCCCGCTACCATGCTCATGTATGAAGTTGTGGAGCGCCATAGTAGCCGCAACAATTATCTTTTGCTTGGTCGTTTGATAGCTTGGCATCTTGAGTAGAATTACCCACTTCATCTTTCATACACCAAATGTTCGCTCAACTATATTACACACAGAGGAGTGTACCCTGTTGAACTTTTTCTTTGCAGTAGTTGGTTCAACACCTATGTGGAACTCAGGAACTTGATACTTTTCGCCCTTGAATAGGGCTAGGTACCCTGGTAGATTAGGATAGTTGGCATCAACAAGGTAATGTTGCCTGAACCAAAAGTAATATAAAGTTTTACTACATGTTTTCGAAAGAAGTAATTTATCCAAAAGCAAAGAGAGTTACCCAATGGCGGATGTGGGAAGACACCTCGGTCTACTCTCAATGCATGATATAGCACACTAATGCATGATATAGCACACTAGCGTCACGCATAGCCCCTAGTTGACCAATGGATGCATAAGTGAAACACATATCGAAGTCCACAACTACCATCACATTCTGAGAGGAATTTCCGGACCTTCCAATGTATCTCACTTGTTGTTCTAGTAGAAGAGTTGCGCGTATATGAGTCCCATCAAGAGCACCTATGCAATCCTTAAAATATGGCCAAGCCCTTCGATCATCTTTAATCCTACTATTGATGGTGGAGAAGTTTGGATCCTTTGGTTTTACGTAATCTACAGACATTGCAACCACACATTCTAGCACTTCTTGAAAATTCCGACTAATGGTCTCACCCGAGTGCTTGAACCGGTTTTGTATTTTCCTATTCGATTCACCCGCACCGCATACCCATAAGAAGATTTCAAGTGCCTCTAGTGTACTCATATTATATTGGTATGTTTGAGTTTATACCTACTCACCAACAAGTCATGTAGGTCAAAGAAGATTGTCTAGTTCATACGAAGCATCCTATGAGTCTCCCCGGAGTAGCCAATGTCTCCTTCAACCAACCCATCCCACTGAGACGTGAAGTCCACATTTTTCTCTTCTCCATGTAGGTTGAATAGTACTCCGCAACAATGGATGCCCTCGCTAGAGAAATGAAATCTATAGCATGCTTTGCTCGCATGATCTTCTCTCTAACTTTGCTCTCTTCGTCACTATCACTTTCACAAGACAACATCTGTACATTTCATCACAATCGTGAGATTCCAAGCTACAATATGGACAACAAGCCATATATGGAGAGCAACATAAAAGACAAAAGAAGGAAGCTAATATGACCACATAAGGTTTTGATCAAACATATATAAGAAGGAAGGTAACATAAAAAGCAAGCAAACATGAAGTTCATATAATATCCCAACATAGGGTTCTCAGTCTTACATAGATAGAATATGGTTCACGAATGAGCTAATACAACAACATAAGAAGGAAGCTAACATAAAAAAAAGCAAACAAACATAAAGTTCATACAATATCGCAACATGCCATAATCAATTCCCATACTCCTTGTACTTCCTGTTAAGCCACTCAAAATGAGCTTGTGAATGCGCAAGGTTTTGAACATCTCCTTTTGCTCCCTCTTCAAAAACAACTCAGTGGCAATAAAGTACTCATCACTACCTAGAGAGGTACTACATTCTTCCACCCAGTTCATCACAACATCTATGGAGCAAGGGTCATCTTTCATTTCAAATGACTGCAATGCTAATTGAGATTTCTCTGCCATGTTAGCCATCTTTATGATTTGATCTTGTATGACTTGATCCGAGCTTGACTTAGGCTTTTTGTCCATCCCAATAGGTGCACGAGCTACTCTCTTGCCTTTTCCATTGGAGGGGGGCTCCTCCTCAAGTTCGGTCTCATCCATCTCCTGAATGTCATCCTCAGTATGAAGGTTCACAGTTTGGGTATTCTCAGCTTGTGTTTGAGGCAATATACCCATTGCCGGAGACCAATAGTCATCACCATCATTGGTGATATCTTCAACATCTTGCTTAGAAGGCCTTCATTTTGAAGAAAATTTTTGCAAAACTTTATTGCCCCTGGAATTTCCTGTGAAAAATAAGACACTGATTAGGATAAATAAGAAGTATGTGCTACCCCAAGTGAAAAAATGAAACAACACTTACTATGTTAATCTTCTTCCACCATGGAAGGGGTTGAGAAATTGTGTCTTTCTCACTGTCCCAGCCAGAATTGGTCTCCCTTGTGTTGAGTTTTTTTTTCCAAATGGTGTAATCGGACTTCAACTTATCTCATTTATTCTTGAATTGTGTCTTAGTGTATTCGAGGCCCGTTATATCCTTAAACCCCTTAGCTACCTCTCGCATATCCTACAATGCTCAAGTGGGTGTTTGGCCGGTTCGCAATCCTAACTTATTCCGTAAATAACTCACACACTACCCTAAGGTGTTCATCATTCCACTCAATAGAACCTATCATCCGCATGCTGTAGCATTCCTACATGCATCAATATAAACTAACCAAGCACATAAAATGAGTTCACATAATAGTTATGTCCATAATGCAAGTTTAGTTCTATCCATAATGCACGTACTTGCCACTCATGTCAGTGCATACTAGTCAGTAAACTTGTGCCCATGATCCAAATAGTTTTCATTAGGACTAGCATGAGCATTACTTCAGCTTGATCTACAAATTAACCAACTTGTGCATGGTCACCTTTTAATCACAAATTCACCTATAAGATTATTGTACATAGGCTAAAAGGAATGAAAGGGAATGCACTAAATTACTCACAATAGCACTACATCATGTGGTTAGGTCCACTTCGCATTCCAAAAAATCATGTTCCTGATCAATCTTATTTGCCTAGACAAGCATGATTAGTGGGTTAATCTTGATCTGACCATTAACAACTAGTGTTTGCATTATCGATATCCTGAGTTCCTGACCTCCATTAACCAATCCACTTCTCACCATTAGCTCAATTTGTGGTAATATATGGTAAGTTATCCATAGCTAATTCCATCTACTCCATGCAAGGATCAGATGCTACCAACTCTTCAGTAGCTACAATTCAATTTACAGAAACTATGCCATGAGCCCATAATCACTGCAACCATGCTACTGCTATTTGAAACTTTAAGCAAAAGTAGGATCAAGTTTGGTAGCTTCGCTCAACAAACCCAAAACTTGACTAGCACAAAACTAATATCTAGCACCAAACTAATATGGACATACAGACTACATTCATATTTTTGGCAATGGCAATGACATAATTTTCGGTAATTTTTGGCCAACTACATTCATATGCTAACATCTACATGAACAACTACATTCACATGTTAAGGAGTTTTGGCCATGTTGACAAATCTCAACAGAGATCAACCAATCTCAACATATCAACACAGATCGAATACGAGCAGAGGCAAATCTCCATGGGGGCTCACCTTCAAGATGTGTGGTCAGGGGATGCCGAGGCCGAGTGCGCTGGGGGAGGAGTCGCCACCGGGGACTTGGGAGCTGCCGCCCTCGCTGCTTCTTCCACTTGGGAGGACCGGGCCGGGGAAGAAGAGGTCGTCACGGAGGAAGAACCACCGCCGAGGAGGAGTCACCGTCGGGGAGTTGGGAGCCGCTACCCTGGTCGTCACTATTGGGGACTTAGGGCCCACCGCCCTGGCCGTCTCCTAGCTGTGAAGGGGTGGGGGATGCGAAGGGGCTGTGAACGGGTGGGTGCTGCAAATGGGCAAGGGCTGTGAAGGGATGCAAAGGGGTGGGGGATGCAAAGGGCTGGGGGTGGGAAGGGTAGGGTAGTTGAGAGCCATTTTGCAAGTAATTTCTCTCAACTTCCAGGAGTATTTTTCATTATTGGTCCATAGCTCCCCACTTGGAGCAAGATTTCATGTGCTCTCAAAAATTGTACTAGGGGCTGCTTCACTCCAGGTTGCTCCAACTCCAAAAGTTTTATGGAGTTAGTCTGTTTGGCACAGCTCTACAACTAAGAAGCTGGAAGTAGGAGTTATACCAAACAGGGCCATAACTGGTTGATGGGCATGGGTGGCTTTGTTGGGCTTCTAGCGATTGGTCTGCTGCCACTCGCTCCTTAGATCCTGGAACAACGCAAGGGCTTTGCTGGTACATGGATGATTTTAAATGCAGGCAACAATGGTACGTAATTCAAAATCATTACACACAGTTGATCCCCCACGCAGTACCGATTGTCTAAAACTCTAAATGTTAGCCATGGATGGATGGACAAGAGAGAGAGAGCCTTCAAAATAATCTAGTTAAATAAAGTGCCATCATGGCTAATGACAAGAAAAATACCCAGTAATTCATTCTCAAGTCCGCAAGTCCCCAACTCACTGTATCATTCTCAATTTGCATTAACTTTGGTAAATTTGATATTTATAGATATTGTACTGAAATAAATTGGTATTTACCAACACTGAACTGTACTTTTAAAAATGAAGCATTTACTGAACTAATAATATTGTATTTATCGAGTATACCATATTTACCATATTATTTAAACCAAAAATCATGAAAGAACACCGCTTGCACTGTGAACCCACGACCTAAGCTAGGAGTATTTTGAGGTTTTACTGGGCCTATTGTTTACTGATCCCAAAGAAGCTACCTCGGGACTGGGTCCCCCACAAATCCCCACACAAGCCAGTACTACTACTCCTACTCCTTTAGCATGAATATTGTGTGGTAGGTCTGGGACTACTTACTTAAATAATCCTCATGATCTTCTACCCTACACCCCACGCATGCTACACCACACGAAGTACATAAGCTTCGCACGTTTGAGGCAATAACAAAACTAGCCTCCTCACCGAATTAATTGAAAAAATGGCACCACGGAACCATCAGCTGTGACACATCATCTTGTCTGTGCCCCTAGCTTGAAGCCCAATGTCCATGTCCCTTAACCAGAAGCCCATTGTACATGCCCCTAGGGGACTCACCATGTATGTGCCTAAAGGCACGACATTGCCTCTTTCGTGCGCCTGGAGCACGGACAAGGCTTGGTCGGTCGGTTGAAATGGTTGAAAATTTGAGAACACTGATTTTTTATATTGTTTGACATATTTGAACACTATTTAATACTATTTAACACTTTTAAAAAATTCACTTTAAAAAAATTCTGTCGAGAGCACATATTTCTTTTTTTACCTCGTACTCGCAACTTCAAATGTAATATCACGGCGCAACATAGCACATGCGGCTTCAAACTTGGGTGTCAATTGTCACCATCGCCACACTTCGCTGCCCTCGGTGGCTCGGTGTGTTGATGGACAGTGGTGGCCTAGTACCCTTGTTTCCAGGGTTAGGTTGCCGCCTACTTACTCGTGTCACTATTGCAGCCTCGCTCTCGCACATTCGCCCATGAGTCGAAGCATATGGTTACGGTGTTTTATGATCTTCATGTCAAGCATTTCAGTTAATTGGTTCATAGACAAGCTTATTTAGCCTATGATACAGTCCAACATTAAAGAATATCATCCACATTAAACCGATAAATTAACAAAGAATGTCATCCATGGTAGTGTCTACATGATACGCTCATAGAATAGGTTGCATTCCAAATAGAGCGCATCAAATCAGGCGCATGAAATTGCACGCTTTCCTTTTAGCATGATTTTTTATGTATTATCATATGTACCAAAAAAATGTATTATCACATCCATAAAAAATGTACTATCACATGAAATTATTCAAACAAATTTTTCACATAAAATCACAGAATTTCATTTCAAAAATGTATTATCACATGTTTCCTCGTGCAACCCTTCCCTTCTCCTCAAGACAAAGAGTGAAAAAAAAGAAGTAGAGTAATGGAAACCTCGAGACATCAGCCATCCTCCGGCCGCCCTACCCCTGAGTGATTTCCTCCAGCCGCAATGCTTGTTCCTACCGCCCCCTCTACCACCACTATGCGAGGGCTCGTCGCTTGCTGGTTCTAGTGTGGCGCAGGGTTCACCTTCAAGTGCTACACCTGAACGCAGTTCGTGAGGGATAGGGTGCCCGTGCTCACGCACCAAGCATGGGTGCACATGCACCCTCACCACCGCGGCCGGTGACGGTGTACTACTACCCGCTACGGCTGCCTTGTCTAGCGTATCTACTGTGTCATGCTTTCATGTGAAAAAATTTGCGGAATTTTTTTTATACATGTGATGACACATTTGAAGCTACGAGTGTCATGTGAAGCTGTTGAGCATGTCCAGTGTGATACATGAACCGTCCGGAGAGCGTGTATCCGTTCGGAGGGAGTATGGAGACCGTTGAGTGGGCGGAGGTGCTTCATCAAGCTTACTCTGGCCTAGCCAAGTTTATCCAACATCAGTGTCGTCCAGCTAAGTCATGCCAAATTGGCTACCACCTACTATCATATCCATAATATATGACTAAATGAATCCGCCCTTGGAGCCACGATGCCCCAGGTACGATGTCTGAATGGCCCTTGGTGTGGAGGAGCTCTGGCTTTCACCGTACAATGTACCAGCGACACAGGAGGGGCAATGGCCTTGATACGGTACTTCGTACTGGTCAAGGTTCTGCTGAGCGTAAACTAGGGGTGGGCGACTCCTTATCGGTTGATTGCTCATCACTCACATCCTCAACTGAAGGCTGCAAGATGGAATAACGTTAGGCAAAATCAATATTCTGAACCTAAACTGAACATCACGTACCTTCTCGATGTGCAGCGCAGATGACCGATAGAGAACACTTGAACGACCACCAATCTAAGTAGGTCGTGCGGACATCGATCACAAAAGTGATATATCCCGACGAACGTTCGGCTAGAAGATGGCATGATGTCAACACAACTTAAGGCATAATAAATAATTAGGATTTAAATTGAACCTAACTTACCTCCCCGATCTGCAGCACAGATGACTGATGCGAAGCACTAAAATGCCCGCCAGTCTCACTAGATCGTGTCGACCTAGCAGGTGAGCACGATCAGTGTCGGGACCTTGGGCCGCTAGACCCAAGCCCTTTGTGTATTTTGAATTAGTCCCAGATCAGTCGCTTGCTTACACAATTGCAACATCCATGTTATCATATCCACACAACAAGGTAGCTAATGAAGCAAACAAATTAATATTACTTAATAGCAAAAGGACCTTATGGTCAAGTCTTACAGAGGTTGCCACGTAGGGCTTAACAACAAAATATAAACTTGTAGCGAAAACAAAAACGTCTCGTGGTAGCCATCTGACATGCCCATAGGCAATCGAGTGAAGGACGCGGCCTAGTTTGCATAGTCTTCGAAGTAATCTTCCTAGTAGAACTTTGTACTCTCTGGGTTTTTTTCGACTGATCAACAAATGGCGTATAGCCGTGAGTACATAAAGTACTCAGCAACTCATAGGAAAATATATGCAAGTAGTATTCATGCAAGGCTTGAACAAGGATAGCATTATGTTTAATTTGCAGGAAGTAGTATTGACATTAAATATAATATGTAGATTGTAAAGCATAATTAAAAAGATTAATACATAAGTAATCAAGTTCTTTGAAACAACTAGTGAACACCATGTTTACTTCCCAACCATCAACCACATCCAGATCACTTCCCAACCAAACCATTCCAATATTTTTTATTACCCTCGTGTGAAATCACTAGGCATTGTCCATAACCGGAGATACAGCTATTCAAATAGGTTATACAGCTTGACCCAAAAGAGATAATTATCTTGATAAAAACATACGTTTTCCTTAGACATATGAATCAAGTAGAGACTATCACAAGGCTTTTACAAAATTGTCTTAACCTAGTTCTACCTGCTAAGGTTTCACCTCGATTTGCCCCCTCTTGTGCCATGTGGATCCATCTATAAACCCGAAAACCACACTACCACGACAGAACCAAATCAAAACATCGGTAATTATTCAACCAGGTCCACCCCATAAATAGACTTGTGGTTGCACGGTAAGACCCAGATCAATGGCGCACAAAACTAAGTCTTTAATGGCTACTCACGTGAGTCTACCATAAACCCACGACATGCTTTAACTGCACCCCATATACTGCACGATCATTCGCTTGAGTACGAAATCATTTTTGTTCAACCCAGCCAAATGATAACCCTTACTATGGCACAACAAATTTTATCAAAAGTGGCTCTGCCATAATTCAATATATCATTAAGTCAAGATTAATAGATGAAGGATATGTGATCATGAATCTCGTCGCGACTAAGCATGACTAAGCATAACACGATACCCATGTTGGTAATAAAATATGTCCAACTAAGATTAACCGAACCTATGGTGTTCAAGGATATATGCGATTACAATTATTCAAGGAGACATAATGACAATTAGGCATTTAACTATTCTCGAAACCATTTGATATAAACTTAGCAATGCATGTTGATATAACACAATATACTTTTATAAAATGGGTACGACATGATCAAATCTCTACGACTTGCCTTCATTGAAGTTTTGAGTGGCTTCGGTCGACGGGTCCAAGAACTCTTCGAAAACGCTAGAATCTATACGTACAAAAAGATCAAAATAAATAAAATAATTCCAAATAAAATTCAAAAATTACCAAACTGGAACCAAATGAAAGATACTGAATTTATATGAATTTAAAAATTTAATCACTCGAATCGAAGCTCGAACGAAGGAAAACGGGCTCTGGAAGTTTGAAAATCACATAAAATGATGAAAATCAGGATTTTCATAATTATTTTTCTAAAGAAAAATCACTTTTATTGTGTCACGTTGATGAGTGGGCCCCTCGGTCTAGTGAACCGGGTCCACGGGTGTGTGTCGGTCCATGGTGGACCGGGCTCGTGACACAATGGCTAAGCCACGTGCGCGGTGATGCAGGCTACCCCGCTAGCTGAGGGGGGACGAGGCGCTGAGGTGGCATCGAGGTGGCAACCATGTCAGCACCCGAGCCGGCAGCGCTCGGGCCCGATGGCTCGCTTATGTTCTACGCCACAGCGAGGAACGAGGGTGGTATCAAGAGAGCGAGGGAGGCAAGGGGGTTCTGGTGTGCACAGTCTCGACGACGGGACTCAACGGAACGGTTAGCGGCGAGATGTGGGCGGAGGCGGTGCTGGTGCTTTGGTGGAGCTCTAGTGACGTGGAGGTGAGCACGAGGACAAACGCACTCGTGAAGCCAATGAAGGTGACTACGACGGTGGAGGGACTTCAACGGCGGCACTAAAGCAGGAGGCGCAAGCTCCGGCCGGTGGCGGCAATTCGTGAAGCACGAGGAGGAGAGGCTGAGATAGAGAGAGGGGGTTGGGGGAAAGAAGAGGAGGAAGAGACGCGCACGGTGACTGGGATGGTGTGGCATGGGGTGGTCGTAGTGGGTGGTGGGCGTTGGGGCGGGGCGGCTGGCGCCGAGGAAGAAAGGGAGGAGATTGGGTGGTGCAGTGCTTCGGGCGCGGAGGGAGGTGAAGGAGAGGGGGCGAGGCCAAGAAAAGGGAGAAGGAGGTTCGACGCGTGATTTTTATAGAAGGGGGAGGAGGTGCCTCGCTCGTCACACCCTCTCTTGCGCCATGGCGGTGGCGGTGCGTTGGTCGCCGCACAAGACTCGCCCGAGCATAAATCATTTTGTTCATTCCCGACGGTGAGTGGTGTGAGTGGTGTACATGGGCAGAGGCACTCACATGTGGTGGCGCGGGCGGTGACGTGGCGCATGGCGCAAGCTACAGCGAGGCATGGGCGGCGACGTGGCGCATGGCGCAAGCTACAGCGAGGCATGGGCGGTGACAGAGCAGCAACGCGCAGAGGGTGGCTCACTGGAGTAGAAAAGGCAATTTAGGAGAGGAAAATTCACGACCTTGAGAGACTTAATAAAAATACTTTTAACTTTAATTTTTCTTTTTCTTTTGGACAAATTCTAAAATCTGTCGATTGAAGATAATACATATTAAAGCAGAGAGAGAGAGACCTCGTGGGAGGGTCTAGTCGAAACCGAGTGGTTCTGGTCGAAATCGAATGGTCGAGAGAGAGACTTGGTGGGAGGGTCTAGTCGAAACCGAGTGGTTCTGGTCGAAATCGAATGGCTGCTCGAAACTGATTGGTTTTGGTCGAAATCAAGTGGCTGGTCGAATCGAGTGGTTCTGATCGAAATCGAGTGGGCGGTCGAAATCGAGTCAAGTCAACTCGATTGGTTTGACCGAGTTGATTTCAAAAGGCTCAAAGGGTTGCGAATTTCTTAGACAGAGTTTCAAAGCCCCAAAAATTATAGGAAAATTCACAAAAATTCCCATAAATACGTTGGACTTAAATAAAATATTTCAACATAACATTGGTTATTAAGTTTGCAAATGAATTATTTTGTCTCTGAAATAATAGGAAATTTTTTAAAAAATCCAAAAAAATTAGAAATTACTTGAAATTTTCATCTTGACTTTAAAAACTAGAAAACCCAAATAAAACAAAATTTGAATTAATTGAAGTTTGGTTTATTCAAATTAAATTGCTTAGAATTCTGAATTTCAATTTAAGCTTTAAATTCATCCAAAAATGCTAATGATTCATTTTAATTTTTAAAACTTCAAAAAGACCCCGAAAAGTGGGAAAGCTGAAAAGAAATAGAAAGAACTCCAAGGAAGAACAACAAGGTCTTGGAAAAAAATGAATTCCAATATAAAGCATATAAAGCCAAAAAATTAAGGAAAACAATTTTTATGTACTTGGAGTTTTGATTTACTTTTTAAAATTATTTTTAATTTTGAAATTTAAAATTAAGCTTTAACAATTCAAGAAAAATCAAACGGTTATTTTTGTTTTAAAATTTTCAAAGAGGCCCAAAAATTGGGATGTTACAGTCGTCCCACCGGTGCGCAGCCTGGTGGACGTCATCTCTCAATCGACTGCAGCCTATATTCTTAATTATTTGCTTGGACTTCGCCAATATGGACTTGGCAGTACTAAGAAGCTCCGCAACGGTGTGATCTGGGCTACGGATGGCGGAATCCGATGCGTGTAAGATCCGCCGGATCAGGTCTAACTAAAGTGACACACAATAGCTTTCAGTTCCAAACAATAAAAATATCATGAGTGAAGCGAGCATAGGTTTGAGTGTTTTATAGTATCATCACATCGCGAAGCGCTGTGTCGATCGAACGAGTGACGAAGCCTCTCCTCGTGCGTGACCTACTCCTGACACTCTGGTGGAGGCGGGGTGAGTATGGTGCATGATCGTGGTACGTATCGCTCGATGTACTCACAATATATCTAAACGTCGTATGGTCGCTGCTCCTGTAGAACCTCATTGTGTGCTGTCTCCGTCCAAAACGTAATCCAATCATACTGGAGTGCTTGCTAGTCCTCAGAATATCGAGCCACCCTCGATTGCCTGCATTCGAGAATAATTTATGTGAGAAGAGCTGATATAGGTCTGAACTATAAATATTACTCGGATGGAGTTGGACTCACAAGTAGGCAGCTCATTACATCATCTTCTCATCGGGAGGGGCACAACCTGGTAGAGATCGGACTGTCATATTATGCGCTACGACGCGAAAGGCTCGCCATATGGGAAAACATAAGGTGGCACGTCGTCGCCCATAATCTGGAGTCTTGCGTGCATTGCACGGACAATCCATATGATGCTACTGTGTCCACAAAATGTGGGCTCCATGGCGACCATATGATGTTATCATCTTGCAATAATTCGAACTCGTTGTGGAACACGGGGTAGCACCTCGCCAGTCTGGCTTTGGCCTAGCGTAACTTGGCAGCAGTCCACCGAGTGCCCATAGTGGACCTGTCTATGGGGTCGTTCAACTCGGGGTACGGGTGCACTGCATTCTGGATAGTGGATGATGAGGACATCACTTCTACTGATATTAACACTCCTCATGTGCAAGCACTACTACAGAAAAGCTCATCACAGACGGTTCGTAACAGTCATCACAGACGGTTTTTGAACCGTCTGAAATTTTATGTCTGTGATAACAAAGCGTAAACCGTCTGTGATAACTCTTATCACGCATTTGTTCCAACCACGAACCGCCTCTGTGATTACAGAGTATCATAGACGGTTCGTGGTTGGAACCGTCTGTGATTCTGTAGAGTCACAAACGGTTCGTGGTTAGAACCGTCTGTGATAAGTATTTAGACCTAATTAATTTTTATCGTATTTTCAGCTAGCCTCAGGAATTGCTAACCATGCCCTCTGAAAACTAGCAAGCAGAAACATATCACAGATAATTGTTGACAACTCAAAGTGATCATTTAACTCAAAATCAATTACAGAAGAATGTTTCAAGTATATATTGTCGCTAGAGTTACAAATTGAATTACAACCAGTCAAAGTGAATTACAATATTGAATCAATTCTTTCGAGGTCATTCATCGGTGTCGACGGCATGAAACTCTCCGGTGGTGTTAACTATGTCTGCCTTGATGAAGACGCAGAGCTCTCCTCGAACGTGCGTGACCTGGTTCATCTCGAGTGCATTTAACTCTATGTTCAAGCTCTGTCGCTAGCAGGAGTAAAGTAGTAAGCATATATATTTAAATTTATAATTAGGAAATAATTATTACGAGATTGACAAACCTGGGGATCGTGCGTCCTAGAAGCAATCAATAGCGGCATGTGATGGTATACGTAGAATGCGCATAGGTGATCTCGTTTTTGCTGGCGGCACTGCAAAAATAGAATTACATATATATGTATAGTCAGTTCGAGACGCAATATTACGGAGTATGATATATGATTATTGTGTTGTAGCGCGTACCGGAAATCGCATCCTGTGAGTCAGTGTGGCGCTCGTTCCCTTGTATAAACCTCCCTCGGCAACATAGCCGATGAACGCCCTACATGATTTAAAAAACTTATCCTTGTCCATTTCAAACGAATGAAGACTACAATAGAGTTATGTGCGGAGGAAATGAACATACCTGTCGAGTATTCCTTTAAGAAGGGTGAAGTCGTGATTTTTGTTGAGTAGAGAATCAAGGTACAATACCATGTTCCTCTTTGGCACAAGAATCAGAAGAATCCAATGGAACCTACTCATGTATGTCGCTATAGTCATAAACCTGTGTTGAAACGTAATTTGTATAGCAAATATTGAAGCACTTACTTCTGGTTGTAGGGCACCATTATGTAGTCCTTGTCGTCCAGAACAAGTAATCCCATTTTTATGTAATTCTCGACGTAGGATGCGTCTTGTTTGATTGTTTGCTCAGAGACCACGTGTGGGTCGAGGAAACCCACCGGTTCTTTGATTCGACGGGCATATTTCATAATGTATCTGTACATAAGCAATGAGTTATGATATTTACCGGTATCACGTGAGTATAGAAATTGATTGTACACACTTACAGTGTCCAGCATCGTAGAAGTGAGGCGTTGAGGGCAGTTAGGTTGTATAGGTCAAATAAGTCTTCGAATCCCACGATGAAGTGGCCAGGCTCGTGGAGAAAATGCTCCCTCCCGTATCTGACAGTGATTCCAGTATGCCCCCCCTCCTCTCGGGTCTTGCGCAAGTACCAATCATGCAAAGCTTGACAAGCTAGTCCTGAGCTCTTTATTTCTGCGCCGAAGACCAACGGACTTCTGAGGGAGTATTTCACGGGTTTGAGAGGTGCCTTAATGTTCTTCGATTTCGATTTCTCCTTAACGAGGCGGCTGCGGGACGTCTTCCCGTGAGACGCCTCAGGGACCGATATGGTGACACGATTTTCTTGTCCCTTCGCCGCCTTCTCGACGGGAAGCGATGTGGCGGCCTTCTGAAGCTCTGGTTGGACTCATCGAGGGTCCTATTGGAGAGGCAGGGTCCTGTCGATATCGCATCACTGAAGGATCCAGTGCGATGTCCTCCTTGGGCCACTGGATAAAAGTATGCGTGGCATCCTCTAGTGTTCTGATTTCTTCGTTCGGGGAAATCTCCAGCGGGATGGCCATGAAATTATCATGTACCATGTCCACCTGCACCCTGGTGTAACCCTGCGCCAGCTGGGCACCGTGCTGCACTGCCCCTTCCTGGTATGGAGACACCATACCCCGCCCAGCCTCAATAGGAATCGACCCAACCATCCTCACTTGGAGCTTGCAGGGCGTTGGCCCCTACAAAATAGTACACAATTAGCTAAGGCGTCCTATAGGTCTATCTTTGGAGCATTCCAGAGATGTACATTACCTCGATGTCGTCGATCGGTAATTGCACGTCATCATGTCCAGAATTATATGTGGACACGATGCTACTCCGATGTCGAGCAGGACTTGCTCCCAAATTAACAGAGACGGCTTGCGCCTGCATGAGTTGATTTACTTGGTTCTGCAAGTTTGTTATTTGTTCTTGAAATTTTTCAATAATCACATGTTCCAACCGAGCGTCGTGCTGGTCTTTGGATCTCTTCCTACTCCTATATGTGTCGGAGTTGTGTGGGAATCCATCCCTCCAAGGTATGTAAACCCCCAACGCCTCGCGTGCGACCCGGGTGCTCCTTGTTTCCCAAGACCGTAGATAGTACATTCTTCTCCCTGTCTACTTCGAAGGAACCTTGGGAAGATGCGGAAGTCAATGCTTCCTGCAAGAGGACATCATGTTATTGTAGACACCATGAAGTTATGGACTTATTAACAATTAAGTGGTTCGAGAAATTTACCAGGCGTCGAGACACTGCCTCGTCTGCCGGGTTTGTGAAAGAGATGCTTTCCGAAGACGTGGCTGATGCCCTCGCTCTTAACCAGGCTCGAGCGCGTTAAATCGATATCTCAAAGAACGGTCGTGCGGCAAATAGTCCTCCCGCCGCCCATCGTGGTGGCTTTACCAACGCACTACCAGTGGTGCCGAGTCTGTGAGGGTGAGTGTTTTGTGCCTGGATAGCTCTGTGTGCCGCACTTTGCTCCTGAAATTCGGCCGTCGTCTTCATCTTCACGAAGGGGTCCCATGTATCCCGCGACAAAAATTGATACGTCGTGAAGGGCGTCCGACCCGTGTTCACGTACTGCGTGACAAGCAGGCTCTTGAAGGTCCTCCACGCGTGGGACATCGCCAGCAGCGCGTGCCATCGCACACGTGCCTGGTCTGCTTCAGGGAAAGTGAACGAGGTAGAAAGTTCAGTCCACAACTGGTCTCTCTGTACATCCGTCAGAGACTTCCAGGTTGGGATGGTGATGTGGACTCGTTCCCTTGCAAGTACCCCGCAGACGGTCCAGAATGTCGCAGCTGCTTTCTTGGGACTCAGCGGGATCCCGACGTCACTGACCTCCGTGATCGTCATGCGGCCCGAGGGCAATTTGGAGATTCCTCTGCCTTCTCTCCTGCGCACCACCTTGATCGGAGATCCAGATGCATTTGGCGACGTCGCTGACGGCGGCGAAGACGGTGCCTCTGTCATCTCGCTTACTTGCTATCTATATAAGTTACATATGAAATGATTACATAAACAAATAGAAGTTACCCATTGAACCTAAATAAGTCGAGAGATGCATGTGCTACATTTGTATGTTTTTTCCTTATAATATCTGTGAGCAAGATTGGTACATGATTTAGAAAAATTTCAGACCTTTCGTACTGTGAATAGCACATCCTAAGTTGATTCTACTTTCTAGAAGAGACGGTTCACTAAGCAGATGTTTTTAGGTAATACAATTAAATTGAGATCGCAGAGGCAAACGATTAAAAGTTTTGAACCGCGAAGCTTCAGACAGGCTGTACACAGTACAATTGGGGTCCCCCCTACCTAGTCAGTAAGCATAGTGGAGATCTCAGGGAAAGCCAAAGATACAAAAGTATATACAAATAATAAAATAACTATTAACTTTTTAAACATAGACTGGCTAAATCATTTTCCAAAAAAACTGATGATGGATTAATCTGTAAGTGACCCCCGTTACATGTCCAAACAACTGGTGCTTGCTTTCCTACCTCTCATAACTTGGTAAAGCATTTCAGAAGTATTGGACATTTGGACTTACATACGATCACAGTGAACAATTCGTAATTATCATTCGAATATGTTAAGTATGTGGCTGAAAATAGACCCAACGTTGAATGGTCACCCAAGTATGTCTGAAATCAAACATCGGAAGCATGGTACAAATATCAAAATATATGTTGTTGTAACAAGCCAAAAAACAAACAATACAAAATGTTTGCGACAAAATAACTTGATTTGCTACGACATAAAAGCTAAAACAGTCAATGAGATGTCTTTCTAGTATTTTTCAAGTAGGAAAAAGATAGATTTGCCAACACAAAGAACGCCATCAGAATACATTAATGCAAGTATACATGCATGTCTAATTATGCAAATACAAAGGCATCTTATTGTGTAAATAAACTAAATATAGATCTCTGTACAAATCTATTTGTGCAAATATAACTTACATGTACATCTAGTAGTGAAATTTAACCCTACCTCCCATTTCAAACAAAAGCACAGCAGAGTAAAACATCGGCTCTCTACAGAGAAGGGGAAGCGCAGGAAACTCACCGGGTGGTCGGTAGGGCGGGCGGCACCGAGGAAACCCTCGGCCTCACTGCAGAGAAGGGGCGGCGCGGGAAACTCACCGGTGGTCGGCAGGGCGGGGCGGCACTCGGCAGGCGAGGGACGATGGGAGGTGGCGCTGGTCGGAGGTGCCATCAGTGGAGGAGACCGAGGGCAGCGCCGGGCTGGTGGAAAAAGACTAAGGCAGAAGAGTGCACAACCGTTCGAGTCGGGCACTTATATAGCTGGATATCATAGATGGTTCTATGATAGAACCGTCTGTGATAATAAATCACAGACGGTTCCATAAACAAACCATCTGTGATGTTAACTATCACAAACGGTTCTGTTATGAAACCGTCTGTGATGACTTAACAGAGAAACCCTAATTTTAATATCACAGACGATTATGTAACTGGACCGTCTGTGATATGTTGATATCACAGACGGTTCATTACTAGAATCGTCTATGAGGTTAGTCATCACAGACGGTTTATTAATAGAACCGTGCGTGATGTGGCTGTTACACACATATGTAGAGTCACGGATCTCAACGAACGGGCCAGATGCATTGGGCCGTTCGGACCATTCCGATCAACCTGAAATCTTAACCGTTGGATCTTCCACGGGCGGAACAGATCTTATGAGCCGTTCTTTGATTGGGCCGATCGGACCGTCGATCTTTAGATCAACGACCCACCTTCATTCAAATGTTCGGACCGTCTATTTCAGACGCGTATAACTTGGATCGTTTCTGACCGTTGGATGTATAATCGATGGCTCTGATTTAGTGCACCGTTCGGACCGTCCGAAACGTGCCGCGAATCTTAGCTCTGCGATGCCAAATGAACGGTCGAGATTCGATAGGCCATTCGGACCGTCCAAAATGTGCCCGTGGCTGTGAACCATTGGATCTTGATCCAACGGCTCACAATCGCCGTCTTTGAATTACACGCTGCCACGCGCGGCCGCGTATGCATCGGGCCCATCTCGCCGATCGCAGGTGCGCTCGCCGTCGCGCCCATTGGCGATGTTAGTAGCTAGCGCGAAGCTCGGTGAGAAAAGTATTAATCGCTTTATAAAATCCGAGAAAGAATTAATTTGCACACTGTTAAATATGTTAACTTCGAAAAATCATAACTAATTCATTTCAACTCCAAAATAGATGAAACCACTTCCGATACTTTTCATTTTTGATAAAATTAATATTAAAATTGGTTTCAAGCATATCTCTGTACCAGAGAGTATTATTTTGGAAAATGCACTTTTAAAATCTTTATTGTTACAAAGGAAATTGCTGATAACTTTGTAAATGCATAACTAAATCTTGGGAACTCAAAATGAGTCAAACTCAACTGTTTTGGACTTGTATTAATATTACCTTTTTAAGGTGCATAACCTTCGAATTGACTTGGATGAAGTTAAGGTGGAATTCATTTACTTGAGGCCCAGAGTTATTTCCTTAAGACCAAGTAAACCTCAGTCTTATGGAAATAACCCGGGGGTCCTCACAAATTGACCTACACCAAAAATATGCTTCTCTGGAATAAACGTTCCGCATGACGTGCATGACGTCGATGCAGTGGCGAACTTCTAAGTGCTCCCAATAAGGTAAGTCCCAAAAAATTGACCGCTTCTTCCAGATGTTTTTCTGAGGGGTCCTTAATTTACGTCCCTTTCCAAGCACAACATCGATATCCTTAACCATATCATAGACCTCTTTCCCTCTAAAAGCCCTTGGAGCTGAACCGTCCTCCTTATTTCCGCCGAATTGTTTCTTCATCTTGCGGTATGGGTGAATCCTGGGAAGGAACCTACGGTGACGCATATACACGCTTTGCGTGAGTTGTTCAGCCATACACTCTTGGTACCATCTAAGCAGTGCGGACAGGTTTTGGCTCCTTTTGTACTGAACCCCGACAGGTTACCAAGGGTAGGAAAATCATTGATGGTGCAGAATAACATGGTGCGTAAAGTGAAGTTCTCTCGTTTGTACGCATCCCATAATTGTACCCCTTCGCTCCAAAGTGTCACAAGATCTTCCAAAGAATGGTGCTAGGTACACATCAATATCGTTCCCGTGTTGCTTGGCACTTGGATAAGTAGTGACATCAAAATGTATTTCCGCTTCATACACAGCCAAGGAGGAATGATGTACATACATAGATTCACGGGCCAGGTGCTATGTCGGCTGCTCATGTTACTGAAAGGATTCATTCCGTCCGTACTCAACCCTAACCTTATGTTCCTCGGTTCCGCATCGAACTCTTCGAAGCTCCGATCGAAGTTTCTCCACCGCGTAATCGGCAGGTGTCTGAGCTTCCCATCTTTTTTACGCTCCTCCGAGTGCCAACGCATCAACCTTGCCTCCTTTCGGATCGCAAATAAACGCTTCAAACGTGGGATCACAAGCAGATACCACAACATCTTAGCAGGAGGTCCTTGCTTCGTCTTAGCAGTATTCTTACGCTTGTATTGGGATGCTTTGCACACGGGACATACATGCATGTCTGCATACTCTTTACGGTAGAGGATACAGTCGTTCAAACATGCATGTATTCTTTCTACTTCCATTCCCAATGGACAAATAACCTTCTTAGCTTGGTAGGTCGTGCTGGGCAACACGTTTCCCTTCGGAAGGATGTCAGCTAAGAGACCTAACAACACCGTAAAACTCTTGTCGGACCAACCATTGTTTGCCTTCAATTTCAGCAGTTCAAGTACGGTTGACAACCTTGTGTATTCCGGCTTGCAGCTAGGGAACAAAGGTTTCCCTGAGTCCTCCATTAAGCCCTCGAATTTACAAAACTCTCTCTCACCGTAGTTCCCTTCTGCATCGCGTAGCATCTGATCTAGATTGTCATCATGCGACCTATCCTCATCAAAAGCACATTCCATACCCTGCATATCGTTGACTTCCTCGGCGATGTCGTCATTACTGACTTTCGGTATAATCTGCTCTTCACCGTGACTGTTCCAACATGTATATCCTTTTTTGAAACCCCTTCGTATTAAGTGAGCTTCGATCTGCGCCGGGTTGTTAAACATTTTCATATTACCGCAATCAATGCATGGACAGTACATAAATTTTATCCCATTCTTCAACATATCCTGCTCGGCGGCTCTTCTAAAAGCAAACACGCCATTAATATACTCTTCACTCACACAGTTCTCAATGTACATCCAGTTTCGGTCCATCTACACGTATACGCACGTAACAAATTAATTAGTGTTAAATTATATTAATAAACCGCAAGTACCCTTCATAATGAATATTAGTGATTAGTCTAGAGTAAAAATAAAGGGTTACATATCGTTACCCTTCTCTCCAAAGTGGCGCAATGTGGGAGGAGGCAGCAGAGGTGCCGCAATGGGGGAGGAGGAGGCAGGGGTAACAGCTCAAAACGAGGGAGGAGGCAAAGGGGGTGGCTAATGGGGAGGAGGCAGCATCAGCAGCAGGGTGGCGGCGCCTCAAATGGAATGGAAAGGGGGCCTGTCGGGAGCATCTACTTATAGTGCTTGTATATCACAGACGGTTCTTTACAAGAACCGTCTGTGATAGGCATTATCACAGACGGTTCTTGAATCACAGACGGTTCTTTATACGAACCGTCTGTGATACTTATTTATCACAGACGGTTAACGAAAAACCATCTGTGATAATTTTATCACAGACGGTTCTATGGGGTGTCTAGTATAGCATATTTTGTAGTAGTGAATGTCCAATTACTCGAGCACGTGCCCGTCAACTTATTTATCAGGTAAATTCGTTTCTAGGGCTGAGTGTATTATTTGAGAACTCTGTGATGTTGCCTAACGGAGATGATTTACTTGTACTTAGGAATCTAGGACTACGACCAGTTCAAGAAGGTCTACGACCAGTTCCGCAGGGTCTACAGCCACTTCAAGAAGGCTTACGACCAGAGATAACATGGACTCCTCAAGACCACCCCAGGACCAGTCCTACGACCAGGTCTTCGACCAGAGATACCTGAATAGTGAATAAGGTGTTGTGTCATCGTTTTGGCCTAATATAGTCTTGTAAGCGTGTCGAGGTCGGAGTCCAGGTTGTGTACGCCTCTTCCCACGGCCGCACAACCCTAGGTCGACCTCCTCACGTCCCCCTATATATATACAGTAGCCGTCATAATTTAACGTGGGTTTTTCTTTGAGATTATTCTGCTTAGCAGTCTCGCCGCATGTTCGGTTGAGGAACCCCACATGGTGAGCTTCATCTATATTCGTAATACAATATCAGATTGCATCTTCTACTTTCTTGCTTGTGTTCTCGATTCGCATGCAGGAGATAGCCTTCTTGGCGAGGTCAACCGCGTTTGTCACGGTTGATAACCAACGGAGCAGTGGTGTAGTGATTGCGAGGGGTTTGATCTGTTCTGGTCGGAGCCTTTGGATCATCAACGTCGAGTTCTCCACAATCGACTTATCAGTACCTTTCGGAAGATCGGGCCATAGACATATCAGTGGACCGCCCAATAGGGAAGTACTCCGAACTCCACAACTGCAGGAGCACGTAGCAGACAACAAAGACCGATTTCAAACCGGTGTCACGCTACGAAGCATCACACAACCCCCTCTATGTGGTGCAAAGTACGATTGATCCGAAGCTGTAATGGGACATCACCCTAGGCTCCGCGTCAGCCAAAGACTCGGTAATGCGGACGAATCTGGGGTACACCCAATCGTACCGTGTGGTGGGAAACAAGGCCCAATCGAAAAGATGAAGAAGGTAAGTGATGAGGTGTGTCCTAACAACTTCGTCAGGTGCATTCGCTGGGTATTAACTGAAATTTCTCAGCCATGTCTGGGGGACACCACGGTCCCTGTCTTAGACAGCTATGCAGAACTGATGCACCAACCGGGCCTTCCAATCCGTCGGCGGACGGGCTGGAACAAGTGGCTCTCCTGTGATCGGAGATCGATCAAGAAGGAGACATCCTGGAGAGTGGTCGCCATCACTCTCCATCGAAAGTGGAAGGTGTGCGTCTCGGCTCTCCATCTGTCGACAAGTGCCGACATGAGACTACCATCCAGGGTGAATTAGCGAGCCTTAAGGTCCCAGTAATGCTTCTGAAGCACGAGGGGTGGAGGACCATCCCCATCCCCAGTGGTCCACAACTTGTTCCGGTGATGTTAGTTGTATAATGGTTCGAGTAACTCCGGTGGAGGTATGCTTTGCAAGAGATGAAAGACACAAATTATTAGTAAATAAATTAATAATAACTAAATTCATTATGACCAAATTATTTACGACTCATTAATTACAACTAAATTAATTACAAAAAATAATTACAACTAAATTAATTATGATGAATTAATTACGAGTGATTAATTGTGACGTAATTAATTACAACTAAATTAATTATGACTAAATTAATTACGACTAGTTAATCACGATTAATTTGTTGCGACTGATTAAATAACTCTAATTAATTACAACTAATTAATTTATAATTAATTAATTATGGCATGAATAATTATGTAAGATTAATTTAATTACAACTAATTAATTTAATCTATTTAATTACAACTAATTAATTATGAGTAATTAATTATGACTAATTAATTATGATAATTATGGCATGAATAATTATGTAAGATTAATTTAATCACACTAATTAGTTTAATCTATTTAATTACGACTAATTAATTACGTCTAATTAATTATGATGTAATTAATTATGATAAATTAATCACAACTAATTAACTAAGACAAAATTGGATAGGGATGTGAAACGACAAAGAGGAAAATTGTGCCCCTAAGGCACAGTGTAAACATTTTTGGCCCCAAGGGTGCGGCAGGGCGAAAAAATTAGATCGCAGGGGTCCTGTTTTGCACACGTAGTGCAACAAAATCCTCTCTCAGCACGTTAATTTATGCTATTTTTTGCATTACGATTAAAAGTGAGTTTTTTTTCCCTATAAGCGCCGAAAACTCCTCCTGTGTTCGGTCGGGTTCGGTTGGATTCGGAATGGGATTCAAGTCCATTAGCAGGACTAAGAGGAGCGCTAGTCAGCAGTGGCGTAGGCTGGTCCATCCCCACCGTCGCTCGTCACACACCGGGAGCCATCACAATCAATGCCTCTCACCCCCGCATTGATTGCACATCTTGTCCTCATGCCTTCCCTTTCCAACACCTCCATTAATGGCGCCCATACGTGCCTCCAAAAACCCTCCTGTTTCAACCTCCCCCGTACGTATTCTCTCCATCTCCATCTCTATCTCTATCTCTATTGTATTTATCCCCCCTCCAGTTCTCCCCTCCTCGCAGGCCGTCCGGCGCAGGCTTTGCTCCTCCTGTTCTTCCGCGTCTTCCTCGTAGCCAGCTTGATTAATTTTCTCCTGCTGTTTGGTTGGCTAGGTTTGTTGCTAGGCTTCTTGAGCTGCTGCTGCTACTTGCTGTGGGTTGTCATAGCTACAGGCGTAATTAGTTAGAGGCTGTATGGTACTAGATGGTTGCTGAGGCGGTGGGGTTCATGGCTCGAGCGGTGGACGGCGGCAGGGCGGCGGAGCTCGTCACCCGGGACTTCCTCGGCGGCTGCACCGCCGCCGACGACGCCAGGGAGGCAGCCGCCGGGCACGACGCCGCGGTACGCCCGTGTTTCTCATCCTTCTCTCTCTCCCTCTTACGTTTGCTTTCTTCTTCCCTGCTCAATTGGTTCCCCTGTGGTTGGTTAAGTCTTTTTAATTTGCCTGTGGATCCATTAGTTTGTTCAGTTGATGCTGAATTCCAAGAGGGAATTTGATTGCAAAGTAGTGATTTCACTATGTGCGGCGTCTTTGGTAAAACAGTAACATGACAAGAAATTCTGAGGTTTTCCGATTTGATCTTCTCTCTTTTATTTTCAAGGAAAGGTGTAGGTAAATAGGCCTAATCTAAGAGAATAGATAAACTGTAGTATTGTAATATTTTAAATCTGATTCTGATCAGAATATTGATATATGCTGACTTGCTTACAGATTGTTCTCTACCCTATAGGCTAGGGAGCACTCATATTATAGACCATTTGTGGTTTGTTTATCCTCGTATACCGTGTTATCCCGCCAACTTGACTTGAGTTCTTGTGTTATGCCCAATAAACTACTCGTCTCAATTGAGAATTCGTTACATGGGTATAGACTCGTAATGTAATTTCAACCATAGAAAACAAAAAATTAGCTTAGTGTTATCTTTACCCTCTATGATTATTTCTGCCTCGACGGCTAATTTTAACTTTCGCTGCCATGATTTCCCTGCGTGCAGCCCGGTAAGCTGTCCTTGCAGAAACACGCGTGCCCGCCAACGCCCAGGGACCTCAACCTGTTCCCCGACGCCGGCGCCGGCGCCGGCGCGTCTGCCGTCAGGCCCTTCCCGGCGGCGACGACGGCACCAGCACCGGCCACGGCGGCCCCCGCCGCGACCACCACCACCACGACGTACCACAGCGTGTGCACGATCGAGAAGGTGAAGACAGCGCTGGAGCGGTTCGAGCGCGGCAAGCAGGGGCAGGGGCAGCAGCACAGCGGCGCCGGCGCCTCCCCGTCCTCCTCGTCCGTCACCACGTCCTCCGTCAAGCGCCGCGGCGACGGCGCCGTGGAGCAGGGCGACGGCTGCGACTCCCCGTCCGCTGCCGGCGGGATGGTGGCCGCGGCGTGCCCGAGGTGCTTCCTCTACGTGCTCATCTCCCGGAGCGACCCCCGGTGCCCGCGCTGCGAGTCGCACGTGCCGCCGCCGCCGGTGCCGGCCCCCAAGAAGAAGCCGCGGATCGACCTCAACGTCAGTTTCCTGGGCACCTAGCCGGCGTGACGTAGCTACCCAAGAAGACAAGTAGATGGTTGTTATCCCCTCAGCGCGTTAGGTTTTGTGCTCCGACTCCATGTGACCACCACCAAGCTGCATGCATGATCCACCGACCGATTCGGGTACATAAGAGGTGCTCTTATTTATTTTTTTTGTTGTTTCTTCTCCTCGATTACTAGTATGCTCGGCCCCAATTCTGTTAGAAATCAATGAAGCAAACACTCTATAGAACATGATACTAGAATTCCATAATTGATCAAAGCATTTGCTGTCAACTGTTCGTTCTACGGTGATCCCCCCTCCTCCTCCTCCTCCTCCTCCTCCTCTTACATCTTACATCTTACACAGTGCATACGAGTTCAATTCTAGAACTACTTCTGTCACCAGTGCGTTGTGTGCATGACTAGTCCAGTACTTCATCATCACTGGTATGCACGCTTTCCATTCATTGCTGCAACAATAATTTATTGCCGCTGCTGTATGATGTGGCCAGTTTATTCTTAATTATTTAGGGGCATCACCTCACGTTTCCTGGCCTTTTTTCATGTTAGATGTTAGGAGTTTGACGTCGCAGCTGCCTGCAGCCTTGATGAGCTGCAGTGCAGTTTGTATAAATGGCCGGCATGAATGCCAATTAATGGGACGATGTGATGGTTGTCCGTGCCGGCTTGTCATTTGGTAGGGGATGACGAGGTAAGGCAAGCAGCCTTTAGCCATTGTAATCTAGGAGTAGCCTTTCTTTTTTTGTACTACCTAGTGGAATTTTAATGGCTTGCAGGGCAGGCAGGCCGCAGTCTACATGCCATGCAGCGTTTGCAGCTATCATCAACGTCGTGTCCTCGTAGATAGGCCGTATGCCCGTGCTTATCATCTAACGGCCGTATGTTTCGTTACAGCTACTGGGCAGGAACCACTTGGGCTCTGCCCCTTGTCACAGCTCGAGCCGAGAGGTCAAGTTGCCCCCGGTGTGATGCACTTCTATAAAGCCATGTACAGTACTTTTCACTAGCGCGCAGGAGAAGAGAAAGAAAAAAAAAAACAGGAACAACAATGTTTATCGAACAATCATCAAGGCTACGTACTCAAGTTAGTTAATTTACGACGGCCTTATTCTACCAACTTAGAAGGCTCCAAATTTCGAATTTCACGACGTCGCACGGGGATCCCCAGGACGCCCCGCTGGTTATGCCCGAACTCCGCGGCCGCGAGCTCCAGCAGCGCCACGAAGCGCGGGTGCCTCAGGAGCGTCGTCGTGCTGACCACGATCCTCTCCGCGCCGTCGCCGTCGCCGTCCCATCTCCCGTCCGTCCCGGTGATCATCGGGACGTGCCTTCTTGGGGTACTTCTCGTTGCCCATCTTGTTGTCGTTCATCCGATGGGATTTCGAGCGGAAGTGGTGGTTCGGCAAGAGGGCTTGAGTTTATAGAGGACACACGCTATGCAAGAAGAATTGCGTTTTGCAAGTTGGGATTATTGTATCTTGGTGGGTAAAATCGTGCGCCACGGTACACGCAAGTAGCTTACCTCGTCATACGTGGACTATGTTATATAGGAGATGAACTACAAGGATTAATAAAAGAATATACTAGCAAAGTTGAAAGCCATAAGCAGTTTCGGGAAACTTGGCGTGTTTTTTATGACGAAAGATCGGCAAAGTTGGGATTTTTCGGCCTTACCCTCAGGTTCGGCCTTGTGGAAAACTGCGCTCCGTAGGGGGATTGGATTGTCCGTAGTTGGCGGGTGGGCAGCGTGCGGCCGGCTGGCTGTGCATGCGCCTAGTTAAGGGCCTTATGTGGGCCTCCAATACAAGCGCAAAGAGGGCGGCCCGATTTGCAATTTCCCAGCATAACATCCGCTCAAGGAAAAAAAAAATTAAAACGTTAGGACCGTTTAGAATGCGAGAATTTTTTTCTCTGACCAGTGAAAATTGAATTGTCGTCCCTAGTGAAATTCCCACATTTACCAGAAACAAGTGTCGCGGCGAATACAAGAGCGTGAGAAATAACCAATTGGACGAATAAATGAAAACCAGGCCATTTCTGCAGCAGCTCCGCCATGCGCAGGTCCCTGAGCATCGTCGACGGCACCAACACCCTCTCGAATCCCTCGCCGTCACTGACCAGCCGTTCGTCACGTACCCTCTCGTGACCTTCCCATCGCCGGTGCCGCGGACAGCGGAGGCTCCCTCGCGGTCGCTGCACTTCCTCCACACGGCCATCTTGGTCATACCCATCATGTGGTACGTGCAGTGGCGGAGCTAGAGCCAGAATGAGAAAAAGGTCCAAAATCAGTAGGCAATGAAAATTGATGATACATAGATGCTAGATTGTTATATCAAGTTATGGTAAAATTTGTAGTCATTGAAATATCAAATGTTAATTTTGTCCACTCTTGAATATATCATGCCAAATAAATATGCCCCGAGCTCTTAAGAACGCTACTGCCTTGAATTGGAAGCATCTGCTGCTGGCAAGAATAAGCACGACTTTCGATAATTTTGATTTTGGTCTGTTTGGGGATGAAGGTAAAGAGCTAAAGAGCTAGCTACAACTTGAAATTTTGGGGGAAAGAAATAGGAGCACTGATGCAGTGGATGAACTGATGTAGGGGATTTAGGGAGAAAGATACCGAGACGGTAGTAGACTATTAGTAAATTAAACCTAAAGTATGTTAAGATTTTGTTTGAAAAGCTCAAATTACCGCCCCAAACAAGCCCTTAGGAATTTTAGGGAAGACCACTGTTGGAATTGAGCATATATGTGTAAAAACTCATTCATTCATAAAATTTCAAAGCATGCAAATTCTTATACCAGTGCAGTCGAAGTCTTACACCAGGGTAGTCGAAATCTCAAACTAGTGGTCTTAGACTAGGTTGCTCGAAGCCAAAAACCAGTATGGTCAAAATAATCTGGTCGAAGCTATAGACCATTGTGGTCAAAAGTATAGACCAGTTTGGTCGAAATAATCTGGTCGGATCCTTAAACCAATGTCGTCGTAATACGCTAGTCGAAACTATAGACCAGTGGTCGAAGTTTTAGACTAATGTACAATCAGAATCAATAAACACTGCTTAATGACCATTAATTGGCTTTGAAATAGCAGTTACCAGTGGTTTATTATGACAGTTACTAGAGAGTAATTGTCTCGACTATAAATAGGATCTGAAGACGTCTAGACAAAAGTTGACGATTCATTCCATTTTTCTATCTTCCTCTCTGATCAATTGTGCTGAGGAAATGAGCTGTTGAACCAAGTCATCCCTTCTACTTAGCGTGCACCGGAAAGGAGGGCAAGCGTAGCCATTGTTGCAGAGTTTACCTGCACAGGGCGGCAATAAGGTTTTTGGGCAACGCATCGTGTGACCGCTCTCTGCACTGCATCCTACGGCTACTCACTTCACTGCGACATCTACAATCTACACTGCATTGAATCTTCACTGTTTCATGTTCATCATCATGACTGATTGTAAGTTGCTCGTACGACCTGTTTTTTCTGCTACAATTATATTGTTGAGTATGTTTAGAAGTGCAATGAGTTGCTTGCTATTAATATCGTTTTATACATCTCTAGTTATTTATGATCTTTGCCTCATAACCAAATATGAAATTAAAATATTGTCTACATTTCTAACAATCCAGAAACCTTATTGTGGATATTTTTGTGATCTAGCAATGACTAGTGCTTATGATGCTATGAAACCTCGTGGGGTTTTCTAGTCAGAATTTTCGTAGATGATAGACAAGGGTCAAGTTTTGGCTCATATTTTTTGGGCTGTGATGGGTGATCCGACCACAGTATCCATTTACGATTGAACAGACCATGAAGTTCAACCCAGATAACAACACCGCCTTTGGATGCATACTGACCATACTGGCCGACCAACTCTATGATGTGTGCGTGGACTTCAAGTCCGCCACAGAGTTGTGGTATGCACTCGAGCACAAATATGCCAAAGTTGAGGCTGGTCGTTGGCTCTATATGTGCGAGCAATTCTTCGACTATGGTATGGATGATGCGAAGTCGATAGTTGCACAGGCTTATCAGCTTCAGGTACTGATCGGAGAGATTGCGCTTCTGGGAGGTCGCTTAGTTCAATCAGATACGGACTAGTAGTCTAGAGATACGAGCTGGTCGTAGACTAGTCGAACATAATCACTAAGTGGTCGAAACCTGGTCGTAAGGAGTTACAAACTGGTCGAGACTATATATGAACTGGTCGTATAGATATACAAGCTGGTTATTAGTAACAAGAATCTGGTCGTAGATCATATTGTTGCCAAACTTCATGTTTCATGGCGGGATTTTGCTACGGGCTTAAAGCACAAGAGAGAAGAGATATCTATTGAGGATCTCATTGCTGCTCTTGATGTGAAAGAAAAGGCAAAAGCAAAAGATGCACTAGCACGACCAATCAGAACAGTTAGATCAATGATTTGAGAGCGGATGCTTGTTCCGCATAAGTACTTTAGAGTATTGTCATAGTCTGAATGTTGCAACTGGTTTGAATAAATATGGTGACAATATAAGGCATTCGTGTTTTTGTCATATTGGTTTTGATAGTATTGCTCGAATGTCCAGATTAGATTCATTCCAAAATGTGAAATTGTCAAATGATCAAAGTGTTAAACTTGTGTACAAGCAAAACAAACCTCAAAAACACTTTAAGAGGTGTGGATATCATGGGGATATGTGCATGATCTTAGTATGATGATACAATTGGCAATGGCTTTGTTGGTTTGCCGAATCTCGTATTTTCGGAGAGTTCCAATGCTATCAGGTCTCAGGCGGTCAAAACGGCTCAGTCGCGCCGATCGGGCCGGCATGTGTGGCGATCCGACCGCCAAGCAGCAAGCGGTCGACCGTAGTCAGCCGAAGAGGCCGGCGTTCAGACCGGCTCTGTGCGGCGGTCCGACCGGCCAGAACTTCTGGTTGAGTTTGGAGCTAGGCCAAAAATAGAGTGTGTGGGCAAGAGAGGGGAGTCTCCTGCACTTGGTCTCATAATTTTTGGAGCTTCATGTCAAAAAGTTATATTCGTTTGAAATTTTCAAAGAGCTCTTGGTTTTCCAGGGTGAAATTTGGCTAAGTCCTTACTGGCGGTCTGACCGGCTAAGACAAATCGGTCCGACCGGTTTGAGGGTGGTCAGCCCGGCCATGTATGGCGGTCAGACCGGTTTCCACTTATTTATCAGCCATCTTGGCGGCGTTGTGTGTTGGTTAAGTCAAGTTTATGAGATTCAATGTTTTAATATTTCATATTGCATGTTTTGAGCTAACGTGGGTCAAGTTGTGAAGAACTTATTCCCGGAGACGATTTCTTGGTCTGTTGCTGTGCAGGTGGCTTGCAGGTCAACGACGGTCAACGGCGAGGAGGATCGGGACTAAGCTTGGATAGTTGAGGTCCAGAAAAATCATAGATGCCGGGTGAGGTCGAGTGACTCAAGCATGGCGCAGAATGGATAAGGTGGATCGAACATGCAGTTTGTTGTAGCTGGTTGGATCAAGCGGCGCTGGGGTCGGTGCAAGTGCCTTGGAGGTTCCGATGGTATTCGGACGGGAGAGACTTGCCGACATGATGAGAGCCGTTGATCAACCTACACGTGGCGAAGCAGGCGATTGCTTCGACTGTACTGGACTCGGTCCATGGAGAAGGATCGAGAAGGGGTATTTTCGTAATTTCACCAAATACCGCCTTTGTGACTCTTGACTAAACCGAGGCGCGGGTCGACGCTTGAAGAAGCGGTTTAGGTCAATCGAAGATGAAGACGACGCTTTAAAATGCGTGCGTATGTGTCCCGCTTGTATTGGGCCTTAACAGGAGCCCATTAGGTGAAGTCTTCTAGAAGCTAGGTCTCTCTATAAATAAGAGGGAGTTGCTGTGAAACAGGGTTAAGCACTTCATTTGGAAAAACCCTAGTTTGTCTTAGGGATTAGAGAGGAGATGAGAGGCTTAGGTCCTAGAGAGATATGTTGGGTGTGTGCTCATGGATTGAGCTCTTGTCCTCCTTGAGGGAGTGGTTGTAACCAGCAAACATCATGAATCAATCTATGGATGATTATTCAAAGATGAGGTTTCTTGTGTTCTTCCTTCTCTTATGATGATTTTTTGTGCTTCCTTGATCCTGTGGTTTTGGTTGGTTTCTTGACCTCATTTACCTTGCTATGACGTGTGAGAATACATCTAGGATCATATAGATCATCAATTTCCCACGAGCAAGTTTTGGATCAAGATTTTTGTTTTGCTCGGTTTTGAACCCTCCTTCGGTAAAACAAAAAAAGGTCAAACTTTGAGATAGATCTGGACGATCATTGCTTGGAATAGGTTCCAGATATACTTAGGAAGGTGTGTTCCAAATTTGTTCAAGTTTCATCGTGTAGATCAAAAGTTAGACCGATTTTCGTTTTGGTTTCGGGTTGTCTGCACTGTTTCTGGTCAGGGCCGGTCAGACAGGTTTCATAACACCGGTCAGACCTACGAGCTGTCAGACCGCTAGCTTACCGTCGGTCTGACCGCTCCAGTGAGATTGATCTCCATATTTTCGGTCTTTTGCTTCAGGGGTTATTATGATTCAGCACAAGGCTTCCTCTGTACATTTACTGATCTTCTTAGCTTTCATAGCTTTTGGAGAAAAGTTTGTGTTAAATCTAATTGAGGTGAAAATCGAGAAAGCGTCTATTCACCCCCCTCTAGTCGCCTTTTCGGTCCTACAGGTGGTATCAAAGACCGGTTAGCTCTTCTCATAGATCTTAACCGGTCTTTGGAGCCATGGCGACTGACAAGTATTCAAACAAACCACATATTTTTGATGGAGTTGATTTTACTTACTGGAAGGCACGCATGGAGGCCTATATCGAGGCTCAAGGGCACACAATTTGGCTTAAAGTCAAAAATCATTATGTCGTGCCAGTCGATGATGATGTGATCACTCTAGATGTTGAGGCAAATAGCAAGGCTCGAAACTTTCTGATCCAAGACCTTAGCCGATCTGAGTTTGAGCGTGTTGCTCATTTGAAATCTGCTCATGAGATCTGGCGGACTCTCTGTGATTACCACGAGCGTTTCATTGCGATCAAGGAAGTGAGACAGAACCAGCTCAAGAAAATATACTCAAAAATCAAGCAAAGGCCTGGTGAGTCTTTAGATGAGCTGTGGGGAAGGTTTTCTAAGATTCTTCATGATCTTTGCACGCTGTTGACCTTGTTTTCACTGAGTCTGAGAACGCACACTAGCTCTTGGGTGCTCTTGGTGTGAGGGTCTGGGGAATGAAGATCACGTCCATCAATGACAACACTATCATGAGTGAGCTTACCATGGATAAGCTCTACTCGAGGTTGAAGACGCATGAGATTGATTTCATCTCGCGACTCCTCAAGACAGAGTCAATGGCTTTAGTGGTCGACCGATCTAAGGGTAGCTCGTATGATTCCTTGGATTTTGGCTCATCTGGTTTTTCTTTGTCAGCTTTTGCACTTAGACACTGTTGGTCCTTCTAGAGTCCAGTCAGCCGGTGGAAAATGGTATGTGCTTGTGATTGTGAATGATTTCTCCAGGTATTCATGGGTTTATTTTCTGGTTTCTAAGGACGAGGCTTTTGGATATTTTAGAGAATTGGTCCTTAGACTTGCTGTTGATCTTCCTGGAGCCTTGAGAGCAATTAGGAGTGACAATTGGACATAATTCAAGAACTCTTCCTTTGCTACCTTCTGCACTGATAGGGGAATCGAGCACCAGTTCTTTTCTCCTAGAGTTCTCCAGCAGAACGGTGTTGTAGAGAGGAAGAACAGGACCCTTGTAGAGATGGATAGGACCATGCTAGATGAGCATTCCACACGTAGGAGGTTTTGGGCCGAGGCGATCTATACTGCTTGTTATGTCTCTAATAGATTTTTCTTGAGATCTGTGATTGGCAAGACTTTTTTTGAGCTAAGATTTGGTCGTAAGTCCAAAGTCTCTTATATCAAGATTTTTTGTTGCAAGTGATTCATTCTTAAACATGGCAACCTTGATAAATTTGAATCTAGATGTTCTAATGGCATATTCCTTGGATATCCTGCTCATTCTGGTGGCTATCATGTATTTAATTTTAACACTAACAAAATTGTTGAGACTTGCGACGTCACTTTTGATGAGGCTAGTCCTGGTACTAGACCCAATGCTGCAGTTACACAGGTTCCTGATAATCAAGAAAGCATCTTCGTCGACGATGACTCTGAGGATGAGGACCCAATCCATCCTCCAGTCACTTCTAAGATGGTTTGAGAGCCTACTTGTACTACTCCAGCTTTAGCTGAGCAGTCTCCTCCTATCTTCACCGACGATCTGAGTGGCTCTGCTCCTACCTTCACAGCCCATGAGGTAGAGGCCATTTCTGCACCAGGAGCTCCTCTTCACATTCAGCGACGGCATCCACTTGAGCAAATGATTGGGGATCTTCGTGAGCGAGTCACTCACACTAGGTTTATTTCTCCGATTCTCATGCACATTCTGCTTTTGTCGCTTCTTTTGAACCCCGAGATATCACCCATGCCTTATCTGATGCCTCTTGGGTCAATGCCATGTATGAAGAGCTTGAAAATTTTGAAAGAAACAAAGTCTGAATCTTAGTTGAACCTCCATCTGATCATAATGTAATTGGAACAAAATGGGTTTTTAAAAATAAACAAAGTGAGGATGGGTTAGTAGTTCGCAATAAAGCTAGACTTGTAGCTCAAGGATATTCCCAAGTAGAAGGCTTAGACTTTGAAGAGACCTTTGCTCCTGTAGCTAGATTAGAAGCCATCCACATTTTACTAGCATTTGCAACATATAAGGGTTTCAAGCTTTATCAAATGGATGTTAAAAGTGCATTCTTAAATAGTTTCATAGAAGAAGAGGTCTTTGTCAAGCAACCACTGGTTTTGAAAATCATAAGTTCTCAAACCATGTTTTTAAACTCTCTAAAGCCTTGTATGGATTGAAGCAAGCTCCTAGAGCTTGGTATGATAGGCTTAAGAGTTTCTTGCTTAACAATGATTTCAAAATAGGGGTGGTTGATAAAACTTTGTTCACTCTCAGGAAGGGCAGTGATTTTTTATTGGTTCAGATTTATGTGGATGATACCATATTCGGTGGTTCTTCTCATGCTGTGGTGTCCAGATTTTCAAATTCTATGAGCAGGGAGTTCGAGATGAGCATGATGGGAGAATTGACATTCTTCCTTGGTCTTCAAGTCAAGCAACTAAAAGAAGACACCTTCATTCACCAAAATAAGTACACAAAAGACCTTCTTCGCCGCTTCAACATGGGAAGCAGTAGGCCAATGTCTACTCCCATTGCCACAACCATCGTACTGGACCCTGATGAGGATGGAGAGCCCGTGGACCAGAAATAGTACCGCAGCATGATCGGCTCCCTCCTCTACCTCACTGCGTCGAGGCCGGACATACAATTTGTGGTATGTCTGTGCGCTCGATTTCAGGCTTCCCCTCGTGCCTCTCATCGTCAAGCAGTACGTCGTATTTTCAGGTACCTCCAAGATACTCTTGACTTTGGACTCTGATATTCTACTTCTTCTACTCTCTCTATTCGAGTTTTTTCTTATGCTGATTTTGCGGGGTGTAGAGTGGATAGGAAGAGTACTTCTGGCACTTGTCATTTCTTAGGCACATCTCTTATCTCTTGGTCTTCCAGAAAACAGTCCTCTGTTGCAAAGTCCACTACCGAGGCCGAATATGTAGCTGCAGCCAGTAGTTGCTCTCAGGTTCTCTGGATCTTATCTACTCTTCGGGACTATGGGTTATTTTTTTGGTAGTATTCCTCTTTTTTGTGACAACACTTCTGCCATAAACATTGCCAAAAACCCCATGCAACATTCTAGGACTAAGCACATTAACAATCGATATAATTTCCTTAGAGACCATGTTGAGAAGGGTAATGTTGTGCTACACTTTGTAGAGTCTGAGCAGCAGGTTGCAGATATTTTCACTAAAACGCTTGATTCTTCTCATTTTGTTACTTTGCGGGAGAGTTATGGGTTGTTAGTTCTCTTGGCCTGTTTTGAGGGGGAGTTTGCTCTTTTTGCATTCATTGTATCATAATGCATTTTAAAATTCAAAGAATCAGCATTGTAATATAAACTTATGGAACTTTGATTATTATCCTTGTATGACTTGTTTTCATACTTTATACCATGTCATGTCCTGTGCTAGTCTGCTATAGTTCTTTTATGGCTCTTCTTGTTTAGCTTAGCTTTTGCCATGCTAGCTTTATTATCTGTGAGCAAATTGAATCAAAACATGACTTGTTGGATCTTGTGACTAGTTTTGCTTTAGTGACCCTTTCATAATTCATGCCATGTCATATAGGTTAAATTGAGTCTTGAACTTATTTTGAGCTGTAAATTGAGCTATGATTATTTCTTAAGTCAAGCAAATGAAAAATGAGTTTTTCTGTTCGAAAAAACTGATCTCACCAATTCTTTCTCATGAGACTGCTTGCCATTGCACTAGGCATGAACTCAGGGGAGTTTTGGATGACCTAGACCATTCTTTTAAGCTTCCTGCTTGAGATGGTCGCGGCAACGCTTGAGATCTAGCACAATGCTAAGAAAACAAAAATGTCAATTGGTTGAAGCTTAGGAGGCAGTTGTGGATGGCTCCTAGTCCAGGACTTGCTTTACTAAGATAAAATCAATTATTTTCAGTAAAGTGCTCAAAGTGCTAACTGCTTGAACAAATTGCTTCATAGTTGAACTCATAATGCTCAAAATTGACTCAGTTTCTAGTTTATGGGCTCCATTTGGCTTATAAACATGGCTTGACTCATTTTTTGGATACCTATAGTGAAACTATGATTTTGAGCAACTTGTCATGCTATCAATTATTCAATCTCAGATTATTGCTATTTTGGCATTAACTTTGTTGTACATGTTTTGTCATGATTGAACATACCTTCTTCACATAATATGGCTTGGTGTAATACTTGTACCGTCTTCATGGATAATCTTCATGGCTCCTTTTTGCTCCAATTTAAAAACAAAAAAAAATTAAAAACTGCAGCCAGTCCATTCCCTTCATGCTCTATCTTCTTCCATGCACCTTGATGAATTCATTGTCAAAGGGGGAGAAAAGATTGGTAAAAATATTATTTTAGAGCTTTTTGGAGTCATAGGGCGAAAATGAATTTTTTGAAAATTGGTGATCATAGTGAGTGGGAGCATCTCAATTGCATTCTTTTGGTCCTATTGCCTTTTCTGATTTTGATTTGCATTTCTAGAAGACTCACAATGATCAAAGGTCAAATAGAACAATTGTTCTTTTATATGGACCTAAGTGAGATTTTTGGCTATTCTCTGGAAATTGAAGCTTTTGTGCTCTCTTTGTCTTATCTCACTTACCTATGCAATTTTGAAGCCAGCTTAGTCATTTCCTATGATTTCTCTTGCTTATGGACCAAGTTGTGCCTTTGTAACGTCCCGTTTTTCGGAGTTTTTGAAAAATTTTAAAAAGAAAACCATTTGCTTCTATTTGCCAAAAGCTTAATTTTGAAATTTCAAAAATTCGTTTGCAGTTTAATATGAGTTAATCAAACTTCAATTAAATTAAAGTTGGTTTGATTGAGATTTCTGGAATTTAAAATCAAAATTATTATTTTGAGAATTTTCTTGGATTTATTGGATTTTAGAAATTGATTTTTGTTTTATCCTAAATGGAAAAATTATTTTATTTGTAAAAGAAAAAGAAAATTTAAAGTTAAAAGTATTTTTATTAAGTCTAGAAAAATTCAAGTAATTTCTGTAAATTTTTCTAGAATTTTTGGAGTCTATTTGCTATTTTCTAAATTGCCTTTTGTTTTATTTGAATTTCAAAATCAAAACCATTTTAATTCCTTTTACATTTTGGGCCGAAACCCCACCGCCCATCCTCGCTTCCGCCTCCGCCCATTCCTCGACCGCCTCCTCCGCCGCCCGCTCATGTGCGCCCTCGCCCGGCCGCTTGATCTTCATCCGACGGCTCCGACGGCCGGCGCGTCTCCCTTTCCCCACCGTCCGTCGAAATCGGACGGCGCCTGCTTTTCTTCCTCCCGCGCGCGTCTTCTCTCTCTCACGCCGCTTCGCCTGGGCTCGCGCCGCGAATCCGCATCTCCTCCTCCTGTCGCATGCGAATCTCGCCTTTACCACGTCGCGCCTCTATCCGTCCCCGCCGCGCCTCTGCCCGTCCCCTCACCGCGCCTCCCCGTCCCATCCCATCTCTCTCTCTCTCTCGCCCATGCCTCTCTTGGCGCGCGCTCCTCCGTGCTCCTCCTCCCTTTAAGCGTGCACGGCTCGCCTCCTCCCTCTCCCCATTTTCCCTCCTCCTTCCCTCCCTCGCTCTCTCTCGCCGCCATTCCCTTTCTTCTCCCTTGGCCGAGCTCCTCCGCCGCCCTCTAGCGCCGCCTCGGCCCTCCTCCGCCGCCGACCCCACCACCGCCTTCACTGTTGTCGCCGACCCGTCGCCTCTCCTTCACGGGCGCCCCTCAGTTCGCGCTTCTTTCGGCCACCGCAACCGCCGCCCTTCTCCTTCGCTTCGGCCCACCTGCCGCCTTCCTCCTCCAAGGGTGCGCATTGCACTCCCAAGCCCCTCTACCTCCGGTGTGCTCGCCTCGGCCGCGTGCTCTCTCCTCCGGCGAGCCTTGAACCGTCTTGCCATTCGCTGGCCGGCGTGGCACCGACGTGGCCGCCACGTGGCGCCAGTCGTGGCGATCGGTCGTCTTGCCTACGTGGCAGCATGCGTGGCGTGCGCGTGTCTTGACGTCAAAGTCGGAATTTTCGCTTGAAAATTAATTCAAAATCCAAAACCCTAATTCCATCATTTTATGTGATTTTGAAACTTCTTTTGGCTATAACTTTCACATCCGAACTCCGATTTGGGTGATCCAAATTTCTAAATTCATATAAATTCATCCTCTTTCATTTGGTACTGGTTTTGTAATTTTTGGAGTTCATTTGGTGCTGTTTTATTTATTTGTTGCTTTTCTCGCACGTGTAGATTCCGCGTTTCGGAAGATTTCTTGACGAAACGATCAAGACCCGCCTCGTCAACGAAGGCAAGTCGTAGGCCTTTGACCATGTTGAACCCATTTTACAAATGTATATTGTATTAAATTATCATGCATGGCTAGTTTTATTAAAAATAGTTTTGGGAGTAGATAATTACCAAATTGCCATTATGCCTCCTTGATGAATTGAAAATGAAATGTCTCCTTGAATGACATATATCCTTGGACACCTTAGGATGGTTAATACTAGTTGGACATGATTGTATACCAACTTGGGAGCGTATCATTGCTTAGACATGCTCTAGCTACCATGGTACTTTCGATCACATGTTCAATGATGAATGAAATTTGACTAATGGAACTATGGAATGCTGGTGTGAGGCCACTTTTATTAAAAGATGTTGTGCCATGGCGAGGATTGCCATTTGGTGGGATTGAACCAAAATGATTTATGCTCGGGCTTGAGGTAGGGAGCTAGAGTGGGTGCGTAATGCACATTGGGTTGTGGTAGACTTGTCTGAGCAGCCAACTAAGGACTTAACTTTGCAAGTCATTGATCTGGGTCACCTCGTGCAACCATAAGTCCGGTATGGGACGGACCTGGCCAACTAATTAGGGAAGTTTTGAGTCGGTTCTGTTGTGGTCATTTAATGGCGCAAGAGGGGCCGTGATGGCGAAACCTTAGCGCGTAACCGAGGCAAAATGGAACTTTGTAAAGGCCTTGTGATAGTCACTTAGTCGCACACCCTCGGAAGTGTGTCGACGGACATTACAAGTGATTTATCTCTTGTGGGTAAAGCTGCACAACCTCTGCAGTGTTTAAAATCTATTCGAATAGCCGTGTCCCGCTTACGGACATGCACGTGATTTCGCGCAAGGGTAGTATTTTCAAAAATGTGGTTTGGTTCGATAGAAACGTTTGGTTGAGTGGTTGGGAAGTGAACGGGATGTTCACCGCTTGATTCAAAAGAACTTGGTTATTTATGTATTATTCTTTTAAAATCACTTTGAAATCTAATTCTTGTATTTATCGTTAAACTTGCTTTCTGCAAATTAACCATAAAGCCAGTCTTGTTAAGCCTTGCATGAATACTATGTGCATACATTTCTCTACGACTTCTTTCGAGTACTTTATGTACTCACGGCTTTATGCCCTTTGTTGATCGGTCCCATGAAGAATCGAAATGTTGAGTTCTACGAAGAAGGCTACTTTGAAGACTTTGCGAACTAGGTCACGTCCTCCACTCGGTTGCCTGTGGGCATGTCGATTGGGCTCCACGTATTTTGAGATTTCCGCTGCCAGATACTCTGTTGTTGTTAAGCCCTGGGAGGCGACTTTTGTAAGAACTTGACCATAAGGTCTTTGTTGTTTTAATTAATATTACTTTGTCTGCTTCATTAGTTCGTTGTTGAATGGTTATGATTACATCATTGTTGCAACTGTGCGAGCTAGCTACTGATCATGGGACTAGCTTGGTATGCACAGAGGGTCTCGGGGTTGTGTGAATCCCCGGGGTCCGACAAGAGATGGTATCAGAGCCATATCGACTGTAGGACGTAACCATACTAGATTGGTCGTCTTAGTCAAAAATTCAAAAGATATTTTCTAAATCAAACCAAGCAATTAACTTGACTAGATATTCTTCTCTCATCTTATTCTATTCTTTCTCATCTTATTCTATTCTTTTCTTATCATCTTACCCTCTTATATCATTCTTGAGTTCTTTTATCTTATCTTTTCTTAAACTTGGTTTTCCAAATTTAAATTGATTCTCTCATCTCTGGATTATCCCTAGGATCGAGCCCTTCAAGATCAAGCAATGGAAGTTTTGGGAGTTCAAGAACCACCGCCTGATCCAAGTTGACCCTCCATATAAGCTAGATTGGTAGCTGCTTCCCTAGTTTTAGATTCGTTTAGTCTGCGTAATAGGGCTTTCGAGCTTGAGTGTCTCCTTCTTGTTTGCTTCTTGATAGCTTTCCGGCTATCCGTTCGTTGGATAAAACCAACTTTGTCCGCATTAGATTCATCCATCTATCTCCCTTGTTTCTTACTCATCTAAATGCTTTTCCCTCTCACCTATTGTGCTTTCTCCCTCTCATCTATGAAACCTGTGAAGAATTATTGCAAAATGGATCAAACCCATAAGTCCCTTAGAAGCTACTCTTGCTGGAGATAACCAATGTGTTTTGATGCCAACATAGGTAGCTTTGGAGAATCTTTGATAAGACCGATTTTGAGATTTAACCAGGTATATGCAAGAAGTTACTGTGGATACCAGAGTATGACAATGGGTATGCTTTGATTATAAATGGTTTAAAGAGTAGCATATTGATGGATTATATAAATCGTAGAGTAAAGTGATCAGAGAGGAAAATCTTGATTAATCTTGAAGGATAAAAGAATCTGAAGTGCTGATTTGATTATTAGGAGAAGTTGTATTTAAATTGAATCTTGAGCTAGTTATAATGTCGGTTGGATATTTGGAATTGAGAAATTGTGCAGAAGAGGCACAGAGTAGAATGCGAAGAGAATTGGATTTTTCATATCGATTTACGATGTTAATTTTGGAAGAATTGGTTGGATCTTGGTTGGATTGTAGAAATGCATGATTTCTAGATTGTAGAATTAATTATTATTGATATGAGATTATGGAAGATTGGATTATAGAAAAGTATTTTGGATGAATTACAGAAATGGATCTTGATTGGATTATGGAAATATGGTTGTGGAATTTGGGTTATAGAAATCTAATTTGCTGGATGATGGATTACAGAATATATTATGATTGGATTTGGATTAAAGGATTACCTGATTGTTAAGGATTCGGATTATATGATCGCCAATTCTTGACAATGATTGTGGTGGATTATGTTGAATCAAGAAGAATGAAATTAATTGAGTTTGTTGGTCACATTGGATTCAATTGGATGTGATTGAATAGTTGAGATTTGAAGAGAAATTTTTGTTAGATTATAGAGGTATGTCTTGATCGGATTATAGAATTGCGCAATTGTGGAGATTGGATTATGCAAACAGATGACTGTTGGATATTGGAATTTATGATTGACGGATATATTACTGATATCGGAGTTGGTCCAAAATAATTGTTGGATTGATGAACTTCTACAGGTATTGGAGTTGGACTGAATAAATGTTGGATAAATGGTGATACAATAATTGGCGGATTAAATTTGAATTTGGGATGGCAAGCAGTCCTTTGGAAGGTTCTAAAATTGAGATATTGGATTGGTATAAAGAAATTCTGAGGGTTGCAATTGATAAATTTGCTTGAGGAAATTTAGTGGATAATGTTGTGGATTTAGTCAATAACTTTGGAGGAAGCAATTGCGTGAATATAATCTCTGGAGGATTTTGTTTCAAAAAGGATAGAAAAGAATTTAGTGTGATCTGGAAGTTTATCGGATCGGAAGATGTGCTTATTGCTAGTGGATTTTGTGGATTTGTGCAGAAAAGGAATCTTGCGATCAAGTGGTGAATTTGTTGGATTATTTAAAACTTATGCCGAAGAAGGATTTTTGAATCATGCTGGTGTATCGAGAATGTGAAATTGATTAAATGATTGGATTGTAATTGGGTGACCTTATGACATGCTGGATTGGTAGATTTCGATAATAGTGAGAATTGGATTCAGCAATTTGGTAGACAAAATGGATAGCTTCTTAGTTGGCACCCCAGAACATAGTTGTAAACCCGCAGTTTGGCATCAGTTTCCCATAATGGAGCTACCTCTGCAGCTGTCACAGATGTGCAACACGTTCAGTTGTGCCGCAATAGAAGGATTCTCCAAGATAGCAAGACCCCTCACTCAGCTGTTGAAGAAAGAAAAGAAATTTGCTTGGACAACAGATTGTGAGCAAAGTTTTCAAGAGTTGAAGAAGCGTCTGACAACCGCTCCGGTGTTGATTTTGCCAGATGTCCGGAAGGATTTTGAGATTTTCTGTGATGCATCCCGGCAAGGACTTGGTTGTGTCCTGATGCAAGAAAGGAAGGTAGTAGCTTATGCTTCCCGTCAATTGAGGCCTCATGAAGTGAATTACCCCACTCATGACTTGGAATTAGCTGTCGTAGTGCATGCTTTAAAGATATGGCGTCATTACCTTATTGGTAATCGCTGTGAAGTCTATACGGACCATAAGAGCTTGAAGTACATTTTCACTCAGGCTGATCTTAATATGAGGCAAAGAAGGTGGTTAGAGTTAATCAAGGATTATGATATTGGAATCCATTACCACCCAGGCAAAGCTAATGTTGTGGCAGATGCCTTGAGCGTAAAAGTCTCATCGCAATACTCGACGATCAAGGAAAATCAGCCAGCCCTTCATGAAGAGTTCCAGAAGCTCAAGTTAGAGTTGGTTGAGGAAGGTTATCTAGCTGCCCTAGAAGTTCAACCCACTTTGCGGAATCAGATCAAGGAAGCTCAAGTTGAAGATGCCAATATTAAGGAAATCAAGAGCAACATGAAGAAGGGTAGAGCCACGAGATTTTCTAAGATGAGCAAGGCACCATTTGGTTTGACAGTAATCGTGTTCCAGATCGAAAGAGCTTAGCGGTGATACTCAAGGAAGCCCATGAAACTTTGTATTCCATTCACCCTGGAAGCACAAAGATGTACCAAGACCTTAAAGAAATGTATTGGTGGCCTAGCATGAAGCGTGAGATTACCGAGTATGTAGCTCGATGTGATGTCTGCAATGAGTGAAAGCCGAGCATCAAAGACCTCTTTGGACTCCTGCAACCCTTGAGAGTGCCCGAATGGAAGTGGGAAGAAATTGGCATGGATTTTGTCACCGGTTTGCCAAGGACAAGGTCGCTATGATTCTATCTGGTAATTGTGGATCGTCTAACCAAAGTTGCTCACTTTCTCCCGCCAAGACTACTTACTCGTGATAGATCGCGAATTGTACATGGCAAAGATAGTGTGCCAAAGATGGAGTGCGAAGAAGATCGTGTCGATCGAGGATCCCGATTCACCTCAAGATTTTGGCGAAGTTGCACAATGTTTTGGGTACTAATCTAAATTTCAAGATCGCTTATCATCCCAGCACGGATGGGCGGTGAAAGAGTAAATCAAATCCTAGAAGATATGTTAAGGGCTTGTGCCTTAGCAAATCGCACGATTGGGATCAAATGCTACCTTATGCGAGTTTTCCTATAACAACAAGCACAGTCAAGCCTCGGATGTCTCCATTTGAAGCTCTTACTAAGAAAATGCAGACACCGTTGTATTGGAATGAAGTAGGTGAAAGACAAGTGTTTGGGCGGATATTTTGGAAAAAGCCAAGAGCAAGTTCGATCAATCGAGAAAGGTCAAAACAAAGATGCACCGAGCAGAAGAGTTATGCGATAATCAATCGCCGAGATCTAGCTTTTGCACCTGGTGATCTTGTGTACCTAAAGGTGTCGCCTCTCAAAGGGGTGCGTCGTTTCAGGGTAAGTGGAAAGCTTGCACCGAGGTACATCGGACCTTTCCTAGTTCTAGCCCGAAGAGGAGAAGTCGCTACGCTTGGAGCTCCCCTCGGTGGCCGATGTGCATAATGTCTTCCTCGTGTCGCAGTTGAAGAAGTGTTTGCGTGTGCCCGAAGAGCAGATGCCAATGGAAGCAATTGCCCTGCAGGAAGACCTCACCTACAAGGAGCATCCCATCAAGATCTTGGAAGTAGCAGAACGAGTGACAAGAAGCAAGATCATCCGTTTCTGCAAGGTCCAGTGGAGCAACCACACCGAAGAAGAAGCCACTTGGGAACGAGAAGATGACCTGAAGGCTGAGTTTCCCCACCTATTCTCTAGTCAGCCTGAATCTCGGGGTCGAGATTCCCTTTAAGAGGGGTAGGTTTGTAACGTCCTGTTTTTCGGAGTTTTTGAAAAATTTTAAAAAGAAAACCATTTGCTTCTATTTGCCAAAAGCTTAATTTTGAAATTTCAAAATTAGCTTTGCGCTTAATATGAGTTAATCAAACTTCAATTAAATTAAAGTTGGTTTGATTGAGATTTCTGGAATTTAAAATCAAAATTATTATTTTGAGAATTTTCTTGGATTTATTGGATTTTAGAAATTGATTTTTGTTTTATCCGAAATGGAAAAATTATTTTATTTGTAAAAGAAAAAGAAAATTTAAAGTTAAAAGTATTTTTATTAAGTCTAGAAAAATTCAAGTAATTTCTGTAAATTTTTCTAGAATTTTTGGAGTCTATTTGCTATTTTCTAAATTGCCTTTTGTTTTATTTGAATTTCTGAAAATCAAAAACCATTTTAATTCCTTTTCTGTTTTGGGCGAAACCCCAGCCGGCCCATCCCTGTTTCCGCCTCCGGCCCATTCCATGCCCGCCTCCTCCGCTGCCCGCTCCATGTAGCGCCCGCCCGCCTGATCTTCATCCGACGGCCTCCCGATCGGCGCGTCTCCCTTTTTCCCCACCGTCCGATCAAATCGGACGGCGCCTGCTTTTCTTCCTCCCGCGCGCGTCTTCTCTCTCTCTCCACGCTGCGCTTCGCCTGGCTCGCCGCGCTGAATCCCGCATCTCCTCCTCCCTCGCTGCCGCCGCGAATCTCGCCGCTTACCCGTCGCGCGCCTCTATCCGCCCGTCGCCGCGCCTCTGCCCGTCCCCTCACCGCGCCTCCCGTCCGTCCCATCTCTCTCTCTCTCTCTCTCTCCGCCCATGCCTCTCTTGGCGCCGCGCTCCTCCGTGCTCCTCCTCCCTTTAAGCGTGCACCGGCTCCGCCTCCTCCCTCTCCCCATTTTCCCTCCTCCTTCCCTCCTCGCTCTCTCGGCCGCCATTCCCTTTCTTCTCCCTTCGCCGAGCTCCTCCGCTGCCCTCTAGCGCCGCCTCGCGCCGCCCCCACCACCGCCTTCACCAGTTGTCGCCGACCCGTGCGCCTCTCCCTTCGCCGGACGCCTCAGTTCGCCGCTCTTTCGGCCACCGCAATCCGCCGCTTCTCCTTCGCCACGGCCACCGCCGCCTTCCTCCTCAAGGGTGCGCATTGCACTCCCAAGCCCCCTCTACCTCCGGTGTGCTCGCCTCGGCCACAGTGTTCTCTCCCGTGGCGAGCCTTGAGCCCGTCTTGCCATGCCGCGGCGGACGGCGTGACGTGCGTGGCGCAGGCGTGGCGCCACGGGCGCAGACGGCGTCTTGCCTACGTGGCAGCCGCGTGGCGCGCGCGTGTGCGCTGACGTCAAAGTCGGAATTTTCAGTTGAAAATTAATTCCGAAAATCCGAAAACCCTAATTCCATCATTTTATGTGATTTTGAAACTTCTTTTGGCTATAACTTTCACATCCGAACTCCGATTTGGGTGATCCAAATTTCTAAATTCATATAAATTCATCCTCTTTCATTTGGTACTGGTTTTGTAATTTTTGGAGTTCATTTGGTGCTGTTTTATTTATTTGTTGCTTTTCTCGCACGTGTAGATTCCGGCGTTTCGGAAGATTTCTTCGACCCGACGACCGAAGACCCGCTCCTCGTCAACGAAGGCAAGTCGTAGGCCTTTGACCATGTTGAACCCATTTTACAAATGTATATTGTATTAAATTATCATGCATAGCTAGTTTTATTAAAAATGGTTTTGGGAGTAGATAATTACCAAATTGCCATTATGCCTCCTTGATGAATTGAAAATGAAATGTCTCCTTGAATGACATATATCCTTGGACACCTTAGGATGGTTAATACTAGTTGGACATGATTGTATACCAACTTGGGAGCGTATCATTGCTTAGACATGCTCTAGCTACCCGCGGTACTTTCGATCACATGTTCAATGATGAATGAAATTTGACTAATGGAACTATGGAACAGTGGTGTGAGGCCACTTTTATTAAAAGATGTTGTGCCATGGCAGGGATTGCCATTTGGTCGGGATTGAACCAAAAATGATTTATGCTCGGGCTTGAGGTAGGGAGCTAGAGTGGGTGCGTAATGCACATTGGGTTGTGGTAGACTTGTCTGAGCAGCCAACTAAGGACTTAACTTTGCAAGTCATTGATCTGGGTCACCTCGTGCAACCATAAGTCCGGTATGGGACGGACCTGGCCAACTAATTAGGGAAGTTTTGAGTCTGGTTCTGTTGTGGGCGTTTAATGGCGCAAGAGGGGCTGTGATGGCGAAATCTTAGCGCGTAACCGAGGCAAAATGGAACTTTGTAAAGGCCTTGTGATAGTCACTTAGTCGCACACCCTCGGAGTGTGTCGACGGACATTACAAGTGATTTATCTCTTGTGGGTAAAGCCGCATAACCTCTGCAGTGTTAAAAATCTATTCGAATAGCCGTGTCCCTGCTTACGGACATGCCCAGTGATTTCGCGCAAGGTAGTATTTTCAAAAATGTGGTTTGGTTCGATAGAAACGTTTGGTTGAGTGGTTGGGAAGTGAACGGGATGTTCACTTTATTGATTCAAAAGAACTTGGTTATTTATGTATTATTCTTTTAAAATCTCGCTTTGAAATCTAATTATCAGATTTATCGTTAAACTTGCTTTCGCAAATTAACCATAAAGCCGCCTTGTTAAGCCTTGCATGAATACTATGTGCATACATTTCTCTACGACTTCTTCGAGTACTTTATGTACTCACGGCTTTATGCCCTTTGTTGATCACCCCAGGAAGAATCAGAAATGTTGAGTTCTACGAAGAAGGCTACTTTGAAGACTTTGCGAACTAGGTCACGCCCTCCACTCGGCTGTTCGTGGGCATGTCGATTGGGCTCCACGATTTTGAGATTTCATTGCGGATACTCTGTTGTTGCTAAGCCCTGGGAGGCGACTTTTGTAAGAACTTGACCATAAGGTCTTTGTTGTTTTAATTAATATTACTTTGTCTGCTTCATTAGTTCGTTGTTGAATGGTTATGATTACATCATTGTTGCAACTGTGCGAGCTAGCTACTGATCATGGGACTAGCTTGGTATGCACAGAGGGTCTCGGGGTTGTGTGAATCCCCGGGGTCCGACAGCCTTTGCGCGAAAACTGCGAGTACTTTACTTTTCAAACCACAAACTTACATTTTCTGGGAGATTGCCAATGTGTTCAACAAGAAGGAGATTGTGGATATCATGGGGATATGTACATGATCTCAGGATGATGATACAATTGGCAATGGCTTTGTTGGTTTGCCGAATCTCGTGTTTTCGGGAGAATTCCAATGCTGTCAGGTCTCAGGCGGTCAGACTGGCTCTATGCGGCGGTCATATCGGCCATGTGGCAGTCCGACCGCCAAGCACTGGCGGTCAGATTGGTCAGGCCGAAGAGGCCGGTGGTCAGACCGGCTCTGTGCGGCGGTCCGACCGGCCAGAACTTCTGGTTGAGTTTGGAGCTAGGCCAAAAATAGAGTGTGTAGGCAAGAGAGGGAGTCTCCTTCACTTGGTCTCATAATTTTTGGAGCTTCATGTCAAAAAGTTATATTCGTTTGAAATTTTCAGAGAGCTCTTGGTTTTCCAGGGTGAAATTTGGCTAAGCCCTTACTGGCGGTTTGACCGGCTAAGACAAATCGGTCCGACCGGTTTGAGGGTGGTCGACCCGGCCATGTATGGCGGTCAGACCAGTTTCCACTTATTTATCGGTCATCTTGGCGGCGTTGTGTGTTGGTTAAGTCAAGTTTATGAGATTTAATGTTTTAATGTTGCATATTGCATATTTTGAGCTAACGTGGGTCAAGTTGTGAAGAACTTGTTCTCGGAGACGATTTCTTGGTCTGTTGTTGTGCTGGTGGCTTGCAGGTCAACGAGGGTAAATGGCTAGGAGGATCGGGACTAAGCTTAGAGAGCTGAGGTCCAGAACGATCATGGATGCGGGGTGAGGTCGAGTGACTCAAGCATGGCAGAATGGACAAGGTGGATCGAACGAGCAGTTTGTTGCAGCTGGTTGGATCAAGCGGCGCGGGGGTCGGTGCAAGTGTCTTGGAGGTTCCGATAGCATTCGGACGGGAGAGACTTGCCGACATGATGAGAGCCGTTGATCAACCTACACGTGGCGAAGCAGGCGATTGCTTCGACTGTACTGGACTCGGTCCATGGAGAAGGATCGAGAAGGGGTATTTTGGTAATTTCACCAAATACCGCCTTTATGACTCTTGACTAAACCGCGGCGCGGGTCGGTGCTTGGAGAAGCGGTTTAGGTCAATCGAAGATGAAGACGACGCTTTAAAATACGTGTGTATGTGTTCCGTTTGTACTATGCCTTAATGGGAGCCCATTAGGTGAACTCTTCTAAAAGCTAGGCCTCTCTATAAATAGGAGGGAGTTGCTGTGAAATAGGGTTAAGCACTTCATTTGGAAAAACCCTAGTTTGTCTTAGGGATTAGAGAGGAGAGGCTTAGGTCCTAGAGAGATATGTTGGGCGTGTGCTCATGAATTGAGCTCTTGTCCTCCTTGAGGGAGTGGTTGTAACCAGCAAACATCATGAATCAATTTATGGATGATTATTCAAAGATGAGGTTTCTTATGTTCTTCCTTCTCATTTGAAGATTTTTGTGCTTCCTTGATCCTGTGGTTTTTGGTTGGTTTATTGACCTCATTTACCTTGCTATGACGTGTGAGAATACATTTAGAATCATATAGATCATCAATCTCCCACGAACAAGTTTTGAATCAAGATTTTTGTTTTGCTCGGTTTTGAACCCTCCTTTAGTAAAACAGAAAAAGGTCAAAACTTTGACGTAGATCTGGACGATCGTTGCTTGGAATAGGTTCCAGATATCCTTAGGAAGGTGTGTTCCAAATTTGGTCAAGTTTCATAGTGTATATCAAAAGTTAGACCGATTTTCGTTTTGGTTTCGAGTTGTCTGCACTATTTCTGGTCAGGGCCGGTCAGACCGGTTTTATAACACCAGTCAGACCGCCGAGCTGTCAGACCGCCAGCTTGCCGTCGGTCTGACCGCTCGAGTGAGATTGATCTCTATATTTTAGGTCTTTTGGTTCAAGGGTTAATAGGATTCAGCACAAGGCTTCCTCTGTGCATTTACTGATCTTCTTAGCTTTCATAGCTTTTGGAGAAAAGTTTGTGTTGAATCTAGTTGAGGTGAAAATCAAAAAGCGTCTATTGACCCCCCTCTAGTCGCCTTTTCGGTCCTACAAGAGGTCACAGGAGAAAAATAACTTGGCACCTTTAGATCTAGTCCATTCTGACTTGTGTAAGATTAATGGATTGTTGATCAAAAGAGGCAAAAGATATTTTCTAACTCTTATTGATGATGCATCATGATATTGTTATGTGTATCTACTGAAAACAAAAGATAAAACTTTAAATTACTTTAAAATTTATAAGGTCGGGGTTGAGAATCAACTAGAAAAGAAAATTAAAAGACTAAGGTCTAATCGTGGAGGAGGGTATATCTCTCATGAATTCTCCCTATTCTATTCTGAATATGGAATAGTCCATAAAGTTACACCACCATACTCACCCAAATCAAAACAGGGTGACTGAGTGGAAAAATCAGATACTAATAGACTTGATGAATGCTATGTTGGAGAGTATTGGTATGCTTAAGATATGGTAGAGGGAAGCTATTTTGATAGCAACTTTCGTTCTAAACAAAGTAATCACTAAAAGGTGTGATATTACTCCATTTGAGGGATGGAAGGGGATAAACTCAATGTTAATTTTCTGTGAATTTGTGGGTATTTGGCAAGAGTCAATACATCATTACAGAAAAAGAGAAAGCTTGGGCTTAAAACAGTCACCGTGTCTTACTGGGATATGCTCATAACATTCGACATATAGATTTTTAGTAGTAAAATAAAAAAATTATGATATTATTGTTAACACAATAATGGAGCCCAAAGATGCTTTATTTTTTGAGGATATTTATCCTATGAGAACTGCAGGTAGTACTTCTCGATCTGAGGATAACCAAACTATGAATAATAGTAACTTTGAACCTACCACCATCTCTGAACCAATGAGTGATATACCACCAGTTTGTGATATTACTAAGGAATATAACAATTTAGTCGAAGAGGCTACTCGCAGGAGCAAGCGACAAAGGGTTGAAAAACCTTTGAAGAAGACTTTATTGTATATCTCATGGATGATGTGTTAAATACTTTTTTAGAAGCTTATGCATTACCTGATGCTAAGTATCGAAAAGAGGCAGTCCATCGGAGATGAATTCCATTATGGCTAAAGGGACGTGGGAGATCACTGATCGTGTGCAAACCTGTTGGATGCAAGTGGATCTTTAAAAAAATGAACCTTGACGGTACTATTAATAAGTATAAGGCAAGACTTATGGCCAAGGGTTATACCCAGAAAGAAGGTGATGATTATTTTGATACTTACTCTCCTGTTGTCAAATTGGTAACCATTCGAGTGCTCATTGCATTATCTTCTTCCTATAGTCTACACATTCATCAAATGGATGTGAAGACAGCTTCTTTTAATGGAGAGTTCGAGGAAGAAATCTATATAGAGCAACCGGATGGTTTTGTGATTTCTGAACAGAAAAATAAGGTATGCAAATTAATCAAATCCTTGTATGGTCTAAAGAAAGCACGTAAACAATGGCATGAGAAGTTTGATAAAACTTTAACTTCTGTTGGTTTTTCTGTGAATAAAGCAGATAAGTATGTGTATTATCGTTATGGTAGGGGTCAAGGAGTGATTTTTTGTGTTTATATGTCGATGACATACTTATATTTAGGACAAACACTGCTGTTATTAACGAGATCAAATATTTCTTATCTAGATACTTTGATATGAAAGACCTAGGAGGGGTATCTGCACGACCACTCTCTGCACTGCATTTCACAACTACTCGCTTCACTACTGCGACATCTACGATCTACACTGCATCGAATCTACATTGTTTCGTGTTCTTCATCGTGACTGATTGTAAGTTAGTCGTACGATTATTTTTTTTCTTCTATAATTATATTGTTGAGTATGTTTAGAAGTGCAATAAATTGGCTGCTATTGATACCATTTTATACATATTTAATTATTTGTAATCTTTACTGCTAATCAAATATAAAGTTAAGATATTATTCATATTTCCGACTACCACCGCCCTGTATGGCCCAACTACCCTCACGCGATGCGCTATTGTGCGTGCAGGTAGCTTTCTCGATGCCCGCTTGCAGCAACGAGGCACGCTGCGCAAAAGCACGGGCACGTGATGGCCACGGTCCAGCCTTTATATTGAGAAAGGAAGTGACAAAAAAAAATGATTGAATGTCAAGATATTTGGTTGGCGATGCTGACCGGCGACGCGAGCGGAGTTTCAACGCACGAGTTGTGCTAAGCATATGAAGCTCCTTATTGCGTTAAGTATCGCTGCTCTCCCCGCGTTAAGGGAGAACCGATTATTAAGATATTGCGAGTTTGAGGACTTTGTGTGGATGTTGTAGCCATCTAGGTCAATGGTGTGGACTGATGAGCGGGTGAATCTTCCCACGGACTGTATTCCTGTTCTCCTCCCTACTTCTTTGACCAATCGGACAATATTGGACTTGAACGGATTACAAAACCAACGATGTTTTGCTCAGCATCCGTAGCTTTGATCCTACCTATTTGATTTATTTGTATCTTTAGTTCAATTGATGTTTGTTTCTGGTATATCATCTAGTACTCTCTAGTAAAAAAAAAATAAGGGGTGTCCGTCAAACTAATTTAATCTTGACCAACACAATTTTTACGCATATCTAGATCGACGGTATAAAAACTATACAAGTAGAGTGGGGAAAAAAACTATACAGGTAGATTTGTTTCGAAAATTAATTTCTTATTACTATAATTTTATTAGGTGCTATGAATATAATACAATATAAATGTATGTAAAAGTCATGTTTTATAGACTGGGTTGATGCAACGAACACACTTGACACTTGATGAGGTTAATTACAAATGCGATGGTCACCACCACGAAGAATCTTCCCAATGTTATAGGGTACTAGTTCCCAATAGACCTATTCAAACGCTGGGCTAGGCTTGAAAAGCCCAAACTCAAACAAACAGGCCCAATCCCGACCTGAGCCCGAAAATTGGTTTTTTTATTTAAAAATATTATTTGAATCATTTCTCGGAATAAAAATAATATTTAATTCATTTTAAGAATTAAATAAATAGTTTTTTAATCTCATTTCTCGGGCTTTCAGGTCGGGATTTCGGGCCAGAAACTGAGTCCCAAGCCCGGCCCGAAATGGCTCGGGCTAGGGTCGAACCGCCTGTGAACAGGTCTAGTTCCCATGGTCCAAGAAAGAAGGTCGACCAACGAAAAAACGGCAGGTAGGCTCCTGCCACTTGCCCGAGCGTTCCAAACATTCCTCATTTGGATATTGTTGGGAAACTATGGGCTTAGCCCAGTAGCCGGCCTATGGGTGGGCGTCCCATCCAAAACATTAGCGGGACCTCTAACCTACAAATAGGAGTACTAGTCATTGTAAAAAGTATGATCGCATGATAAAGGAATAAATAAAGAATAATACTCCCTGCACCTTTGTCTCCTCGTGTGTTCAATCTACTATTTGTTCTCACATTGTTCTGTGCAATTCTACGCATATCTACGAGGTGATCGATCGGACTGGACTCACCAGCGACGATTCCTCAACACGTTATCAGCCCGATCGACTCCAGCCTACCTCTAGGCTTAGTCTACTCTGATCGAAAAGTAACCGTCATAGCACGACGCTCGTAGATCAAATCGTATTTTCTAGATCGCTTGCAATTCTGTAAATTTGGCTTTCAAGAGTTTTTTCTACGGTGCAAATCCGCTCTAATCTACCGCGAGTCAACTTGAAGTCGTTGGCCAAGCCGATCGGTTGGTTGCATGAAGAGCAGATGGTGATTGCAATGTAGATTGTAGATTGTAAATCTGCTCAAATATACCGTGGGCCGACTTGAAGTCGCCAGCCAAACCGATCGGTAGATTACATGAAAAGAGCAGATGATGATTACACAATTCATGGATGAACAGTAAAAAGGAAAAATAGCCGACGCAACCCCGTACAGCCCTACCGACACCGGTCTACCACCGGCCACCCGCACGTTGCCACGCCACGCTGCCGAAGCTGAAGCCGGCATGCACCGGACTGCGACCAAATTGCCCACGGCCGCCTGCACGGCCGCTCCTCGCCTCGGCCGACCACGCCACCCCTACCCCGCGCCTCACCGTGTGCACCACGCTGCCGTCCGCACAAGGTGCATCGCGCCAACACTCACCTTCGCAAGGCCGCACCACGGTGCGCTTATCCCGCGCATGGTCGCGCTCCGCGCCTCGCCGCGCCGCGACTCGGTCGCCCTCGTCGCACCACCGCGCAACACTCGCCCAGGCCCGCTCATCGTGACACGCCACGCCACGGCTTTGAGCCCATGAGGAAAGGGGACCCTAAAACCCCCCACTCCTTTGATCCGGCCACATGGGCCGAGTTGGGACAAAGAAGGGCACGACCCAGGTGGAAATTCGGGAAATGAAAAAAAGGGAGAAAATCGAAAAAGAAAAAGATAATTTTGCAAAGAGGCCCTCAGGATTCTAAAATTACGAGGATTTTTTCGTGGATAAGGAAATTTTGCAAAAAACGCCTCAGAAATTTGAAAATTGGGTGAAGAATTTTCTCAGAACTAAAAATCAGCGTTTTAGCCCCTGAAAATTATAGAATTCACCGAAAATTTATATTCCAACAGAAAAAGGTCTCGGGAATTCAATTTTGGTATAATTTTGAACTTTTGAAGAATGGTTAACTCTATTATAATTATTTCTATGTAATTTATATATTGTATTTTCTATTTTGATTATCCGTGATTGTGCATATTGCTTTTAATCACTGAAAAATAGTAAATCATAAAAATGCATAGAAAAATGCAGGGAGATTATGACAATTTTGCTACCATTTTATACAAATTACCAGCAGTAATCTTATAAACTCTTTGCATGAATATGGAGATGAATGACATCACGCACCAGGAGTTCGAAAAGCTCGCCCAACATGTCCAAAATTTGTACAAAATTTGCACCGGTCTTCAACTCTGTTGTAAGGTAATCACGGATGAGCAGAAGATTGAGAAGTCTTTTTCTACCTTTCACCCGAATGCAGTGCAATCTGCACACAACTATCGTTAAGATGGCTACAAGTAGTCTGCCAAATTGATTGACATCATGCAAATTGCGGAAGCTCAAGATGATGTACAAAGGAAGAACTATATCTCACAGCCGCCTAGTAGCAATGTTGGTCACAAATCTAATGCTAGCTACTACAAGGTGGGGAAGCCTCTCACAAAGGAGGGGCGAGAAGGATAAGGTTGTGGGTCGCACGTTATTGATGCTTTCAAGTATAAGAAGAAGGGCAAATGACAGCATGAGGCACACCTCACCATTGCAGGCACGGAGGATTCACATCCATTAGTTGCACTTATGGATGTGGACAGCCCAATAGCAGCCCCCATCAATCCTCCTTTGGACATCGCATAGCCGTAGTTTCCCAAGAGGAGAAGATCGCCATGGAGCATATTCAGGCAGAAGTCTCTACATACTTCGTTGATTCAATCTAGTGCACGCATTGCACTTAGATCTTTTTACAGTCACTTGCAGTTTGTGATTGTGATGGAACATTGAATTAATTTATTCTTTGAATGATGGTTGTAAGCTCTAGAATAGCAAAGTATTAAATTCTTATGGTGAGCCCTGCAAGGTTTAATTTTCTTCTATTTATAATAGCAAGTTATACTCTGATATTTGAACTATTAGAATGTGTGTGCCGCCCTGTAGAGGAAGTATGCTTAGTGGATACTTGTATCATAGACTCAGGAAGGGCCACAATTATACTCCTAATGAGCACAACTTTTCTCATTAAAAATCCTTGTTGTACCCAAAATCGACTAGAACTCTTAAGGATATTCGCACTAACTGTTTCCACATAGAGACTAAATAAGAGTATGGTAAATAATACCTGCTCATTACAAAGCTTAAATAAAGTGAAAAAAAATATTAGAACAACTTCTTTCATATGAAATTGGGCTATATTACACTAATATTAAGGCATCTGCAGCCTATATTGCCAAAAAAACCGCATTCAGAAGCTCTGAACTTTTCTGTCTCTAGCATGATAGATTAAACCACCCAAGTCTTAGGATGATGATAAATATAATCAACAATTCACAGAGACATAATGTCAATGTAAAAAATTTCTAGAATTAAGAATATTTTTATGCACCGCATGTGCCATGGAAAATTAATTACTGGACCTTCTGCTCTGAAGGTGAAGGATGAAATACTTGCATTCCTAGAACGTATCTAGGGAGACATTTGTGGTCCTATGCAGCCACCGTAAGGACCATTTAGGTATTTTATGGTGCTCATCGATACTTCCTCGAAATGGTTGCATGTCTGTCTGTCGTCTACAAGAAACTATGCTTCTGCAAAGCTAATCTCGCAGATAATTAAAAATAAAAAATAATTTCCCTGATCATAATGTGAAGTTCATCAGAATGGAAAACACTTGAGAATTTATTTTGAAGGTATTTGATGATTATTGCATAGCAATGGTAATTAACGTTGAGCATTCCGTACCGCATGTCCAGAATGGATTATCAGATTTTTTTTTGCAGAATTGTTATTTACCAACTATATGTTGGGGATACGTAGTCCTACAAACAGTAACTCTCATCAATTTTAGACCACCGGCATATAACATTCATTCATCTTTGCTTCTAGCGCAATGGTCAGCACCGAAAATTTCTCATCTTCGCAGATTTGGTTGCAAGGTTTACATACTTATACCACCACCGCAGCGAATTGCAATGGGCCCTCTCTGAAAATATGGAATATACGTTGGTTATGAGACAACATCTATAATCAGGTATTTAGACCCTATGACTGGAGATTTGCATGTAACCCACTTCACAGATAGCATATTTGATGAGGATTGTTTTCCGTCATTAGGAGGAGGAAATCAACCCCTTGATTAAAAATATCGAAAATAACGTGGCAAGCCACGGGAATCAATGCACATGACCTGCGCACTTGTGAAGCAAATAGAGAAATCCAGAAGACAATTGAAGTTCGTAAGATAATTGAAGTCCAGAAGATAATTGATTTGCAAGCATTAGCGAATCAACTGCCTGACCACTTTAGTGATTTAAAGAGCATGACCAAGTCGCATGTGCCTGCACACAATGCACCAGAGAGGGTTAAAATACCAAAGAAAGTTGAAGGTATCTCTAATCCCATCCTGAGGCCTCAGAAAGGACGAGAACTCCAACCCCTCGAATCCCAAGTAACCGGGGACACCTCTGAAAAGGATAAGAAGGACTTGACACAGCCGATCACTAATGTTTCCCAGAACTAGAAGGGGAGCCAATTGAGACCTGGTACCAGTATGGAACCTTCGGAAAGGCATACCGGATTTGAACATTCCCACGAAAGGAGATATCAGCATGGATATGTACGCACACATCGGAGCGAAAAAGCTAAAGGGACTTGCCCCCGTAATTCGAAGTAGCGGTGGGCAAGTAGAAGCATTAGAAGAATCGCCCAATGAAGAAATAGCTATAAGTTATGTGATCACGGAGAATCCATGAATAGGACAACAGCTAATGTCGATATTTATTTTGCAAAGAAAATTACCGCAACATCGATATTGATCCAGAGCCTGCATCGCTCATTGAATGTAAGAAAAGATCATATTGGAAAGATTGGAAGAAGACAATAGCAACTGAATTATTATCTCTGAAAAAAGAGAAGGTGTTTGGGCATGTAAACAGCACATCTCCCCATGTGCACCTTGTAGGGCATAAGTGTGTATTTGTTCGAAAGAGAAATAAAAATAATGAAGTCGTAACCAAGGCTCGTTGCACAAGGTTTCTGTTGGACCGAAAAGGCAACTAGAGGGGGTGAATAGGAGCACGCTCACTTTTTCATAAATAATGGATTCAACACAAATTTCACTCCAGTAGCTATGGAAGCTATGAAGATCAGTATATCAGTACAACGGAAGACTAATATTGAATCCAATATAAACCCCGAAGCAAATCAACCAAAGATCAAATACAAGACAATAAATCTTAGTGCATTGCCGGTCGAACCGCTGGCTCAAGGGCGGTCGAACCGATTGCCTGCCGGTCTGACCGGTGACTCTGGCCGGTCTGACCGCTGGCCTCCAGAACAGATCAAACAGCCCAATGACGAAGTTGCAAATAGATGAAATTTTTGATCTACAACTCCAAACTTGATGAAACTTAGAACACACCTTCTCTATGATATCAGGAAGCTATTCCAATAGAAGATTGTGGTAATTCTTGAAAGAATAAGGATCATTTTTCGTTTGATTGAAGAAGGGTTCAAAACCGGTCAAAACAAAAACTTGATCCAAAAACTTGCTCGTAGGTGATCGATGATCAAGATAATCCTAGATAGGTTCCCACATGTCACAACAAGCTAGATCACGTGTAGAATTCAATCAAAAACTTGCGGATCAAAGAAAGACTCAAAATCATCAAATATAGAGAAAGAATGCAATGAGACAAAACATGGATCAAACTTTCCTTTAATTGATTGATATGATATGGGCTTACAACATCTCCATCAATGGAGGACAATGATCAATCCAAGAGCACAAAAATCACATCAAAATCTCTAGAACCCTAGCCTCCACAAAAACTCTCCCTAAGAAAATTGGGGTTTACAAAAATAGCAAAAGAGACAAAGCGGAGGTGCAGCCACCTCCCTCTCCTATTTATAGCGGAGGCTTAGACCTTCTAGATGTTTGACTCAATTGGGCTCCCGTTAAGGCCCAAAACAAACGGGACACATACGCACGCATTTTAATACGTCGTCTTTAACACCTCTTGACCTAACTAGCTACACCTTGAGCCATCTTGCGCCTCGGATTAGCCAATAGGTCACCCTTGTCCATCTTGCACCACGCTTGAGTACATTGACCTCACTCGACATCGTCGATCGTTCTGGACCTCGGCTCTCCAAGCCTAGTCCCGATCATCCTCGCCGTTGACCATAGTTGACCACCAAGCAACCTGCACAACAATAGACAAGTAAACCGAATTTGGGAACAAGTTCTTCACAACTTGACCCATGCCAGTCAAAACATGCATCATGCAACATCTATGCCCTGAAACTCATAACTTTGACCTAACAACCGAACAACGCCGCCACGACGGGCGACGATCAAAGTGAAAACCGATCAGACCGCTCCCAGGGCCGGTCTGACCGCCCACCCTGGCCGATCAGACCGCCCACCCTGGCCGATCAGACCGCCAGCTAGAACTTAGCTATTTTTCCCAACAAGTTACACGGTGTTTACACATAATTCCCAACAAAATACTATTAGTACTCCTGTATGCTAAATGGAATCTTTTATAGAGCAAGAAAGGTCGGCAATATGCGGTCAGAAGTTCTCTCAACACTGACAGTAATTGACCGTTGCTAAATTTGAATATCTGGTTAAACAAATAAAGTCGGTTGAAATTTGAAGCGTTTGATGTTTGAACTTTGAACATCCTACATCATGGGAACAGCCAGCGACCAAGCTAGTAAGCCGAATCGCACAGTAAGAGCATCCGCAATGTACCGGTACCGGACGTTAAATTTGCCGTGTTACCGAATTGGATTAGTATCTCTATATTCTGTTCTAGTATATATGGTTAGAAGTTTGAACTCTTCATCCTTTCTTGCACCATATTTATGTTCAAAGTCGGCATGGTTCTTTACAAAAACCAAGGGAGATTTTGCACAAGGCGACTCTTAATTTCTTTGTGGTAAGTTTCTTTTTGTAAACTCCATGTGCCGTGAGAGGCCAAACGCAATGGAAGAAAAATATATTAGCTAAACAAAGTAACAAGCTTACAATGGGGAAAAAGGAAGCACAAGCTATTTATCGGAAAGAAATAAAATATTTGAAAACAGCCCAATCATCATCAAGAAATCAATTTTCCAAGTCAAACAGTTCTACAAATAAAGGCTTCCAAGTTCCAAGTGACAATCGAGGGTACTGCTCCTCTGAAAACTACCGGATTTCTTATGAACCAAATGGGTCACAAAATTGTAGTGATCGGAGCATACTAGCTAGGAATACGAATGGGTGATGAAGAAATACATTAGGTATATATCCTATACACCTTGTTGATATGGGTAGGACGATAATCACAATAGTTGCCCACCGCCGATCACAATCGTTATTGGTAAGTGGCATGTGCATTGCTTGTCAGCAAAAATATTGCCGCCACTGCACCTAGAATTTCATGCAGTGTCATGGACTACTCATGACGGCGTTGTGTTTTTGCAAAGATGTGATCATGTTTTGCCGTTCAAACATCGATCTTGCGTGTGAATTGTAAGTTTATTTGAGAGAATCAGATAAAATCACACCACAATCTAGTTTTTTTTTCTGACATTGAAAGTTGTGGTAATACCATAAGGCTGCAAGGAGCTAAAGCCAATGCACGTTGCCTCGACAGAATGTCAGATTTCTGAACTTTTTTTACAGCTCTACACTCCTCTGAAGTCTGAAGTTTAAGAACATAATTTGCTTCTGATCGCTCGTATTTTGTAAATAAACATCTTGTTATGCATTCAATCAAATAATTGATCTATCAAACAACAGACTATCTATCTCTCTACACTGTATATGTATAGCTCCACATGTACTCGTCAGGTCTCGATCATGCCGCCTGGCCGGCTCTCTGCAGCGCGCAGTCGATGACTCGCCGGAGGTGGCTCGCGTCGCAGGGGATCCGCAGCACGCCCGTCTGGCCGTACCCGTACCGCTGCGCCGCCATGTCCAGCAGCTCCGCGATGCAGGGGTCACTGAGCAGCCTCACCGGCACCAGCACGCGCTCGCCGTCGCCGTCAACGCAGCCAGCCACCATCGGGACGTGCCCTCTCGGGACCTTCTCGTCCCCGTCGTCGTAGCACGGCGAGGCGCCGGGCGACTCGCTGCCATTCTTCTTCCTCCACACCATGGCGGTGTAGTGTAAAACTGGACTGCCTCGAGAGGTTGGAGCTACGAGCGATCGTTTCTTGAGAAGGCGCTGCAGACAAACGAGCAGGTAGTAGCTGTACTTATAGGGAGACGAGAAGAGATCCATGTGATCGCCGAGTAGTGATACGACGGCCGGGTTCCACTCAGGTGCAGTCAATATCGTAACGTGGATGGATAGTACTCTTGGCCGGTTCGAGACTAGAGTTTGAGTGAATGAGAGATCGATTTACCTGAGATACCTCGATCCTTCGCGGTGGATGGGCGTTTGTTGCGCTTGGCGTTATATTTTGACCTGATGGGAAGAATTCGGGATCTATGTCCTGTGTAAAACTGTAAAGTTTCGGGTCATTAATTCTTCTAGGCAAGATTATGGAGTAGGTTGCCTGTGCGGCATAGAAGATGTCTCGTAGGAAAAAAGATTTTTTTGGGTCGGTTATGTGTAGATTTGCGTATCCACTATCTGAAGTCTGGGAACAAATATGCTAACTAATTAATTTCTTGTGGAGGCTAGAACCCATTTAAAAATGCAAGAATTCTACAGAAATTGCACAAGGCGCGTGCAGTTCTGTGGAATTCACGTGCTAAAATAGGATCTCGATCATAACTCTTATATGACCTTGACATTCGTGATGTGATGCCTATATGATTGGACCATCAATTTGGACTGTTAGCCACTTTTGATGGACCGTCGATGACGAGTTCAGTTCGAGTGGTTACTTTATAGATAAATTTATAATCGTAAGAACAATACAAAAACACAAGAACATGATAGTAGATTGAACACAGAGATATAATGAGACTTCTAACTTCTCTTTATTGCTATTTTGTAAAACTGTCGTACAATAGTTGGGGTCTCCCCTTCTTTATATAGGCTACTGATGGATGGGAGCCCACCTTAGGGCAGGACTCCCGACCTGGGCCCGGTTTCTTAACACCCCTCTTGGGCACTCATCCGTCATGTTCATATCTCATCAAAACTCCATAAAAACCTAGTGAAATTTTTTTGGAGAAAAAGTACATGATACACGCTATGTTGTGCCGCACGAATTGCCTCATTAAAAACCTTAGCCGATAAGCTTCAAGAAAACTCGTCAAGGGAAAAAGAGTACAATCCACCAATTTTATTTAATCTCCAAGATTTATTCTTTGGGTACTCGATCTTCGTGATCAAACTTTAATAAAGAGTTCGTGAAGATTCTCCCCCTGAATTCTGTACTTCTCTAAGTCTCATCATTCCAATTCCACGTATGCATCTTTCAAAGCTAGATGCTGGAAGTGACATAGTGAATAAATCTACAAGATTTTCACATAACTTAGTATGAAGTACTTTAATTTCGTTCATCCTTTGCAATTCATGAGCATAGAAGAACTTTGGGTTGATATGCTTAGTGAGAGGACTCTTCACATAACCCATCCGCACTTGTACGTGCAACACAAACTGCAATATCTTCATAGATAATAGTGGGGATATGTGCGGTATTCAATCCACATAACTGCTAGATGTGGTGAGTCATCCGCCGAAACCAAGAACATTCCCGTAAGGCCTCGTACAGTGCTATGATTTCTGAGTGGTTCGTCGATGTAGATACAAGACTTTGCTTAGACGATTTTCATAAAATTGCAGTTCCACCACATAGGAATACATAGCATTGATGCCCAAGCTCATTAGTAGATTAACTGATTGCAGGTCTTGAATCACTAAATATCATAAGAGGGATATGGTATTCAGTGGGAGTATCTTTATTAAATTGTTTAATATAAGTTACTTTTCTTGAACATATGTCTTAGTTTTGCATATTTTATGTTATAGATCATGGCACCAACTGTTGTACTTACATCCAGTTTTACTTAACGTTCGATACTTGATAAGGAAAACTGAATGGAACAAATTTTATGGATTGGTCCCGTAACCTAAGAATTGTTCTTAGGCAAGATAAAAATAAACATATTCTAGAGGAACTAATTCCTGATGTGCCTGCAGAGAATGCTGCTGCTACTCTTAAAACAACCTATAAAAAGGCATGTGATGAGTCCTTTGATGTTAGATATCTCATGCTTGCTTCCATGAACTCAGATCTTCAGAAGCAGTTTGAAAATATTGAAGCCAACGATATGATCGTGGCGCTAAAGGCATATTTGAGACACAAACAAGAACTGGGAGATATGATATCTCAACGAAATTGTTTGGGAGTAAGCTCGCTGAGGGTAGTCTAGTGAGCCCACAAGTGATTAAGATGATTGGTTACACACAGAGCTTGGAAAAACTTGGTTGTTGCGAAGCATCAGCACTAGGACGATCCGCAACTCGTGACGATCACAAGACTCGGAGAAGAAGACGCGTGACGAATACGATTATGACTACATCAACTCGCTACATCGACTCTACTTCCGCTACGAGTCGGCACGTCTAGTGATAATCTCGTGATCTATTACTAGCGGAGGTTCCTTGGTTGCGCGAATTTTTTTATTTTGTGCTATCGTAGCCTACCTGTAACCCTTCACCTATTGCACTTAAGTATGGGAATTCCGGTCCCAAGACTTCCTCCCCCTCTTCTTTAGGTCTGTACGGGTCCTTGTCCTGCTGCAAGGATCTCCCGACCATCGGTTCTTTCGAAAGATATGCCTTTTCAAAGCCAAACCGTTCTAACACTTTCTGAGTGTAGGTTGACTGATGTACTAAAATCCCTTTAGGGGTATGCGCAAGCTGCAAGCCTATGCAATATTTGATTTTACCAAAGTCTTTCATTTCGAACTCAAACTCCAGGTAATAACTTACTTTCTTAATATCTTCTAGGGTCCCGATGATATTCAGATTATCTACTTATACTAAGATTATACATAATCTATCCTGGGATCACCGTATAAAAACACTGGGACAATTCTCATTGTTCGTGTAGCCTTTCTTGCAAAGAAAGTCGCTCAAGTGATTATACCACATTCTACCTGATTGCTTCAGTCCATACAGTGAGTTTCTGAGTTGCACACTCTACATATTTCTATTTGCTCTGTCTTGGTTAAGGACAGAGATACCTTCAGGTACCTTTATATAAATGTCTAAATCCAAATTCCCAAAAAGGTATGCAGTTACCACACCCATCAATTTCATTTCTAAATTTAAGTTTACTGCCATTGAGATTAAATATCTAAAGGTAGTTCCACCCATGACCGGAGAATAAGTTTCTTCATAATTGACTCCTGGCCATTGAGTGAAACTTTATGCAACAAGTCTTACTTTATGTCTTACAACTTCATTATTTTCATTTCTCTTTCGAACAAATATCCACTTATGTCCTACGGGGTGCACATGGGGAGGCGCGTGGCTTATAGGCCCAAATATCTCTCTTTTATTTAGAGATAATAATTCTGCTCCTATTGCCTTCTTCTAATCTTCCCAATCTGATCTTTTCTTACACTCATCGAGCGATGCATGCTCTCGATCAAGATCGATGATTATGGTAATTTTCTTTGTAAAATAAATGACATTGGCTATTATTCTATTCATAGATTCTCCTGTGGTCACACAATTTATAGCGATTTAGAAAGTTGATTCGCTAATGCTTGCAAATCAATTATCTTCTGGACTTCTCTATTTGCTTCACTAGTACGCGGGTCATGTGCATGGATACTCGTGGCTTGCCACCTCATTTCCTGATATTTTTCATCAAGGGTTGATTTCCTCCCCCTAATGACAGAAAATTATTCTCATCAAATATGCTATCAGCGAAGCGGGCTGTATGCAAATCTCCAATCATGGGGTCCAGATACCTGAATATGGATGTTGTCTCATAACCAACGTATATCTCATACTTTTGAGAGGGCCTATGCAGTTCGTTGTCGTGGTGGTATAGGTACATAAACCTTGCAACAAAATCTTCGTAGATGAGAGATTTTGGTGCTGACCCTTGCGCTAGTTGCATAGGTGAATGGATGTTATATGCCCACTGTCAAAAATTAATGAGAGTTGCTGCGTGTAGGACTACGTGTCCCCAATATGTAGTTGGTAAATTACAATTTTGCAAGAGCGGTCGGGCAATAAATTTAATTCTTTTAATTAATATCACTGCTAGTCCATTCTGGGTGTGGACATGTGGTACCAAATGCTCAACGGTAATTCTCATTGCCACATAATAATCGTCAAATGTCTTTGAAGTAAATTCTCCAGCGTTGTCCATTCTGATGGACTTCACATGATGATCAGGGAAATTATTCTTAATTTTGATTATCTACAAGATCAGCTTTGCAAAAGCATGGTTTCTCGTAGATAATAAACATATATGTGACCATTTTGAGAAAGCATCGATGAGCACCATAAAGTGCTTAAATGGTTCTGACAGGTTGTATAGAACCGCAAATATGTCTAGTAATCAGTTTCGGTGGCACATACGGGACACACAAAATCTTCCTGATTCGGGAAATTATTTACATTGACATTGTGTCCCTAAGAATTAGTAATTATATTTCTCATCATTCTAAGATCGGGTGGCCTAATCTATTATGTTAGAGACAGAAAAGTTCAGAGCTTCTAAAAGTAGCTTTCAGGACAGTATAGGTTGCAGGTGCCTTAATGTGAGTGTAGTATAGCCCAGATTCATATGAAGGAGATCGTTCTAATACCATTTTCCCATTTTCTTTGCACTTTGTAATGAGCAGGTATTCCTTAGCATACTCTTCTTCAGTCTCTACATGGAGACCGTTAGCGTGAATATATTTAAAGTTTAAGAGAGTTCTAGTCGATTTTGGGTACAACAAGGCTTTTTCAATGACCAATATTGTGTCCATCGAGAGTATAATTGTGGCACTTCCCGAGCCTATTATACAAGTATCGCTGCCTGCGATTGTCATAAGACTACCAGCATTCATTTTGATCGACTGAAAATTTTTGTCTCTCTCAATATGGTATTAGTTGTGCCACTATCTGCTAAGCATACTTCCTCCATAGGGCGCCACACGCGTTCTGATATATAAAGTATTTATTAATATAGGGTAGGAAGCAATCCACAAATATAAGTAAAATACTTCAAAACATAACACAACTTGCTATTATTAATACGAGAAAAAATCTTGCAGGACTCATCATAAGAATTTGTTGATTTGCTCTCCTAGAGCTTACAACCATTATTCACAATTCAATATTCTATCACAACTATAAATTGCAAATGACTATAAAATCTAAGTACAATGTGTGCACTAGATTGAATCAGCGAAGTATGAAGAAACTTCGGTCTGGATCTGCTCCATATCCAACTTATCTTCTTTGGTAGCAACAACTGCTGCCGCTGTGATGTCCAAAGAAGGTGTGATGGAGGATGCTACTGAGCTATCCATGGGTGCAACCCATGATTGTGGATCCTCTATGTCTGCAATGGTGAGGTGTGCCTCATGATGTACTTTGCCCTTCTTCTTATACTTGAAAGCATCAATCATGTGCTAGCGACTCACGGCAAACACGCGACCAATGTCCCCAAGTGTCACATTTGTAGCAACTTTAGTCCAGTTGACCATAGGGCTTCTCATTGCGCTTCTTTTGTTCGCCCTTCTTGGCTTGAGCATTCTGCTTGGTTTTGTGACCCATGACCTTACCCTTATTGCCTTTTTCTTTTGAGTGAGTCTTCCTCACCTTATAGCTGCTTGCATTGACTTCATGGCCAACTTTGCTACTAGGCGGCTGTGAGATGTAGTTCTTTCTGAGAACGTCATCTTGAGCTTTCGCAACTTGCATGATGTCAATCAGTTCTGCATACTCCTTGTAGTCGTTTGACAATAGTTGCGTGCGGATTGCACCGCGTTTGGGTGAAAAGTAGAGAAAGTTTTCTCGATCTTCTGCTCATCTATGGTTACCTTACCATAGAGTTGAAGGCATGTACAAATTCTGTGCAATGCAGAATTGTACTCCACGGTCTTGTAGTCAGCAAAATATAGTCAGTTCCATTCTTGCTCTGCTAAAGAAATAATAGTGTACTTAAGCTTCTCGAACCACTTCTTCAGTGCGCTCCATAAAGTTAGTGTGTTTTTTCTACCATGTACTCATTCTTGAGCGTTAGGCAGAGATGATGTCTGAGAAAATGAAGTGTTTGATCATTCTCCTTAGTAGTTGGAGTGGCATCCTTCAAGGTGCCAAGTCCAATAACAACATAGCGCTTCTTAGCTCCAAGTACGATTTCGATATCTAATGCCCAAGTCAGGTAATTGTGGTCATGCTGGGCCAGCTCTTCGAACTCTCGGTTTGTAATGCCAGTCATTTGCATATTCATGCAAAGATTCCATAAGATTATTGCTGGTAATTTGAAAAAAATAGTTACAAAAAATGTCATAATATTCTCATATATTTCTATGTATTTTCCATGATTTACTTCTATTTTTAGTGATTAAAATCAATATAAACAACCACAGGTAATCAAAAACAATAAATACGATAAATAATTTGCATAGAAATAGTAATAACAAAGTTAAACATGTTTTAAATGCAAAAATTGGTTCAAAAATTGAATTCTGATGCCCTTTTATGCTGAAAAATGATTTTTTTTGGTAAATTCTGCAATTTTCACGGGTTAAAACGTGAAATTTTAGTTCTGAGAATAATTTTCGCGTAATTTTTAGAAATGCTAAGGGGTTTTTCGCAAAATTTTCTTATTTGCGAAAAAAATTATCATAATTTTCAGAATTTTGAGGGGCCTTTTTGTAAAATTTAGATTTTTCTATTTTATTTTCTTATTTTTTTCTTTCTTTTTTTGGTTGGGCCGGGCCAATTTCCACAACCAGATTAGCCTTTCCGACTGGTCCAGCTCACACACACCCCAGCCCATTCAGCCATTTAAAAGCAGGCGGTGGTAGGGTTTCCCTACCCTGTTCATTGGCGGCGATGGCTTCATGCTGCTATGGCGGCGTTGTGGGAGGCCTGCGCCTCTGCGGGAGGCGGTGGTTCCATGGGGATGTCGTCGGAGGCGATGTGGAAGCATGTGCGGGCGTGCGGAGCCGCTTCAAGGCGGCGGTGATCGGGCAGGCGGTGCTGCTTCAATGCGGCGGCTCGAGTCGGGCCCGTACGGGGTGGTCATGGCGGCTCGGCGGGCTAGGGAGGCGACCGTGGATGGGGCGGGGCGACGGGGCTGCGGGCGCATACGGGCCCGTGATGTTGTGAAAGCTCAAGGCCGTCGGCAAAAATTATTTCCGTGCTTATTGTTCATGCGCTTGTTCATGCGATGTATATTGTTCATGTGATGTCATTATCGTTCATGCAATTACCGATCGGTTTGGTAAGCAACTTCAAGTCAAGTTGAATTTGTAATTTTCAATCTACTGTATAATCGACATCAATCTTTCATGATTAGAACGAATTTATAATTTTCAATCTACGGTACAATCGACATCCAAAAACATGATAGTAGATTTAAGAGTGTCGATCGTCTTGTTGAGTCGATCGAGAGACCTCGTAGACAAACTCGAATCGTAAAACAATTGATTAGTGGATTTAATGAAAGAGAATCGTAAAATAGTTGAAGTCCTCCTCCTTTATACAGACTACTGATGGACGGAAAACCCACCTTTGATCAAGACTCCTTTGGTCAAAGACTCCCGGCCTGCGGTCAGTTTCTCGACAAATTCTTCGGATTGCCGATAGAAAGCGTGCGTGCGTGCGTGCGCTCCAAGTAGGATCCCGCGCAAATTAAACGATGGCTGCGACTCCTTTGTGGAAAAGCCCGATCAAAGCGTCTGCAACCAGGTACGTCGTTGCGGCTTTGGTCAAGAACGCACCACGGAATCCAACGGAAGCCCGTCGGCCCGTCCGTCCGTCCGTCGAACTGTTCATTTCCGAAAGCGACAGAGTTATCCATACATGCTCCCTGCCATGTCCTACTTCCTTTGTCAGCATGTGGCCAACATGCAAACGTGATGAACAGTGCTGCTGTTCTGTTTTGCCACGTGATACGGTAGGAAACTTGCCTTCATCTAGAGTCGTCCATCTCTAGTGGAAATTTATTTTGGGCTGTGCCGTTGGGCCATAGCGTAGAAAGCTGAGGCCTTGGCCCGTACGACTGGCCCCTTTAGTTCGAACTTGAGGCCTGGACCTGCACTTTGTTATTGCTTGCGCGAATCTTTGCAGCCCATCAGGCCGAGTTGTGAAGACGAGGAGTCATGCTCTGGGCTGCGTCTGGTTTAGGATAGGAAAGGCATCGAAAAGCGGAGAAAGAAAATTGGATTGTTAAGGCTATCCAGTACCCACTCTAGGGGTCAATGTTCAGTTGTTCACCGCTCTGCCACTTAGACGAGCTAGGGCATTCAACAAACTAACACGATCGATGCAAGTAGTGAAGTAGTGCGGTATATTTGGTGGGCATGAGTGCATATGTGGACATATGCACATGGTGCATCTTGGCCATCCAAAACGAGATTCGCGACGAGATCGAGGGAGCCCAATCCCACCACCCACTTAACGCATTTTGCGGACCCCCCCCTCCGTCTGAATGAACTCCCTCTCATTTCAGCCCTGGCGCTCACCTCCTCCAGCCCCTGACTCGCCCATTCCCTCGTGTTAGGGTTCGTCGCTGTCCTCCTGCGTCGTGCCTCCCCTGAGCCAGTCCCATGCACCGGTTCGCCGCGTGCCCTCCTGCACCTCTACCCTCCCCCCACCCCATCCCCGCACCTCGCCACCAGCGCCCTACGCCGGCCAACCTGCTCCAGGCCCGTGTCCCGCACCCTAGTTGCCGCGCCTCCCCTTTGCCGGTCCCCCCTGCAAGAGGCCCGTGTCCCGCACCCCAATCACTACGCCCTGTTCCAGTGGAAGTCACACATTGAAGCCCATGGAGAAGAAGAAAGCGCACTCCAGTTGAAATCTGAAGAAGAAAGCCGAAATGGGGAGTACAAGCGCACTCCAGTTCAACTTGTGATTCAGATTTCGATCGACTGGAAATGGATGTTGTAATGTTTTGCTGTAATATGCAATGAGCTTACAGTTAATGAATCTGTAATGTTTTAAAATCTAAAGAAGAAAGTCGAAATGGGAACTACAAATGGATGATGTAATCTGCAATGAACTTACAGTTAATGAAACTGCAATGTTTTACAATTCAGAATTTTGTAACAATGAGGTCTGAATTCTGTTCATTTGTAATTCAAAATTCTGTAACAATGAGGTATATTAAAAATGAGCATGTTGTTATTTCTCATTTATATTCAGGCCCTGTTTGGTACAGCTTCCACTCCTAACTTCTCAATCGATTCTCGTGGAGCTGTACCAAACACGCTGATTCTCAAAACCACTATATTTTGCTTCTCGTGATGAGCTGTCTTGAAAATGAACTAGCAACGAGAAGCAGCCTCCCAGCAGATTCTCGTGAGAATCCAACCTTCAGAAACGAAAATACCTTTTGAAGTTGAAGGTTTTTACCCGCAAATGCCACTGAGTTACACAAATACAATTGAAGTATTACACCCAGGGGTGACATGGTCTATTTGTCTCTAATCCTCCCTCATATGGTTTTTAAAGCCAACCTACCAGCCAAACGGTTTCAACAGACAACTTCAGATTCTCAAAGAAGTGCATTCTCAGAGAATCCGGAGCAGAATTTGGAAAATAAGAATCTGGAGCTGTACCAAACAGGACCTCAGTGTGTATTTGTGGATGGAATCTTTGAATTGAGGTCATTTATATTCTGTATTCAATTTACATTCAGGTGAAATGAGGTGTTGATTGATGCCATTACTGCCATTTTTGCTTAATGCTGATGCACTCAAAATTGCCAGCTTGATGTTTGACAGGAAAGCCTGTGCCAGGAGTTTCGGTGATGTGGAGGAGTTGCTGGCCAGGGCAAGGATTGAAAAGTTCAGGTTTTGCTTAATGCTGGTGCACTCAAAATTATCATTCTCATGAAGTTGAATTCCTACCCAAAATTCACAAGATACCGTTTATGAATTATACATTACCATTTCTCATGAAGTTGAATTCGTACCCAAAATCCACAAAGGTAATACACACACAAAGCTTCAGCAATCAGAATGCATGCAATCAGAAAATAAAACACACTACCATCGGAAAATGTGCTTAGTCTAAAACCAATTATCTCCTTCTCCAGAAAATCATGATGTATGAAATCAGAAAACCAATCTTGATGTATACAGTATCAGGTTCCTAGTTCAGTTTCTAATACTCAGTTTCGGTTCACTCAGTTTCTTGCCTCCAACGAAATGTGGCATGCGCACACACACACACACTGTCGGAACCCACACTGCCATAATTTCAAGTTCATACATTTCAAGTATCAGGAATAACAAGTCAACTCAAGTTCAGACATAACGATCATTCATACAACACAAACCATGCAGCTCATTCACTCATGCAAGAATTGAAAACAAACATTATTTGTTAGTCAATACTACATGGTGCAGCGCATAACAGTTGATGGAGACATGACACATTATAGTTTACAAACAAACTTATTTCTTCTCGATCAACTGAGTATTGCCAAGACTACACTCTTGCCCCTAAAAGAACTACCAACTGCCATCAAACATTTCAAGTATCATGATGTTGCTTCCCTTGCTTCCAATGCCTTTCCACCCGAAATCACAATGTTGCTTCCATCGCCTCCAACGAAATCTGGCGCACACACTGCCATGATTTCAATTTCATACATTTTAAGAATTGAAATCATAAAAGAATTGAAATCTGGCAGCTCATTCACTCATACAAGAATTGAAATCATACAAGAATTTAATTCGAACGTACCTCAGTGGGGGAACTTGATGCAGGAGACGCAGGGGGAGGCGCACTTGATGCAGGGGGAGGTGCAAGAGGCAGCGTGTCGGCTCGGTGCGGATGCGGAGGCTCAGGGGGAGGCGCGGAGGCGTAGGAGGCGGCGGCGTTGGCTCGGCACAGAGGAGCAGCGTGTTGGCTCGGTGCTGGGGCGGAGGCGCAAGGGCGGCGTCGTTGACTCAACGCAGAGGGGCGGAGGCGTAGGACGCGGCGTAGGTGTGAAGGCGCGGGGGCGGAGGCGCAAGAGGCGGCGGGCGACGTAGGGGGCGGCACGGAGTCGGGGGCTGGAGGTGATGAGCGGGGGGAGGGCGAAATGATAGGGATTTCGTGCGGGCGGAGGGTTTTTCGCAAAAATGCATTAAGTGGGAGGTGGGATCTAGCTCTCTTGACCTTGGCCGTGAATCTCATTTTGGATAATCAGGATGCACCATGTGTACACTCATATCCACCAGATATGCCGCCGTGAAGTAGAGGGAGTCCGATGGTATCCAACCACAACCAATTTAAGAGTGCAAACAACAAAGCGATGGTGAGATGAGGAGCAAACGAGGGCGAGGAGTGACAGCTCGAAAAAAAAATCCACGCCGATGCTGTCTGATTTCTTCGCCGCAGGCTCACCACAGATCGAATCCAGCGACAGAAGAGGAATCGCAAGGCAAATGGATAATCAAAGAAGAAGCAAAGGCACTCATCACTCGCTCGACGGCCATACCAAATAGCTTTTTGTGCCAACCGACCAACAGCGCCTCGGCGCTCCACGACACGCGAGAAAAGCATAAGTGAGCAAGCAGGCGGGCAGGCGAGACGGGGAAGTGTACGTACGGCCGCGGATCCACTTCGGCTGCCTGTCGATTTTCTGCATCCAAATAGCCATTATCACGACACTGACTAGTAGCCAGTACGTAGTATATAGCGATGGTGTGCTGGTGCTCGTGTTGTGGAGTTGGAATCTGGCATAGACGGATGGATGGATGGGTGCTCGTTTTGACTTGGTTTGATGATCGTGCGACTGTTGGTGTATATGCGAAGAGCGGGAGAGGTATTCGGTGGCCCAGTATGGTGGAATTCCGACTTGATCGTGTGATCAATATATCTCAGTTCTCCTCCGCATAAATTGTATTGTGGTATTATTTCAAGAGAAAATTCGTAATATGTCACTGAATAACTACATGATATTGTTACTCATTGAGAGACTGATATATGGATCCAAAGCTCATATGTCAGTGAGACATCAGTGGCGTATTGTAAAGATCCAAAACTATTCAGTGGCATATAGCAAACTGCCCTTTATTTCAAACCCATCCAAAGTCCAAACGGGGTCTAATTAACAGGCCTGTAAGGAATGTGAAAATGATTCTCATGTCTTAATGAGATGCAAAATTCATGCATTCCAAATAGGAACAAAGGCATGTTCGGGGATACCATGAAGGGAAGGTAGAATCGATAATTCTCACACCATACACTTATGTAGTGTTTGGTCCCCTAATGGCCTGATGGATTTTGTCGATGATCGAGTTATCGATCTTGTGAAATAAAATAGAGAAAAATAACAAAGAGTTCTAGGGAGAGAATATGATTGTTCTTTATTGCTATGAACTGGATCCTTTATAGGGGGTGCCTTGGACAAGGCGGTGGACTAATCCTAATTACATTGAGCGTGGTGCTTGCTATGCTATTGAATCAGACTTGAAATATGAATCTAATGTTTATTGTGATGCATCAATCTGATCCCTTGTTCCTCTGCGCTCCGTCTTTAAATAACCATCAAAGATGTGGTAGTTATTCCTGGAGAAGACGTATGTTGGAAGTGACGCGTCCAATCGGAGAGTCATTTACAGTTAACAAAACAATAACTGGTCGTCAGTTGGTATCTGTGAAACACTCAGTCGTATAGTGGTTATTGTCAGTGTATTAGGACATTAAAACATCGCACGGTATGGAACAAATATGCTATGTGTTCCATTCATCACACGGTAAGGAATACACTTGGATTCGGATCTAAGTGTCAGTTTATAGCTTTCACGAGCAGTCATCTGGTCAAAGATTGGGTGTAGGACCTCATGCGACTCGGGTACCCAGTATGTAACCTCTTGAATTCTTACGACCACAAGGGTCGTTAGGCTTAAAGGTTACGACCACAAAGACATACCGTCTTTAATTATGTATTTAAAGTAATACATAGAGATTTTAATCCTCGTCAGGTCTACTATAGTTTTTGGCTTATTTAGCCTCCTTTTGAAACAACATAGCAAATGTAGCCCCTTCCCTCGTGTCCGAAATGACAAAATTAGCACCGCGGTAGGCTAGGTATGCGACACGTGTCCCTTACCACGCTCTCAATTCGCGTAACACACCTACCACGCTCCTAGTATGTGGAAACCCACCTACCACGAACCAGGAGCACGGAAACCTACCTACCCCGCTTCCACTCCACGATAGGAGCTGTTACAACCGTTCCTACCGCAGACTGGAAGCACGGTAGGTGGGTTCCGTGTACTAGGAGCGCGGTATGTGGCATACCTAACCTGTTGCGGTGTCATTTTTGTAATTTTGTTTTTTTGTAATTTCGTATAAACGAAGTTTCTTTTAGTCATAACAAAAATGTGTCAATTCAATCAAAGACTGCTCCGTCCAAAAAAACAACTATGGCCCTGCCAACACATGTCAAATCATCCGGGTCAGGGACATTTAACAAGAATATTTTTATAAATAATATTTTTAAAAGGAAATTATAAAAATAAATTGTCGGCCCAAAAATAGCAAAAAATGGGTTGATATCGCCGATTTAACTGGCAGACAGGTACCCTGCCCCCCTTCTGTCGCCATTCCGACTTCCTGTCGCCAGTAACTCTTTCCCTATAAAAACTCGATAAAACCTTAAAATTTGGCACAAGATTCATTTGTGTTCAGAAAAAACAGGAGGCGGAAAGGGAGAGTAGAGGGGAGGAGAGAAGCTAGCGAAGCGCTGCCTGTCTGGTTGCCTACTTATGAGGTAATTTTTTAAACCGAATAGATTACATAGTTTTGCATGTATGGTTGCGTAGTGCAGTATGTTGTACACAATTCCGCCGCGAGACGACGACGACATCTCGACGGACGCGGGAGCGAAGGCGCGCGAAGGAGAGCCGTCGATTTCGGAGGACATTGAGAAGTCCAACGGGCGCGGGAGGGAGATGAGGAGCGCCGTCCGATTTCGACGGACGCGGGAGCGGAAGAGGCGCGCGACGCGATGGCGCCGGATCGCGACGGACGGCCGAAGACGGAGGGGCGCGGGCGAACGGATGCGGCCGGATGAAGATCCGACGGCGGAGAAGAGAGGAGCGCGGCGAAGGAAACGGCCGATCTCGATCCAACGGCGGAGAAGAAAGAGCGGCGCCGACGGGGACCGCGGACGGGATCGGACGGCCGGGAGAGGGGCGCGAGCGGAGGAGCGGGACGAAGCGGCCAGCCGAGGAAAAAAAGATGATGGGCTGAAGGATTCGCCCACGCACAAGAAAAGGATTTAAAATACATTTTGATTTTAGAAATTCAAATAAATCAAAAGCAATTTAGAAAATAGCAAATAGACTCAAAAATTCTAGAAAAATTCACAGAAATTCCTTGAATTATTCTAGACTTAATAAAAATACTTTTAACTTTAAATTTTCTTTTTCTTTTGCAAATAAATTAATTTTTAATTTCGGGAAAAAGGAAAAACCCTTTTTAAAATCCAATAAATCCAAGAAAATTCTTAAAATAATAATTTTGATTTTAAATTCTAGAAAACTCAATTAAACCAACTTTAATTTAATTGAAGTTTGATTAACTCATATTAAACTGCAATTGAATTTTGAAATTTCAAAATTAAGCTTTGGGCAAATAGAAACAAACGGTTCTCTTTTAAAATTTTCAAAAACTCCGAAAAACGGGACGCTACAAACCTACCCCTCTTAAAGGGAATCTCGACCCCGAGATTCAGGCTGACTAGAGAATAGGTGGGGAAACTCAGCCTTCAAGTCATCTTCTCGTTCCCAAGTGGCTTCTTCTTCGGTGTGGTTGCTCCACTGGACCTTGCAGAAACGGATGATCTTGCTTCTTGTCACTGCTCGCTACTTCCAAGATATTGATGGGATGCTCCTTGTAGGTGAGGTCTTCTTGCAGGCAATTGCTTCCATTGGCATCCTCTTCAGCACACGCAAACACTTCTTCACCGTGACACGGAAGACATTATGCACATCCGATACCGAGGCGGAGCTCCAACCGTAAGCGACTTCTCCTCTTCTGCTAGAATCGAAAGGTCCGATGTAACTTGGTGCAAGCTTCCGCTTACTCAAACGACGATCCTTTGAGAGGCGACACCTTCAGTACACATGATCACCAGTGCAAAGCTAGATCTCGGCGACGGTTATCGCATAACTCTTCCGCTCGGTGCATCTTTGCTTTTCACCTTTCTCCGATTGATCGAACTTGCTCTTCGCTTTTTCAAAATATCTGCCCAAACACTTGTCTTTCGCCTACTTCATTCCAATACAACGGTGTCTCGCATTTTCTTCCGTAAAGAGCTTCAAATGGAGACATCTGGAGGCTTGACTGTAATCGTTGTTATAGGAAAACTCGCATAAGGTAGCATTTGATCCCAATCGGTTCGATTTGCTAAGGTACAAGCCCTTAACATATCTTCTAGGATTTGATTTACTCTTTACGTCTCATCCATCCGTCTGGGATGATAAGTCAGATCAAATTTAGATTAGTACCCGTAACATCGGCAACTTCGCCAAAATCTTGAGGTGAATCGATCCTCGATCCGACACGATCTTCTTCTGCACTCCATGTCGCACACTATCTTTGCCATGTACCATTCTCGCGCCTATCACCGAGTAAGTAGTCTTGATCGGGAGAAAGTGAGCAACTTTGGTTAGACGATCAACAATTACCCAGATAGAATCATAACCTGACCTTGTTTTTGGCAAACCAGTGATAAAATCCATACCAATTTCTTCCCACTTCCATTCGGGCACTCTCAAGGGTTGCAGAGTCCAAAGAGTCTTTGATGCTCGGCTTTAACTCACGATGACATCACATTGAGCTACATACTCGGCAATCTCACGCTTCATGCTAGGCCACCAATACATTTCTTTAAGATCTTGGTACATCTTTTTTGCTTCCAGGGTGAATGGAGTACAAAGTTTCATGGGCTTCCTTGAGTATCAGCTGCTTAAGCTCTTTCTGATCTGGGACACAGATTCGCTTATCAAACCAGATGGTGCCTTGCTCATCTTCTGAAAATCTCAAGGCTTTACCCTTCTTCATGATGCTCTTAATTTCCTTAATATTGGCATCTCCAACTTGAGCTTCCTTGATCTGATTCCGCAAAGTGGGTTGAACTTCTAGGGCAGCTAGGTAACCTTCTTCAACCAACTCTAACTTGAGCTTCGTGAACTCTTCATGAAGGGTCAACCGATTTTCCTTGATCGAAGTGTATTGCAGTAGACTTTTCTGCTCAAAGCATCTGCCACAACATTAGCTTTGCCTGGGTGGTAATGGATTCCAATATCATAATCCTTGATCAACTCTAACCACCTTCTTTGCCTCATATTAAGATCACCGAGTGAAAATGTACTTCAAGCTCTTATGGTCCGTAGACTTCAAATGATTACCAATAAGGTAATGACGCTATATCTTTAAAGCATGCACTACGGCACCTAATTCCAAGTCATGAGGGGGTAATTCACTTCATGAGGCCTCAATTCGACCGAGGCACCGACTTAGGTGACTCCCAATTAAGCACATCCTTAACCTTGCTAGGGTTAACAGATACTCCTTCTCGGACATGACATGTCCCAGAAAGTAACTTCTTTCATCCAAAACTCACACTTGCTGAATTTAGCATAGAGTTGATGATCTCTAAGCTTATTCAGACCAAACGGAGGTGCTCTTCATGCTCTTCTTCGCTCTTGAATACACCAAAATATCGCCAATGAAGACAATGACGAACTTATCCAAATACTCCATGAACACTTTATTCATCAAGTTCATAAAGTAAGCAGGGCATTGGTCAATCCAAATGACATGACCGTGAACTCATACACCCATACCGTTGAGAAAGCTGTTTTTGGTGAGTAGTCTTGTTTTAGATATGTGGTTAATCGTGGAAATGTACTTCATGGTGCAGTGCGTTAATTATGTAGAACGTCTCTAATTTCAAAATTTACTACAGTCCAGGGACTATTCGGAGGGTCCCGAGGGGATTGACCTACGTTATTTTCAATCGGCGACGAGCCCCTGCCAAGAGTAGAGGGGCGTTAGAGTCAAACCCTAGAAGTTCTAGGCCTCCACTATAAATAGGAGGAGGTGGTGGCTGCACCACATCTCTCCCGCCTCTTTTATGTTTCAAAACCCTAATTGGCTTAGGGGGAGTTGAGGTGGAGGCTAGGGTTCTTGATGGTTTGAGGTGATTTTCGTAATCTTGGATTGATCACTGTTCCTTGATGGAGTGGGTGTAATCCAGCATTAATCACGAATTTAATCTATGCAAGGTTTGCTTGAGATAAGTCTCTTTTCGTTCTTGCTTTCAATTTCGTGATTTTAGGGCTTTCTTTGATCCGCGAAGTTTTGATTGATTTCTTCACGTGAATTAGCTTGCTGTGATATGTGTAAACCTATCTAGGATCATCTTGATCATTAATCACTCACGAACAAGCATTAGGATCAAGTTTTCGATCTTGCCCGGTTTTAGACCCTCTCTTACTCAATTGACAACTGTTCAGGATCTAGCCAAGAATTATCATAATATTCGATTGGAATAGGTCCTCAATAGCATAGATAAGGTGTGTGCAAAGTTTCGTGAAGTTTGGAGTTGAGAATCAAAAGTTAGACCTAATTGCAACTTCGTCATCGGGCTGTTTTTACTGTTTCAGATCTATTCTGGAGTCTACCGGCCCGACCGCCCCTCACCACCGGTCTGACCGATTTGGCAGCAGTCTGATCGCCGGTATAACAGCGGTCCGACCGCCCGAATCGGTCCGACCGGTCATGTCCAGAGGTCAGACCGCCAGAGCACTGTGTTGCTTCGATCTTTGATGTTTTTGTCATATTGCTTAGGGGATTAAATTGAATTCAATACTAGTCTTCCGCTATACTGGTATATTGATCTTCATAGCTTTATCATAGCTATTGGAGTGAGATTGTGTTGAATTCATAATTTGTGAAAAAGTGAGCGTGCTCCTATTCACCCCCCCTCTAGTCGCCTTTTCGGTCCAACATGATGATTATTATATCCTCGTCACATGTGAAACACAACTTTTGGGTTTTTGAATAATCTAGACCCGCTATTATGAGTTAATAGAGTATTTTAGTGATTAATGATAAATCTATATGTGAGATTAACACTTCTATTTATATACTAATTGTGTAGTCTTATTTAAATGAAAAGGTGAAAATCATGGAGGTATGCACTCGACATCATATTCTTATATCGTGTTACGTTCATCGGATCCAAAATATAGATTGAACTCCACTAAAAGTCTAACTTGAATACGTGCATATGTTTTTATTACACATTCGTGTATGCACACATTTAGGGGGAGTTCACTCTATGTTTTGTGGTTTCATTAGTATTGATTCATATTTCTTTATCCGCATATATCGGAGATCTCTACTTTGAAACATATCCTTTGAGTATATAAAACTTGTGTAGTTCATATATACTCATATTGATTTATATTCAATTATTTGCAATTATATTTATGGGACTAATGTGTGTGCCAAGTCGTTTTAAAGGCTTAGTCCCGGATTATGGAAGACAACATGGAAATAGCAATGCAAAGCAATAGAGGGATTATGGCTAGTAGCTTGAAGTTTATTTTGTGCTATTTTTGTTATGCATTGCATTTATTTTACTTCAGGAAAAGTCTTCAGTGAAAGTCGGTAGTACCGATATTTTGCTGGTGGTACTACCGCACTACGGTATGATCGAGATAGTGGTGTGGTACTATCGCAACCCAGTCGTACCTAAAACTTGTTGGCGGTACATTTTTTACAGAACGACACCTTTTATCTTGGTTGCTCACCTGGTGAACGGTAGTTCTAGAATTTTCTTGGCGGAACTACCTCATCGCGGTATGACCGCATCTTGAGTGGAACTACCGCAGCCCGAATATTCTAAAATATAGACAACGGTACGATATTTCCAGTAAGGACCAGTTTAGGACCTCGAAGGGAAGCGGTCGTACCACCCTATGTGATCGGAAGTAACAGAGAGCGGAACTACCGCATGATCGACGGCGGTAGTACCACACCTGTCAGTAATAGCTTGTTCAAAAGTATTTATTGCAAGTATATCTTAGTAATTAATATTAATCATTGTGGGACTAACACTTTCTATGAGTTGGATGAATAGGTTTTGTTCCAGGGTGATGAAGACTTTGGATTGATCATGAGTTGATCATCATCAAGTTAAGGTTCAAGAAGAGGATGCATCATGTGTTGATGCATATCAAGATTTCGAAGAGGAAATGATCATGAGTTTATCATTAAGTCAAGAGAAGACACATCATGTGTTGATGGAGGTCAAGTAAAAGATGCATCATGTGTTGATACATATCATGACAATGACCTGGACTTGAAGTGAAGATGTGTGTCATCAAACTTCAAGAAGATTCTCAAAGCAAAGGTATGACTAACTAGGGCTAAGAATGTGTTTCTAGTCTTTTACCGGTCTTGGTGTTTGTTTGAAAGACTGGACTGCTAGTATAGGTTTGTTGTACTATTAAGAGGAGTCTTGTCTAGCTTGAGTCTCATCATGCGTTGATATCTCAATCTCGCTTGCTCTAGCTCACCGTGGTATTATAATATTATTTGCAAATGTGTTTTGCAAATAGTCGAGGCTCGTGCATCTAATCTTTGTAGTATGCGATTATACTTTGCAAATGTGTTTTGCAAATGGTTGAAGTCCATGTACCTACTCCATGTGGCATGATCTAAATTTGCAAATGTATTTTGCAAATTGTTAGAATTCATTTATTTTCTGCTACTACATTCAAGAAAACTCCATGTCCCTGTAAATTAGAAAATAACAGAGATTCATCTATTTATTGAACCCCAAAAATGACAGCTCAGATTTACTTTTGTTTTTGCCTTTCACCAAATGTTTGCTTCGGCAAGTACACGTCTAGACTACCTTTTGCTTTCCTTCCCTCTTTTTCATTCTTCCATTGCAATTTTTTCTTTAAGTATGTGTACAAATATGCATATGATTTATGGTACAGTTTGAAAATCTCGAGATGAAAAAAGTGTGTCAAGCATTCTTGCTCTATTAGTTAGTTAATCCTTCTACATGGTGATGCCTTCCTATTCTGTTAATTACTACCGTACGTGAAGTATACACTGTATGTATGTTTGCATGTTTAACACAGAGGATATCGATTATTGATCCCATTGAGCTAGTGCAGAGTTGATTTGAGTCCATCCAATTTATATAGTTTATCCATTCTTATACAATGGATTTAGTAATGCATGAAATTTGGCACAAAACAGATAGTCAGTAGACTATAACTATGACATGTATACATGTGTATAGCACCGAGCACATATCATGTAAATGCAGCTGACGCAACTGTTACCACAACCATGCCAGGAGTATCGGACTTGAAGGCAACTGGAGAGGGTTCTGTACATCATCCTTTATCTGCTAAAGAATCATTTAAAGCAGCAGTCATGTATTTCTTCAAAAAGTGGTACATGTTAAGGATATAAAGGTTTTTACGGTATTTTCTACTGTATTATTCATAACATGGTATCACAACCAGATTAGAGTTTACCGTAACAGCCGCCGCCTCCTAGACTCTACCCCTTCTCCGCTACCACTGCCCCCGGGAGGACCGATCTTTGCTCCCGGGGGCTGCCTCGGCGCACTACCTCAGATCCGCAGGTGCAGTTCGTGCTCGAGCGCGGCATCCCGGCCATCCTGGGCATCATCTCCACCTAGCGCCTGCCCTCCGCGGCGAGCTTGCACAGGTGGAAGCGCCAGGCGCGGCCGACCTCTCCGTCGCGGCGGCCGACCGCGAGGCCGAGCCGACCACGCGCGCGCCGGCGCGCCGCTAACGCCCGGTAGAATCCGTCGACGGTGGTGGGTGGGGGAGGCGGGAGGAGACGCGGGGGAAGTTGGTGGCGACTGCGACGACGGGGAACTCGCCGACGAGGGCGCGGAGGAGGTGGAGCTCGTCGTCTGCGTTGCTGGCCCAGACATCCATCGTGTTCACGCCAGAGCGGGCACCGAGATGTTGCGCCACGTCCATCTCGCTGGCTCGCTCGCTCGGGGTGTGGAGAGGTGGGGTGTTCGAGAAGGAGAATTGAGAAGGCTAAGGCGGTCGTCTATCTCTACATGAGCTAAATGACTCAAAACCATCACGATCTGCTGTAACAGACCTACTCTCTCTATCACGGGAATCAAAATCCTTCTTCTACTCACCATCTACCCACCAGTGGTCGCGGAGAAGCGGAGTCCTTCTTCACTTGGCCATCCGCGCGAGCCACCTCACATCGTCTTCATCCCACTTAGAGCAGCTGGAGGAGTACACTGTGGCTTGGTGGAATCCGTCCGATCGTCGATAACATGCTACTGCTACTGCTGGTTTCGTTTAGGCTTTTCTTTCTTTATGTTGTTACTTCTGTTGCGTCCATTCAAGTCCGTATCACTTTATCTGTGAATTCGCCTAAGCCATGCGAGTCCACAAATTTATTGTTAATCATAGAAGTATAGGAATTGCTTTGGCATGGCAGCAGCCAGCGCTCTTTTTCTTCAAGCTGCTATAGATCGTCGTTATGATGCCGCCGCTCTCTCTTAGCCGCCGCCCCAAACTTTTAAGGTCGTCATGCTTACTGTGCACTGCGTCTCTATTGTGCTTCTTGTGTACTGCGTCTTTATTACGCTTACTGTGCACTGCGTCTCTATTGCGCTTCTTGTGCATTGTGATACCGTCGTCTTGGGCTTCGATCTGCGCCGCCATACTTCTATCTATTCCTGCTCGGTTTGATTTGACAAATTTCTCTATTTGTCGGTTTCATCATCTTCTTCGTGTTGTTGTGGTCGACTTTGCTCCCGCACCTTGTGCTTTATGGACTATCGCACGGATGGGAGGAGATCTTTTATCGATATATCTTCCAAGAGCTGCATGCTACGACGACATTATCAAGACTCGGATTTTGAATTTTTCATATTTTAGTGTCAACCCTTTCCAGATGCAATGCTATTGCATATGCCTTGCATTTGAGGGGGGTGTTAAGGGTATAAGGGTATTTACGGTATTTCCTATTGTATTAGGATTTAGTCTTGTGTCCCCCTGTACCCTATATATATTGTCTATTGGACCTCTTCAATATACACACAATATATTTATAACAGTACATTCGTGTTGTCTCATTCTGGAGGAACATAAAGCAGCTTTTAGATAATACTCTCCAGCTAATGGTAAGAAGTTTGACCAGTATCATTTTAAACTGCCCCCCTTTTTGGTACTGGCGTACTGTACTTTCCAAAAAATGCATGTATAGTATAGTTGGTCCTTGAAGAGTCGTTTTGCAAGTAACCGTATTGCTGTTAGACCATGGAGTTGTTTGAAGAAAAAAGTTTTTAGGTGCTAGTTATCCTTGCAACTTGATGTGTGAGGAACACTTGTGAAGGTGCAAGTTTGTAGTATCATTTTGTCAAGATTTGTATTGCTAGTAGCCCAGTACCATCAAGATAAGATAGATTTGGAATAAGAAAAATGAAGCCTCATCAACATAATTCTGAATTCTCCTCACTGAATCCCATAAAGTGAAATCATGATTTTTTGTTATGGAGTTGCACTTTTGTCAGGACTCAAAAATGCAATTCTGGACCCTCTGTGTATTCTACACTAGTCTAAAATCATGCTAGTGCACACAGTGTTAACATAGATGAATATCGATCCACACAAGACGAATAATGGTATAAACGATTAATTTAAATAACAAATAAGAGTTTTGATCTTATGGTCGAGTTTACACTTATTAAGCCTCACAGGGCTAACAATAATTAAATAAGCAACGAAACAAATAAACTTCAGCGGAATCCCGTCAAGTCATTACAGCAACCGACTGGGATTAAGACCTAACAATCAACACCTTCGTAGAACTCTTCCTTAAAGACAGGCGAAAACTTCTCCACTTTTGTTGATTGACTATAGCAAGCATGAGTACACAACCGAACTCGCAAGTTATACAACAGAATGCAATTTATAGATGATGGTTTATTCTAAAGGAATGGCTTCTGTGGTTATTTTGCATAAAATAATATTTGCAATTGAATACAAATAATAGATTGAAAACATATTTTTTAAAAAATAAACAGTAGTAGTTTAACAGTTATTTTCGCAAAGGCACAAAGTCTAATCAAATTATTTCACATAGCCATATGACTTAGATCACGTAGCTTCGTTCCCAAATATTTCATGAAAATCCAACCCTCGTGTGAAATCCCCGAGCATGTACATGACCGCGGACGCGGCTATTTGAATAAATTGTTTAATACTCTGCAGAGGTTGTACACTTTACTCATAAGATATAACCAGTGTTGCAAGCACTAATCAGAACAAAACCTTTTGGAAACTTCATCTCAAACATTGACTCTTCCGGTGTGCTTTACCGTCGTCCAACCCATACACAATGCTTTGGTACGACACATACCGTTGGACAGGGAAGCGGCGAACCGTCCCGTGATGTGATCTACCTAGTAGTCCACACCTCCACCCATCACTAAGCTCCTAACCTACAACCTGAGTTGTCAATGTCGAGAATCCATAACTTACTAAGTTAGGTCTATCCCATACCAGGCATGTGGTCGTACAGTAAGACTCGGTTCAATGGCGCACAAAGTTAAGTTCTTAATTGACCAAAGCAAGACTTCTAATTTATAACTGTGCCACAAGATTATCATTCTCATTCACAATGTTCCACCATATGATATAGTATCCACCACTTACCTCAGTCCAAATCCTTTCTCACCCTGTTGGTTAAGTGCAACACATGCTATCCTAAAGTAATAACACATAACACATAGTTTTACACAAAATTTCATAGTCACTTAGTCAAATTTATAATTACAACTCAAATGATATGTGTGACTCGTAGCATGGCTAAGCAATACTATTCGTCTAACTAACACATGTTGGTGCTATGATAATACCAACTAAATAATGAACCAACCTAGGGTGACAAAAGATCATGGTGTTACAATAAGCAAGGTGGATATAAACAATTAGGATTAATAACTACACCCAAAAGCGTTGAAATAAATATTTAAAGTAGAATGCAGTACTTTGAATCAAAATAGTTTTAAAAACTGGGTTCAACATTATCAAATGTAAAACTTGCCTTGGAATAAATTCTGATACTGGTATTGGTCTTGGTGAACTCCTTCTTCTTCAAAATTCCACGAAGTATCAACGTTTACTCGCAAACGAAATAAATAAACAAAATAAATAAAAAAGAGAGGAAACATAACTCCAAAAATTAAATAAAAATATCAGAAAAATAGGATTTGAACTTAAATGAATTTAAGAATTTTAATGGGCTCAATCGGAGTTCGGATGAAGAAGATATGGCTGCTGAAAGTTCTAAATCTAAAGAAAATACTCAAAAAAGAATTCGAGTTTTGTTTATCGCTTTCGACTACGCGTGCTCGGAAGGAGTTTCGACTACATGGTCATAGAAGGTTACGACTACCTGGTCGTAGAAGGCTACAACTACCTGGTTGTAAAAGGTCCTACGGGTTCATGGAACAGTGATCTGGCTGGTGGACCCACATGGCATAAACACGGTGTATGGTGGACTGGGTTTACACCAGATCGGATCCGGGTTAGGGTTCAAACGTGACACACAAGCGCTGACCCGGCCGACCGAGCAGACACGCAGACGGTACGAGTTGATGTGGCAGGTGAGGTGGTTGACACGTGTGCCCACGAGTATATGTGGCACGACATGTGTTCTCACGAGGTGATGTGGCCGATGAGGTGGCACGACACGTCGACAAGACGACGTCGAGGCTTGGGTTAGTCCGGCAACGGCGAACGGCGGCGGATGCGCGCACTGGTAGAATGGGTTATTGCGCATATACTTGTGCTGGTATTGGTATGGGAGGTTGTCGAAGTTGGCCGGAATTGGCGACAAAGTGGCGGAGTAGGTGTGGCTGTTGTCAGCGACGAACACCACTGATGTCTCGTGGACGTGAAGGGGGTGGTGGAGGTAGCTCTGGGGATGGCGAAGATGGCGTGATCGACGACGACGAGGCGGCAAGAACGACATCACAATTAGAAGAAAACGACCTTCGGTTGAAAACCCTAATTCTCCGATTACGACGGTGCTAGGGTCTATAGGTACGAGGGCTTGGGTTTTTGGGATCAGGGCGAGAAGGCGAACCTTGGGGTGCTATTTATGGGCACAGGCGAGTCCAGAGTGGTGTATCAGCGGTAGAGTTCAAATCGGATCTGAGACGAGATAAGGAAATTCAAATGAGTTTGGAAGGAGATAAGGAGTAGAATCGGTTGCGAGGATTACAACGGATTCGAAAATCGTATCGCCGAAGGATTCTTCGGTTGGATACGCCGTTGTCGGATGGGACTTGGACACGGCAGCCAGGGTGGTCGGAGGTGACTCGGATGTGGTGAAGAGGAAGGTGAGGAGGACGACGAAGGGTGGGGCCCACCTGGTAGAGGAACAAGGGAGCGGCTGCGTGGAAATGGGCCGAAAGGAATAGGAATGGGCTGTGTAGGAGATTCGGCCCAGATTTTTCTGAGATTATTAATTCATTTTTCTTTTTAGAAAATACAGAAAATGTAAATGGCAAATAGAAAATAGCAAATGAACTCAGAAAAATTCTAGAAAATATATCTAAGCACATAGAATCCAATAAAAGAGTTTTTGACAATTGTTGATGTTGACATTATTAATATTAAATTATTTTGATACTGAAAGTCAATGTTAAGCTTTATTAAAATTCAAATAAAATCCCAAAGGTGAATTTTCCAACTACTAACTATTTAAAAGATTTTTAAAGTTTAAAAAATTAGGATGTTACAACCCCCCCCTCCCCCTAAAGGAATCTTGACATCAAGATTCAGGCTAGTTAGAGAAAAAATTAGGGAACTTGGCTTTTAGGTCTTGTTGACAGGGCTTTTCTGCAACTTACTGCTGATAAACCAATGGGAGTATCCTGTCGTTATATGACTTGCATATTGATGTATTCTTTATCAGGCTTCTCGTACCTGGCTTTCTCTGCTACTGCTGCTTTCATGCAGCATCTAATTTTATATTTTTGGAACCGTTTCGAGGTAAGTTAATATCCAGTTGATTTTTGTACCTTTGTTTTTCATTTTTCTTTATTTACGGCTTATCACTACCCTGTGAATCCTTGTGAGTGTTGTGCAATTTTTTTTTTTGTACTCCTGTAGGTGGGAACTGCAACATGCCGTGTTGCATCTGTTAATGCTACAAGCAAATGGTATGCTTTGTTGTTGCAACTTAGTGCCTACAATTTTATCCATTTGGATTTGCACCAAGAAATTAAAATTCGGACTGGACTCTTGAAATGTTGTTATTTCCTTGCTGAATGCTTCTCTTGGAAATTGAAAGGGGGTCCTTCTGCTATTATCCGTTAGGTGTCGTGGCTTACCATTTCTAGAGTAGAATCACACTCTGTTCCAGTAGTTGAGATAGTGCGCATTTCATTCGCATGGTGCAGAACTGCAGATACGCATCAGCTTCAGGGGCCTCACCAGTCATCATTCTGCTGCTGCTCAAACTATCGACGTGTTGAAGCCAGACACCGCAAGTCCGTCCGCAATTCTAAGAGATGGTGAATCCTTTCTCCTTTCTCCTGACGAGTTCTTTCTACTAATCAAAATATAGAATGAGATTTTGACCTTTGTATTTGTAATTTCTTGCATTCGTTCTTGACGGATAAATCGTGACAATAGGAACCGTGAATCGCTCGTTTGAACATTATATAAATCGAGATCTCACTGCACCATTCACCATTTCACCCCTATTCCTGTCTGAAGTACTCCATGAGAGTTGACAAGTCTGGTGCAGATCATGAAAATCCACGAAGTCCCTCGGTCGCACTACTAGAAAACACAGGAAGAGGAAGGGAACACGCAGGCTGATTCCATATTATCGTCTTCCCGTCCTTCAAACGAAGCCTGAGACTATAAAACAAAAGAAGTGAGCTGAAATCTATAAAATTCTTGTGAAATTCATATATTTCAAACAGAGCCTAAGACTATAAAATACAAAAAGAGGAAGGGAACATGAGGCTGAATTCCCGTTCTCACCTTCCATGACCACCGTCCTTCAAAACTAAAAACCTTTCCCTTTGGCGCTCCATCAGTTTATTATTGTCGTTTCGTACCAAAGTTCACTGTAACCGCAGGTACGGACCTCACCGACACCGTTTCGAAGAAGAGAAATTTGTCATTTTGCCGCACATCAGACGTGGTTTCTACAAAATGTTATTAAGTTCATTGCAATAGATATTTTATCACATTTTATATTGCATCTTTGTTAATTTACCACTTTGGAGTATTAAAATGATCTTTCGGCTAAATCGCTCTGGCCCACACGTGAATGGATTGTTTTGCCCCTCCCTAGTTGGGTCCGGTGTAACACCCTAGCCCAACATTGAGTTTGGAATGCCACTAAACTACCATAATAAATTAATTTACATCAATTTACAATAAAAATACAGCAAGCAACTCATTATTAAAACCCGTCCACAGGTCACAATGAAATATGAATAAAGATTTGATAATCATAAACATTTAAACTCTAGAAGTATAGCAAGATAATAATCTAAATTTGACACAAAACCAATAAAATGATTATATGGAATGAATAAACAAATCCTAATAAATCATATAGGATTATTCAATATCTATCACGCCCTAAAAGATATTATATCATAATGAAATAAATGTTTCTCATGACAAATGAAACAAGTTTGAGAGTATGTAATTATTCTATGTGCGTGAGAGCGAGCGACTCAGAAATGAAATCGCGCTTGCTCGCTCTCCAACTTATAGCCGCTGAGGGAGGGAATCCTTCCCCGTGCGAGCTAATTGAAATTCACAGACAGCAATGCGATGGAATTGATCGGAGTAGAGGACGGATGGTGGAATTACTGGAGGTGCCTGGGACTTCGGAGCTTCTTCAAATGATAGGTGGAATCCACCTGGGTTTTTTTTTTTAGTTTTTTTTGTTTCTCCTAAGAATCGGATCGGACACGTAGCAGGAGGGGGGAGGGAGGGCCGTGCGGAGGGGGCACAGGGGGAGGGCACGCGCCGACCGTGGGAGGAGGAGGGGCCGTGTAGAGGGGGCATGAGGGGAGGCACGCACGACCGTGGGAGGGGCGGGAGGGAGGGCCGTGGGCACGCGGCGGGGTGCCACCGCACGGCGGCAGTGTGGCAGCGTCACCGCACGATGGTCGTGTGAACAATGGCGATGTGGCGGGCGGGGAGGGGTTGTTGACCGTGCGACAGGTGGTTAGATTTACAAAAAAATTTGAGGGTCGACCGTGCGGCAGCGAGGTAGATGGCGAGGTGGCCCTCCTTCCTCAGTGCTAGCGTGATGAGGGAAAGGGAGAGGGAGAGGGAGAGGAGGAGGAGGAGGAGGAGCGTGATCGGGTTAAGGAAAGACTCAGGCGGTGACCATGATAGTTATCTAGCTCTCAAACACTGATTTTCTTGAACTTTCGATTCCTAATCATGTCGCCACACGTTGGGCAATCAATCTAGCAATTTGGAGTTGGGGGAGCATGGAGTTAGAAAGCATCAAAATATGTGGTGAGTGTTTGGCCTTGTGGTGGTGTTGATGAATAAAACTCAGATATGGATAACCGTAGAAGTAGACAATATAGCTAAACGTCAACAGTTTATAGAAACGTTGGGCACGTAAGGATCTGTCAATATCCCAAAAAACAATTTCAAACCTCGCTTCGGCCGCCGAGCCGAGCGGATCCCCCGGATTTCAAATCCGAAAATTTCCAAGCGCACCGCTCCGCAGCAGCGTCGCGAAGCAGTGGTACCTTTCCGCTCTCCCCTCCCCTCCAAAGCGGAGGAACCCAAGCGGAAAAAAGAAGAATCCAACCCAATCCAATCGCTTCCGTCTCGGCCTCGGCGAGATCCCGCGGCGATGCCACTGGCGGGGGGAGCGGCGGGCGCGGGGGTGGGGTTGTCGGAGTTCGCGCTGCCGGACGAGGTCCTGGCGGTGCTGCCGCGGGACCCATACGAGCAGCTGGATCTGGCGCGGCGCATCACGGCGCTGGCCGTGGCCGGGCGGGTGACCGGGCTGGAACAGGAGGCGGCGCGGCTGAGGGAGGTCGCCGCGGAGAAGGACCGCGATAACGGGGAGCTGCGGGAGCGCGTCGCGCTGCTCGACCGCGCGCTGCAGGAGACCAACGCCAGGCTCCGCGCCGTGCTCGAGGACAATGTGAGTCGCGCCCTGTTCCGCGGTTTCTATTGTTGATCTCGCCTCGGCTCGTTCGGTTCTCTTTCTCTTGGTTGACGAAGCTTGCTATTTGCTTTGTGGTTGCAGATCAAGCTGAGCAAGGAGCGGGACTCGCTGGCGCAGACGTCCAAGAAGCTGGCGCGCGACCTGCAGAAGGTGGCCTCTTTGACCTTTTGGTTCTTGCTATCCTTGTAGATATTGGTCGGTGTAGTGGTGTGCAACTCTGTTTAGAAGACCCCATATTTAGGAACTTATTATGGAGGCAGATTGGGTCGGGGAATACGAATGAAATTTCTGGTGGTAAAGACCGGAACAGTGAATGACTAGTGTAAAATAGCAGCTCATTGGGTGCGTCTGTCCGAAAAACCTTACAGTGTTCGCTACTAACCCTGAACGTTTAGATGAAGGAGGGAGAAAGGCTCAATTTGGACTGTCTAGTATATTAATTTTAGGGGCGTCTATGTGACTGAATTTTGGAAAACACAAGTGATTCATTCCACCGTTGGATCAAAATCGTGTGGCTCGAATCCTCTCCAAGGTTCAAGAAAGTGCTAGGCGCTAGGTGGGCTGTGGCCCGGGGCCTAGCGCCTAGGCGGTGATTAGGCGACGCCCAGGCGGTTGGCTTGGCTACGGTGCAGATGAACCCACAACAGGAATAATATGATAAATTAAGCAAGTATCAGACATCAAATTGAGTAAGATAGAAGGAAAATTAACTGAAGAAGCAAAACATGGACAATTTGATGTAGTTGTGTATATTATCTCCCCTCCAAGAGCTTGATGTAAATATGTATATAATCAAATAATGATGTAAACCTGCATATTTAATCAATGATGAGTTATTTTGCTAGTGTGATAAAGAATGTATGAATGAAAGTATGAAACACATGCAACCACACATCTCAAAGACTTAGAAAATATCATAAGTTCATAACATGAGAGTAGACTGTGTGGTTAAACTGAAATTCACTGTGAAATATCTACTTACTTCTTTAATTCCAATATTGTTTTAACTTTTACAGCAATACTAGATGAACAAATCAACAAATATAAGAATACACATGAACTCGAGTTCATATTCGTCAAGGTGCCACAAATAACTCATTCAGAATGTAGGCTGATACTGATAGTGGCTTTACAACATCAGAACATAACAAAGACAAATCAACTAGAGGCTTGTTCATTCGCTAGTTAAGCTCAATGCAGCAAGAAGGAACAAAAATTGCTATACCAGTTCAAAATCCACATAAAGATCAGAAGGCTTGTTCATTCGCTATACCCGTGCAAAATCCACATAGACCAAATAACTTAATTCACATCACAGCACATAAAGATTAGAAGGCTTGTTCATTCTGCTCAATCTCAAGTCTCAACACACTGCAACTTAAAATGTTTCTCCCAAAGGAACTACTGGAGAGAGCAGAGAGCAGAGAACAGAGGAGCAAGTAGAGAGCAGAGGAGTAGCTGCGCTAGGGGTCGGCAAGGAGAGAAACTCATGGCAGAGCAGAGAGGGGAGTGGGAAGAGGGGAGGTCTCCGGCACGAGAGGTGGCCGGTGGAGCAGAGAAGGAACGAGAGCAGAGGGGGGAGGTCGACGGTGCAGTAGGGAGGACCACAGGGGAACGAGAGCAGAGGGGGGAGGGCGGCGGCGCTGTTGGGAGGACCAGAGGGGAACAAGAGCAGAGGGGGGACGGTGGTGCGGTAGGGGGGACCATAGAGAAACGAGAGCAGTGGGGAGCGGCGATGGCGTACCTTGATTCGGCGGCAGGGACGACCGTGATTCGGAGGCGGCAAGGTCGAATCGGTGGCGTAGAACCCGGGGCGAGCTCGATTTTGCGGTGGGGGAGGCGCGATGTGGGAGCTCGAACCCTAGCGGCCGCGACGAAATGATGGGCTCCGGGAGTCGGGCGCAAAAATCTTATACCTGGCTCGGCGCTCGCCTCACGCCGCTGCACCTAGCACCGCCGAGCGCCCTCGAGGACCGGCTTGGACCGCCTAGCCGGTCCAAGGCGGCCCTGCCACCACTTGGAAGGAAATCGCGGCGCCAGCTCGCCGCTGAATGCCTAGGCGCCGCCTCGCCAGCGCTTGAAGCTGATTTTTAGAACCTTGATCCTCTCCTTTCATCTATATAAACCCTCACACCCTCACACCCTAACCCTAACCCATCTCCACCACCCATAGGGGTGGATAACGAGCTGACTCGGCTTGGCTCGGCTCGACTCGTTAAGATAACGAGCAGAATACCAGGCTCGGCTCGGCTCGTTAAAAAACTTGAACTCGGCTCGTTAGGCTCGTTATCAATAAACATAGTGAAAATCTTAAAATGTCCTGAAATTTTCAGAAAGCACATGTAAAGAACAAATCATCCATGCGTATCACAAATAAACATTTATATCATTGCAGATCCATGCAGATGCAGACATGCCATATCAATAAACATCCACAACATTCCAGTCTTCCAGATCCATACATGCAGATCCATGCAGTCCAAACTACAGATCAATAAACATCCATATCAATTAATAAACATGCATACAGATCCATGAACCTAAAACATCCATGCAAAGCATTCCAGATCCAGATGACCTGATCCATCAACCATGCAGTCCACTCCAAATATATAAACATGCATTGCATGCGTTCAGATACATGCAGTCCACTCCAGATGAATAAACATGCATGCAAAGCAATAAACATCCATGCAGTCCATATCAATAAGCGAGCTAAATGAGTTAACGTGCAACTCGTGAGCCAGCTCGGCTCGGCTCGTTAAGCAAACGAGCTAAATTGTCGGCTCGGCTCTTTAAGGGACCGAGTTCGAGTCGAGCCCTTAACGAGCCGAGTTGGCTCGCTAGTTTCGAGTTTTTTTCCACCCTTAACCACCCACATCCAGCCATCGCTGCCCCGCCCCTGTGCCGCCTACCTCTGCCTCGTCGGTGCCCGATGAGCTCCTCCCTCACCACTACCATAGCTTGACGCGGCTGCCGGCGACACCCTTGTCGTTGGCGCCACCGGCCTCTTCCCCCTCCGCCCGCCTCCCCTTCCCCGCCACCCTTCTTCCTCGTCTCCGACGGCGCCACCGCCGGATCCGCCACCACCTGTATCCGCCTCTCCTCCTTGAACTCATCCTCGACCTGCCCATCGCCCTCCTTCATCCCACGGCTGAGGAGACGCCACTCCCGCCTCACCACGCCCGAGCCCTAACCGTTGGCGGTGGGAGATGCCTGTGCCGGAGAGCTCCGCCACCACCACTACCATAGCCTAACGCGGCTGCCAGCGACACCCTCGTCGTCTGCGCCGCCTGCCACTTCCCCCTCCGCCCTGCCTCCCTCTTCCCTCGCCACCCTCATTCCTCGTCTCCGGAGATGCCACCGCCGGATCCACCACCACCTGTATCCGCCTCTCCTCGTTGAATTCGTCCTTGACCCGCCCATCACCCTCCTCCGTCCCACGACCGAGGAGACGCCACTGCCGCCTCGCCATGCCTGACCCCTAACCGGTGGCGGTGGGAGACGTCGGCGCCGGAGAGGAGGATGATGACCTTGGCCGGAGCATGAATCTCCATGTGAATCCAAAGGTGAGGAAAATCGACTGAGATTTTGCAAATTTTCAGTCGCATGTGATTTAGCAAATCCGATTTATTTTAGGAGTAAAAATGAAGAGTGAATTTTTATTTAGTAGGCTGCAAATGGGAGTGAGATTTGGAGAGTAAAGCTGGAGTGCTTCACATGTTTAATACCATCTATAACAATAGCAAACAAAGGACATTTTGCTGATTGCACTAGCTGTCAAGTACTAGTAAGAAGGTAACCAAGTGGACTTTCTTGGTGAAATGAATATCATTCATCCAATCCGCAACCATGTTCATTGGCATAGATGGATGCAAGAATTCGTGCAAGGACTGAACAAATGTGCGCCTTTTGTGCACTTTGTATGATACGGAGACACTGTTTGTTAACCTGTTCAAAGACCAAGTCAGATGATTGTTTAGCTTGTCGATTAGGCTTTTTGTTCATTTTCTGCTATAACCTTTGATTCGACTGTTAGAGATATGTTAGAATAGGAGTTAGAATAGGGACTCTTATATGCCTTATCTATATATGGTCTATACCTCTTGTACTCCTATATATATCGCCCATTGGGCCTCTTCAATACATACAATATATTCTTAATATGGTATCAGAGCTAGGGTTAAGGTTTGCTCTTCCGTCGCCGCCACCTAGCCTCAGCTGCCACCTAGAGGAGCAATCTCCGCTCACGGGGTGGCCTCTTCGCCGCTCTGGCGGCTCGTCTCCTTCGCACGCTGGTGCGGCCGCCGGATAAGACGGATCTGCAGTATCCATCCGAGTCCTCCTCCGTGCGAGCCGCCGCTGCCTCCCTCGACTCTGTCTTCGATTTCACCTCCGTTGACGACTCCCTCGCCACTGGATCTGCAGCGGCGCAGCCTTGCCTTGGCTTCGCCTGGCCTGTTGCCGCTCTTCCTCGGCAACGTCGACCACGCTCAGCAGGTTGAGCGTCACCATGGGGCGGGAGTAGGCCTAGTCGTCCTGCCGCTCCTCCAATCGCTCGCCATCGCCTCCGCACCGCTAGCGGGCGCCGCCGCGACCCTGTGCCGCTCGCCCGCCGCGTTCGCCCGCCCGGCCCGCTTCGCGAAGGCCTCCCGCCGCAGTAGGTCCCCGAGCACCACGTTCCCGGTCCTCCTCGTCGCCGTCGCCGCCATCCTCAGATCCCAACCGCAGATTGGCCGCCTCGGCCTGGATCCTTGACGCCGCCGCCGTCCACAACTCCGGCTTCCTCCCCTTTCGGCTGCTGCCTTTGGATCGACGCTCTTTCGCCGTGGGCCTCTGCGTCAGCTCCAGGGCCCCGCGACCACCTCAAGCATCGCTAGGAGCTCTTCCGCATCGCCTGCGACCATGCCGAGGAGCTCGTCGAATCCATCCGCCAGCACAGACGCTCCGAGTGCATCGTCGATGAGGCCATCAACTCCTCCTTCATCGCGTCCGCATCCGCATCCGCATCCGCGGTGCTGGCTGCCCTTGGCCTTGCTCATCTGCCCGAGGCAGAGGGTGCTGTTGGGCTTGATGAAGTGGAAGTGAAAAAATAGAGAGAGAAGGGGTGGCCGGTGGGGATCGAGAAGGAGGGGAGTCACATGAGTGTTGAGTCACGAGTGCTGCTCCTTTTTAGTCCTCTCTGCCTCTATGCCTCGTGTTGCTGTTGGGTACTGCTGTTGGTGGAGCTACTGGGTGTTGCTTTGCGCCGTCTTGGACAGCTCCTCCTTCGGGTTTTTTTACTCTACATCTGCGCCGTTGGTCCGTACTGTTAGGCCGACGTCCTTGTTTGCTAGCTGCTAGTTCTGCTAGTTGTCTTTAGGTTTTTTCTTTATTTGTGTCGTTATTTTCGCTGCGTCCATCCAAGTCCGTAATACTCAATTTTTGAGTTCGTCTTAGCCATGCGAGTCTACAAATTTATTGTCAGTCATAGAAGCATAGGAATTGCCTTATGCATGGCAGCAGCCACCGCTCCCGCTGCTATTTCTTCGAGCCGTTGCAGATCCGCCGCTCCAAGCTTTTAAGGCCGCCACGCTTCTTTCACACTGTTTTTTTCGTTGTACTTCTTGTGCATTGCGCCGCTCTTCTTCTGCATTGTGCTTCTGTTGCGCTTCTTGTGCATTGCATTGCGTTTCTTTTGCACTGTGCATTCGTTGCGCTTCTTGTGCACTGCGTTGCCGCCGTCTTGGGTTACGATCTACACCGCCACGCTTCCACCTATTTCTATTCGACTTGATTTGATAACTCTCTTTATTCATGTCGGTTTCATCATCTTCTTCGATCTGTTACCACGGTCGACTTTGCTCCTGCACCTTGTGCTTTATGAGCCGTCGTACGACACCGGATGGGAGGAGGTCTTTTGATACTTGATATATTTTTTCGAAGAGCTGCATGCTACGACGATATTATCAAAACTCAGACTTTGGATTTTCCATATTTTAGTATCAAACCTTTCCAAATGCAATGCTATTGCATACACCTTGTATTTGAGGGGGGTGTTAGAGATATGTTAGAATAGGAGTTAGAATAGGGACTCTTATATGCCTTATCTATACATGGCATATACCTCTTGTACTTTTATATATATCGTCCATTGGGCCTCTTCAATACATACAATATATTCTTAACATCGACAACATTCTGAAATACTTGCTTTATTATCAGCTGGAGTCATTCAAGAGGCATCTGATGCAGTCACTCCGTGATGATAGTCCATCGGTGAGTTCATCTACTTACCCAATGAATCACATTATTCAACATCTCTGTCCACATGTGTAACTTCTTGCCAGTTTATGGTAATGGTTGACTGTTTGCCTTTGATTTCTGCTGAATCCTTCCCAAGCAGCCACAAGAAACAGTTGACATTACAACATGTGATCAGTCAGTATCATCGAAAGCATTTTCCTGTGGAGGTTTATCTTTACTTGAAAACCTTTGATATTCTATTTATCATTGAAAATATCTGACACCAATCCCTGACTGTTATTTTCTTTTGAACATTGAAGATGGATCTACCAGCCACTCTACAACAAATCTATTGAGTGGGTCTGTGGATGTTGGAATCACAAGCCGAGAAGGTCTTATTAGCTTCTTATTCATTGTTTATTTTGATAGTCAAATTATTCTGACAACGTAAGATTCAATCCTCTGCATTAAGATTCAATCCTCTGCATTTTCACTAATCTGTTAGGTACAGCGACAAGGCCTCCACTCCAAAAGTATACCCTATCGTCGCACATTACCCCTCGCCTTACTCCAGAAACCACACCCAAAATAATGTCCACTTCTGTTTCTCCGAGCGGAATGTCTACAACAGCAACACCAAAGTTGATGTCTGGAACTACCTCACCGTCAAAAACTCGACTTGAAAGACACATGTCAATGACACCATGGTATCCATCAAGCAAGCAGTCCTCTGCAGCTAATTCACCTCCAAGGGGACGTCCCAACCCAGGTTTCATTTATTCTGAACTTTGAAGACATATCGCTGCCTGAAATTATTCTGTAGAATGAAACGTCATAAATATGGTTAATGGAGGGTTTTCAGGTCGCACTCCTCGTATTGATGGAAAAGAATTTTTCTGTCAGGCCAGGTCAGTTGATCTCTTACTCTTTCACATCTTCAACAGCAACTAGGATGTATCATAATTCATGAAATGCCATTACAATTCCAGGAGCCGTCTATCATATGAACAATTTGGAGCATTCTTAGCCAACATTAAAGAACTCAACGCTCACAAGCAGTCACGAGAGGTTGGTAGTTTGCATCTATTTGCTAATTTATGAATTAAGGTTATGTTGTGTCATGATACTCAATTGCATAACTTTCCATATTTACACATCTGAACCAGGAAACTCTCAAAAAGGCTGAAGAGATATTTGGTCCAGACAACAAAGATCTTTACCCCTCTTTCCAAGGCTTACTAAACCGTAGCTTGCCATAGGGCACTCGCTTCACATTGCTACGCTTCTGGTAAAGGTGTCAGCCAAAACAAAGAGTTCCATCATACATGATTTATATGCCGAGAGAGTTTCAAGGTAACAAAATATGCTAATTTCTTGTTAGAATTGCAGATAACGTGAAGTTACTGCATCGGATAACTTATCGCATCTAGAGCTGTGGTGTGCAATGTTCAGTTGCAATTTTGGGAACTACAATCTACATTAGGTCATGAAAAAAATGATCGGATCTCTCTGAACAAAAGGGCTGTTGTTTCTATGAAAGTGATGTAGTTGATAAAATTGGGTAGCATTTTGTACCCTAAATTAGGTTTCAGTTCGTCCATGGGAGCCAGCGTTGTATAATTGCAAAAATAAAATGCAAGTATTTCAAACCCTTATGGTAACTTCATATACAAGGATAATCTGATCTCTGCTTAATTCTGGAGTGATTTGAGAAGATATTCGGTTCTGCTCTGCGTAAACTGAAATAACGAGTTCTGCACACTTTGGAGCTAAATCAACCTGGCAGGCAATTCCCAAAACACGGCCATAAATAAGAAAACGTTTAGACAAACATAGATAAAGCTATCTGCATTTCCACCGCAGAGTTCGACTGTTTAACTAAGTAAAATGCTAAGAGCAACAAAGGTTCTTGCAACGGATAACACAATGCACACCAATGTCTGTAACAGTGTTCTACCTTCTCACAGAAGGACAGCAAAAAAAAAAGCCCTGGATATACTAGAAGGTACAGGAGAGGGCCTCTATGTTCACCTTCGTCCCAGTGTTACGCTGTTACAGCGCACGCATGTCATATACTTGATACTATATACCAAACCACCTGTGACTCAAAAACAGCATTTGATCGCACGCTAAATCAGCTAAGGCCTAAGCTCGCTTGGATCCAAAAGCACCTGCAGCAGTCAGTCTAGTAGGACCAGAACTGGGAGTCTTCTATCATGTTGGGCTGATCCACGACCATGTCCAGCCCCGGCGTGGGCTTGTAGTGCGCCTCCGGCTCCGCCGTCTTGGGTGAGGACATGGAGGAAGGCGAGCCGGTGCTGCTGCTGCCCCGTGCCTTGAGGCGGTGCACAATGTAGGCATTGCTCATCTTCAGCCTGACCATCTCTGCCTGCGCCAGCGCCAGCTGAGCCTGGAGGGCCTCCACCTGCTGCTGCAGCGACGATATCGCGCCGACGCACCCGTAGATCGGGTCCCTCACGCGCGCGTTCGCCTCGTACACCAGGCTGCTCACTGCGTCCCCACGGTGCTGGACTGGTATCTCCTGCAATTCCATAGCAAGTTTCAGAACTGTTTGTGCAAAATTGCAAGTAGTGCATGCATGCGCACAAGGTAGAAGAAACTTCTCTTCCTAGTTCCTACATGAGTCAATTGACAAAACACACAAGGAGTCTAGGCCCTCAAGGACCAAGGAAAGCTGGTGGTAATTGGACTCTCGTGTTCCAAGAAAGATAATGAAAACATTAAGAACATGTTTGCATGTTTGGTGCCGCCGAAAGTTTCTTTTTCACACAGCATGTGCAGTTCTTGTCTGAAGATGACCGCTGCAGATAGAACGAAGCCGTACGGTACTGATTGACAGTTTCAGACGGCTTATCACATGGGAAAGCTTTAATTCGGAGATATGGTTAAGTCTTTGTCGATTTAATTAGTACCAAACAGCTGTAGTAACTGGACATGTCTATGGGCACATGCTGATGAAAAATATAGCAAATCTAATTAGTTGACTTTTCTTTGGGCAATCTAATTATTTGACTAGCTTGGTTTTTCGTACACTACACATGCTTGGGTTGCTGCAAGAGCAGTGAAAATAGGATCTTGCCCATGTTCCATGAATTGGTACATATGCAACTGTGGTTAAAAGTCAAAACCGAAGAGCAAGTGTAAACTCTACCGGTACAAGTTTGAACTTTTACCCAGGTAATGAATTCTGGGCGGCGCAGCTATGCAAGTGCAAGAACAACAAAAATGGGTGGGAAATTGGTCGAACCACTATATTAAGCGTCTACTAGTACAGCACATATATATATTTTTTTGTGTGGTCAGTATAGTACAGGTTGATAAACTTTAAGCTAACTGAAGCGACATGATCTCTAGTAGGATCGCCAGTTGGAGAAACTTTCTTATTTGTATATGTAAAAAAGCATGCTATTTTTGGCAAAGCAGAGTACCAGACACTGTCACACAAACATAGCACTTGAACTATCCACCTGTACACTGTACAGTACAGATTGACAAACTGTAGTATAAACAAAAGCAAGCAACAGCATCCTAACTGAACCATCAGCAGCACAAGGAGAAACTGGACCATGCGTCCATGCCTCTAACAATACTAGAACTAACAACTCAGTAACTAAACTTTATACACATATTTGTGCTGCACAGAGAGGAGAAGGGAGGCAAAGAAAAGGCTCAGACACTTGCAAGTTAACGAGCTCACTGTACTGAAGCAAATAAATCTATCCCTAGCGAAGAGGCAGGGTTCACTCGTACACAAGAAAAGCAACGAGCAGCAGAGTAGCAGAGTGGCGTGTATGATGATGGTACGAGTAGGCAGCTAGAGAAGCAGCAAGCATGCATGTGCAGTGTATGCAGGTGTAGCTGGTGTGGCCGTGTCTGTAGTTGTGTAAGTGTACCTGGAGTAGCTTGCTGACATTGCTGGCGCCGAAGACCTTGTGCACGTTGGCGAACTTGTGCGGCTCCCCGGGCGGGAAGTAGGGCGCGAAGACGCACCCCGCCGCGCACCGCCGCCGCAGCAGCTTGCACGCCGCGCACGGCGCCGACGCCCTCCCCGACGCCGACGCCGACGCCCTGCACCTGCCCCTGCCCCTGCCTGCTCGACCTCCCGCCGGCCGCCGCCACGTCCCTCATGATGCCTGCCTCCCGGGGCTCCCGCCGCCGCCGCCTCTGCTTCCTCTTGGTGTGCCTCCTCTCCCCAGCTCTCAAGCCTGCCGCGCGCGCGCAATATGGTTGTTGCCAATAGTGGACGTGCACTGCAGCCTACCTATAGCTAGCTGGTTATCTTAGTCAATAGGAGAGCAGGGGCCGGTTGGTTGGCGTCGCGGAAGCCTTTTAGAAGAAGAGGAGAGGAGGCAAAGAGGGAGGAAAAGGCAGCGAGGAGGAGGGGAGGGCAGTTAGACAGCATGGAGCCTGGGATGGGAGGGACAGACAGAGATCGTGCCGCCGCTGTACTATGATGCATGCTCCCTCCCCTTGCCTTCCATTGATTTTTATCTCCACTCTAGTCTCCTCTCCTCCCTTTTGACCGATCGCTTCCAAGCAAACAACAAGCACAGACACCAAGTAGGAAAAGCAGTTAATGGCACGCATGCCGCTAACTGCGTGCCTTTGCGAGCGCTTTTCGGCTGGATTATTTCATTATTTGTGCACACGAATGACCCACTGGATGAATTGCTGTGAGCCAGCAGTGAAGGAGTAAGTAATTCAGAAATTGGAAGCTGCAGTTAATTGGTATATCTCGTATAGGAGGAGCTTGTATGTCAACGTAAAAGGTAGGATTTCACTGCGGCGAGGACGTACTACGTGTGAGCTGCTCTGAAGCAGTACACGCACAGTGATGTTGAGGCGCTGATAGAGTAGTTTGTCGGTTGATTATCAGCTAACTACAGATATCAAACCTCAGTCGATCAGTTTTTTCATTGTTCTTTTTTCGCGTTGAAGAGAGAGGAGAGAGAGAGAGAGGCGGATGGCCATCCATCATTTACATTTTTTTTAGACGCATCATTTCCAGTTTCTGTGGGACGGTGATGTCGTGTTCGAGTAGAGTCCAGAGAGAGAAAGAGAGATTTCCAAGGACAGGAACATCTTTTGATTGATCGGTTGGTTCGTCGACGGACGGACGGACGGATGGATGGGGCAGGCCCCGGCGCCGCAGTGTCAAAATAAAATACTTTTTGTCTGTACCGCTGCGCTCGCACACACAACAACATCGCTGCGAGGGATAGAGACCGTCGTGATGGCCACTTGATTAACCGTGCTTTCTTCCTGGGCTCTTTTCCTTTTGGAGACACTAATGTCAATTTAAGCTTCTTCACTGACACCTTTTCCCATTTTTGTGTTCTTTTTCCCCGCGCACAATACATCTGCATTGTTGCTTGCTGATAAAGAAAGCCAGCGGCTGTGATTATGCGTCATTGCAACATCAGGTGGTGATTAGGACATTTGTACGGCGGCACTTCTTGGTTCTCCCCTTGCTGTACACATGGAAACCTCCGGACAAAAAGAATTGCCGCCCAGTTCAGACTTCAGACATAGAAACGTCGCAGCAGTCAGTGCACTTAAGACGAAATGGGTCGATGTTCTTCAGAGGATGTACCAGATGTCTCGAGTGCATCACCTCCTCTTCGTTGCGAGTTTTAACCTGAAGTTCACTTCACCATTGATATGCCCCGGCTCTGTAATAGTACACTCGCAACAGCACAAAAAGAAGGGAACAGAAGGATCGGAGCAGTTGGAGCAACAGTGCAAGGTATGGAAGGGCAGCGAAAGGAGGAGGCTCGTAGAAAGGACCGGAGAACAATAAGAGGGGGATGGAGAAACGAATCGTATCGTATCGTATCCATGGCGGGGGAATGATCAGATGGAGCTCGAGGCCTACACGTTGCCGTGTCGGGGGAGCAGAGCAACGCGGAGGCAGGTGGTGTGGAACTCCCGTGAGAAGCACGGGCAGAAGCAGTCAAAAAACCGCGCGCCTGTACGCGACAGTAGGCTGCGGCGCGGCTGACAGACCAACCACACAACAACAACCCCTTGTTCCTTCTGGGCCTCGGCTCCGGACAACAAAATCTGCAACCGCGCTGTGCATTGTACTACCTATGTACATGAACCAAACGCGAGTTTCCTAAATCTAATCACAGGTTCGTAGCATCAATGTGGTCATGTGGTAGTAGCAGGGTTGCAAGGACAGAGTTTTGTTTTGGGGCGTGTTTTTGAGACTTGGTGTCGGGGTGTTTGGTGAGTACTAGCAACATCTTGTTAGCTTCATACTGGGCAAAAAGTTTCCCATACTTATCCTTGCTTGTACTTGTACAATGTCATGTACCCAAAGTTATAGCAAGCTCATTCGGACTTCGACAAGTACTAGTAGTACTCTACTAGGTACTTGGGTTTGAATGCTTTCCTAGAAACTTTTGTTCTTTCTAGCAAGCTCCTCACATGCACCAGAGATTCAGAGCAGCTTCTTTTTCTTTTTCTCCTGTCCTTTTTTTCACCGGGAGAAGTGAAAGAAGCCTCTTGTCTATAAGGAAAAGAACTAAATAGAAGCATTTTTTACTAGCCATTGAGAATCTAAGGTAACAGAGAGCCCCACAGTGCTGACCAAATAATGGAGCCCAATCATCACATTTGGGGCATATGCAACTATGGAAGGGGGGAAGGACGGGCATGGCTTGTTACTTTTTCTCCTACTAGGTTCACTAGTTGATGAAATTGTTGTCAGTGGGCGGCTAGTAGACAAAGACTAGCTCGTAGGTGTGGAGTAGCCGGCCGCTGCATAGGAGACACAGCATTAATGAGCTACAATCTTCTACTGCTTGACAACAGAGCCAATACATGAACTTTCGGAGTCCGGACAAATTAATATTTGATACAATCTCAAACGACATGGTATTGAATCAACTTCGGTTTAATACTATGCTATATAAACACGATCAACAACTTACGTGGTTTGCTCCAATGCATTGAATCTACCCTTCCTCAGTGGGCCCACACAATAAATAAATAAAAAGCCAGAAAAGATGAAGGAAAAAACGCATCTCCTGCGCAGCCGCTCGCTTTATTTTTCCCCGCTATATTGGCTCATTTTCGTTCGGAATTTACAAAAATGATCGTCGCTGATTATTTATTTATTTTTTTACAAATGTGCGGCATACTCTCCCCTCCCGCCACGTGCGCCTATCGTGCGGTGGTGGCCTACCGCACGGCCGCCTGCGGTGCCCGCCGCCACACATTGTCCAGCTAGCGCCCCCTTCCCCCTTCAGAAATTAGGGGTTTGATTGTATTATAAGATTTTTAAAATATAGCAAATGAGTTCAAAAAATTATAAGATTTTATGTGAATACTCCTAATACAACATATTTACTTGCGTAATTTTTTCATAATTTAATTAGTTCGAGTTTTTTTTTCTTGCAATTGCATTTAAGTGTATTTTTTGTATGAATTTTTAAATAAAGAAAATGAGGTAAAAAAATTAGGAATTTTGTTTTGAAAGCTCCTTACATAGTGGACTTGATTGTGTAATGTTTAAACAATTTTATATGTGTTATGTTGTTGTCTCAAACATTAAGGATTTAGGTCTCAAAATTTAGATTTAAGATTTCAGAAATTAGGGTTTCATGAATTTCTACACAAAGTACTCATAACATAATTAGGATTTTAGAAATTAGGGTTTCCAATGGAGTTGCAATATACATTTTCATACACAAAATTATCGACATTTAAAGCGTCACAAGCATTACATGAAACACGTGCGGGTTTATTGCAATCGGGATGAAGGAGGATGGGGTATTATCGCATGTAACCCGATCAAATATGACACTCTTAGTTAATTTATCAATTTAATGTGGATGATATGCTTTAATGTTGTATCGTACCATAGGCTAGATAAGCTTATAAATGAACCAACTGAGGGAAATATGTGGTATATAGATCATATGACAATGTACCGCTGCCTCCGACTCGTGTCCATTTCGAAGGCTACTGTTTGTTGTTATATGATCTGCATACCACACACTTCCCTCACTTGGTTAATGTACAAGCCTATCTAGCCAGTTTTATAATACAGTGTTAAATAATAGCATCCACATCAAACTGATGAATTAACAAAGAGTATCCTATCTATCATCTACCCAATGATGTTTGCCACTAGCCTCTGCGACGCCATAGCCACTGCCCCTTGTCTCGGGGCTGCCCACGGTGGCGGCGAGTGTCGAAGTCCTCTATGTCCTGCGATTCCATAATGTAGGTTTGTGCATAATTTGAAGGATTTGAAAGAACTTGTGGAAATTTGAACAAAGAGACTGCGATTCCATCGTGTAAGTGGATCATAACGTAACAAACGTAACAAGGATGTAAATTGTATATAACTCACATATTCGATAAGGAGTGCGCCCGGGAGGCCGAATACGCTACCACGTCGGCCGATCTCGGTCGAAGGAGCCTTCCCCTTGTCGCGGGACTTCCCACATCGGTGTCGTATGTCGAAGTCATCCATGTCCTGCAATTCCATGATGTAAGTGCACCGTACAGTGAAAAACGTAACAAGGATGTAAATTCTGCATAACTTACGTCGTCGATATGGAGTGCGCCAGGGCAACCGGATACGCTATGGCGGGCGGGCTTAGTTGCAGGAGCCTTCCCCTTGTCTCGTGACTTCCCACGTCGGTGTCGTGTGTCGAAGTCCCCCATGTTGTGCGATACGGGCTGGACGCTTGCATGTTGTTAAAACAATGAAAGGGCAAATACAAAATCAAAACGCAAATTATACGTAACTCACCTCTTCGATATGGATGGCTCTCGGCGACGGGAGAAGCTACGACGATCGTCGGTCTCGAGTGTGAGCCTTCACCTTCTCCTTGGGCTTCGGTGCCTTCTCAACAGGTTCTATGCGGGTTTCAAGTCTTGGACCCGGTTTTCTTTGTAATGCTTAACCATCCACTTGGTCCTAGCATCACAAATCGATAATCCGAGACTCGAGACATGTATACTTCCAGTCAAGATACACACCTCTTTACAAGGTCAGTATGTTTCATTTTAGCATAAAGCAAGTTTCCATTTGCAATAATGTAATACATTTAAAAGCAAGTTGACAAATCTGTTTTTAATGTTTAAATAATCGTAAATGACAACAATATAACAGTAGATAGAGAACAACAACAGTCCTGGAAGTGACTAAACCATTAGTCACCACAACAATAGCATGAATTACCCATTCATACCACCCATGTCAAATTTTAATTTAAAAGGTTGTAGTCTAACTCTTGCAAAACCTAACCAAGCGTGTCCATAACCTAGGACGAGGCTATTCGAATAGTTTTATACCCTGCAGGGGTGTACCAATGTACCCACACGCCAGACCGCCTTTTTGCCACTAGATTAGCATACTTCCTTTGGTATGCCGGCACAGCTAAGTCCTACGAGACATTTCCAATATTGTGTATTAACTACAAGCCGCCCGTATGGATAGAAACCCATACGTTGTGTCGGAGTCATTGTAAAGCCTCGGTCAACTACCCGCCTGTAAAGCCTTGGACAACTACAATGCTCCTCGAGGTGGAGAGCCTACCCTAATCTCCACCACCGCACACCCAACACAAGAACACAATCCTTTTCACACAACACACACAACCCCTCCTCGCGACTGGAGATAACACACGCCAAAGTACTTAGTCAAGAGAGGTCCCATATCCTCTCAAGTGGTTAGCACGCAAAAATGCTTGGAGAGTGTGACACAAGATGTTCGGTCCTTGTTGACTTAGGCAAGACATCCACAAACCCAATAACCCACCATCCAACCACTTGCCCAAGTCTAAAACAATTTTTCCATTTTCAGAATTTTGACTTTACAAAATAACAAAGCACAAGGGCTAGGCATAATGGAATAATAATTAGAGGTGTGATCTAGACCATCGACTACAATCGATGATCGCCCATTACTACCGAAACTAAGCATTTCTAAGCAATTTCAAATCGTAATCTACTAAGTGACAAGAGCTCATCCATCGGACTCAAATCACAGCAAATAACCTAGGCTCAAGGTAGTAGAGGGTAAACAATTCCTACAGATTATGCAACTATAGGATACTAACCATAAATTAACACAAAATAGCAATGCATACATACAAGTTGAAATCAATATATTAGACTTGAAAAATAATGGGATTAACATGATCAAACCGCTTGCTCGCTTGTGTGGGTCAATGTGTCACGAGGATCTGCTACTATTCATTAGCAAAATTTTCTGAGCTATACAAGGTTTCCACAAAATTTGAATCGGATTTGAAATGAATGTCATTTTCCAAGTTATCACATTTTTCGCTTGATAATTAAATCCTCTCGAAATTTGGAAATTAGGAATGACCCACATCGCCGTAGTTCAAGCTGCCAACCGTTGGATATCCAACGGTTCACGTGGCCCGTAACGCTCGGTGGTCCGAACGCTCTCGCGCGACGAGAGCCGTGGATCTCGATCCGACGGTTCACTCGACCCGAAGGCCCGGTGGTCCGAACGCGCCCACGCACGCGAGCCGTTGATCCGGGATCCAACGGTTCGCGGATCAAGGCGAAGCGCTTAGTTCGGCGGCCTCGCGGCACGCGCGGATGAAACGCCATAATCGGCGTACATCTCGGGCCATCAATCCAAAATGCAAACGTGCTCACCAAGCGGTTCAAGAAGTGGCGGCCACTAGGGACTAAAGAGAGGTTACCCGAGTCCAAAGAAAGCGCAGGGATCTCGAAGAAGAATGACGATTTCGACCGGAAAAGGGCAATCCAAATTGAGCCATAACATGGGGATGAAGTAAAAATTTATAGCTCCAAATCATCGTTCCCGGGTGGCTCCAGAGGAGAATCGGTGTTGCTAAAGGAAGCGGGACATAAATAGCCCGGATGGCGTTGGGCAACGGCGATAACCCGCTCGGGTCAAACCGGCTGCTCGAGCGCCGAGAGAGCGACGGAGCGGTTGGAGAGGGACGTGGTGGCACGACGAGCATGCGCGAGAGAGCCGCTGAAAAGCCACCGCGGAGGTGGATTTGGGTGTGTGCGAGCCGAACGGAGGAAGGAGACGACGCCACCGGCCGTCGGATGATCGAATCGACGGCTGAGCTAGCTCACGTGGATTACAAATGTCCCGCCGTGGCTGATCCAGACCGTTCGTTCTCGATCCAACGGCTCACGACGCTGCGCCTTCGAGCGATCAGCGCCGGCCGGCAAGCGCTTAGTTGGTTGGACCGAGTCCATTGGCTCGAGCCCGAGTCCAGTTCGAACCCGAGGAACAAAGGCAAACCGCCCATTTTTGAGGAACTGTTTGAGGTAGCAAACAAACTCCAAAATTTATGAAATTTTAACTGGAGCTTTCGATCGCAGAGGAATCTTCCATAAAATTTTCAGAGGTTTTAATGCACTGAATTATTCTCCAGAAATTCCAGAAGAGAGGAAAATAGGGTTTGACCAGTTTGACTTGCCCCCAAAAATTATCAAATAATTTCTAAAAATCATGAAATAATTCTGAGGTGTTAAACATCACTCCTAGGTCCAATGAAAATTATTTCCAGAGATTAGGCACAAGATTTTCATGAAGGAGGTTTATGACTTGAGTTTAATTGGGGAAATTTGGAGTTTGAATTTCGACCAATTAAAGAAAAAGGTTTCAAGCATTGCAACAATACATGAGGTAGCAAAAGTTTTAATTTATCCTCATTTTTATTACATTTGAAATATAAACCAAATTTGGGATGTTACATCGCCGCCATAACACGGGGATGAAGTAAAAAATTTATAGAAATCATCGTAGGGAGAGGAGAATCGATGTGTGCGACATAAATGCTTACGAGGTGGTGGCCGCACGTGTAGTACGCCCGGGCGGAGGTGTTTGGGTGTGTGGGCTGAATGATCTCCATTGGCTCGTCACACACACACTGCAGGACTGGAAACCGTGGTGGTACTGGAGCATCTTTCATTGAATAATTTGAGTATTATAGATGTTTGGCCTTCTGTGCAAGCCACTTTCTCTTCTGGAACATCCACACGTAGAAGTTTACCGATGAGTCCGACATATCCGGATATTATAGAAGTTTCACTGTACATAACAAAACAAGACAGACAATACATTAAATTACAACACTGAATGACCACTAGACCCGCTCGGCCTGCTGGGACAATCATTCACTGAGTGCCCAGGGGTCTTGTATATCCTGCACTTGATTGTGCGGCTAATACTGGTACATTGGCTGGCATCCATATCATTTCGAAAGCACCACGTCTGCCATTGCCCCTTCCCTATTGTCTTCAAGGCCTTGTTTAGGCCCCATTTAACCATATCCGACCAAAGATCCTTGTAGTTCATTTCCAAGCCGTACAAGTGAAACTGTGCACTCCATGTGCCGATAAGGTGCTGCATGTCGTAATACTCGGAGATGTATGGTGTACACATCTACCTTATTTACGCACACGCCTTGTACATATGCAAGTATGTCTTGTACAGAGCTTTGGTTTGTTACAAGTGCATATCACCACATTACCCAGGGTGCATGTTGTATGTCGAGGTGGCCGACTAGAGGGGGGGTGAATAGGCGGTTTTAAAAATTCTTTGGCGCTAGAACCAATTAACAATGCGGAAGCTAATAACAAATTGGTTTTGCACAATTAAAACCTAAATCAACTAGGCTTCCCTAAGTGCACCAACAATACAAGGGAGCAATCATACAAAGATATATAAGCAATTAAAGCATGTAATGTAAATTGCTCAAAGTAAAGCACAAGTAAAAACAAGATGACACAATTATGTTTTACCGTGGTGTTCGGAGACTTGCCAGTCTCCCCTAATCCACATTGAGGTAAGCCCAACCACGTTGGACCGGCTCCACTAATTAAGCCAACACGTCCGAGGTAAGTTCAACCACTTGGACCGGTTCCAACACGAACCAACACCTCACTCCACTATGGTTGCTCTTCCTCCACTCCGGAGATGGCGAGCACCAAACCACTCACAACCACGCCGGGCCTTCTCACAAGCTTCTTGAGAAGATCACCGCGCACGACGCCTCCACGCCGTTCTAGGTGTCGGCAAACACCAAGGGAAATAAATCTCAACTCTTACTTGAAATAATCAAGTGTCAACGCTCAAATGGATACACAATCCACTACCTAAGGCAACACATGCACATAAGAGAGGAGAGGCTTGCTCTTAGCTCAAGAGGCTCAGAGGATTGAGTATAACACTCACAAGAACACCAGCAACTATTCCCAACCGGTCAAGGTGGCTATATATAGCCCACACACAAAAACTAGCCGTTGGGAGAGAATCTGCTGAAAAATCAGCAAATGCGGAACTTCCACCGTTCAAAGTCCGGAATTTCCGCACCTCAGCGACAAGCACAGCAACGGCTATATCAGACGAGAAACTAGCCGTTGAAAAGGAAATCCGGAACTTCCGCCGTTCAACACGCGATACTTCCAATTATCGAAAGTTCCGTTCCTGATGGGCGGTACTTCCGCTTCCACATAGGTCCAACACATGGCACCCTCTGGAAAAAACGTACCACGCCAAATTAGAACTTCCGCGATGCGGTAGTTCCGCTCCCAATATGGTGGTACTTCCGCGCTTCCGAAAATCAGCTAAGTCCCAAAAAGGGTGCTTCTCTGGAAAAAAACGTTCCGCCCGATTTCGGACTATCCGGCTTGCGGTAGTTCCGCAGTTATAACACCGGAACTTCCGATTATCCTGACAAAGCAGCAAATGGCTTTTTCAACAACTCCAATTGCAAACACATTTGCCAATTGATAAGCCATGCCAACAAGGATCACAAGCAAGATTTCCAACAAGTTGCAAAACACATTTGCCAACTTTTAAAATCATACCACAAGGAATAAGGTACATGTACTTACACCGTTTGCAAAACACATTTGCAAACTTAAGTCACATGCTATAAGAAATTAAACATGAGCTTCAACTATTTACAAAACACATTCACAAATAACATCATCATGCCTCAAGGTTAAGGTGCATGGACTTCAACCATTTGCAAAACACATTTGCAAACTATAGTCCCATGCTACAAAGATTAAATGCATGAGCATCAATTAGTTGCAAAACACATTCGCAAATAATAGCTCCATGCATAGATGAGCTAGAGCAAACACAATGAGCTATCAACACATGACTAACTAATGCTACTAGTCAAGACCCATCTTAATAGTACGACAATCCTATACTAGTAATCCGGTCTTCCATCCAAACACCAAGACCGGTAAAAGACTAGGAATACATCCTTAACCCTAGCTAGTCATACATTTGCCTTGCATCTTCTTGAAGCTTGATGACGCATATCAACACTTCAAGTCCGGGTCATTGACTTGACAATCATCAACACATGATGATCTTCTTAACTTCGGGATCTTGTCTTGAACATCATCAACACATGATGATTTCTTCATCCCGAGTCTTGACATGCATCAACACATGATGCATTCCTTCTCTTTAACCTCTATCAACGCATGATGGGTCTTCTCTTGTCTTGACGATCAACTCATGCTCATCTCTTCTTGATAAGCATCAACTCATGATGCATCCTTTACACCAAGCACTTGACTTGATGATCAACTCATGATCATCCCAAGTCTTCATCATCCTGGAACATAACCTATTCACTCAACTCATGAAAAATGTTAGTTCCACAATGTGATTACCATTAGTTACCACAATAAACCATTATCACATAATGGTGGGACAAGATACATCAATCTTTCCCTTATTGGTAATTAATGATAACCACTTCAATTACACATAAATTGAATTTAGATAAAGGTAACACAACGTGAGTATATATGAACTACACAAGTTACATATACTCACGACATGAGTATGTAAGAACTACACAAGTTCTATATACTCAAAACATGAGTATACAAAAACTACACAAGTTCTATATACTCAAACATATATGTTTCAAAGTAAAGATCCCAAATATATGTGGAAGATGGAATATGGATCAATACTAATGAAACCACAAAATATAGAACAAAACTCCCTCTAAATGTGTGCATACACAAATGTGTAATAAGATCATATGCACATATTCAAGTTAAACTTATGGTTGAGTTCATGCAATATTTTGGATCCGAGGAATGCAACAATATATAAGAGTATGAGTCGAATGCATACCTCGTTGAATTTCACCTTTATATCCAAATGAGACTACACAAGATAATACTTGACAAAGGAGTTAGTCTCACAATTAGATTTGTCATTAATCATCAAAACACTCTATTAACTCATAATGGCGGGTCTAGATCTTTCACATGCCTGTTTCCTTTCCCCCTGGCACGACTGTTGACATATTTCTACCGAAGTTTGATCTCATACTTCCTCCTGAGGCCATCGATCACTTGAATATCGTACATTCTGGCCTTCTCCATCTTCTGGTCCATGTGCCTCTGCATGTTCTCGGACCACTGCTTGCCTTTCTCCATCTGTCGCTTGGCTGCGGTGGCTCTATTGATGAAATAACCGACAGTGCGAGTCCATATCTCCTCGATGATCGCGGTGATAGGGAGGCACCACACACCATGAATCCACTCGGAGAAACTTATGGCACTGCTGGGTTGCTCTCCTCTAGTACCTTAAGAGTGGACTCCCTTGTTTGCCTCGTAGTTCGTGTTCGAGGTCCCTCCAGATGGACTCAAACTTTCGCCTCTGGTTCTGCAGACGCAATGCCTTGAACATCTTCAAAACTTCCTGATTGAGGAACCGTGTGAATAAGTTAGATGCAAGATGCCTCATGTACCACCTGGATTGCACGTCGTTCCACCGGTGAGAGGGATCCGTCCCATGCTGCATAGTATTGATGGCCGCCAACAACCCAACATTGCGGTCTGTGATTAGGCATACATTGTGCCAGTCTCCCACCACCTCCCTCTTCACATTGGCCAGGAACTACAACCAACTAGATGTGTTCTTGGTCTCCACAATGGCAAATACCACTGGGAGAAGCTGATCATTCGCGTAGGCCACCACCGCGATGAGAATGATGTCCTTTTACCTTCCCGTGAGAAAAGTATCATCCATCGTGAGCACATGACAATAGAACTTGAAGCCCCCGATGGCCTGGGCGAAATCCCAGAACACCCGGTCCAGTATGAAGCAGTTGGGCCTTCCCTCTGCATCTTTACTCTCAAGCTTGTTTATGGATGTGTCGGGTTTGATTTGGCAATCTGATCAAGCAATATCTGCACAAGGTTGTACGCCTATTCATATATCCCGTACATGGACTCGATGACCTCCTGCTTGGCTTGCTGGACCTTGCTATAGCCAATTGGATAATCAACGTGATTGGTGACCTCCGACACCAGCATCTTGGGGGAGACGAACACGTTCGCCGCATCTAGGTGCCCGATGAGGCTTGCAACATATGCAGAAGTCATATTCCGATGTTGTTGCAGGGGATCGCTAAGCTCGCAAGTGTGGTCGATCAGCACCTTGACCCCGAAGACCGAGCCAAAGATCTTTGCTCGTTGAGCGCTGACCATGCCAGGGTAGCCGTCCACTATGCACTTCACTGCGTACTACCTTGGGTTGGATCGGTGCACTCAGTACACACAACTGATGGACAAGGCGTACTGTGTTATAGCTTGTTGCACAGCTGCCTTGCTAGGAAGCATTGCCAAACTAAGACGGTGTCAGCACCAAACCCCCAATGGGAGCCTTCTTCTTGCGACAGTACGGCGAACACACCGCGATATCATCAAGTCTCGATGCTATATAAGGCACCTCGGATGACACAATTCCCGGTTGGACCACCGGCTTGGTGTGCATCCTTGTTGCTACCATCCGAGCCTGGGTCGGCGTCCTCGTTGGACTCCATCCCGAGAGGTTGGTTCAGTACATACTCGTGGCAGTCAATGCGGGCTGACCACCACAACTCCACCGCCTCATTTCGCACAAAATTATGCGTGAGTTTTCCCTCCAAGACAACACATTCTGTGCTACCACCTTCAAGTTCGCCTGCGGTTGCCCACTTGTAGAGGCCCTGGTATCATCAAGGTTTCCCGACACCTTACACACAAAATTCATCGGGCTGGGAGGCAATGTGCATGTAGTGGCTCCATGCTACGGTTCCATGCACCTTGACGAGCTCCCATGCAACATTCATGCACATGATCCCTCGATCACAAGTTTCTTCGTCATTGCCTCTATTATGACGAACTCCCTTCGGATGCAGCTTCGAAGCTCGTGAATATTCATCGCGTTAAGCCTCTCCGTCCGGACCACCTTATACTGGCATCTCAACAGGTCCAACCCATCGGGTCCAGCCCGCATGAGACCATTGTCATAAAACACTACCAAGTCTTGTATATTCAAAATTACATAAAGTAACAAACAATGATGACAAATTGCATGCAAGTGATCGATTACATATGTGTAATTAAATACGAATACTTAATTAATTCCCAACAATATGATTACTCCTCCGAAAATTAATTATGAACTGCATGTTCATTGCCACATAATTACTTACAACTATCTATTTTGCACTCAATTATTTATGTCTAACTAATTGCTAGTGAACTGATTACTATTGATTAATTACCACTAAATAAATTACGATTAGTTAATTTCTACTAATTTAATATGCCGGACTGATAACCACTTAACTAAGTACGACTAATTATTTTCCACTAAACTAATTAATTACAACTGAACTAGCTAATTATGACAGATAAATTAGCACCGAACTAATTAATTACGTCTGATTAATTACAACTAAATAAATTACTAGTAGCTAATTTTTGCTAATTTAATATGATGGACTTATAACCACTAAACTAAATACGACTAAATATTTACGACTAAACTAATTAATTATGACTAAACTAACTAATTACCACTAATCAATTATCACTGAACTAACTAATTACGACTAATTAATTAGCACTGAACTAACTAATTATGACTAATTAATTACCACTAAATAAATTACGAGTAGTTCATTTTCACTAATTTAACATGCCGTACTGATAACCATAGACTAATTACGACTAATTAATTACCACTAAACTAACTAATTATAACTATTTAATTACCACTAAACTATTTAATTATGCCTACTAAAATAATACTGGTTAACTACGACTACGGTAATAACACCAAAGACATCTGAGAAATAATTACCTGCCCTCGGGGGAAGCAATCAAAATAACCCGAGTGACGAGTGATGAGAAGCAATTAAATTATTACACTCCAAATTTTTTTAATTATGTTACGTTCTATAAGTTCTCAGCGACGAGTGCGAGAATGAGAAGCGAAATACAATTGAGATGAGCGATGAGCGACGAGCGACTGCGAGAGTTCGGTATTTATAGCCGAGCGAAGGAGGAGCCGCTACGTTGGCGCCGAAATTTTGGATACGTTGTTTATGAGCACCACTGCGGGCAAGGGGAGACAGACGTGATGGGGCGATAGATGTACGGAGGAGGGAGGACGGGCGGTGGGAAAGGACCGGTGTTTTGGGATTTTTTTAGACCCACTTGGAAGTTCATGTAATACCCCGAAAGTGAATCGACTTATTAGAAGAAGTTTCGGAAGAGGGAGATAATCGAAAAATCAGAATTTATCTTTTCTCGGGGAGTTTTTTTGCCTTTTCACGGCAACCTGGCCTTTGGGCCACAGCCCAAGGGGGGGCCGGCCGAGGGGGGTGCCTTCCCCCCAAACCCTAGCCGCCACCCCCTGCCTCTCCTCCCCTCTCATTCCAAGCCGCCACCCCCTCCACTCCCTCCCCTTTGGCCGCCACTTCCTCCTCCTCCAACCGGCGCCATTGCTGCTCCTTGACACCATCTCGCTGCTGTGGTGCCGCCTCCAGTGTTGCCCAGTGGTGCTTCTCAACGATCCCTCCGAAGTTGCCTTCTCCCACCGTCGTCACCGGCCGATCGTCGTCGTCGTTCTTGGCCGGCCTTGGAAGAGAGGAAGAAGGGGAAGGGAGGGAGGTCTTCGGGAGGCGGTTCAACGTCCTCCTATGGGTCTACAAGGGTAACGAAGACTTCCATTTGCTGTTTGACTCATGAAGGATGAGCAATCGATTCGATTTGTTTGGATAGTTTTGCCTCTGTTATTAGATCTATTCTGTCCAGTGGGTTATGCGCCCTATTTCGGTATCTTAGAAGCAGAATCTGGTATTTTAGTCTCCTAGAGTTTTGTAGCCCTGGTTTTTATCTTTTCATAGACACCGAGATTAGGAGATTCTGCCTTACGGTTTAGGAGATATGAATTATTATTTGTGCACTGTTCTGTCTGTGTGACGAGAAGGAACTGTCTGTTTGTTCCTTTGTTTTGACCTTGTTAATGTAAGATTCAGGACTTCCACCCAACTAGGTTTTTGTAGAATTTTTAATAATCTATCCAGTTTGATAAAGAAAACCTCCATTGGATCTATAGAGTTAAAGTTATGCCATATTCTTTACTACTGATCTGTAGTCTAGACAGATGTTTGTAATACGTTTTCAACTGCTGGTTAACCGATTTTCTTGGCAGAATTAGTGAACCTTGTCAACTAGAGTTTCGTAGCCTAGTTCATTAAGATTCGTTGAGCACTGGTTTCACGTCATTTCGAGTTACATATCTTTAATTATGATTTTTCTCGTACTGCTACCCAATAAAGCCGTAAGCTGGCTGAATAGTTTTATTGTCGGTTTGATCCCGTTGATTATATTGGATGGGTAGAGGGTCAGGGTAAGACACTTGTGGAGTTTGGGGCTATACCAAAAATAGGTTGTGTAGGCATGAGAGGGGAGTCTCCTGGATGTGGTCACATATTTTTTGGAGCTCCCAGTCAAAAGTTCTATCCATTGGAAAATTCCACAGAGCTTGCGGATTTTCAAGTTGAAATTTGGCTAAGTCTTTTGGGGCGGTCCGACCGCCGTTCTGGAATCGGTCCGACCGCTGGAAAATCGGTCTGACCGGCTTCCACTTGGACTTCGACCATTTTGGCATTGTTGTGTTTTCGTTGTGTTTAATGCATGAGTCTCAATGCTTTATTGTTGCATATTGCATTGTTGAGCTAATGTGGGTCAAGTTGTGAAGAACTTGTTCCCGGAGACGATTTCTTTGTCTATTGCTGTGCAGGTGGCTTGCAGGTCAACGACGTCAACGGTGAGGTGGATCGGGACTATGCTTGGAGAGCTGAGGTCCAGGTCGATCATGGATGCCAGGTGAGGTCGTGTGACTCAAGTATGGTGCAGAATGGACAAGATGGTTCGAACGGGCAGTTCGTTGCAGCTGGTTGGATCAAGGCGCGCGGGGGTCGGTGCAAGTGTCTTGGAGGTTCCGATGGGATTCGTACGGGAGAGACTTGCCGACATGATGAGAGCCGCTGATCAACCTACACGTGGTGAAGCAGGCGATTGCTTCAATATATGTGTGTGTGTGTATCCCAGTTGTGTTGGGCCTTAATGGGAGCCCATGAGAGAAACCCTAGCCACCCTATAAATAGAAGGGGGAGATGGAAAAAAACCACAAGCACTTCATTTATAAAAACCCTAGTTAGGGTTAGGGTTTGGAGAGGAGAGGAGAGGTGAGGAAATTTATGTGTGTGCTCTTGGATTGAGCTCTTGTCCTCCTTGAGGGAGTGGCTCTGTAAGCAACATCTTGAATCAATCAATGGATGTTTGTTCAAAGATGAGGTTTCATGTGTTTTCCTCTCTCTTTTGGTGGTTTTGGTGCTTCCTTGATCCGGTTGTTTTTGGTTAGTCTCTTGACCTCTTTTACCTTGCTATGATGTGTGGGAATACTCCTAGGACCACCTAAATCATCAATCCCTCACTAGCAAGTTTTGAATCAAGTTTTTTATTTTTCTAGGTTTTGGACACTCCTTTGGTAAAACCTGTAAAGATCAATTCTTTGTTGTGGATCTGGACGATTGTCGCTAGGAATAGGTCCCAGATATCCTTAGGGAGGTGTGCTCTAAATTTGGTAAAGTTTCATTGGTTGAATCAAAAGTTGGACCAATTTTCGTTTTGGATTTGGGCATTGTGCGTTGCCTCTGGACTAAATCGGTCCGACCGATTTTTCACCGCCGGTCCGACCGCCGGACAGTTAGACCCCCAATTGATCGCTGATCCGACCGCCAGGCAGTCAGACCGCTAGCTCTACACCAATCCGACCGGCCCATTGAGATCAATTCTCTATTATTGAGTCTTGTGGTTAAGGGGGTAATCGGATTCAGCACAAGGCTTCCTCTACACATTTACTGATATTCTTAGCTTTCATAGCTAAAGGAGAAAAGTGCATGTTGAATTTGATTAAGGCGAAAAATCGAGAAAGCGCATATTCACCCCCCTCTAGTCGCCTTTACGGTCCTACAAGTGGTATCAGAGCCCGGTTAGCTCTTATCATAGATCTTAACTGGTCTTTGGAGCCATGGCGACTGACAAGTATTCAACCAAATCACATATTTTTGATGGAGTTGATTTTGCTTATTGGAAGGCCCGAATGCAGGCTTACATCGAGGTTCAAGGGCACGCAATTTGGCTTCAGGTAAAAAATCCTTATGTCATGCCAGCCGATGACGATGTGATCACTCCAGATGTGGAGGCCAACAGCAAGGCTCGAATTTTTTTGATCCAAGGCCTTAGTCGATCGGAGTTTGAGCGTGTCGCTCATTTGCGGTCTGCTCATGAGATCTGGCGGACTCTCTGTGATTATCATGAGGGCCCCGCTGCGATCAAGAAAGTAAGACAGAACCAGCTCAAGAAAATTTACTCCAAGATCGAGCAAAGGCCTGGTGAGTCGTTAGATGAGTTGTGGGGAAGGTTCTCCAAGATTCTTCATGATCTCCGTGCTGTTGACCTTATTTTTTCTGAGTCGGAGAATGCACGCTAGCTTTTGGGTGCTCTTGATGTGAAAGTCTGGGGGATGAAAATCACATCTATAAATGACAACACTGTCACGAGTGAGCTTACCATGGATAAGCTATACTCGAGGTTGAAGACGCATGAGATTGATTTTATCTCGCATCTCCCCAAGACAGAGTCGATGGCTTTAGTGGTCGACCAATCTAAGGGTAGCTCTTCTGATTCTTTGGATGTTAGCTCATAGGGTTTTTCTTTATCAGCTTTGCATTCTTTGAGCTATGAGCAACTTGAGAAACTATCTGAAGATGATTTAGCCCTCCTATCCACCAAATTCACGAGAGCTTACAACAAGGTGAAAAACAGGAGGAGAGGTGGACCTATCACTTGCTTTGAATGTGGTGAGCCAAATCACATTCGCTCTAGGTGCCCCAAGCTGAAGGGCAAGGAGGAGAAGGAGTCACAAAGGCATCCTCAAGCGAGGGATGCTAAACCCAAGAAAACAAACTATCGCAAGTTTGTCAGCCGGGTCCTTGCCGCTCTAGAGAATGTGAACATGAGCGATGTGGACTCGGAGACGGAGGATGACGAGAGTGACTCCCGTGGTAAGAAGAAGGCTCATGACTTCACATGCATGTGTTTCATGGCCAAGAACAGCCACGACACTGACTCCTCCAACGACGACGATCCTTTTAGTGATCCCGATGAGGTATGCCCTTCGCTTGCTGATATGAAAAGGGCTTTGGTGCTTGCTGAATAGAAATTGCATAAGCAAGCAAAATTGATTAAGAAACATGACACTATGATTGATAATTTGAACCTAGAAGTTGTTAGACTCAAATCTGTTAATCCTGATGATATTTATGATTCCTGCTCTAGCTTGCTTAAAGAATTGACAAGCTTAAAATCCGCTCATTCCTCTGTAGTGAATCAATTAAAAGATGCTCTCGATGAACTAGAATCTCTCAAGTCTAGTTCTGTTTGCATAAATGTCATTTCTCTTAATTGGATGCTATCCCTTTAACTTACTCAAACTATGCTTTGCTGGAATTAAAATTGGATAGCGCCTTGAAAGAATTGCAAAAATTTGATGCTAGTCACACTTGCTCTCATTGTAAAAATAATAGGATTAGAATGCAAGAGATGACAGAAATGGTTATGTACTCTAGATCTGCTTCATGTGAAAATTGTTCTAAGCTCACAATTGAGATTTAAGCTCTAAACAAGACTCTAGAAGAAAAAGCTAAAATTGAAAAATACATGTTTTTTTTACTGCTTCTAAGAAAGTTATTGACTCTACCTCTTGTGTCTTGAATGCTGAAGTTGAAACAATGGTTGGTAAGATACAAGAGGTTTTTAGAGTTAAATTTAAGGAGCAGTTGAATAGGATTAAGGATTCCTATTGTGTGTCTTGTGAGGCTTTGAAAGTGGAAGTGGCTCTTCTTAAGAGTAAGCATGATGAGGCAGCCAAGTCAATAAAGTGCACTAGATGTGAGGATTTAGACAAAGAGAATGATTACCTCAAAGTGACTCTTGAGAGGTTTTCTAGTAGAAAAAAGAAACTCAACATGATTCTTGACCAATCCAAAGTGAGTGTGAAAAATAGTGGCCTAGGTTTTAATCCCCTAGAGCATTCCAAGAATCACCCACCTAAGCTTGCAAGAGTTGTGAAAAGTGGTCTATTTAAGGTCCTAAGCCATCCAAAGTTGTTTTCAAATCTACATGTTTTGTTCAAACTCTTTCTAGCAAGAAAGGTGCTTCTGTTTCACCAGTACAGACCCCTCAAAAGGTCCAGTACCATTGCACTTTCTGCAAGAAAGATGGCCACACTGTTGAGTTCTGCTTCCGGAGAGCTAAGGTTGAGAGAAAAGAGAGGATGAACGCTTTGAGAACCATTAGAGGAGTCCCTTCACCTGTTGTAGTCTCTAGAGTCAGGCAGCTTGTTTTTCGTACTACATATAGGCCTAGGTTTGTAGAGAACTTTGTTGACTCTTTTGGTGGGTCAAGGCAGCGATCTGGTTTAGGATATCGTGAGGAGAGACTACGGGTAGCATCTAGGCAGGAGGAGTATCGGTCTTTTGGTAGATCGTTTCGGAGAGGTCTAGGTGGTTCTCGTGTGCATTCTTATGGTTTTGTTCCTGATTATTTTTCTGCTGCTTCTACTGTTGTTCCCAGGCATCGTGCATCTCAGTACTGGATTCCTAGATCTTTTATCACTAACCCCAGTATTGAGGCACAGATGTTTTCTGCTTGTGCTTTTTAGGTCCGTCGTGCGAGGAAGGAGGACATATGACTTGTTGACTCCGGGTGTTCTCGACATATGACCGGAGATTCTAGATGGTTCTCCTCCCTCACACGTGCATCCGGTAATGAATTGATTACTTTTGGGGACGCTTCTACCGGGACCGTGACAGCCAAGGGCACTGTGCGCGTCAACAACAAGTTCATGCTTAAAGACGTCGCTTTGGTAAGTAAGCTGAGGTATAATCTTCTATCTGTTTCTCAGCTGCTTGATGAGGGTCTAGAAGTGGGGTTTAAAAGTGGTGAGTGTAGAGTTCTAGATTCCTCGGGTGAGTTTGTCTTTGAGATCTCCAGATTTGAGAAGGTCTTTTGTGCAAATTTCAGAATTTCTTCAGCTTCCAGTACTAGATGTCTTGTAGCCTCTGATTCTCATGATCTTGTTTTGTGGCATCGTAGACTTGGGCATATAGGCTTTGATCATCTGTCTAGAGTCAGTTACAAGGATTTGATTAGAGGTTTGCCTGGGCTGAAGGCTGTTAGAGATCTTGTGTACTCGCCCTGTAGAGATGGTAAGATGGTGTCTGCTTCCCATCCACCTCTTACCTTAGTGATGACTGATGTACCAGGACAGCTTCTGCACTTAGACACTGTTGGTCCTTCTAGAGTTCAGTCAGCTGGTGGGAAATGGTATGTGCTTGTGATTGTGGATGATTTCTTCAGGTATTCTTGGGTTTATTTTCTGGCTTCTAAGGACGAGGCTTTTGGCTTTTTTAGAGAACTGGTCCTTAGACTTGTTGTTGATATTCCTGGAGCTTTGAGAGCCATTAGGAGTGACAATAGGACAGAATTCAAGAATTCTTCTTTTTCTACCTTCTGCACTGATAGGGGAATTGAGCATCAGTTTTCTTCACCTAGAGTTCCCCAGCAGAATGGTGTTGTAGAGAGGAAGAACAGGACCCTTGTAGAGATGACTCGGACCATGTTAGATGAGCATTCTACTCCTAGGAGATTTTAGGCTGAGGCTATCTCTACTGCTTGTTATATCTCTAATGGGGTTTTCTTGAGATCTGTGATTGGGAAGACTTCTTTTGAGCTTAGATTTGGTCATTCACCCAAGTCTCTCATTTCAAGATTTTTGGTTGCAAGTGCTTCATTCTTAAACATGGCAACCTTGATAGATTTGAATCTAGATGTTCTAATGGTATTTTTCTTGGATATGCTGCTCATTCTCATGGCTATCGTGTATTTAATGTTGACACTAACAAAATTGTTGAGACTTGCGAAGTCACTTTTGATGAGGCTAGTCCTAGTACTAGACCCGATGCTACAGGTACACAGGTTCCTAAAACTCAAGAAAGCATCTTCGTCGATGATGACTCTGAGGATGAGGACCCGATACATCCTCCAGTCACTTCTGAGAGGGTTGGAGAGCCTGCTACTACTACTCCAGTTTCAGCTGAGCAGCCTACTCCTATCTTCACCAACGATCTGAGTGGCTCTGTTCCTACCTCCACATCTCGTGAGGTAGAGGCCACTTCTGCACCAGGAGCTCCTCTTCATATTCAGCGACTGCATCCACCTGAGCAGATGATTGGGGATCTTAAAGAGCGAGTCACTCGCTCCAGGTTTATTTCTCCTGATTCTCATGCTCATTCTGCTTTTGTCGCTTCTTTTGAACCCCGAGATATCACCCATGCTTTATCTGATGCCTCTTGGGTTAATGCCATGCATGATGAGCTTGAAAATTTTGAAAGAAACAAAGTCTGGACCTTAGTTGAGCCTCCTTTTAATTCTCATGTTATTGAAACAAAATGGGTTTTTAAAAATAAGCAAAGTGAGGATGGATTGGTTGTTCGCAATAAGGCTAGACTTGTAGCTCAAGGTTATTCCCAGGTAGAAGGCTTAGACTTTGAAGAGACCTTTGCTCCTGTAGCTAGATTGGAAGCCATTCGCATTTTACTAGCATTTGCAACATCCAAGGGTTTCAAGCTTTTTTAAATGGATGTTAAAAGTGCTTTCTTAAATAGTTTCATATAAGAAGAGGTTTTTGTCAAGCAACCACCTGGTTTTGAAAATCATAAGTTCCCAAATCATATTTTTAAACTCTCCAAAGCCTTGTATGGATTGAAGCAAGCTTCTCGAGCTTGGTATGATAGGTTTAAGAGTTTCTTGCTTGAAAATGATTTCAAAATGGGAATGGTTGATAAAACCTTGTTCACTCTCAGGTATGGCAGTGATTTCTTATTGGTTCAGATTTATGTGGATGATATCATATTCGGTGGTTCTTCTCATACTTTGGTGTCCAGATTTTCAGATTCTATGAGCAGTGAGTTCGAGATGAGCATGATGGGAGAGTTGACATTCTTCCTTGGTCTTCAAGTTAAACAACTGAAAGAAGGCACCTTCATCCACCAGAGTAAGTATACAAAGGATCTTCTTCGGCGCTTCAATATGGGAAGCAGTAGGCCAATGTCTACTCCCATTGCCACAACCACCGTGCTGGACCCTGATGAGGATGGAGAGCCCGTGGACCAGAAGGAGTACCGCAGCATGATTGGCTCCCTTCTCTACCTCACAACGTCGAGGCTGGACATACAATTTAATGTATGTCTATGCGCTCGCTTTCAGGCTTCCCCTCGTGCTTCTCATCGTCAAACAGTACGTCGCATCTTCAGGTACCTTCGAGATACTCTTGACTTTGGACTCTGGTATTCTTCTTCTTCTGCTCTCTCTATTCGAGCATTTTACGATCTGATTTTCTTTGGTGTAGAGTGGATAGGAAGAGTACTTCGGCACTTGTCATTTCTTAGGCACATCCCTTGTTTCTTGGTCTTCTAGAAAAGTCTTACATTGCCTGATCCACAGTACCGAGGTCGAGTATGTAGCTGCAGCCAGTGGTTGCTCTCAGGTTCTCTGGATCTTATCCACGCTGCGAGACTATGGGTTATTTTTGGGGAGTGTTCCTCTTTTCTGTGATAACACTTCTGCCATAAACATTGCCAAAAACCCAGTGCAACATTCTAGGACTAAGCACATTGATATTCGATACCATTTTCTGAGAGACCATGTTGAGAAGGGTGATGTTGTGCTTCTCTTTGTAGAGTCTGAGCAGCAGCTTGTAGATATTTTCACTAAAGCGCTTGATTTTTCTCGTTTTGCTTCTTTGCGGGGAGAATTAGGGGTTATTAGTCCTCTTGGGCTGTTTTGAGAGGGAGTTTGCTCTTTTTGCATTCATTGTATCATAATGCATTTTTAAATTCGAATATCTTGTATTGTATTATAAACTTGTGGTGCTTTGATTATTATCCTTATATGGCATATTTTTATACTTTATACCATGCCATGTCTTGTGCTAGTCTGCTAGACTTCTTTTATGGCTCTTTTTGTTTAGCCTAGCTTTTGCCATGCTAGCTTTATATCTGTGAGCAAATTGGATCAAATCATGTTTTGTTGGATCTTGTGACTAGTTTTGCTTTAGTGATCCTCTCATGATTCATGCCATGTCATATAGGTTCAATTGTGTTTTGAACTGAGTTTGAGCTGTAAAATGTGCTTTATTAATTCTTGAGTCAAGCAAATAAAGAATGAGTTTTTATGTGCGAAAAAACTGATCTAACAAATTCTTTCTCATGAGACTGCTTGCCATTGCACTAGGCATGAACTCAGGGGGAGTTTTGGATGACCTAGACCATTCTTTTAAGCTTCATGCTTGAGATGGTCGCGGTAAGTATTGAGATCTAGCACATTGCTATAAAAAATATTTCATTTTCAGCAAAATGCTCAAAATGCTAAGTGCTTGATTAAAATTGCCTCATACTTGAACTCTTAATGCTCAAAATGCCTCAGTTTCTGGTTTCTGGTCTACATTTTACTTATAGACATGGCTTGACTCATTTTTGGATACCTTGGTAAAACGATGATATTGAGCAACTTATCATGGTATCAATTCATTTAATCTCAGATTATTGCTATTTTGGTCTTAGCTTTGCAGTACATGTTTTGCCATGATTGAATATAGCGTCTTCACTTAAAATGGCTTTGTGTAATACTTGTACTGTCTTCATGGATAATCTTCATGGCTCCTTTTCCTAAAGTTCAAAAACAAAAAATTAAAAAAAAACTAGCCATTCCTTCATGCTCTAACTTTTTCCTTGCATCTTGATGAATTCATTGTCAAAGGGGAGAAAGATTAGAGAAAATATGGTTTTTAGAGCTTTTTGGAGTCATAAAGGAAAAATGAATTTTCCGGAAATTAGTGATCATAGTGAGTGGATTCTCTTGGTTTTATTGCCTTTTCTGATTGTATTTGCAAATCTAGAAGACTCACAATGATCAAAGGTCAAATAGAACATTTGTTCTTTCATTTGGACCTAAGTGAGTTTTTTGGCTACTTTCTGGAAATCGAAAATTTTTGTGCTCTTCTTGCCTTATCTCACTTGCCTATGCTATTATGAAGCCAGCTTGGTCGTTTCCTAGGCTTTCTTTTGCTTATGGACCAAGTTGTGCCTTTGCACGAAAACTGCGAGTATTTTATTTTTCAAACCACTAAACTACATTTTCTGGTAAATTGCTAATGTGTTCATCAAGGGGGAGATTTTGGATATCGTGGGGATATGTGCATGATCTTAGAGTGATGAGTCAATTGGCAATGGCGTTGTTGGTTTGACGAATCTCACGTTTTCGGAAAACTTGATCTTTGTCGTGTCATTGGCGGTCCGATCGTTAAGCGCGGTCGTCGGACCGTAGTGTGGCGTCCGATCAAGCAATGTTTGCCGGTCCGACCGGCCACAATTGATGACAGAGTTTGGTGCTAGACCAAAAATAGGTTGTATAGGCATGAGAGGGGAGTCTCCTGGATGTGGTCACATATTTTTTGGAGCTCCCAGTCAAAAGTTCTATCCATTGGAAAATTCCAGAGAGCTTGCGGATTTTCAAGTTAAAATTTGGCTAAGTCTTTTGGGGTGGTCCGACCGCCGTTCTGGAATCGGTCCGACCGCTGGGAAATCGGTCCGACCGGCATGGTAGGGCGGTCCGACCGGCTTGCACTTGGACTTCGGCCAATTTGGTATTATTGTGTTTTTGTTGTGTTTAATGCATGAGTTTCAATGCTTTATTGCTGCATATTGCATTGTTGAGCTAATGTGGGTCAAGTTGTGAAGAACTTGTTCCCGGAGACGATTTCTTTTTTTATTGCTGTGCAGGTGGCTTGTAGGTCAACGACGTCAACGGTGAGGTGGATCGGGACTATGCTTGGAGAGCTGAGGTCCAGAACGATCATGGATACCGGGTGAGGTCGTGTGACTCAAGGATGGTGCAGAATGGACAAGATGGTTCGAACGGGCAATTCGTTGCAGCTGGTTGGATCAAACGGCGCGGGGTCGGTGCAAGTGTCTTGGAGGTTTCGATGGTATTCGGACAAAAGAGACTTGCCGACATGATGAGAGCCGCTAATCAACCTACACGTGGTGAAGCAGGCGATTGCTTCAACACATGTGTGTGTGTATCCCATTTGTGTTGGGCCTTAATGGGAGCCCATAAGAGAAACCCTAGCCACCCTATAAATAGAAGGGGGGAGATAGAAAAAACCCCCCAAGCACTTCATTTATAAAAACCCTAGTTAGGGTTAGGGTTTGGAGAGGAGAGGAGAGTAAATTTGTGTGTGTGCTCTTGGATTGAGTTCTTTTCCTCCTTGAGGGAGTGACTTTGTAAGCAACATCTTGAATCAATCAATAGATGTTTGTTGAAAGATGAGTCTCATGTGTTTTCCTCTCTCTTTTGGTGATTTTGGTGCTTCCTTGATCCGGTTGTTTTTGGTTGGTCTCTTGACCCCTTTTATCTTGCTATGATGTGTGGGAATACTCCTAGGACCACCTAAATCATCAATCCCCCACTAGCAAGTTTTGGATCAAGTTTTTTATTTTTCTAGGTTTTGGACACTCCTTTGGTAAAACCTATAAAGATCAATTCTTTGTTGTGGATCTGGATGATCGTCGCTAGGAATAGGTCCCAGATATCCTTAGGGAGGTGTGCTCCAAATTTGGTCAAGTTTCATTGGTTAAATCAAAAGTTGGACCAATTTTCGTTTTGGATTTGGGCATTGTGCGTTTCCTCTGTACTAAATCGGTCCGACCGATTTTTCACCGCCGGTCTGATCGCCCGACAGTCAGACCGCTAATTGATCGCTGGTCCGACCGCCAGGCAGTTAGACCGCCAGCTCTACACTGGTCCGACCGGCCCAGTGAGATCAATTCTCCATTATTGAGTCTTGTGGTTAAGGGGGTAATCGGATTCAGCACAAGGCTTCCTATGTGTATTTACTGATCTTCTTAGGTTTCATAGCTAATGGAGAAAAGTGCGTGTTGAATTTGATTTAGGCGAAAAATCGAGAAAATGCCTATTCACCCCCCTCTAGTCGCCTTTACGGTCCTACAATTTAACTTGAATATGTATATATATTTTAATTACACATTCGTGTATGCACACATTTAGGGGGAGTTCACTCTATGTTTTATGGTTTCATTAGTATTGATCCATATCTTTTATCCACATATTTACATGGCGGTATGTTATTTCGAGATTCTAGTTGTTGGTAGTACCACACATCGTCGGTAGTAAGATTCTAATTGTTGGTAGTACTTGTTAGCTTGTTGTAAGTATTTAATGTAGGTATATCTTGGTAATTAATGACAATTACATTGTGGGATTAACATTTTTCATGAGTTAGATGAATAGGTTATGTTCCAGGGTGATGAAGACTTTGGATGTCATCATGAGTTGATCGTCATCAAGTCAAGGTTCAAGAAGAGGATGCATCATGTGTTGATGCATATCAAGATCTCAAGCGGAAATGATCAAGAGTTGATCATCAAGTAAGAGAAGACCTATCATCTGTTGATGAAGGGCAAGTGAAGGATGCATCATGGGTTGATGCATATCAAGACAATGACCCGGACTTGAAGTGAAGATGTGCGTCATTAAGCTTCAAGAGGATGCTCAAGGCAAAGATATAACTAGCTAAGGTTAAGGATGTGTTCCTAATCTTTTACCGGTCTTGGTGTTTTGGTTGGAAGACCGGATTGCTAGTATAGGATTATCGTACTATTAAGAGGGGTCTTATCTAGTAGCACGAGTCTCATCATGTGTTGATAGCTCAATCCTCTTGCTCTAGCTCTCCATAACATGATGCTATTATTTGCGAATGTGTTTTGCAAATAGTTAAGGCTCATGGATCTAATCCTTGTAGCATGTGACTATACTTTGTAAATGTGTTTTGTAAATAGTTGAAGTTTATGTACCTACTCCTTATGGCATGATTTAAATTTACAAATGTGTTTTGCAAATTGTTGGGACTCATACGTCTTCCTTTGGTATGGTTTAAGATTGTTTATTGCTATTTCCTTAAACTTAGACCATGGTAGTGATTCTTTAGACTTCTTGTGCTTTCTGCATTGATCTAATGTGTTTGAGATTATGCAATTAGATGGGTTGTGTAGCCCTCTAACTAAGCTTTCTATAGAGTTCAAGATCACTCAATTATGACATCAGAGTCAAAAGTTATGACCTTTTTTCCCGAGTGTCGTTTGTGCTCAAAATTGCCTGCGGTAGTACTGCCCTGAGATGCGAATGACTACCCAAAGGTAGTATATGATTTGTACTACGGTACTACTGCACTAAACACTTTCAATAGATAGTTTTTGAGCATTTAATGCAGCCTTTCTGACCGTTGAACAGTACAAATGGTAGTATCAGGTTTGTACAGCGGTATTATCGCAAATACTGATGTTTGCTGATTTCTTCTCCCAACGGCTAGTTTTTATAGTGGGGGCTATAAATACCCCCTTGGCCAGTTGTGAGACAATCTTTGGCCTTCCATTTCATTCTATTGAGCGAGTGTGAGCTTCTCCTTTTAATTATGCATGTGTTGCACCTTGTGAGCAAGAAGAGAAGTCTCTAGTTGCATGTATTGCATCTAGATATGGATTTCATATCCACTTAAGCTTGTGGATTCGTTGCATGTGGTGAGAGTCAAGCAAAGGGTTTGGCTTATTACTCTTGGTGTTTATCGACACTTAGACGGCGTGAAGGCATCGTGGTTTGATGATCTTCTTAAGAAGTTTGTGAGAAGACCCAGCGTACTATGAGTAGTTAGGTGCTCACCATCTCCGAAGTGGAGGAAGAGCAACCCCGAGTGGATTGAGGTGTTGGTTCATGTTGTGAGCCGGTCTAATTCGTTTGGGCTTACATCGGAGGTGTTGGCTTAATTCGTGGAACCGATCCAATTTATTTGGGCTTACCTCATGTGAATTAGGGGAGACTGTAAGTCTCCGAACACCATGGTAAAACATCCTTGTGTCATTCTGGTTTGTTCTCTTATGCTTTACTTTGTGTAATTTACATTCCTAGAATTAAATTACTTACATGTCTTTGTATGTTTGCTATTATTGTTAGTATTTTTAGCTTATTGGTGCATATAGTCAAAACTAGTTGATTTAGATTTTAATTGGGCAAAACCGAAATGATTCACATTTCCTTAAAAAAAACTTGATTTTAGCTAAAAGAATTTAGAAACTGCCTATTCACCTCCCTCTAGTCGGCCTCCTCGATCTTGCACCATCGCAGGGTGGTCGTGCGGAGGCTTGCAACATATGCGGAACCACAACACGGGGAGCCTGCTCATTTGCTATATTTATAAATTCCTACCAACAGTACACTTAAATGAAATCGCGAGAAAAAAATCAAAACTAATAAAATTATAGAAAAATTACACAAGCAAGTACACCGTATTAGGAGCATTCACATAAAATTTATAAATTTTTGAAATCATTTGCTATATTTTAAAAATCCTACAAACACAACAGAAACCCTAATTTCTGGAGATGGAATGGAGGGCTGGCGGGTTGGCACATGGTGGAGGCCACTGCAGGACGGTTGTGCGGTAGGACGCCACCACATGGTGGCCGTGCGGTAGGGCGCACGTGGCAGGAGGAGAGGGCATGCCGCATGGTGGGCGTGCGGTAGGGCGACATTTTCGCAAAAATTTCCGCGACAGTTATTCTTGCAAATACGGGGTGAAAATGAGCCAATACAAAAAAATTTACGCTCTCTCCCTCTCTCCCTCTCTTCTCTTGATGCTCTCGACGCGGAGGCTTCCCGGGCGGCATCAACGATTCTGATTCGGAGTCCTCCCACAGGCAGCAACGACGATTCTGACCCGGAGGCCCAACCGCGAGAGGCGGCAATAGCAAGCGGACAGATCTATAGGGGGGCAGCGGCGGGAGGTGATGGCAAAAAGTGATGTCGAGTGGCTATGACAAGCGGACAACAACGAGGGGAGAACGACGGTGGCAAGCGGCCATGGCGATGGTGAGGGGCGGCAGATCTGGAGGGTAGCATCAGCGAGAGGCGACTACGAGGGGAGAACAGTGAGCAACCATGGTGAGGGGCCATGGCGATGGCAATGACGACGGCAAGGGGCCATGGCGATGGCGATGACAACAACAAGGGCAACGGTGTAGGAGAGCGTGTTGACAGGTGAACTCACGTGAGTTGTTTAGTGCTTTGAAATGATTCATATGTAGAGTTCGGTCCGAGATATTTTTTTGTTAAGCTAATAATAGCTAAAGAACGAAAAAAGACTTGGTTAAGGATGATCAGTTTTGACCCGTAAGGTTGGCTAGTAGGCCTATCTTGTACGACCGGCTTTTGACCAATAAGGCTGGGTTAAGAATGCGGTGATTTTATTCCGAAGTTCCTATGGAAATTTAACTGCTTTCTGTAACATTTCTGTAAAATTATTGTGAAATTTTTGCATTTTAAATGGACCCACCTGTTCAAATGATATAGGAATCTTGACTTTAACAGTGAACATGTATACTACAGCAAAATAGCTCAGATGTCTTAATATATTTTTTTTCCTCGGGTGGGTTCGAAATGTACATTGTGCAGTATACACAGATCCTAGCTGAAAAAAGAAAGAGCGCTTAGACGGGAACTACACATCTTTTTATTCAGGGTGCAAGATGTGCGTGGGCGCGTAGAGCGGTAGAGATCGATTTATGGTAACAATCATGGAAGCGAGTGAATATGGAAAGCGGTAACTACTGTTGATGCGCCGGTCCGTCTCCTCCGTCCATCCATCTCTCACTGTTGGTGATTTAACAGGTCGTGTATTATGATGTTTCACTCATTCATATAGGGCCTGTTTGTGTTACTTGAGTTGTACCCCAAGAATCTGCTTTTTCTCTCGAAATGGGGACTGTCTTCGGTCGGGGCCGTAGTACTGACAACAAACGGCTCGCCCGCACAGTGGATGCAAGTGAAACGACTCCTCTCTCCCTCCCAGTGTGCGTCTGTCTGTGTTAGCTTAGCTTGATGAGAAGAGTGAAGAGGGTCTGGGAGATATCAAACTCGGATTCTCTGCTTTGAGTGGGGCCTACACACGGAATGGTACATACGGAAGCGACTGACAACGGTACATCGTTAAATTTTACCAAGTTTTAACAAGTTTTGAGAGAATATTTTAAGGTTTACGAAGACCAAGTTTTAGAAATCACAGCCGAAGAAATAGACTAAAAACACGAAGCTCAACCTTCAAACCACCTCTTCTCGATTTATCTAACTTTTGATCTATAAATTCAAATTACTTGAGATTTCAAACACAACTCAACAAAAATAGTCAATAACCTATTCCAATCGAAGATCTAGACAATCATAACCAAGATTTCACAAACTTCTTGTTTGAGTGTAAGCGGGTTCAAAACCGGTGAAAACCTAAACTTGATCCAAAGACTTGCTAGTGGATTAAAGATTGTCGAGCTTACCTTAGATCAATCTCCATAAGTCGTAGCAAGCTTAGATCACAACAAAGGACCAAAGCAGAACCCATAGAACATAAGAAACCAAAATCTCTAGAAAAAGAGCAAGAACAAGAGACAAATCATCCTTTTCACGAATTTGATTGGATTGATATTGCGGAATTAAGTGTTTATAGTCACTCCACTATGGAGGACAAAAACTCACTCATGAGCACTCAATCCCACAAGTTTTCTCTCAGTACATCTCTCAAACTCTAGCCTCCTTTGTTCTCTCTACTTTCTCCCAAATCTCAAATTAGGGTTCCTAGGCTTGGTTGGTGTGAAAATCCCACCACCCTTATATAGTGGAGGCATCTGTTAAGCCCACACACAACCGTGTCTCTCACTCACATACGCTTTCCAAAACGGATAACGATCCAACGCTCCCGAATCCATCTCTTCGTGATCTTGTCCTTCTCATGACCTAAATCGCTTCTCCTTTGCACTATCATGCGTCGCAGTTTCTCCCAGGTCACCAACCCGGTATTTTGGTGAAGATACCAAAATACCTCTTCTCGATCCTTCCATCTTTAACCGAGTTCAATCTTGTGAGGTTTGCTTCGCCACACGTAGGTTCACCAATGGATTTCCTTATACAGGTAAGTCTCTCCTATCCGACTCCCACCAGACCGTCTCAACACTTACACCGGCTCAAGCCACTTGATGTAATCCGTTGCACCAAACTTTCACCTTCTTGTCCATCTTGCGTCTTACTTGAGTCCAACCACTTTACCTGACATCTTTCATCATTATGGACCTTGATTTCACCAAACCAAGTACTGATCACCCTCATTGTTGACCGTAGTTGACTCCAAACTTTCCTGCATAACAACAGACCAATAAATTAAATCCGGATATAAGTTCTTCGTAACTTGAGCAACGTTAGCCAAAACGTGCATCATCTAACACATATGCACCAATACCATGACCCTAGGCCAATTCCCAAATTTTCAGCACTGCTCACTGTGCTGAAAAACACCAAGGTCGGCCAGACAGCCGCAACCAACTCGGTCTGACCGCCAGCTAATGACCAGTATGACTGTGCCCACCAATAACAAGGCACCGGCCTGACCGCCAAGGAGTGGTCAACCAAACTTCTTCCCAAAACCAGAAAACACTCATCTATAAACTTTTCAGTTAATATTTTTCTAGTTTCACATCCAATTTCTATTTTGAATAGCACTTGATGCAAATACATCCCCAAACACTCCCACATAAGTGTTTGGTGTCCATTTACCCAAAGATGCAACGTCGGTCTGACCTGTCAAACCACCCCATGGCTGATCAGACCGGTTGAACCCTAACAGCATGCTAGCTTTTGTAGAACAAATAGCCAACTCTCCAAACTCTTTGACAACGATACCAATTGTTCATCACCTGATCTAGGACCAAAACACATGGTCTCTACTAGAACACAAGTTTCAGTTGGAGAGTTTCAAGAAGTTTCACAAGTTTCAAACAAAAGTTTTAATAAGTTTCAACAAGTTTGAACCAAAATTTTGGCTAGTTTCGGCCAACTCACCTGGCTATGACGACACTACTGCGTCGCCACGGTGCTATCTGACACCTCTGCTGCCGACTCACCCTCATCTCCAGCTCAGGCTCCGGCCTCGACTACCGCCGCCACCACGGCGGTAACCGACGTCGGTCGCCCGCTGAATATGCTCTCGAGCATCCATCTCTTCCCCAGCTTCATCCTGAGCTCTGCACCACATCGCTGTTGGTCCAGCCATCTCGAGTCGCACCATCGCCAGATCCAACTGTCCCGAGCCATGCCGCTGCCGCCTGTCGATAGATCTGGATCCGGAGGTGAAGCACCGCGCCGCTGCCCATGCCAGATACAGAGCCGGAGTTTAAGGAGGAGGTGGAGGGGCGACGCTAGAAGTGAAGAGGAGGATAGCCGCTTGCCTCCCTCGGCTCGTCGGTTGCACTTCTCAACCGGGGGAGAGAGAGAGAGAGAGATGTGGAAGATGCAGTTTATGATTTGTGGTGGATGGATCGGACGACTAGTATCTATACTGTTGCAATAGTATAGTGTTCCATGATATTTCTCTGTACATATATACACGCATCCACTAGTGGGGCCATTGATCAGTGGCATGGGTAGCCGGCCGGTCTTCGCCTGACCCTGGTAGGCTGGTACCGCGCGCATGGGTGCAGCGCCATATTCATTGCACTGCCACCCGCGCAATTAAATGAATCTTAACAAGGTTTTGTAGCTAGCGCTGATACATCGATCATTAAATGTAAAATTGGGTTTAGCTTCAGCTTAATTAGAGCCATGAGGAGTACTTCAACCTTTCCAAATGGGTACAGACGTACGCTTCCGAGAAGCCTAACACCATCTCTGCTGACGATCGAGAGGCAGTGGCGGTGGGAGGTTATAACACCGCCGGGGGTCAATTGGTTAATTTTTTTGCAAAAAACCCTTTCTATAACCAATTGACACTTGCATAAAAACCTACACAAGTTTGAAGGAAATGACCGGCCCCTTGCTAGTAGACAAGGCGCTGAAGTACGTCCACTAGTTTTCTCAAATTAAGAAGCCTCAGTGTACACAAAATAAGCTCAGGGCCCGTCACGGCCTGTCAATTGGTTTCGCCCAGCAAGCATCAGACCGCCAATGATCGATCACCCATGACTTGTGTGTACCACTAGTGCCACAAAGGGCCTTTGGTGGTCTTATTGGCGCATAAACACGGTGGGGTGGGGTCTTCAACTGGGTGAAGTCGTCACGATGGAAATGCCCTCGCTTAAATTACCTGACGAAACTGAGGACCTCAACGAAAGCTTACGTAGAGATTTTCTACCAACAAATTTTAGGACCACGGGCAAGGCGCGCGCCCCCCAAGTCGCTACTCGCTGCCAACCACATCGCGCGGCAGACGGCAAAAGCAAAGCTCGATCGTCCTCCTGTTAGCCGCCCGCCCACGCCGTACGTATTGCCGCGCGGTGCTGCGCGGTGGAATGCCATCGCGTTGTAGGGTTGGATGCGTGCATGCATGGTAACTAACGTACGTGTACGAGCACGACCGATTGGGTGGGCGCGCGGCCCAAGCATTCATCGACTTTTGAGCTTTGACAAGCGGAACACCTAAAGCAGCTAGCTAAGCTAGCATCAATTGTGATCCAAATGATGCGTGCATGCATGCGCCCGGCCGCCCGCCATCCTTGCTAGAATGCATGATCGATGGGCCGGGATGCGAAAGACGGCATGCCATGTAAAGAGACAGAGACAGACAGACAGACAGACAGAGCCAGAGAGAGAGTTGAGCGGGATAATCAGCGACACGGCAACGCCGTAGTACTACTACTCCATAGTTAGGGGTGCAAACAGAACATACTATTTCGGTCCATCTGACTGGCCAAGGGCTTTTGAAGCGTGAAATTAGTATCCATCACTATCCGTGTTTGACCCTAAACCTGAGAAAAAATATAGAATATAATACGGGTTGAAGGATATATATATATATATATGTTCATCTCACTCATATTGCAGTCCTACTGTCCAATATCTCATGTAGGGTGCAAACAGAGCGGATAGTTTCGATCCGTCCAACCGATCAAAAGCATTCGGAGCGAATTCAAAAGAAAGAAATGAGTGTCCAACAATATCTGTGTCCGATTTCTGAAAATATAAAATATAATACGAAATAAGCGAAAGTCCATCCCTATCTACTCCGATTAATTACACCCCTCCCTATAGATGGATGCACAGAGTGGCCGGACGGATAGATGGGTGTAGATCCAGCATGCATGGAGTAGTAGCTATTCGCTTTTCTTTCTGTGAAAGGAGCGGGGCGGGGAGGCAGCGCGTGCAGCCGGAGCATCGAATGCGACATTCGATTTGCTTGCCACCTTAGCAGCTTCGATTCTTAACGTACCCAACCCCTCCCTCCCTCACGCACCACGTAAGCTGGCGGCGAGAGGAGATCAGGAGAGGCGCCGGCGATTGACTGTTTCAGGCTATATATATTAATTTTAACGTGGGTTATAAATTTCTGTTGTCAAGGACAAGTGCAACTCAGTTCGGTTCTACTCAGATAGATCATAGAAGGGTGGCCATGGGTTAAATCACCAGTCACCACGGTAGAAAACAAATGCTCTGAATAATGTAAGTCTCATTCTCAATCGCTCCCGCCCAAGGAAAGGAATGTCTCCATAGGCCAGAGGGAGGTCATAGGAGACAGGACTCCCAACCGCCCCTCAAAAATCAGTAGCCCCGGCTAGAGGTGGGAGTCGTGCCGCCAGCACGGCACGGCACGGCACGGGCCTGATAGCAGCATATACAGTTTTAATATATTAATTGCCCTTTGAACATTACCAAGATCACAATTGAATTCTACAGGTAGTTGTTTACTAGAGATAAAAAAGAATAAAAATTTTGCAAGCAGCGTGTATAGTTTTGATATATTAATTGTTTTTTTTGTGAAACCACAATTATGTAAAAACATAGTCACCAAAAATTTTGGGGGAAAAGTGAAACTTCATTGATATTTTACACACACATTGTTACCGCCTCGTCAAAAACCTTACGATCTAGTTTGAGGTTTTCCCAGTAAGGAAAAGAATACAATAACTACATTTATGCATACATGTCGTCTACTCGACATTGAGATCGGCTAATGCCTCTACAATCTTAGGACCCTTCAGTTGATGCTAATGTCACTCTTTCGCCAATTCCCATTCCTTGAGGCAGGTGATTGCCTCCATCATCTTGGGCGTGAGGGATGATCTCATTTATTCAATTATTCTTCCTACCATGCTGAACATTGCTTCTGAAGTGACAGTGGACACTGAAACCAGTAGAATATCTCGTGTGAAATGGAGGGAATATCCGTTTGTTGTTCTTCCACCAATTGAGCAAGTCTAACTTATTTTCGCCAGAAAGATCAGGATCCCTGTTTGCAAAATCATGCTCTAGGTAGTGGTTCAGCTCTGAGGTAGAATTCTACTTGGGGAGCGCATAAGACTAAGAGAATGAAAAACTAGACTTTCCCTTCAGTTTCTTCCACAAGTGTATTGTCAAGCTTGTCTTGCTTTGATGTGTCTCCTGTGAGGCCTTTAATTTCCTGCTGTTACCAAGCTTGTCATGATACAAGCGGAAAATGCAAACAAACGCCTTTTTGACATGTTCGAAAACTTGGAGAAATCAAGACCGAGACACTCACTTATTACCTCCATAGCCATCTGCAAACCTATTAACTTTTTTTTGTAGGATCCAAAATGATAGCAAAATAATATAGGTGTGAAATAGATCTAAAATATTTAACAATTTTTTCCATTGCTGCAATAACATGACCTAAAAGTTCATGTCCTCTAGATTTAGCAAACTTATCTACAATTAGCTAAATAAAATCTATAACTAAGTAAGAGGTAGGGTAGTAACTACCGGATAGAGCATTAGTTTCTTTGTAAAAAGGTCTATAAAACTTTCACAAATAACTAAAAAATTTCCAATCTAAGTTAGCAACTATCAACTTATCTGAGTTAGCATTGACAAAGACAGATATAATATGTTCATACTCTTACACCTTCTTCAGCATGATGTATGTCAAGTTCCACCTCACCTTCATGTCAAGATCGAATTTTCTTGGGGCCTTGTCGTTGGCTACGCAATACTCCGCAAACCGGGCTACCACCACCGTTGAACTTGAGAGGAAATAAAGGGCATTGCGGATATTTACCAAAAAAACGTCAATCACCTCCATACCGTTTTGCACAATGAAGTTCAGGATATGACATACGCATCTCTGGCGGAGAACATATCCACCTGTAATATTCTGAAAAATAAATGGTAATAATAAATAATTAATTATTAACCTTTTAAGGGCTTGTACGCAATTAAATAAAAATAGTATACATAAAAACAGAATTTCAGAATTTTAAGAGCTATATAATTAAATTGTGGGTTTTCTAGAAACCCTAATAGTCTCTTTTTCCAAGCCGCGCCGCCTCCACAGTTTTCTCCAGCCGCCGCGCCGCCCCAGCCAATTCTTCTGCGCGTGGATGCTGGCTGGCCGGGGCTTGGGGCTACCCGATCTAGCTGCGTGATCTCCTGCTGCTGCTGCGTGATATCTCACCGCGTCATCGAGTTCTTGTTGATTTGTTCTCTTGGGGTTGCTAGTGCTATCAATCAACGATTAGTGCTGCATTAGTAGTTGATTAATTAATGTGATTTGCATGCAGTCTAGAATGATTTGTTGGATTAGTCAGGGAGATATCGATTAATGAGTTTGTTTAACCTGCTGTCCGTTGTACGATTTATTCGGATATCGTTATGGCGAATTTTGAAAATATCATCTACTAGTTAATTGTAGATAATTTCGATATATTTCTATAGCATATTTTATCATGTCGATCGGACAAGTATAATTCGAGTTATGAATTTTGGAAGACTGCTGTTTTTACGGTTGTCGTCTTTCGGCGCTGTTTTGGTAGACTGTAGATTAAAAATAGTAAATAGCTTAATTAGAGTTTTTGATCTACATGAAAGTTGTAGATAATTGTCCAATGGTTCTGTAGAATCTAAGAACGCGAATTTTGGTTGAGTAAAACAAAAGTTATGAATTTAGTAAGACTGCTGTTCCGAAGCGGACAGATCGGTTTTCTGGGCTAAATACGGAGGGTTAGATGATTTAATTAGAAGTCTTCGTAATCTAAGAAAATGTGGATAATTTTATGAAGAATCCAGAATGGGGTGGTTTGTGGTGATCGGACTTTCGAGTCAAAAGTTACGTTCGTTTTAGTAATAAGTCAGCTACGGGTAACTATTCGGTACCGGAGTAACGTGGTATATTTGGGGACGTGTAGGAGCGTTGTCGATTGATTGCTAGTCTTGTTGTTATAGCTTGTATTGAAATTGTGTATTTAATGTAGGAGAGGCGTCGTACTTGTTGCCATCTGCTAGCCAAATTGTGCGTCGCAACTAGTAAAGGCAAGTGCATGGTAGACAGCGATCAATGATGATCATTGTGATTCTTTATCTTCTATTACCATTATTGTTGTGCTTTTATTTGGTTTAATTGCAAACAAATAATTGGTATGATTATATCTGTGTTGACAAGCATGATGAAAAGTTGGATATGATGTTTATGATGGAGTTTGCATGTTTGCATACATAAGCATCGTTGCATATGAGCAGGTGATCATGAATGATCACAACTCCACGGGAGTGGAGGAGGTCCCCGATCCTTTTGGAGGAACGGGCTTGAGAGTGAATGTTGTCGCGAGCATTCACTCATGCTATACCGGTATACGCGAAAGAAGTGCATGTGGACATGTAGAATAGAGTTGCATTCATAAATGAGATTATTGTGTGTTAAACAAATAGAAGGTAACAGCATGATAATATTAATAGAAGTACCTGTGATGATAATGAAGTTATTGAATGCTGTTGATTTATGATTGTTCGTTGTTTATGGATGTGTTTGCTGAGTCGTGGACTCACCCTTGCTCTATTGTTGTTTTTAGGTGATCTTCGAGGATGCCGTAACTGAGAGCGAGTAGAGCACATGGACAACACATGATCATTTGCCATAAGAATCTTTTCATTCACAATTGGATTACACTTGGACATGTTAGAGGTTGAATAAATTTTAGGACATCGTTTGGACTAGACTATTTGCTTTATTAATTTGGATTCATTGGTTGATGCTATTTTGGATTATTTACCTGGTTATAATTCCCATTGCTTATTTGTTATCACTTGATCCATAATTATGCATTGTTCTTTCGTGGTCCATGGATATGATTATCATTGTCTCCTTGCTGTAATTTTTATAGTGTGTCGTTAATTATTAGTTTAAAAAGTAGTGTGGTGGCATTCTAGGCTCAGTGTTGGGCTGGGGTGTTACACCACCGATATATGTCTGCAACCTTGGGGTGAGGATGTTCACAGCTGTCGTATTCATCGAAGCGTTATCAAGAGTTATATAAACAATCTTATTTCCTATTTGAAAATCATCAATAACCCCTAGTATGAGCTTAGCAATGGCATCTCTCGTGTGTGATTAAGTAATTAACTTAAACCCTATGACTATTTTGTTTAGCTTATACTCATCATCTAAATAATGAGCTATAACACTAATGTTGTAGTTATCTGGTGTGATGATGTCCAAATATCCGATGTTAAAGCAAAAGAGTACTGCGCTTTTAGGAAAATTTCCTTTAGTGTGCTGCTAGCTCTCTACTATACATCCCTAAAATATCAGACGATGTCATTCTCCTACTAACATATTGGTACTGTGGACAAAAGTCGTGTTCGATCATTCTTTCGAACGATCGACTTTGTCCCAACCTGATCGGTTGATCCACGGAAACAATGTATCTAGCAATTTCCTCATAGGCATAATGAGAGTTGTATATCAAGTACTTACAGAGCCATCAGCCTCAAAGTTGAGCGTTAGGACTCCTCCACCTCGCGCGTGCACCCCCATCTTTTTCAAGCATGCTTTATAGTGCCGGTTCAAGTGCACCGTCCCTCCACCTGTACGAGCAGTTAATTGGGCTTTGCAATAATTACAAGTTGTAATCTCTACCATTTGGCCATCTTGAATTTTCTCGTTCCAAGTCATGTGCTTCCAACACTCCACCATTCACCCGGCGTTGTTGCTGCCGGGCGCGGACGCACCAATATTGCCATCTGTGGATGGGGTATCGAAGTCTAGCATCTCCATCGGGTCCGGACCACGTTGGTACTAATCATACTAATCATATCCCTCCGTACCATTTATATGATGGTCATCCATGTTGTAGTCTCCCATGCCTAGGAAGAGCTCACGAGCATCGATGAGAGAGGCGGCGGGAGGACTAGAGGAGCGGCATGAGATTGAGCGGCGTGAGTCTGAGCGTCTTCCTCTCACTGCTACTGTTTTCGTGCTACAGCTCCTCGATAGCATAGCGCTACCGAGATCCACTGTTCTCTCTGCTGGATTCATGCTTCGACTCCTTGGCAGCATGCTTTCTATTGTACAGAGCACTAGAGCAAAGAGAGAATTGGAGAATGGAATATATGTTTCGCTCGGTATTGAATAAATGAGCAAAAGACAAGCTGAGCTTCAGTGGTGAAGAAATGAGCTGCATATATTCATTTTTATAGGCACAGAGAGTTGGAGAGAAAGAAACTCACATAGAGCCGTTGTCTCGTGGTCTTGCCTATTGCCTCTCTCCCTCAAAGGTTTGTTGTCACGTACCAAGTAGAACAATCGTAGTTTTTGTGTCTGTGCGACTGTGCTGACGTGATAACCCTAGGGCCCAGGCGCCATCTCCCAGGCATCATCTCCCACAAGAGCGCCTCCCCTAGTAGCGCCTCCTCCTTGGACCTTCTTTCCCTGCTGCCTCCCCTAAGGCCCACACCCGACGCCTCCCCCTGCTGCATCCATGACCCCCCTTCTCCCCCACCCCCGGTGCATCCCCCTGCCGCCTCCCCCCACCTCCCCATTCTCCTCCTCTCCCCCACCCTCTACGCTTCCCCATGCCGCCTCCCCCATCAGCTCCAGCCTCCCGATGCTGCCTCCCCGTTCTCTCCCTCTACCCCACCCTCGGTGCCTCCCGTTCCCCCACTGGCCCCAGCATCCTCCGCGCACCGCATCTCCCCCTCTCCCCCACCCCACCGCCTCCCCCTACTTCTCCCCCACCCCCACCACCTGTAATACCCCAAAATTTATTTAAGTAAGAAGAAAATAATTCAGGGAGGAGAGCCAATTAGAAAATTAAATTAAATAAAAATTTAAAGGGGGGGTTTTTGCAAAGATTCGATAACCTGGGTTGTGGGCTTCCGGCCCACAGGTGGAGGGGGCAGTCGGCCATAAGGGGGGGCCAACCCTAGGGTGCCCCTTCCTCCCTTGGTCACCACCCCTTCCCCCTCCCCTTGGCTGCCACCTCCACCACTCCCTGCGCCTCCTCTCTCCAGCAACGTCTCCTCCCCTGGCCACACTCCCTGTTGCCGGCCAAGAGCTCCTCTCCCCCGCAGCCAAGAAGGAGAAGAAGAAGGATCTCCTTTGTGGTGGCCGGCCAGGAAGAAGGAAGAGGGAGAAGGGAGAGGGATCACGTGGTGGTTCTTGCATTATTCATAGGATTCTCCAAGGGTAACCCCCGATCCCGTTTGATAGGCTTTGTAGTATTGCGATTTGGCAATATCGGTATTACATTGATTTCTGGCAGTCTGTAGTACCCGATTTTTTTAGGGTTGTTAACGGTGAAATTTGATCGGGTCATATCCTAGAGATTTGTGGGTAATGTCGTTAGCTTTCCGTAGAGTCCTGGATCACGTCATTTCGAGGAGTGTATCTTAAGTTATAGATTTTACAACGTTGCTATCCTGTGGTTATGTCGGAATTCTAATAGATTGTATTAACTGGAGAATATAAATTAGTTAAACAAATAATCAGAGGATATTACCAGCGTGAAAGTTGTAGGTTATTTCATAAGCTTTTTAGAGAGCTAAAGAACATATTTTTGTGATGTTAATACTGAAAGTTATGAATGTTTTAGTTCTGATGTCCAGAACGTCTGCTAGGTTCTGTCAGTTTTAATAATCTATTTAGTAGGGCTAGTTAATGACAGAATATGGGAATCTCACCAGCTAGTTTAATGTGGGAAATTTAGTAAGATTTCCATATGATCAAAGATCATGAACTAGTTTGTCGTATATTTGTTTCTAACAATGCCTTGTCTAGAAATGTTCTCTTAGTGTGGTTGTTAAAAATATCAAGTGGTGGTTTGATTCTGGGGGCAGCGCACTCTTCGCGTCATCAAGCTTCACACAGTTGAGACAAGTGCAATTAGTAGGTAGAAATATTGAAGTGAATGCTCATGAATACTTGTATTGTGATTATGTTATTTACTCATGAATGTCTCTGTTGATTATTACAATCTTATATTGGATAATTGAATATACTCATATGCATCATGTTTTTATCTTTGAGACTTGGCCACGTGGAGGCCAAGTATTGATTTTGAGGTCCCTGTCATGTTTTAGACGGGCTTGAGGTCCCTACACTCATGGAGTGTGGGCTTATGGCCCCTGTGCTGGAAGGCACAGGCATGGGTATGCATCGACGGATGCATACTCCACATTACTGGTAAATGCAAAGAGAAAAGGAATGATGCATTCGTGGTATTTGCATCGCATGTAGCATATGAGCTGATTTTGAGATGAATGGTTGTGATTGATTGATTGTGACAAGGTTGTAAATTGAATTTCTGAATTATTTGTACTTGTTGAGTCATGGACTCACACTTGCTGTTTGTTTATATTTTTAGGTACCTCTTACATGGACGTCATGCATGGGAGGGGCTAGTGATATGATCTATTGCACACTACCACAAACCTTTCATGAATGATTAATTTTGGACTATGAATTAATAATCGAGCAAACTACTAAGATGATTTTTATGGGATATGTCTTCATAGATCTGTTACTTTGTAATAGAGTCTATTAGCGTATCATGGAAGTTTATTTACGATTATGAATTAAATTGGATGTTTGAATTATTTGATTATGTTATTGAATTTTGTTAGAACCCCTTGTATGCTTAACCGTACAACGGAGGTTCTGTCGAAATTTAGTGGAAATACTTAGAATTTAATTTGTTATCTTGTTATTTTAGTACCATTCCAGACTCATATTGGGCTGGGGTGTTACAGTTGGTATCAGAGAGGGTTGTAGGTCCGTGGTACCTGAATTATTAATTTTGACATACTATGCACAACAGGTGGGATTTGGGTTATTGCATTGCATATACGCTTCCATTGAATAGTATAGTTGTTCTTGTGATTGAGTTGATAGTTGATCATTGTGCTTAACATATGATTGTTCTTGTTTGTGGTGTTTAGCTATGCCAAGAGGTAGGGGCCGTGGTCGGCAGGGTATCGATCGGGGCCAAGCGACGCCACCGCCCGAGGTGCAGGAATCTGTAGCTGGGGAGGGCAGTCATGCTGGATCAGAAGAAGAAGTTACTTCATGGTACAACATAGGGAGGTTCAGGGGAGCCATGTTCAATCCCAACACATTCCCGCTGCCGTTCCTGTGGATGCTCCTGCTGTATTCACTATGGGTCTCCATCAATGGAACGCTCTGAGATTGGATACTGTTGATGGGATGGGCACACCAGTTGATGCTGAAAATTGGTTTCTTCATATGGAGAGACACTTTGGAGCACTAGGGATGACTTCATAGTTGAGGGCTTAGTTTGTGGCCTTCCAACTGAAGGGGCCGACAGATATTTGGTGGGAAGGAGTCCTATCAGCTAGGGTCGCTGCCCATGGGCCTGTTACTTGGGAGTTGTTTCTTGAGTAGTTCATGAGGAAGTTTTATCCGGATTCTTTTATGGAAAGGATGGTGGTTTCTTTGAACAATTATAAGTAGGGCAAGATGTCGGTGTCTTAATATGAAGCGGGTTTTAATAACCTAATTTTTTTCGTTCCAGCTGTGGCCACGAATGACGTGGAGAAAGCAAAGAGGTTTCGCAGGGGGCATAAACTTGAGTACCATCAGGTGCTAGGAGTTTTGGAGTTGCGCGATTTTAGCTCCCTAGTAGAGCAGGCCAGGGGCATGGAGATAGAGATGCAGCTCAGTGAGGAGTTGCAAGGCACAGTAGATACTGTGGTTACTGGTGGTTCTGGTAGCAGTCAGACGAGGGGTTTTGGTGGGGGAGGTGGGTCTTTTCAGAGGCCCGTTTCCAAGAAATTCAAAGGTTCTTAGCATTCTTTCAAGACTAAGTTCTTGAAGCTGCAGTCTTCAGTCACCTCTCAACCATCAGCAGGTGCACTTATGCTTTGTCAAGTTTCAGGGCAGGGCATGATATGTTTTAAGTGTGGCAACGGACATCACGCATTAGAGTGCTCCTGGTCTGACCCATGCCGTCACTGTGGTCAGGAGGTCCACAAGGCATTGGTTTGTCGGCAGAATCCAGCTAGTATCATTAAGTGGGAGCCAGTTCAAACGTCAGCGCCAGCCTCTTCTTCTCGAGGATCAGTGCAGATGCTAGCAACTACTCCTACTCCTACTTGGGTACCGCCTCAACCTTACTTCCCTATTCCTGGAGGGATCCCGCCACCAGGGTACTTTTGGCCGCCTACCCCTGCGGCTCCGTTTCCAGTTGCGGCGTCTTCAGCGGCTGCTGCACCACGACACTAGGGTGTTGGGGCTCCCGTCGCCCTAGCATCTATGTCCTATGCTGTGCCTACTACCGAGTCGGTAGGTCATCCCGATGTGGTGACAGGTACGCTTCTAGTGGATTCAGTAAAGGCTTCTGTCCTTTTTGAATAAGGGGCTACATTCTCTTTTGCATCATTGGAGTTCGCTAGCAAGGCAAATTTGAGTTTGCAGCAGATAGCTCAGTCAATATTGGTTAACTCTCCTGGGGGTATTCTTTCCAGTTCCACGGTTTGTCCTGGTTGTGTGATTTCTTTAGATGGGGGAGAATTTGTTGCCAACCTGATGGTTATGAAGATAGAACCTTTTGATGTTATGTTGGGTATGGATTGGTTACATCATTACCGTGTTGCCATCTCTTGCTTTTGGAAGACAGTGACCTTGCAAGCTCCATCTGGGCAAGAGTTAATTTTCAGGGGAGCACGCCATCTCGCTCACTTTTTGTGCTAGCTAATTTGTTTCCTGGAAGCCGTGCAGCAAAGAATGAGTTTCTTCTATCTCTTATAGAAAAGCCAAGTTTATCCCTGACTACAAAAAATATTCTGGTGGTTCGGGAATTTCTGTATGTCTTTCCAGTGGAGTTGCGTGGCATGCCTCCACCTCGTCCAGTAGAGTTCTGTATTGATCTAGTTTCGGGTGCTCGACCTGTTTCCATGACTCCTTACCATTTGGCTCGTCCTTTCCAGGTGGAATTAAAGAAACAGTTGGATGATCTAAAAGCCAAATATCTCATTCGTCCCAGCATGTCCCCTTGGGGAGCACTTGTCCTTTTTACAAAGAAGAAATATGGTAGTTGGCGTATGTGTATTGATTACCGTGACCTCAATCAGTTAACGATCAAGAATAAGTATCCACTGCCTCGCATTGAGGATTTATTTGACCAGTTAAGGGGAACTAAAGTATTCTCAAAGATTGACCTACAGTCTTGGTACAATCAGATACCTGTTCGTAAGGAGGATATTGAAAAGACAGAGTTCTCCACGAGGTTTGGGCACTTTGAATTCAAGGTTATGTCTTTTGGACTAACAAATGCCCCTGCTGCTTTTATGGAGACAATGAATAGGATGTTGCATGAATATCTAGATGAGTTTGTAGTGGTTTTCATATATGACATTTTAATCTACTCAAAGACCAAAGAATATCATGGGCGTCATCTGAGGCTTATGTTGGAGACCCTGAGAGAGAATAAGTTTTATGCTAAACTGAAAAAGTGTGAGTTTTGGATGTCAGAAGTGGGATTCTTGGGGCATATCATAAATGACAAGGGGATATCTGTTGACCCAGGAAAGATTTTCACAGTGGTATAATGGGGGAGATCGACCAGCGTCAAAGAATTAAGGAGTTTCCTCGGTTTGGCAGGGTATTATCGGCAGTTTGTGCAGGATTTCTCTATTATTGCCAAGCATTTGTCCCGGCTCACACAGAAAGATGTAAAGTTTCAGTGGGATAATGATTGTGAATGCAGTTTCCATACCTTGAAAGAGAAGCTGGTGACCGCTCATGTTCTTACTCTTCCTGAGCCTGAGAAGCGTTTCACAGTTTATTCAGATGCTTCCCGAGTTGGGCTAGTTGTGTTCTCATGCAAGAAGGTAAAGTAATCGCTTATGCATCGAGGCAACTGAAGAAGCACGAGCATAATTATATTACCCAACCCATGACTTGGCGTTGGCCGCGGTGGTGTTTGCCTAGAAACTTTGGAGGTATTATTTGTATAGTGAGACTTGTGATATTTCCACAGATCATAAAAGTCTCAAGTACATATTCACACAAAAGGATCTGAATTTAAGGCAGCGCAGGTGGTTGGAGCTGATTAAGGATTATGATCTCTCAATTCAGTACCATCCTGGCAAGGCAAACGTTGTTGCTGCTGCTCTTAGCCGCAAGACGACTTCTACTACTCTAGATTCCCTCACTGCTGACTTTGACCACATGGGGATATCATACTGCTATGCAGGCACGGCACATGTGGAGACCCAGTTAATCCTTGAGTCGGCTATTCCAGACCGTGTGCGGGAAGCACAACAAAATGATCGGTTACTGTAGAATGTCAGAAAGCGTCTGGATGGAGGTAAAGAAGGGGATTTCAGTTTGGATGATTTCGGTGCTTTGCGATTTAAGGGTTGCCTTTGTGTACCAAAAAAGGCGGAGGTCAAAGATGATATCCTGAGGGAGGCTCATCGCACCCTGTACACTGTTCATTCGGGTGAGACAAAAATGTACCACGATCTGAAATAAAATTTTGGTGGAAAAGGATGAAGGTGGATATCGCTAATTATGTGGCTTCTTGTGGGGTTTGTCAGCAAGTGAAAGCTGAGCGTAAGCGTCAACCCCTGGATGTTCCTCAGTGGCCTTGGGATGATATCTCCATGAACTTCGTGGTTGTGTTACCTCGCTCGCCGCGAGGGAAGGATGCAGTTTGGGTAATAGTGGATTGTCTCAGTAAAGTCGCACATTTCATTGCATATGAGTCTTTTCACGTGGCCTCCAAGAACAAACATGACGGGGACCTCAAAATAAATACTTGGCCTCCACGTGGCCAACTGTCAAGGATAACAACATGATGCATATGAATCTTTTCAATTATCCAACATAATATTACAACCATCAGCAGAAACATTCATGAGTAAAGAACATAATCACAATACAAGTATTCATGAGCATTCACTTCAATATTTCTACTAACTAATTGCACTTGCCTCAACCGCGAAACGGATGACGACGACGGGAAGGATCTAACCCCGGTTCTCACCATCACCTGACAACCATAAAGTACACTAAGAATACTATTCAAAAGTATTAAGAAACAAAGGTTGCAACAGTCTAGTCTTTCTCTACTGTCCACAACGGAAGGATAGACTACAACATTAAATTCAAAAATTCATATCTTTTGAATGGCTGAACCAAAATTCACGATCTTTATCAATCTAGAAAGTTTAAGAAATTTCCAACGAAAGTTGTGTTGGGAGACCTCCCTGAATCGGCCATTAACAGAACTTTATTATTAAACAAGACGACTGCTGTAATCTCGTCAGGATGTCTGGACAGCAGTAAAGAAACTAACGTATGTTCCAAAATACAACTCCAAATTAGGTGATCTCAGTGCCTATAGAAAACTGACGTCAAGCCCCACAACTCTCTAGGAGAGCCTAACCTCAAATTCAGAATTTAACTACACAAAATATGTCGTACAAACAAGGTACATATTATTGATTCCAATCGCAGCAGTTCAACGATTCTCTAATCGACAGCAATTAAGAAACTATCATGATTCAAACAACAAGGAGATGATCATTACCATAGAAGATGTGTGTGCCCGTTGAGATATTCATGAGGTTCTCCTCTCCTCTTTCTTCTCCCTCTCCATCACTTTTCCCCTTGTCCAGCGGCAATCGAAGGGAAGCACCACCAAGGGGGAGCACAGAGCAGTAAGGGGAAGGACAAGGGTGTGGCGGCTTTGAATGGGAAGAAGGGGAGGGGAGCAAGGGGAGGGGAGGCTTAGGGTTAGGCTTCCCACCTCCTTTTGGCCGGCTGCCCCCCCTTGGGCCAAACGTTATGGGCTTTCGGCCCACGGCCCAGGTTCTTCTTATTTTCTTTCTATGCAGCGAACACTCCAGAGGTCGTAACTTTCTGTTCTGAACTCAAAATAGAGTGATTCTTATCTTCAAATTTAGCTAACTCATAGTACTTCAACTTCCTATTGGTAGAGTTTTTCTGAAACGCCGTCTTCATAATAAAATTTTCCTTGGAAGTTGACTCAGTTGCGGATCTTAGTTTTCTGTGCAGCCTGCCTTTTTGGGCCCCATATATCAAACCTCGAAACTCCAAATTAGGGTAAATATGACTCTAAATTATACTATGAAAAGCAATTTACAAGTTTATAGTAATGAGGTTTTCCATTTGAAGCCGTTCCAGTCGCGAAAATCACGTTACAAGATGACTACAGATTCTGTCCCATTTCTTTGCGAGGCAAAATAACGAATCTCTTAATATCCTTATATTCTCAGTAACTAAATGGTATATTACATTCTATCCTCTTTAAATAGAATTCGACCCCAAATTTTACTCAAAAGAAAACCATCTGAACTTAATAATCATTAACACGTACTCGATGTTAACAACTCTAGTTAAAGCTCGCGCATGTGAGTTTCCAAGTCCTAAGTCTCATCACGCTTAGACCGACGTGATCGCAACACCAAAATGTAAACCAACATCTTACACCTCAACACTCGTCTCGACCTTTATAGGTACAATCCACACGGGACTCAAAGGCAAGGTCTAACGAAATCTCAAACTTTAGACCTCTTAGGTACTCAATCAGCATCGGAACATACCAGACGTTGCATACTCCACGCATGGACTCGAGACAGTCTTGGCAATACGCTATCTTCCAAAAAATCCCCGCAACTTTCAGAAACAAACCAGTGTACCTTGGGCCAACCTTCTCTAACAAACAGATCCTAACTGACAAACGAAGGATTCCATCGTAACCACTCATTACCAACTCCCCTTCAAAAGAGTCAAATCCAAAATCGAAGACTCGACATGAAAACTTTTCCATTTTTCAAGTAGGCAGCTTAGAAATAAATGCCACATAAGCCAAAAATGAAAGGGTTCCGTGCGGTGCTGACATACGATGACATATTCTCCAAATGACAAACTTCTCCAACGTAACATATCTAGCATGCTTCGCGGTAGCAAGGAATTCGATCCTATGAATATTCGGAGGCGTAATGCATCGTGAAGGTAAGTTCTCCAGCTAGCAACTCTTAGTCCCTTAATCGAAATCGAACAGCTAATACCATTGGCAATTATGGGGATATGCACTAGATCTTAGGATGATGTGACAATTGGCAATGGCGTTAACGGTTTGTCGTTTCACGTGTTTTCGGCAAAGAAACAGTGATGTCAGGCCATAACCGGTCTGACTGGCCAGGGCGGCGGTCAAACCGGTCCAAGGGCGGTCTGACCGGCCTTGGCGGTAGTCGGACCGGCCAACTTCAGAAGTGAGGTTTTGAGCTGGGCCAAAAATAGAGGGTGTAGGCAAAAGAGGGGATTGTATTGCACTTGGTCCCATATTTTTGAAGTATCCAGTCAAAAGTTCTATTGGTTTGAAAATTCCAGTAGGTTTCGATTTTCCAGAGAGGAAATTCGGCTAAGTCCCAACTGGCGGTCTGACCGGCCAATAGGTGGTGGTCAGACCGGCCAAGGTGGGTGGTCAAACTGCCTCGGGCGGTCTGACCGATTTTCACTTTGATAGTCGGCCTTCGAGGCGGCGATGTTCGGTTGTTAGGTTAAAGTCATGAGTTTCAGTGCATATGTATTGCATGATGGATGTTTTGATTAACATGGGTCAAGTTGTAAAGAACTTATTCCCAAATTTGGCTTACTTGTCTATTGTTGTGCATGTTGCTTGGTGGTCAACGACGGTCAACGGCGAGGATGATCGGGACTAGACTTGGAGAGCTGAGGTCCAGAACGATCAACGATGCCTGGTGAGGTCAATGTACTCAAGCGGAGTGCAAGATGGGTAAGTGTGACCTAGTGGCTAATTCGAGGCGCAAGATGGCGCAAGGTGTAGCTAATTAGGTCAAGAGGAGATATAGATAGCGCATTAAAATATGTGTGTATGTGTCCCGTTTGTTTTGGGCCTTAGCGGAAGCCCAATTGAGTCAAACTTCTAGAAGGTCTAAGCCTCCACTATAAATAGGGAGGGAGGTGGCTGCACCTCCGCTTTGTCTTTTTTGCTATTTGAAACCCTAATTTTCTTAGGGAGAGCTTTTGTGGAGGCTAGGGTTCTAGAGATTTTGATGTGATTTTCGTGCTCTTGGATTGAGCATTGTCCTCCATTGATGGAGAGGTTGTAAGCCCATATCATATCAAATCAATCAAAGAAAATATTGATCAATGGTTTGTCTTATTGCGTTCTTTCTCTATATTTGATAATTTTGAGTCTTTCTTTGATCCACGGGTTTTTGATTGAATTCTTCACGTGATCTAGCTTGCTGTGACGTGTGAGAACCTATCTAGGATCATCTTGATCATCAATCACCCACGAGCAAGATTTTGGATCAAGTTTTCGTTTTGACCCAGTTTTCAACACTTCTTCAATCAAACAGAAAAGGATCGTTATTCCTCTAAAAATTGATGAGGGCATCACTTCTACTGATACGAACACTCCTCATGTGCAAGGTCCAATTACTCGAGCACGTGCTCGTCAACTTATTTATCAGGTAAACTCATTTCTAGGGCTGAGTGTATTATTTGAGAACTCTATGATGCTGCCTAACGGAGATGATTTACTTGTACTTAGGAATCTAGGACTACGACCAGTTCAAAAAGGTATACGACCAGTTCCACAGGGTCTACGACCACTTCAAAAAGGCTTACGACCAGAGATAACTGGACTCCTCAAGACCACCACAGGACCAGTCCTACGACCAGGTCTTCGACCAGAGATACGTGACCTGAATAGTGAATAAGGTGTTGCGTCACCGTTTTGACCTAATATGGTCTTGTAAGCGTGTCGAGGTTGGAGTCCAGGTAGTGTACGCCTCTTCCCGCAGCCGCACAACCCTAATAAGTCGACCTCCTCACATCCCCCTATATATATACAGTATCCGTCATAGTTTAACGTGGGTTTTTCTTTGAGATTATTCTGCTTAGCAGTCTCGCCGCACATTCGGTTGAGGAACCCCACATTGTGAGCTTCATCTATATTCGTAATACAATATCAGATTGCATCTTCTACTTTCTTGCTTGTGTTCTCAATTCGCATGCAGGAGATAGCCTTCTTGGCGAGGTCAACCACGTTCGGCACGGTTGATAACCAACGGAGCAGTGGTGTAGTGATTGCGGGAGGTTGATCTGTTCTGGTCGGAGCCTCCGGATCATCAACGTCGAGTTCTCCACAATCGACTTATCAGTACCTTTCGGAAGATCGGTCCATAGACTCATCAATAATTATCACAATCTTCGATTGGAATAGGTTCTGATATTATAGAGAAGGTGTGTTCCAAGTTTCATCAAGTTTGGAGTTGTAGATCAAAAGTTTCATCTATTTGCAACTTCGTCATCGGAGCTGCTTTGTTCTGTTCTTCAGACCGGCAGTCAGACCGGCCAGGGTCACCGGTCAGACCAGCAGGTAATCGGTCAGACCGCCATTGAGCCAGCGGTCCGACCGGCAGTGCACTGAGATTTGCTTTAGCTTGTTTTGATCTTCGGTTGTTGTGCTTCGGTGGTATGGTCTGATTCAATACTAGTCTTCTGTTGTACTGGTATATTGATCTTCATAGCTTCCATAGCTACTGGAGTGAAATTTGTGCTCCTATTCACCCCCCCCCTCTAATCGCCTTTTCGGTCCAACAAGTGGTATCAGAGCCCGGTTAGTTCAATCTTGATCTTAACAGGCCACTGAACATGGCGATGGATAGATACTCCACAAAGTCGTATATCTTCGATGGGCACGACTATGCCTATTGGAAGAATCGCATGCGGGTCTTCCTTGAGAGCGAAGGACAAGCTATATGGGAGGTTGTTCGAGCTCCGCTCGTTATTCCCGAAGTTGCTACGCCGGCTTCTGCAGCCCTCTTGGCTAACAACAATAAGGCTAAAAACCTCTTGTATGGTGGGCTTGGTAGACATGAGTATGATCGGATTTGCAATCTTGAGACTGCGCACGAGATTTGAAACACCCTGGAAACCTAGAGGACTCGTCCCAAGTCAAGAAAGTACGCCAAACAGTCTATAAGTGTGAATATAACAAATTCGAGATGCGTCCTAGAGAGAGCATCGATGACATTTTCAGTCGCTTTAATAGAGTGATTAATCAGATGAAAGTTGTTGGTATTGAATATTCTCAGTCTGAAAATGCCACCCACCTCTTGGCTACAATCAACAATAAGGAGTGGGAGATAAAGGCTACCGCCATTGAGGAGAACGTCAACCTATCTGATCTGACTTTGGAGCTGCTCTATAGAAAGCTCAAGACTCATGAGATCAAGAGGATTGATAATCCCAAGAAGGAAAATATGGCTTTGGTAGCAGACCCGCTCAAGAGAGCATCTGACGGGTATTTTGAGTCTTCTTCTGGATTTTCGCTTGCTGGTTTATCTGCAAGCTATGAAGAGGAATTTGAGAGTCTCCCTGATACTGAGTTGGTCCTTATAGTCAAAAAGGTCACACGGACCTATAATAATATGAGAAATAGAAATAGAGAAGGTCTCGTGACTTGCTATGAGTGTGGTAAGCTCAATCATATCTGGGCAAATTGCCCCAAGCTGAAAGGTAAGAGCAATCATAAGGAGGGAAAGCCAGCTTGGAAGAAGGCTCAATGGAACAACTCAAGGTATGATGTTGCCCAACTGACGAAGGCCGCTCACCGAGTTCTTGCCGCTTTTGGGGAATAATCCTTAAGCGATGTTGACTCTGGGAGTGAGGAGGACAGGGAGGTGGAGATCCCTCAAAACAAGAAGAAGGGGAAGGCCAAGAACTTCACCGGATTGTGCTTCATGGCCGACTCCGTTGACGACAACAACGATGAGGTACCTCCCTCCTATGATGTCCTTTCTGATTGATGTGAAAATATGTTTGAGCAACTCATGAGTCAAGATAAGACTTTAGAGTTTATCATGGCCAAAAACAAGAACTTAGAGTTACAAGTAGATAGTTTGACTTTAAAACTTACAAATGCTAAGATTCTTGAATCTGATGAATGTTCATCTTGTCATGCTATGCACTCAGAATTTGCTAAACTGCAATCTGCTCATGATATTGCTTTGCAACAACTTGAAAATGCTAGGACTGAGCTTGTTGAGGTTAAATCTGCTCTATGTGAAAAATACTTAGAGTCTAGCAAGTTAGTTGCTTCTGGTGTGGTTGATTCTATCCTTTGCACTTTCTGCTTAGAGTGTGAACATGAAGTTAAAGATATCTTAGAAGCAGCTAGAGCTGAATATGTCAAGCTTAAGAACAGTATTGAGTCTGCTACATGTGCTTCATGTCCAGCCCTTAAACTTGAAGCTGCTTTATATAAGGAGAAATATGCTAGAGCCATTAAAGGTAAAACCTGTGAATCTTGTGTTAATCTTGAAGAAAAAAAGCTTATCTTAAGAATACCTTAGAAAAATTCTCTAAAGGTATGAAACAATTAAACATGATTATGGACAAGTCTAAAACTCCTTATAAGAAGCAAGGATTATGATACAACTCTGTCTAAGGTAATTCTAAGCCAAAAGTTACTCAAGTCTTAGAAAATGGTTAGTTGAATTCAAAACCCAACCTGCAAAAACTATCTTTAAATCTGCAGGTGTTGCCCAACCATCGGTTAAGTTAAAGGGTGCTTCTCCCAGTGGTATTAAGTACAATTGCACCTATTGCAAAAACGATGAACATTTGGTTGAGTTCTGTTGGCATAGGTTGAAAAATGATAAGAAACAATTTGCTAAAATCTCATCTAATCAATCTAGAGCTTTTATGAGACATGGTAACATAGAAAAGAAGAAACCTGGTTTAGAATTTGTGTCACATGCTCATCATCATGCTCCTAGACAGGATAACTCTCATGTTAGTTTAACCATTGCTCATAACAGAACTTCAAATAAAACCAAGGATATCACTTCTGCTTTGCATACTACTCGCAGACGTGTGTCTCAGTACTGGGTTCCTAAGTCTTGTTTAACTAACCCCAGTATCGAGAGACATCGTTCTTCTGTGCCTTGATTTTCAGGATTACCGCGGAGAGAGAAAGGACATGTGGTTTGTCGACTCCAGCTATTCATGTCACATGACCGGAGACTCAAGATGGTTCACCTCCTTCACGCGGTCGACGGGTGATGATTTCATCAGCTTTGGATATGATGGACAAGCTAAGCCCTGGAGCTAGATCAGATATTTCGGCACAACAATCTGTTGTAACTTCTTCGCCTTCAGATGAGGCTCCTGATGCATCTTTGCCATCAGCAGTACATACGGAGGTCGAAGAGATGCTTTCCTCTCCGGGTGCATCCACTTCACGGTCTGGCTTTGTGCGAGGTTTCAGGCGTCTCCGAGAACTTCCCATCGCCAAGCCGTTAATCGCATATTCAGGTATTTACACTCTACCCTTCTGTCTGGCATTTGGTATTCATGTTCTTCATCTTTGTCCCTTCGGGGGTTTTTTTATTCTGATTTTGCGGGCTGTCGGCTAGATAGGAAGAGTACCTCAGGCACTTGTCACTTCCTAGGCACTTCTCTTGTATCTTGGTCTTCTAGGAAGTAGTCTTCTGTTGCACAATCCACTGCTGAAGCTGAATATGTAGCTGCTGCTAGTTGCTGTAGTCAGATTTTATGGATGGTAACCACTCTTAAGGACTATGGGTTAAATTTTGCTAGTATTCCTCTTTTCTGTGATAGCACTTCTGCCACTAATATTGCTAAAAACCCTGTGCAACACTCTAGGACCAAGCACATATACATTCGCTATCACTTCCTTAGAGACCATGTCGAAAAAGGTGATATTGTGCTGCACTTTGTGTAGTCCGAGGCTCAACTGGCTGTTATCCTCACCAAGCCTTTAGAACCAACTAGGTTTGCCACCTTGAGGAGCGAATTAGGGGTAATTTATCCATTTGGGTTGGTTTGAGGGGCAGTTCGATCTTTTCTGATCTTACCTTGTTCTTTTGATTTTTTTTTTCTTATTCTTTTCTGAACTTATTGATCTTTTTGAACTTTTTAGGTTTTTAGGCTTTTATTGCATCTCATTGTATCATATTGCATTCATATGAAAAATTCCAACAAGTGGTATCCAAAAAGATACATTGTAATATAAGTTTTTCTGCTTATCTTTTTGTTGGACCGAAAAGGCGACTAGAGGGGGGGTGAATAGGAGCACGCTCACTTTTTCCCAAATAATGAATTCAACACAATTTCACTCCAATAGCTATGTTGAAGCTATGAAGCTCAATATACCAGTACAGCGGAAGACTAGTATTGAATCCAATTAAATCCCCTAAGCAAAATAACAAAATCAACTAAGATTGCAAACTTATAAAGACGGGCGGTCGATCATTGGACCCAACCGTCGGACCGATTGTCAGGCGGTCGACTCCGGCGTTGTCTTGGCGGTCGGACCGCTCAAAATCGGTCGACCGGTGGTGACAGGCGGTCGGACCATAGATCTACGTAACCGATCTGCAACAAGAAAATCAGCCGATGACGAAGTTGCAATTAGGTGAAACTTTTGATTCTCAACTCCAATCTTTATGAAACTTTGCACACACCTTCTATATGCTATTGAGGACCTATTCCAATCGAATATTATGATAGTTCTTGGAACGATCTTGAGCAATTGCCAATTGATTAACAGAAGGTCTAAAACCGGGCAAGAACGAAAACTTGATCCTAATGCTTGTTCGTGAGTGATTGATGATCAAGATGATGCTAGATAGATTCACACATATCACAGCAAGCTAATTCACGTGAAAGAATCAATCACAAACTCGCGGATCAAAGAAAACCCTAAAAACACGAAATTGAAAGCAAGAACGAAAAGAGATTTATCTCAAGCAAACCTTGCATAAATTGATTTCGTGATTGATGCTGGATTACATCCACACCATCATGGATCAGTGGACAATCAAAGATCACGAAATTCACCACAAACCATCAAGAGCCCTAGCCTCCACCTCAACTCCCCTAAAGACAAATAGGGTTTTGAAACATAAAAAGGCGAGAGAGAGGGGTGCAGCCACCACCTCCTCCTATTTATAGTGGAGGCCTAGAACTCCTAGGGTTTGAATCAATTGGGCTCCCGTTAAGGCCCACTAACAAACGGGTCACACACGCACGCTTCGCAAAGCGCCGTCTTTAACCTTTTGACCTAAACCACTTAACCATGCGTCATGGATTTGCCAATAGGTCACCCTTGTCCATCTTGTGTCACGCTTGAGTCGTTGACTCACCCGCATCGCCGATCGCTCGACCTCAACTCTCCAAGTCTAGTCCCGATCCTCATCGCCGTTGACCGTCGTTGACCACCAAGCAACCTGCACAACCACAGACAAGCAAACACGAATTCGGGAACAAGTTCTTCACAACTTGACCCATGTTAGTCAAAACATGCATCATGCAAACCATATGCCACGATACCAATGACTTTGACCTAACAAATCAACATCGCCACGAAGTTGGCCGATGTTCAAGTAGAAACCGGTCTGACCGCTCCAGGTGAGCCGGTCGGACGCCTTTGGCGGTCGGACCGCTCCTCGTGAGCGGCCGGACCGCCTTGGCTTGGCCGGACCGCTCCTCGTGAGCGGCCGGACCGCCTCTTGGGACTTAGCCAAATTCAAGCCCAAATTCAAACCTTCTGGAAATTAAAAACCAATAGAACTTCTTACTGGAGACTCCAAAAATTATGAGACCAAGTGCATTGGGATCCCCTCACTTGCCTACAACACCTATTTTTGGCCCAGCCTGTTTTGACCACTTTTGGTCACGACCGGTCCGACCGCCCCACATGGCCGGTCCGACCGATTTGGGACCGGTCGGACCGACCCTGTCCAGTAAGCCTGTAACTTTGTCGAAAACACGTGAAACGACAAACCGTAAACGCCATTGCCAATTGTCACATCATCCTAAGATCTGGAACATATCCCCATGAAATCCACACTTTTAAAATTGATGGAGCTTTGCTTATTACCCTTTGGAGCTTGAGTATTTCAATTCTTGCTCAATGCCATGTCTAGTTCTTTGACTTGCTAGAATTATCATGTTTTTACATATACAGATAAGTCTTTGTTGTATGAGCTAGAACTCTAAACAACTCGAACTAAAAACTGCAATTTATGGATGTTTTAGCTAGTTGCACAATTAGTACTCCTTTTGTGATATTGGCCCTGTCAGAATTGCTTTGTTAGCTCTTGAATCTAAAATTGACCATTACTTGAGCTTCTTGTGTTCTTGAGATTCTAAAACGGCTCTTGTGAAACATGAAAAATCAAATTTCAAGATTGTCTTATGCTTAAACTGTGCCAAACTACTGTTACGAGATTGCATGTCAAAGACATAAACTTGGAGATAGTTTGATGATCCAGACGATCTCATGGGGATTGCTTGTTAGAACTGACATGAACCTCAAGATTTGTCGCCCTGGTAGAAGCTTAGGAAGAGTTTGTGGATGGCTCCTAGTACAGGATCTTCTTCACTAAGATATACTTTTAATCAACTTCTGGTCGAAGCTTAGGATGAGTTTGTGGATGGCTCCTAGTCCAGAATCTTGTCACTAATTTAGACCATTAGTCAACTTCAATATTCAGTGCAAATGAAAAATTGTTGAAAAATGGGCGCTTGAGAAATTTGAGCAAAATGATTCAATACAGGACCTGATTGTCTCTTAATGTGGTCTTTGTTAGTTTTTTATCTCACTTTGACATTTTGACATGGCCAGTTTCACTTTAGGATCCTGCTAATGGATTTACTGAATTTGAAGCTTTGCTTAAATTGATCAAATTTATTGATTTATTTTGAGCCTTCGTGCCTAGCTTTGATATATATGTCTTATCATGATCTTGCTAGCGCTGTTAGGATTGATCTGTTGTTTGTGCAATATTAGAAATGCTAGCTTGTTCTTTTGGATAATCTCCAATGCTTCTTGCAATCAAAAATTGAAAAATACAAAAATGAAGCCACTCCATTGCATTTCATGCATACTCCTTCTTATGCTTCTTTCTTTATTCTGTATTTGTTATATCTGGATGAGAGGAAGGTGTGATTCCTTGATGACTCCATTGTCAAGGGGGGGAGATATTTCAATGTTGGGGAGAAGATATATCATTGTTGTACAAAGGGGGAGAAGATATATAAAAATGATAAAAAGGGTGAGAAATTGGAGAATTTGAAATTTTCTGAAATCTGTGGATCATAGTGAATGGGGGTTTTTGAATTGCATTCTTATTGTCTTATTGACTTTTCCAAACTTGAATTGCATTTATTAATCCTTACGATGATCAAATGTCAATTGAACAATTGTTCTTTCATATGTACCTTAAGTGAGATTTTTTACTCTTTACTGGAATTTAAAGTTTTTATACTTTCTTTTGCCTTATCTCATTTGCCTATGCTATTTTGATGCCAGCTTGGTCATTTCCATTGCTTTCTCTTGCTTATGGATCAAGTTGTGCATTTGTGTGAAAATGAAAGTATTTTACTTTTCAAACCTCTAAATTACATTTTCTGGATTATTGCCAATGTGTTCATCAAGGGGGAGATTGTGGATATCATGGGGATATGCTCCAGATCTTAGGATGATGTGACAATTGGCAATGGCGTTAACGATTTGTTATTTCACGTGTTTTCGGCAAAGAAACAGTGATGTCAGGCCATAACCGGTCTGACCGGCCAGGGCGACGGTCAGACCGGTCCAAGGGCGGTCCGACCGGCCTTGGTGGCAGTCGGGCCGGCCAACTTCAGAAGTGGGTTTTGAGTTGGGACAAAAATTGAGGGTGTAGGCAAGAGAGGGGATTCTATTGCACTTGGTCCCATAATTTTTGGAGTCTTCAGTCAAAAGTTCTATTGGTTTGAAAATTCCAGTAGGTTTCGGTTTTTCAGAGAGGAAATTCGGCTAAGTCCCAACTTGCGGTCTGATCAGCCAATAGGTGGCGGTCAGACCGGCCCTGGGGGCAGTCTGACCGGTTTTCACTTTGATCGTCGGCCTCCGAGGCGGCGATGTTCGGTTGTTAGGTCAAAGTCCTGAGTTTCAGTGCATATGTATTGTATGATGCATGTTTTGACTAACATGGGTCAAGTTGTGAAGAACTTGTTCCCAAATTCGGTTTACTTGTCTATTGTTGTGCAGGTTGCTTGGTGGTCAACGACGGTCAACGGCGAGGATGATCGGGACTAATATTGGAGAGCTGAGGTCAAGAACGATCGACGATGCCGGGTGAGGTCAATGTACTCAAGCGTGGTGTAAGATAGACAAGGGTGACCTATTGGCTAATGAAAGATCTAGACCCGCCATTATGAGTTAATGGAGTGTTTTGGTGATTAATGACAAATCCAAATATGAGACTAACTCTTGTATCAAGGATTATCTTTGTGTAGTCTCATTTGGATATAAAGGTGAAACACAACGAGGTATGCAATCGACATCTCAATTTATATAATGTTGCATTTCTCGGATCCAAAATATAGGATTGAACTCAACCTTAAGTTAAACTTGAATATGTGCATATGACCTCATTACACATTTGTGTATGCACACATTTAGGGGGAGTTTTATCCTATACTTTGTGGTTTCATTAGTATTGATCCATATTCCATTTTCCACATATACTAAGGATCTTTACGTTGAAACAAAACCTTTGAGTATACAAAACTTGTGTAGTTCGTATATACTCATGTTATGAGTATATAGAACTTGTGTAGTTCTTGTATACTCATGTTAGAATATATATAACTTGTGTAGTTTATATATACTCAATTGTTCTCTCATTTATCTTCATTAAATTTATGAGAATTTAAGTGGTTATCATCAATTACCAAAGAGGGAAAGATTGAGGTATCTTGTCCCACCATTATGAGTTAATGGTATGATGTGGTAATTAGTGATGATCACATTGTGGAACTAACATTTTCCATGAGTTGGATATACGAGGTTATGTTCGGGATGATGAAGACTTGGGATGATCATGAGTTGATCATCAAGTCAAGAGCTTGGTGTAAATGATGCGTCATGGGTTGATGCTTATCAAGAAGAGATGATCATGAGTTGATCATCAAGACAAGAGAAGATCCATCATGTGTTGATGGAGGTCAAGTGAAGGATTGCATCATGTGTTGATGCATGTGAAGACTCGGGATGGAGAAATCATCATGTGTTGATGATGTTCAAGACAAGATCCCAAGTGAAGAAATCATCATGAGTTGATGATTGTCAAAGTCAAGGACCCGGACTTGAAGTGTTGATGTGCGTCATCAATCTTCAAGAAGATGCAAGGCAAAGGTATGACTAGCTAGGGCTAAGGATGTGTTCCTAGTCTTTTACCGGTCTCGGTGTTTGGTTGATAGACCGGATTGCTAGTATAGGTTTGCCGTACTATTAAGAGGGATCTTGACTAGTAGTTTGAGTTAGTCATGTGTTGATAGCTCATTATATTTGCTCTAGCTCATCTATGCATGGAGCTATTATTTGCGAATGTGTTTTGCAAATAGCCGATGCTCATGCATTCAACCCTTGTAGCATGTGACTTAAGTTTGCAAATGCGTTTTGCAAATGGTGTAAGTCCATGTACCTTTTTCCTTGTGGTATGATTCCAAAAGTTGGCAAATGTGTTTTGCAACTTGTTGGGAATCTTGCTTGTGACCTTTGTTGGCATGACTTGTCAATTTGCAAATGTGTTTTGCAATTGAAGTTGTTGTAAAAGCCATTTCTGATTTCTGTCAGGAAAATCGGAAGTTCCGGCGGTTTAACGGCGGAAGTTCCGCACCCCGGACTGTCCGATTTTCCGCGGCTTGATTTTTCCAGAGAGCATCCATTTTCGGACTTAGCCGATTTCACAAGCGCGGAAGTTCCGCAATAAAACGAGCGGAAGTTCCGATTAATCGGTTGCTCCGAAAATGTGCGGCTTGATTTTTCCAGAGAGCATCCGTTTTAGGACTTAGCCGATTTTCCAAGTGCGGAAGTTCCGGAGTGTAACTAGCGGAACTTCCGATTAATCGGTTGCTCCGAAAACCGGCGGTTGGTTTTTTCCAGAGAAGCACCATTTTGGGGACTTAGCCAAAATTCAATGTGCGGTAGTTCCGCTATGTGTTGGCGGAACTTCCAAGAATCGGAACTCCGATATTTAGTTGGCGGTAGTTCCGACTAAAAATCAAACGGCTAGTTTCTCGTCGACATAGCCGTTGCGGTGCCTTTTCTCTCTCATGCGGTAGTTCCGACCTTTGCACGGCGGAACTTCCGATTGCCCTGATTTTTGATTTGTCTCCCAACGGCTAGTTTTTGTGTGTGGGCTATATATAGCCACCTTGGCGGTTGGGAGAGGTTGTTTGGTGCTATTGTTAAGTGATACACTCTTTCTTTGAGCTAAGAGCAAGCCTCTATTCTCTTTTGTGCATGTGTTGCACTTGGTGAGATTAGAGAGTAAACCCTAAGTGCATGTGTTGCCTTAGGTAGTGGATTGTGTATCCACGTGAGCGTTGACACTTGATTAGTTCAAGTGAAAGTTCGGATTTGTTACTCTTGGTGTTTGCCGACACCTAGACGGCGTGGAGGCGTCGTGCGCGGTGATCTTCTCAAGAAGCTTGTGAGAAGACCCGGCGTGTTTGTGAGTGGTTTGGTGCTCGCCATCTCGGAGTGGAGGAAGAGCAACCATAGTTGAGCGAGGTGTTGGTTCGGTTTGGAACCGGTCCAAGTGTTGGACTTACCTCTGAGGTGTGTGCTCATTTGAGGAGCGGTCCAACGCGGGTTGGGCTTACCTCAACGTGGATTAGGGGAGACCGGCAAGTCTCCGAACACCACGGTAAAACATAATCGTGTCATCTTGTGTTTACTTGTGCTTTACTTTGAGCAATTTACATTCTTGCTTTAATTGCTTATATATCTTGTATGATTGCTCATATTGTATTGTGTTCATATTGTCGGTGCACTTAGTTGAGCCTAGTTGATTTAGGTTTTAATTGTGCAAAACCAATTCGCTATTAGCTTCCGCATTTATTTATTGGTTTAGCCCGATAAAGTTTTTAAAACCGCCTATTCACCCCCCTCTAGTCGGCCACCTCAATCTTACAAGTGGTATCAGAGCTTTGTCTCTCATTTATTAGACTTAACCGTCTAGAGAGTAAAGGATGGCAACTAGAGATTTAGTGCACCTAGGTGAAGCACCTATATTTGATGGCACAAATTATGCTCAATGGAAAATCCGCATGTCTTGTTATTTTAGGGCCATGAGTCCAAAAATATGGCGGATTGTAGATGTAGGCTTTTCTCCTCCATTGGATCATTTTGCTCCAACCATTGAGGAAGAGAAATGCTTACATCTCGACGCTCAAGCTACTAACGCCTTATTTAGTGCTTTGAGCGTAGATATATTTGACAAGGTATGCAATCTCAAGAACGCTCATGAGATGTGAACAAATATTCAAGATCAATATGAATTGTCCACTTCAACTAGTGATGATTGCACACAAGAATGGATGTCGGAAGAAGAATGCTCAACTTCAAGCTCCGACAACGAAAATGAGGACTCCTCAACTCCCTCCACATCAACTCAATGCTTCATGGCTAAAGGTAATAATGAGGTAAATAACAACGATGAGCCTTCATATGATGAGTTGATGGATATGCTAGAAGTGCTCAATGAATATTTAGGAAAGGAGAAATTAAAATTCAAAGTTTTGAAGAAAGAGTATGTCTCTCTTCAAAATGATTATGATGTTCTAAAAGATGAACATGAAGCTCTCCTCCTAAATAATTTAAATAGCTCTAGGGTGGATATAGGCATTGAATGTAATTTATTAGATGATTTGCCATGTATAGCTTCTACCTCATGCATTTCATCTAAGGTTAGTGTATCCACCTCTTGTGAGGATTTAATTGATATGCCTTGTTGCTCCAAAATAGATGCTCCTATTTCCTCCATATCTTGCAATACTAACATTGTAGAGGAAAACAATGAGCTCAAGGCCCAAGTCAACAAATTGAAGAATGACTTGGAAAGAGGTCTAAAAGGGAAGGCCACTCTTGACGATATATTGAGCAAGCAAAGACGCTTGCAAGATAAGAGTGGAATTGGCTTCACTCCTAAGAAGAAGGAGACAAGCAAGACTAGGCACAATGCAAGACACACGAAGAATGTCAAGTGCCATGGATGCAATGGAAAGGGCCACTTCGCCTCCGTGTGCCCAAACAAAGTGAATGACAAGAAATTGTCATCAAAGAAGAGGCAAACCGGCAAGGAGCAAGTAAAGAAGGTAAAAGACGAATACAAACTTCGAACTTGCTACAATTGCCGAGAAAAGGGACATATGAGTAAGGATTGTCCCAAAGGTATCACTCCTAAGCCCATTATTTATAATGATCAATATTTGCTTAGGAAGGATATTAATGGCAATGTGTTTGCTAGAATAGTTAGTACACATAAAACTAATGCTAGGGCCATTTGGGTGCCCAAATCTATTGTGACTAACATTCGTGGACCCAACCTAGTTTTGGGTACCAAAATGCGCTTAAATGCTTAATAGGTACTTGGAGAGGCATTGGAGACTTGGCTTATTCATATAAAGATGGATGTCATCATATATCAAATTGGAGCCAAGGTTGAGGATAATCGTTTCACATCAAGAACCAATGTCATCTCGGTAACAAGTATTTACATTGAAGTATCTAGCCCTTATGCCTTGTGTAGGTTGCATTTCATGAAAATCATTTTAAGAGGGGTACTCTTGCTCTATGTTCATAATGTTCATTATTAATATCTTGAGCAAGTTGGAGTGGCACATTAAGGGGGAGTGCTAAATCATAGTCATGTATTTCACATCCCTAAGTGTGCCCAAATAAATTAAGTGCTAGTATTGTTTTTCAAAAATGAGCCTTTTAGCCAAAAGTCAAAAATTTCATAATTATTAGTAATTCTTTGAAAAACTAGTTGCAAAAGGTGTACAAATGCTTTTCAAAGATTTACCAAAGGTTTTGGCTTTAGAAAAACCTATTTTAAGTGAAAATGAGTTTATGTCCAAAATCTTACATTATGGTATCTTGTTTTTGACATAAACTAGATTTTTGTGTAAAATATATTCTAAAAGGAATTTGAAAATCTTGACAAAAGAAAAATCCTAGAGTTGGTTATTCTAAACATTTTTGGTATTCAAAAGATTTCCAAAAGACCAACCTAGAAAAAGTTATTTGATTTTGAAATTCGTCCAAAATTCTACTTTGACCTAAGTGGTCACTTTCTAGCACTTAAGTGAGTTTTTCCATATGAACCAAAATTATTCATATGAAAAGGTTCAAAATGGTATTCATGACTCATACACAAAATTGGATGCTTTAAAATCAACAAAATGTTTTCCTTGAGTTGTTTTGATAAATTTCATGAAAATGAGGATTCATTTGCAAAATCAAAACTTAATTCATAAAAATTATTTTCTTGGATAGACATTAGTCTTTTTAATGTACAATGATCCTGAATGATATTTATTTGAGTGCAAAACTAGGGATCATTTGCATAAAAATCAAATTCCAAGATCTTTCCTGAAGTGTCAGGATAATCGGAACTTCCGGCATTCTAGGCGCGGAACTTCCGTTTGTCGGAACTTCCGCCGTTGTATTATGGAGCTTCGTTTCACTCTCTTCCGCGTCGGGAAAATCGAGCTTAGGCCCTCGGTAGCGGAACTACCGATGTCCGAACTTCCGCTTTGAAATGCTGGAACTTCCGATTTCCGTGTGAGAGCATTTAATTACCCGGTTCCTCCGTTATTTCTCTCTCTCCACCCTTGATCACTTCTCTCCCGAGCCCTCTCTTCTCTCCAAAACCTCCACAAAAACTTTGACTCTTCTTGGTGATTTCTTCAATCTCGACCGATCTCTTGCATCCCCAGGGTTCAATCACTCCTTTGCTCAAGGTATTTCCAATCCCCTTTGGATCTATACCCCTCATGAACCCTAGGTTGAGATTTTGGGGGAAAATGAAATGTCGATGAAATCTGTGGTAGATTCTTGGGCAAATTAGTTTATTCAGTATTGTATGATGTTTATGCATCGATTCCATGGACTCAATCCATCAAAATACTGAAAAATCAAAAATTTTCATTGCCCTAGAGTCGGCCAGGAAAATCGGAACTTCATTGTTGAGAGCGCGGAACTTCCGCCATGATAGTTCCGTGGTCAACTGCGAGCTTCCGATTATCCTGACAGAACCTGAGATTTTCATTTTCTTTTGAATCATCCTTTGACACTTCATCCATTGTTGTTCTTGAAGATGCCGAGGATGAAGATGTCAGTCCCGAAGCACTATTCAGATGCTGGCGCATCTTCTTCAAGAAATGAGGAAGAATCTGATAATTCAGGATCAGAAGAAAATGAATCAGGAGAAGAATCTGAATATGAATCTGATGAGGAACTAGGAGAACCTAAGAGATTGAAATTGATCTTAAGGGACTCACAGCAGATGATTACACGCTTCTTCGAAGTAAAGATCAATATTCACTTCCAGGAAACTGTGATGACCCTCGATTTCATACCAAGTTTCAAAGACAAGTCTACGATCTTTTCTATGGACCAAACAAGCCTTTTGCTGATCACAAGTATGTTAATTGGTCCTACCTAAACGGGCTTGACAAATATGAGGGTACCTACGTGCTCTTTCAAATGAAATGGGATTCACAACTTTGTGGCAATAAAATGCAATTATAGTGATGAGATCATCCGACAGTTTTATGCCACAGTGTGCATTCCTCCTGACTTTTCTCAGCTCACTTGGATGACAGGAACAGTGAGATATTCTTGCACAAAGCGTGGCTTTGAAAATGCACTAAATATCCAGTCAAGCGAATATGAGCAAATCTATGATGGAACAGTTCTCCCTATTTCGGCTTGGACTGAATTTTATGACACCACACAGAGATTTGTCCCTGGTAAGATCACAGGACTTCTTCCCATTCCCAGCTTGGTAAATAGGATCATTAATCATACTATGTTACCAAAGAGCGGGAATTATGATGCCATTAGAGGACATGTTTGGAATATATTGGAATGCATCATGCATGGAAGAAAATTTGATGTAGTGGATGTCATCATAAGGGAGATAGCAAGAACAAAGAATGATCGAGTCAAGAGAATAAACTTTGCACCTTACATTATGGCTTTGATCATTAAACAAACTGGATATAATGGAGCTTTACCTTCAGCACATAAAGCCTATAAACCAAGAGAAGGTCCTCCAATTCCTGCCAATCTTAGGCGTGCTCCAGCAGAAGTACCTGAAGCTGCACCTCCTGCTGCTGCTGCTGCTCCTCCACAAGGTATAGCCACTATGGATCAAATTTATGCCACCTTGTTGGAGATGAGGGCATCCCAGGATACCTTCCAGACAATGACCACTTCTAGATCGGATGCGTTTGGCGACCACTTTTCCCAGATGGATGCTTTCCAAGAGGCGACCACTTCGGGCTCGACGCCCACACTCGCTAGTCTTGACGCACTTTCACCATATTCGCAGAGCGCTCGCCACTGCTCGGTTTGGGCGGCGCCGCCTTGGTCCCCTCCTGCTGGTCCTCCGCTTGATCCTCCTGTCGCTCCTCCGATCGATCATCCTCAAGACCCTCCTGCTGAGCAGTAGCCATTTGTTCTATTTAGGTCATTAGACCTTGTATGCAAAAATTGTAATATCTTTTATGACTACTTGGTTGTATGACTCTCATTTTGGCTTTGCTATCTTTTGCTACTCTGTGTGAGAACATGTTTTTATGTCATGATTTTTATTTTGCATGAGATGTGGATGAGATGTGATTTTGAATGAAAATATTTGTGGTTGATTATATCCTCTTGTCTCCTGTCGTGGATGTCCTTCTTTACAAGAAAAATTCTGTCAAATTTTTCATGAAAATCTCTCTCAACATAGTTTGTGAAAATTGTTAAAATGAGAGATTATCTAAAATTCTTTTCAAAAAGGGGAGGTTAGTTGAATTTGTTTCAACTATCATTCCAAGTGATTCTCAATGTGTTGATTTACATTGGGGAGAATGTTATGATCAATAGGTTTGTAACCTATCTTTGTTTCTCCTCTCATATCTTGAGAACAAAATTCCTTCCTTGGTCATATAAGTTCAATTCATACTCTTTGTGACCAACCTCTTTTCCTTGCAAGTGGTATCCATTTGCAAAGGCTCCTTTTGGCTTAGATTTATATTGTGTTTTTGGGTGATTTATGCCAAAAGGGGGAGAATGTGTTTATCAATATTCTTCATTTGGATGTTTGATTTGTTTAGACATGCCAAAAGAGGGAAAATGTATGCATTAGCTATGTAAAAGGGAAAATGTTTTCATATGCATTTTGTTTAATGCTTTATGTTTCACCTCATATGATGCATAGACATAGTTCATTAGTTTAAATTCTTATCTTATGTCTATGAATATCCAAATGTTGTTATTGATAATGGATTTGTCATCAATCACCAAAAAGGGGGAGATTGAAAGATCTAGACCCGCCATTATGAGTTAATGGAGTGTTTTGGTGATTAATGACAAATCCAAATATGAGACTAACTCTTGTATCAAGGATTATATTTGTGTAGTCTCATTTGGATATAAAGGTGAAACACAACGAGGTATGCAATCGACATCTCAATTTATATAATGTTGCATTTCTCGGATCCAAAATATAGGATTGAACTCAACCTTAAGTTAAACTTGAATATGTGCATATGACCTCATTACACATTTGTGTATGCACACATTTAGGGGGAGTTTTATCCTATACTTTGTGGTTTCATTAGTATTGATCCATATTCCATTTTCCACATATACTAAGGATCTTTACGTTGAAACAAAACCTTTGAGTATACAAAACTTGTGTAGTTCGTATATACTCATGTTATGAGTATATAGAACTTGTGTAGTTCTTGTATACTCATGTTAGAATATATATAACTTGTGTAGTTTATATATACTCAATTGTTCTCTCATTTATCTTCATTAAATTTATGAGAATTTAAGTGGTTATCATCAATTACCAAAGAGGGAAAGATTGAGGTATCTTGTCCCACCATTATGAGTTAATGGTATGATGTGGTAATTAGTGATGATCACATTGTGGAACTAACATTTTCCATGAGTTGGATATACAGGTTATGTTCCAGGATGATGAAGACTTGGGATGATCATGAGTTGATCATCAAGTCAAGAGCTTGGTGTAAATGATGCGTCATGGGTTGATGCTTATCAAGAAGAGATGATCATGAGTTGATCATCAAGACAAGAGAAGATCCATCATGTGTTGATGGAGGTCAAGTGAAGGATTGCATCATGTGTTGATGCATGTGAAGACTCGGGATGGAGAAATCATCATGTGTTGATGATGTTCAAGACAAGATCCCGAAGTGAAGAAATCATCATGAGTTGATGATTGTCAAAGTCAAGGACCCGGACTTGAAGTGTTGATGTGCGTCATCAATCTTCAAGAAGATGCAAGGCAAAGGTATGACTAGCTAGGGCTAAGGATGTGTTCCTAGTCTTTTACCGGTCTCGGTGTTTGGTTGATAGACCGGATTGCTAGTATAGGTTTGCCGTACTATTAAGAGGGATCTTGACTAGTAGTTTGAGTTAGTCATGTGTTGATAGCTCATTATATTTGCTCTAGCTCATCTATGCATGGAGCTATTATTTGCGAATGTGTTTTGCAAATAGCCGATGCTCATGCATTCAACCCTTGTAGCATGTGACTTAAGTTTGCAAATCGTTTTGCAAATGGTGTAAGTCCATGTACCTTTTCCTTGTGGTATGATTCCAAAAGTTGGCAAATGTGTTTTGCAACTTGTTGGGAATCTTGCTTGTGACCTTTGTTGGCATGACTTGTCAATTTGCAAATGTGTTTTGCAATTGAAGTTGTTGTAAAAGCCATTTCTGATTTCTGTCAGGAAAATCGGAAGTTCCGGCGGTTTAACGGCGGAAGTTCCGCACTTTGATCGTCCGATTTTCCGCGGCTTGATTTTTCCGAGAGCATCCATTTTCGGACTTAGCCGATTTCACAAGCGCGGAAGTTCCGCAATAAAACGAGCGGAAGTTCCGATTAATCGGTTGCTCCGAAAATGTGCGGCTTGATTTTTCCAGAGAGCATCCGTTTTAGGACTTAGCCGATTTTCCAAGTGCGGAAGTTCCGGAGTGTAACTAGCGGAACTTCCGATTAATCGTTGCTCAAAACCGCGGTTGGTTTTTCCAGAGAAGCACCATTTTGGGGACTTAGCCAAAATTCAATGTGCGGTAGTTCCGCTATGTGTTGAGCGGAACTTCCGAAGAATCGGAACTTCCGATATTTAGTTGGCGGTAGTTCCGCACTAAAAATCAAACGGCTAGTTTCTCGTCTGACATAGCCGTTGCGGTGCCTTTTCTCTCTCCTGCGGTAGTTCCGGCCTTTGCACGGCGGAACTTCCGATTGCCCTGATTTTTCAGGGATTTGTCTCCCAACGGCTAGTTTTTGTGTGTGGGCTATATATAGCCACCTTGGCCGGTTGGGAGAGGTTGCTGGTGCTATTGTTAAGTGATACACTCTTTCTTTGAGCTAAGAGCAAGCCTCTATTCTCTTTTGTGCATGTGTTGCACTTGGTGAGATTAGAGAGTAAACCCTAAGTGCATGTGTTGCCTTAGGTAGTGGATTGTGTATCCACGTGAGCGTTGACACTTGATTAGTTCAAGTGAAAGTTCGGATTTGTTACTCTTGGTGTTTGCCGACACCTAGACGGCGTGGGGCGTCGTCTTGTGTGATCTTCTCAAGAAGCTTGTGAGAAGACCCGGCGTGTTTGTGAGTGGTTTGGTGCTCACCATCTCCGGAGTGGAGGAAGAGCAACCATAGTTGAGCGAGGTGTTGGTTCGGTTTGGAACCGGTCCAAGTGTTGGACTTACCTCGGAGGTGTGTGCTCATTTGAGGAGCCGGTCCAACGCGGGTTGGGCTTACCTCAACGTGGATTAGGGAGACCGCAAGTCTCCGAACACCACCAGAAAACATAATCGTGTCATCTTGTGTTTACTTGTGCTTTACTTTGAGCAATTTACATTCTTACTTTAATTGCTTATATATCTTGTATGATTGCTCATATTGTATTGTGTTCATATTGTCGGTGCACTTAGTTGAGCCTAGTTGATTTAGGTTTTAATTGTGCAAAACCAATTCGCTATTAGCTTCCGCATTTATTTATTGGTTTAGCCCGATAAAGTTTTTAAAACCGCCTATTCACCCCCCCTCTAGTCGGCCACCTCGATCTTACAGCTAATCCGAGGCGCTAGATGGCACAAGGTGTGGCTAATTAGGTCAAGAGGAGATATAGACGGCGCATTAAAATACGTATGTATGTGTCCCGTTTGTTTTGAGTCTTTCTTTGATCCGTGAATTTTTAATTGAATTCTTCACGTGATCTAACTTGCTGTGATGTGTGAGAACCATTCTTCACGTGATCTAACTTGCTGTGATGTGTGAGAACCTATCTAGGATCATCTTGATCATCAATCACCCACGAGCAAGATTTGGGATCAAATTTTTGTTTTGACCCAGTTTTGAACCCTTCTTCAATCAAACGGAAAAGGATCGTTATTCTTCCAATAATTATCACAATCTTCGATTGTAATAGGTTCCTGATATCATAGAGAAGGTGTGTTCTAAGTTTTATCAAGTTTGGAGTTGTAGATCAAAAGTTTCATCTATTTACAACTTCGTCATCGGGGCTATTTTGTTCTGTTCTTGAGCTCGCCGTCGACCGCCAGGTCACCGGTCGATTAGCGGTGTCGTCGAACCGTCATTGAGCTAGCGGTCCGACCGGCAGTGCACTGAGATTTGCTTTAGCTTCTGTTGATCTTCGGTTGTTGTGCTTCGGCGGTAAGGTTGGATTCAATACTAGTCTTCCGCTGTACTAGTATATTGATCTCCATAGCTTCCATAGCTACTGGAATGAAATTTGTGTTGAATCTATTATTTGTGAGAAAGTGAGTGCGCTCCTATTCAGCCCCCTCTAGTCGCATTTTCGGTCCAACAAAGACTGTGAGGCAATGGAAAGGAAAGGGAATAAAGGGGAGATTCTCTATCACATCGAGGGAATAAAGGCGCGACGTGGAAGGCAACGGGCAGCTTGCGCGCGAGGGAGGGACGGACGAGACTGTCCGTCCATGGGTGGGACAGACGAGGTTGATGTGGTGGCATCTTGGCCGTCCGTCCCTCCCCTGGACAGTTTTGGGCGCCGAAATTGCAAATAACTCCACAGCGATACCATTCCTATTAATCCTTATCTGAACATGGCCATTTGGGCAAAAATGTTGTAACCGCACGGTGGCCATGTGGTATCCAGCCCGACCGAATGCTGTGCAGGTTTTGGTTAGATGCATTACATGATACACGCGCGAGTTTATTGGAATCGAGATAAAGGAGGAATTAGGATTAGGGTTATAGAGAAATTAGGGACTGGGTGTTATGTTTCGAAAATTAGGGTTTCATGATTTATTCATAGAGATAACATCGCCATTAGGATTGAAGGCGGGGTGTGGCTTCATGTAACACCCTGTCTATTCGGAAGACAAGATGTCACCTAACAAGACAACCTACTAATCAATTCATAAGATTAACATCGCATTCAATGCTAAAGAAACGATTAACCATTATAACAATCTATAGCTTAATAACAGTTCATCTATAAATTTAAACGAGAATTAACCAAAGCGATAATAATGGACCTCCAAGTGACAATTATTACAGTCCATTACATTATAAATAAAACTGAAGAGATGTAAATAGAACTTTAACGAATGACTATTTATTTCATGTGCATGGAACGTTGTTGGACTACACCCTCCCGCTAGCAACCGCTTTCACCGAATTCACCTAAAAATAAATAAAAGCAAGAGTGAGTCGAAACTCAGAAGCACAACATATACATTCACATAGAATATCAGATCGAAACAATCCACCAAGTACATCATTTACTTCATGAATTTAAGAAAGCACGGTATGAATGAATGAATGCATTGAAGGAGAATGGACTTTCCACATGTTTATACTCAGTATAACTAGTGACACACCGTCGGTGTTCATTTAAGCCCGCTCTTAACAAAGAGCGGGATCCAAGTCCGTATGAAGAACGTTTCATACGGAATGTCCAAATCGCCTACATTGGAATGGTAGGTCTTACATGCCCATATTGGAATTAATGGGACTTAATCAAGTTTCACTCCGTGACAACAATCAATTATGTATGCATGGAATGAAAAACATAACTTGGCATTCAACTCAAGGTATCATCGAATAAGGTAGTGAACTCTACCACATCATACTCATATCACAGAATATTCATAATTTACCAAGTTAACATGTAATCAATGAATTCACACAAATTAAACATTTGCACTTGCCTTCCGTGTGGTGACGTGTTGTGAAACAACGAAGGTGTCCTTCCACCCACCGTCTCACCGCCTACACAAGTATTACCACGTACACGGATAATCGAATATGGCACAGCTACAAGTGTACTACGATGCTCTCTAATCAACCCACTCATCCCAAGGGTTCAATTTGACATCTACACCAAAAGTCCAGATTTATCGTTCTACGGGCAGTTGCACAATAAAATTCGCCATTAATTATCTGTAACTCTAAACGACCTGAAACCAGTGCTCACTGATTCTTAACTGATCAGGCTACAAAACCTTAGTTGGTGGAATCTTCTGATTCGGCCAAAACAGAGGGGTAATTAACTGCTAAACCTAACCCATCTACGTCAGTCCAGAAAACAGATCAGCAGTAAAGAAAATAGTGTACCTTTTAGCCTACTGATCCAAATGGAATGATCTTTATCAACTTGGAAAGATAATTTCAAGATCTACAAAACTTAGTTGGGGGAGTCTTCTGATTCGGCCTCTATTTTGAACAAAAACGAGGGACAAAACTACTGACCACAGATTTCAGACAGATTGGACAGTTCGTATTCAAAAATTCATAACTCCTAAACTACTGGTCGGATTTTGCTCATCTTGGTGCCAAAAGAAAGCTAACGAAACCAGAAACAAATCTCTAGAAGGGCAAAACCCCAAATTCGGCCTCTAAGGTACTGTAACAAGCCGCGCAACATTCTGATCAGTTCTGTAAATTCTGGAACTCTAAACCGACGTGACTCAAATGATCTCTACCGCAACAAAACTTGATCAAACAAATAACCGGGGTGCTCGTTACCCTTGAAGACCCGTAGCACGACGAAGAACCACTCCCCGCTGGTCTCCCTTCTTCTTCCTTGGCCGGCCACACCACAGCGACCAACCGGCGAAGAAACGACCCGCCGGAGGACAGATCGGAGGAGGAGCGCCGGGATCTTGGAGACCAACTGGAGCACCAATGGCCGCCACCATGGGAGGAGGCGGCGCCAACCAGGGAGAGGGGAGGGGTGGCGGCTAGGTGGGGAGGAATGGGGCCGGCTAGGGTTTGGGGAGTGGCGCCCTCCTTTATGGCGGCCACTTCATGGGCCGGCCGCCCCTCTTGGGCCTCCCGAGTCGTGGATCGCGCCCCAAGTTGCGGAAAATCACGATAACCCCCGCTAAATAGAAGTTCAGACGAAAACTATTTCTTTTTCTCCCTCTGACTTCTTTCTTTTTACCGAATGCGATTTCCGGAACTTTTAATTCTCGTTTTCGACTAACTTCCAACTATACGAACTAGCTAGATTTATGAGGTATTACACTCTATCCCCCTTAGAAAAGATTCGACCTCGAATCTACGCAACAAACTTCGAGAAAGATCGATGAACAACCTAGATAAGTACCTGAAACGAACATGTCGGGTATTGTCCTCGCATGCGGGACTCCAACTCCCAAGTGGCCTCTCTTTGGTCGATGAGACCAAAGGATTTTAACATACTTCAAAGTTTTGTTCCTCAAAACCCGCTCGATTCTTCTAATATCTTCACCGCCAGGACTCAAGGTAAGGTCTTACTCATTGGTTGACGGCTCTAACGAACCCTCACACTCTAGATCTCTCAAGTACTCCTCCAATACCGGTCATACCAAACAATGTACACCCACCGACTCGAGACGATCCTAACGAAACACTAATTTCCAAAATCCCTCAACTTCTAGAACAAACCAATGTATCTTGGGTCAACCTTCCCTTTGGTTCCAAACAACACAATCAAGACAATTTACATGGAACTCTTGTCCCATGTCTCAATCAATCTTTTCACATTAACAAGGAGCACTTCTTTTAACTAGGGACACACAACAACTCGCTTTAAACAAACTCTTTTACGATAAAGCCCAACTGAAAATAAATCACTCTCATTACAACCACTGCTACGACTTGGTACCAAAGAGTCAAATCCGAATCGATGATTCCTCAAGAAAACCTTTCCATTTTCCAAGTGGGCGGTTTGCGAATAGACGTCACGAAAGTCAAAAGAGAAATCATTCGAATGCCCACATCAAACACTTCCTTTATTTTTCTGAACCAGAAAGAACCACCATGCCAACATAAAGCTAACGTAATTTGTAAATGACATCTCAATCGGCAACTTAGGGTGATGCTCAACCCGGGAGCAACAACCACACTCATATAGAGAAAACATACTAGTCCACAAAAGGATACTCTAGTCAGCTCCTCTACCAAATGAATTATTCTGACAATTAATTCCCAACACCTCGATAATACTAATTGTAACACCCACAATCACATTACCTCAATCCGCTCGGATAATCCAATTGAAATTCACATCACACACTCCCATCTACTACACCAAAGGATACTATCAATGGCCATCCCACCATTCGAATCCACTCTTATTCGCTACCTTTACACATAATCATTGGCAACCAAGATTCTAGCATAAAAATGCAAAGCTCCAAACTTCAATCTCCAAGGCTCCTACAGTGAATTCTGTGATAATTCAAGAATCCCTCACATTCTCTTATCAAAAATTCTCACAACCCAAACAATATTCTCACCATAACTTCAATCATCCTCAATAATCAATTAACTACTCAAAACGATTAACTTCACCAATCTTGGACGCCCACTAAACCACACCATTCGGGCCACTTGCTCACTTTTGTAAGTTACACAATCCCAATACTTTAAACAATCGATCAAGATCCCCCAAACTTTTGATATTCTAGTAATCCACTAACAAGATCAAGAAGATATTGGATGACAATTCATTATAAATTCTGATAATCGCAACAACGTAAAAGTTTAGCTCCAAAGAGAACCATTTTATTTAAATCAAACTCTCTATGAGAATGTTAGCATGAAACCATTTCTTCCTCTTAAGCACCTTAAATAATTTGGCACTCAAGCCTCACAAAATAATTTACTTGACCACCACTATCTAGTCGTCTCTATACACTTTAGAAGACACTTGAAAAAAACGAATCAGTTCCTCCATTCTCAAAAGAAGAGGTATGTGGAAATAATTTTTCAGTACCTAGAAAACGCTTACCACTCACTTGTAAACACAAAACCGTAAGAAGTAGGCAATTAGCAAAGAACTCAAAAAAACATAAGACGAGGCCACGACTAAGGTCACAAGTCCCACAAGAAGATAATATCGAATCTCAAACAATAAAAATCCAATCTCGAATACATCTACTACACTCTTCCCTTTAACAAAAGAAATAATTTTCTTTGATTGGAATATCACTTTGCCAACTCAAGCTAAGGAGCCTAAATCTCAAATCACAAGAATCACTTGATAATTGATAGAACATTCAAATACGTCAGTTTGTTTAAACTCATTTCAGCTACCACATAATTCATGAGCTCCAAAAGCCCACGAAAGCAAAACTTGAAATACTCTCATTTGGACGATATCACCCAAGGCTATCAATTTACTACAAGTATTAACATCAATTTCACAACAACAATTAGAAAACACTTCGAAAGACCGACGTGAAAAGAATGGGTGATTCTTTCTCAAAAGAAGAGGCAAATGGAACCGATTTTCACGAACTAGAAAATCATTTATCGCTACTTAATGAACACAGACCAAGGGAAGACCAATTAAGCAATGAACTCATAGAACATAAGTGAAGTCCACAGCTTGAAAGCATGGGCCACACAAGAAGAGAATATCATATGTTAACAAAGAACAAACGAGCATTCAAGATCAAGCACTCGCATCACCAAGAACCATTATAACTTCAAGAACATAACGCTTTACTCGACAAACCTCGTTTACCACATAGAACTTGAACCCCAAAAGATCATGAACACAAAACTTGAAATTTGATCATTTTTAGAAATATCACGAAGACAATCAAATTTCTTTCTCTATAAAAGAATCAACATTACCCTCATATTATCAACATTTCATTAAGACCAATAACATACGCTCTCGTAACAATCAATTTACCTTACTACCACATCAATAAACCTTCTAAAGGAAGCATGACAAATCGTGTCATAGAAAGCTCCAGCATCAAATGAGATTGTAATAACAACTTATTCTAGAAAAGAAATCAAGTGCGAAAGCCACAAAGTGAAACAAACCTCTTTTAACAAGCTCACTCTAGTACAAGACAAACCCTTTAAACATACTAGATTAAATCACTTATTAGATTTAGCTCATTTGTCCTTAGTAATACTCAACGCCAGTATTACACGCACTCCTAGCACTCTAACTATTAATACTAACAACCGATGATTATCTAATCATGGAAGCATTCATAGTCCTACCTTTGTTCATAAATTGGAATGAAATAACTTTAAATTTCAGCAATGGAATAATTATAAGATAACATTTTGGAAGTCATTACAACCACCGTCATCCATTACCTCATACCTATAACATCAATTTAGCATGACAAAAAAAAAGTTGAATTTAGCATTTGTACAAATTCTTTAGGTATCCAAATAGAAGACTTATTTGATGTTAATATTTACCAAGGTAAAATTAACTTGACTTTTGAAGACATTATCTAAGAGTCATTGGTTTGCACCAAGATATTAACCCAACCTGATAACTCCTACCATACCACATAATGCTTTTAAATAGAACCTCTTAGATAAAGTATGACAACATATCACAAAAGGGTTTTAACATTCTCCTTCTCATAAGAAAGGCTTAAAACTTCAACTCTCAAATTAACCCAAAAGAAATATGCAAGGTCAATGCACAATTAATAAAGAGCTTGCAAAAGAAATCTTCCACTGCCCGAAATTCCAAGCGAATAAATGAGTTACAATTTCCAACAGGGGTAAAACCGAACTTGTGTGAAAAGATAAATCTTGCAATTTAACTACGCTCACGTGGAGTAGAAATATCACAATAATCGAAAGAATAATAATTATTTCAAAGAATGATTAGAGATCTACCGAGCTTGCCCACTTCATCAAAACACCCTACCAAAAGAAACTCATGAACTGTAAGAAACTACAACCAAGAAACCGATACAAGTTTGAGAAAGAGAACAACTTCAACAATGAGCTCAGCTCAACACGTAACTATGGAACAGGTAAGAACCGCTCTACTCTCATACCACGAACAAGGGTGTAGCACAGCAAAACCGAACAACAACCACGAACTCAATCGCTCAACGTCCGCTACCGATACGCATAGCTAATTCAATCAATTATGAATATATAGGATCATCTCATGACAATCATAAAATTAATCCATATATATATATATAGGACAACACATCATATCACATATTAACAACATGAGAGATAGTATCAAATAATTCTACACATACTACATAATGAACCAAATCACTAGAAATGCGAAGCAATGGATTTCCCAAACCCCACCTCACGTACAAGTGTGTCATTTTAATACTTTGTTCACCACGGACCTAAAGCCCGCTCGATACCAATCAGAACACCTGTCTATTCGGAAGACAAGATGTCACCTAACAAGACAACCTACTAATCAATTCATAAGATTAACATCGCATTCAATGCTAAAGAAACGATTAACCATTATAACAATCTATAGCTTAATAACAGTTCATCTATAAATTTAAACGAGAATTAACCAAAGCGATAATAATGGACCTCCAAGTGACAATTATTACACCATTACATTATAAATAAAATCAAGAGATGTAAATAGAACTTTAACGAATGACTATTTATTTCATGTGCATGGAACGTCTTTGGACTACACCCTCCCGCTAGCAACCGCTTTCACCGAATTCACCTAAAAATAAATAAAAGCAAGAGTGAGTCGAAACTCAAAGCAAGCACAACATATACATTCACATAGAATATCAGATCGAAACAATCCACCAAGTACATCATTTACTTCATGGATTTAAGAAAGCATGGTATGAATGAATGAATGCATTGAAGGAGAATGGACTTTCCACATGTTTATACCGGTATAACTAGTGACACACCCGTCGGTGTTCACTTAAGCCCGCTCTTAACAAAGAGCGGGGATCCAAGTCCGTATGAAGAACGTTTCATACGGAATGTCCAAATCGCCTACATTGGAATGGTAGGTCTTACATGCCCATATTGGAATTAATGGGACTTAATCAAGTTTCACTCCGTGGACAAAGAATCGAATTATGTATGCATGGAATGAAAACATAACTTGGCATTCAACTCAAGGTATCATCGAATAAGGTAGTGAACTCTACCACATCATACTCATATCACAGGAATATTCATAATTTACCAAGTTAACATGTAATCAATGAATTCACACAAATTAAACATTTGCACTTGCCTTCCGTGTGGTGACGTGTTGTGAAACAACGAAGGTGTCCTTCCACCCACCGTCTCACCGCCTACACAAGTATTACCACGTATTACGGATAATCGAATATGGCACAGCTACAAGTGTACTACGATGCTCTCTAATCAACCCACTCATCCCAAGGGTTCAATTTGACATCTACACCAAAAGTCCAGATTTATCGTTCTACGGGCAGTTGCACAATAAAATTCGCCATTAATTATCTGTAACTCTAAACGACCTGAAACCAGTGCTCACTGATTCTTAACTGATCAGGCTACAAAACCTTAGTTGGTGGAATCTTCTGATTCGGCCAAAACAGAGGGGTAATTAACTGCTAAACCTAACCCATCTACGTCAGTCCAGAAAACAGATCAGCAGTAAAGAAAATAGTGTACCTTTTAGCCTACTGATCCAAATGGAATGATCTTTATCAACTTGGAAAGATAATTTCAAGATCTACAAAAACTTAGTTGGGGGAGTCTTCTGATTCGGCCTCTATTTTGAACAAAAACGAGGGACAAAACTACTGACCACAGATTTCAGACAGATTGGACAGTTCGTATTCAAAAATTCATAACTCCTAAACTACTGGTCGGATTTTGCTCATCTTGGTGCCAAAAGAAAGCTAACGAAACCAGAAACAAATCTCTAGAAGGGCAAAACCCCAAATTCGGCCTCTAAGGTACTGTAACAAGCCGCGCAACATTCTGATCAGTTCTGTAAATTCTGGAACTCTAAACCGACGTGACTCAAATGATCTCTACCGCAACAAAACTTGATCAAACAAATAACCGGGGTGCTCGTTACCCTTGAAGACCCGTAGCACGACGAAGAACCACTCCCCGCTGGTCTCCCTTCTTCTTCCTTGGCCGGCCACACCACAGCGACCAACCGGCGAAGAAACGACCCGCCGGAGGACAGATCGGAGGAGGAGCGCCCGGGGATCTTGGAGACCAACTTCGGGAGCACCAATGGCCGGCCACCATGGGAGGAGGCGGCGCCCAACCAGGGGAGAGGGGAGGGGGTGGCGGCTAGGTGGGGAGGAATGGGGGCCGGCTAGGGTTTGGGGGGAGTGGCGCCCCTCCTTTTATGGCCGGCCACTTCATGGGCCGGCGGCCCCTCTTGGGCCTCCCGAGTCGCGGATCATGCCCAAAGTTGCCGGAAAATCACGATAACCCCCCCTGCTAAATAGAATTTCAGACGAAAACTATTTCTTTTTCTCCCTCTGACTTCTTTCTTTTTACCGAATGCGATTTCCGGAACTTTTAATTCTCGTTTTCGACTAACTTCCAACTATACGAACTAGCTAGATTTATGAGGTATTACACTTCAGGTCATGGTGCGCCTTGGCTGGACCGTGTAACACCCGAGGTTCACGTTCACAATACTCTGAAACACCTGATCATATCAAATAATATTTTTCAGATGATAACACATAATTTCATTCCAAAAATATATTATCACATGTACAAAAAATCACACGTTTTTACACATAAAATCACGGTGCGGCACAGCCTGGGCACGGGGTATTATCACATGTACCTGGATTAATTACAATTAAGGTAACTAATTAACTACAAGTCATTATGTGCCATCAAATTTAATACGGTAACGTAAATTCAACCACTTATTTTACGCTAATGTAACTAGCACTACTCAACTAAGTAATTACAACTACTTAATTAATTGACACTAACTCATTACAACTGCATAAATCGTAACTAATTAACTAGGCCACGAATAAATACGTAGGATTAATATAACAATGACTAATTCGTTACGACCTATTTTATCACAACTAACTAAATAGCAAAAAATTAATAAGGCCTAAACGGTAATTACATATTTAATAAAGACAATTCATACGATAAACAAAATTACCTGTTAATATGACCGCTAGTGACGACACTATGAATCTTTAATTGTCTGCAAAGAAAGCGACAAAGTGAGCGAAGAGTGCAAGCGAAGAGTGCGAGAGTGCGACCGAAGAGTGCACGCAGCTTGGTATTTATAGAGAGAGCGAGAGGAAATCGCGCGCTAACGATGCTCAGGTAATGACAGGAGGGAATCGGGTGCAACATGTAGGTCGGTGAAAGACATGTGATGCGAGTGATTGGACGTTGGCAAATTAAGCACTGAAAAATAAAGTACGCAAATACGTAGTCTGAGCTGTAAAACATGCTTGTGGCTTGCACCAACTACTTTGTGTGTCCAATTTACTGCAGTTAACAGTTTATTCCATCGAAGCAAAGTGCGTCCGTCCGCCTGTCCGATGGGCACCGCGCAATCCAGACACACGTGATGTGACCGAGAATCTCCCCTTTATTCCCTTTCCTTTCTATCGCCTCAGTGTCTTTCAACCGCGTCCATGCGCCTAGTGCAAAATGAATCCCTCCCATCATTAGCGGCACGCAATTTCGTCTCGCTCGCGCTATAAATTCCGAGGAACTAAACACTAATTAATTTTTTGAGATTTAATTAATGGGTCAGTATAACACAATCTTTTGCAAAAAAAAATTTGCACCATTGCAGATCTCGATCAGTGGTAAACCATCCTGTTAAGGTTCCCTTGGGAGCACAGGTCGAAATTTGACGAGAATTTTTTTCTGCAAAAAACGGTATTAGCTGTTCGATTTCGATTTAGTGACTTTTTAGTTGCTAGCTGGAGCACTAACCTTCACGATGCGATCGAATTCCTTGCTACCGCGAAGCATGCTAGATATGTTACGTTGGAAAAGTTTGTCATTTGGAGAATATGTCCTCGTACGGCACTGCACGATGGCTATATGGTATCCAGCTCAATCGTATGGTGGTTGTCAGTATCTTTTCGGTCGCATAGTGGTCGTGTGATATCCTTTTGGTCGCACAATGGTCGTGTGGTTTTTGCTACGTGATATCTTTTTGGGGGAAAAAATCATACAGTGACGGTGTGAACGAGACTCTATTTTTACCATTTCATTACGATAAAAATTATTTCCAAATCTAGCCCGACCCATTGGTCCTCCGCTCCACTACTCCACTGCTCCACTACCTACTTGTCCCTTTCGAACGTTCTCTCCTATCCTCTTCTTACAAATCAGTGTTTCTTTGCTTCTATTCTCCGACTGCGGCGAAAGTCTTTTTTTTTCCACTCACCTTTTGGTCTCTTTTAGTTTAGTCTCTTTTTTTTCCTTTTCAACTGAACAGAAAACCTACATAAATATTTTTCGTTAAATAGTCTTTTCCTGTACCATTGCTGCCATCTTTTTTAAAGGAAAAACTGATTGATTCATTTGATCCGCAAACATGATAACCATCATCACACAAATAAAAGCGAAAATTACAACTGTGCCTTTCACTGCGCCTAGAACTGGAAGCTTCTTGGTGAAATTGTCAGCAAGGACGATGGTAAGGAAGGTCTTCTCGCCGGCGATGTTGGTGCGGCCGGTGTCAACCTTGTGTGATCTCCATGGGCAACTTTGAGGAAGACCTTGCCGGAGATATGGGTGGCTGTCGGCACTAACCTCTGAGGTGACGGTTGGTGTTGCTCAAAGCGAGGCGCCTGACAGCCGTCAGAGAAGAGAGCTTCCCTTAGATCCGGTCTCACTGGTGTCGGAGGTTGCGAACAAGCCGGAGTTTGCACTCGGATGGGTATGGATACGAATCCAGGCTGTTCCTGTAGTAGGGTTGGTCGGGACGACCGCCCCGAGGGTCCACTAGAGTTAAGGGCCTTCGATCCTGATACATCATATTATATATACGTATATATATAATTGTATATCTATTATATACTCTATTGCTCTGCATGAATGTATAACTACTAACTAGATTGAGGCACTGAGCTAGTCAGGAGCTCAGGACATGGGCCTAAATTATTTAATCGGCAACTAAGGCCCACTCAACTAGTATCAATGACTTTGCATATAGAAATGTTAGAGGAAATTGCTTTCTACGAGTAGTTTGTATCTTTTCGATGCATTGAATAGCTTTGTAGTTGATATAAAAAGTAGCATTATATATTTATGTTAGAATAAAGGACCTTCCATTTTGTCTCGCCCAGGGCCTCCAAAATGCCAGGAACGGCCCTGTCTGAATCTAGGCATTGCGGTGCGATATGGTGTACTTAGTGCTTGGAGAAATCAGAGGAGGAAGGGGGAGAGTACACGGTGCGAGGATGGAGCTAGTACGAAAAAACGGATCGACCAGTGAACCGGACAAGTCATCGGTAAGGTTCACAGGTTCAACCATAGATCCAACAGATGAACCGGATGGTTCAAAAATACTATAATTTAATACATTTATTGATTTTAAATTTGAAAAACATGTGGCGGATTAGCCAATTTCACGTGAATAATTAGCATAGGGTGGGTCCCTCACCCTCTTCCACGCCGACAGCTAGCCGGAGAAGGAGGGGAGAGGCCGGATCTAGCTTGAAAGGGGGAGTTCGGAGGAGGGGAGAGGTGGAGTTGGAGAACGAGAGGAGACCAGTACGCTTGTTGCCTTCTTTGAAATAGCAATAACACAATAGCTATGATTGCTGCACAGAAATTGGGGAGCAAGTGAGGTGAGCAACTACCACTACTACAGAACACGTCATCACAGACGGTTCGGAACCGTCATCACAGACGGTTTCCGAACCGTCTATATTTATACGTCTGTGATAACAAGTAGTTACCACAGACGGTTCAAAACCGTCTGTGATAACACTTATCACGAGCGGTTTTAACGTAAACCGTCGTGATAGTGATGATCACGAGCGGTTTACGTTAAAACCGTCGTGATAATCACTTATCACGACGGTTTTTAAAGAAAACCGCTCATTATAAGTGGTTATCACGCACGGTTTTTAAAGAAACCGTCGTGATATGTCTAGTATCACGCACGGTTTTCTTTAAAACCGCTCGTGATAGTGGTTATCACGACGGTTTTAAAGAAACCGTCGTGATATGTCTAGTATCACGACGGTTTCTTTAAAATCGTCTGTGAAGGCTATTACCACGACGGTTTTATGTTGAAACCGCTCGTGGTAATAGTTTCACGCACGGTTTCAACATAAAACCGCTCGTGGTACCGAGCGACCTAGCTACATTGTTTGCTGTTTTTTGGCCAGCCTCAGGAATTGCTAGCCATGCCCTCTGAAAACAAGCATGTACAAAAAATGATACATCGCAGAGAATCAATTGTTGACAACTCAAATTTACCATTACTCAAAATAAATTAATAAAGATCGAATTTGTTGAAGTATTTTTGCTATAGTTGTACAATTGGATTACAATTAAATCAATTGTTTGCGTGAATCTACGGGTCGGCGATGGAGTGAAACTCTCCTTTGTTAACTATTTCGTCATGATAAAGGTGCATAGCGCCTCGAACTTCCACGAGCTCTTGCGCAACGAGTCCATATAAATCTATTATCAAACCCTCGCCGCTAGGTCAAGAAAAATGGTAAGGATATATATTTGAATTTACAATTACAAAAAATTATTTCGAGATTGACAAACCTCCTGATTCTTCATCTTAGCACTAATGATTTGTTTGCATATGATGGCAAACGAGAATGCACATAGCTCATCATTTTTTTTGTGACCTTTGCAAAAATAGAATTACATACGTCGTATAGTCGATTGAAGACAAATTTTATGAAGTATGATATATATAGGATTATTGTGTTGTAGCGCGTCTCGGAAATTTCGTCTGTGTGTTAGTTGGTATTTGGATCCACTCAGATCTTCCTTGTTGGCTAACATAGGAGATGAACGAACTACATAATTGAAAAAGTTATCCTCGCATTTCAAACGAAGGAAGACTACAATAGAGTTATGTATGGAGGAAATGATCATACTTGTCGAGTATTCCTTGCACGTCAAGTCGTGATCGTTTCGACTAGGGAATCAAGATATATCACAGTTGTTCCTCTTGGGTATAATGACTAAAAGGATCCAAAGGTACCTACTCATGTATGTCGCTATAACTATTAAACCTAAGTACAAATGAAATTTGAATAGCAAATAGTGAAGCACTTACCCCGGTTGTAGGGCACCAGATGTAGTCCTTGCGATTCGAAGAAGCAATGACGCGTTATATAGTTCTTGACGAAGGTCGCGTGCTCGCTTGGATGGTTTGCATAGATACCACGTGTGGGTCGAGGAAACCCACGGTTCTCGCCCTTCCCGCATTTTTCATCATGTATCTATACATAAGCAATGAGTTGCGATATTTATCGGTATTACATGAATGTAGAACTTGATTGTACACACTTACGATTGTCCAACATCGTAGAAGCGAGCGCCGAGGGCTTCGAGATTGAATAGGTTGAATAAGTCGTTGAACCCCACCACGGTTGCCCGCCCGTTGAAGAAATGCTCATCCTTGTATGCGACGGTGATTCCAATGTCGCACCCCTTCTTTGCGGTATTCGCAAGTACTGAGCATGCAAAGCGACAAGCAAATCCAACAGGCTAATTGTGCGTTAGAGCACAACGGTTTTCCGATGGAGTACTTCCCGTGCTTCTGGGACTTGGGAGGCGGCTTAATGTTCGTCGATTTCGATTTGGCCTTAACGATTGGCAGCGTCTTCCTGCGAGACGACTCGGGAACCGATACGGTAGCACGCTTTTGTTGTTCCTTCGCGTCTTCTCCACGGAACCGATGAGGTGGCCTTCGAGGCGAAATATGAGGTGGAGTCATGGAGGTTCCGTTGGAGAGGAATGGTCTGTCGAGATTGCGATCTTTGGGTCCAGGCGATGTCCGCCTTGGGCCATCGGATAAAACCGCGTACGGCATCCCCTAGTGTTGTGATCTCTTCGTCGGGCGAATGTCCAATGGGACGGCCATGAAATGTTGATGTACCATGTCCACCTCCACCCTTGCGTAACCATGCGCCACCGGACACCGTCTTTGCATCGCTCCTTCTGGTATGGATGCACCATCCCCGCCCGACCTCAATAGGAATGGACCCAACTAACCTCGCTTGAGCTTGCAGCCGCCGGCTCCTACAAAACGATCGCAATTAGCTAAGGCGCCCTATAGGTCTATCTTTGGTGCATTCCATAGATGTACATTACCTTGATGCGGTCTATCGGTAATTGGTCGTCGCCACGCTCAAAATTATGCGTGGGCGCGACACTACTCCGATGTCGAGGAGGACCGGTTCCCGCAATAACGGGGCGGCTTGCGGTCGTTGCGAGTACTTGATTCGATTGATCCCGCAAACTTGCTATCCGCCCTGAAATTACGCCTTAAGCGGTTCCAAGCGATTGTCGTACTCGGCCTTGGATCTCTTCCTACTTCTATACATGAAGTAGTCGTCATGAATCCATGTACCCAAGGTACGTTAACCCCTTGCCTCGCGTGCGACCCGGTGCTCCTTGTTTCCTAGGGCCGTAGATAGTATATCCTTCTCCTGTGTTCTTGGAAGGAGCCTTCAAAGTTTGGGCAATCAATTCACGCTGCAAGAGGTCATCATGTTATTATAGTCACTATTAAGTTATGGACTTGTAAACAAGTAGGTAGTTCGACATATTTACCACACGTTGGGACACTTCACAGTCCGCCGGTTTGGGAAAGTGACGCCATCGACGAGACTTTTGCCCTCGCTTAACCGTGCACGGAACGCGGGTGTGTGATATCGAAATAGATTCTCCTCCTCCGCCTCCCATTGCGCTGGATTTAGCCGCGCACCAGTGATGCCGAGTCTGTGGGGGTGAGTGTTTCGTGCCTGGATTGCTTTGTGCGCCGCACTTTGCTCCTTAAATTCATCCGTCGTCTTCATAGCCACAAAGGCGTTCCATGTTTCCCGCGTCAAGAATGGAAACTTCGTGAAGGGCGTCTCACTCTTGTTCACGTACTGCGTGACAAGAACGCTCTTGAAGGTCCTCCACGCGTGACACATGGAGAGCAAGGCATGCCGTTCGACGCGATTCATGTGTGTTTCGGGATAGTGAACTCGCTTGAAAGGTCTTCCCGGCCGCGCCTCTCGATCTTTTGTCAGAGACTTCCACTTTGGTATGGTGATAGGACCTTTTCCCTTGCAAGTATCCCGCAGATGGTCCGGAATCTCGCCGCTGATGCCGGGGGACTCATAGGGACCCCAACGTCACTGACCTCCGTGATGGTCAGTCGGCCAGCAGGCAATTTCGATATTCCTCTACCATCTCTCTTATGTATCTGCGGCGTCGGTGACGGCGGCGAAGACGGCGCCTCTGCCATGTCCGGCGTCGGTGACGGCGGCGAAGACGGTGCCTCTGCCATCTCGCTTACTTCCTATCTATATAAGTTACGTACGCAATTATTACATAGTATATAATATATGGGAAATTGCATAGTACTTCCTATCTATATAAGTTACGTACGCATTTATCACAAGATGTGGCTTTCCATTCCTATCATCATAAATAATACAAAATGTCAACACAGACAACCACAAAAAGCGAAACAAACTAAGCACAATAAAGATAGTTTCAGACGGACCCAACACGCATTTGTTCCAAAGGAACCGTCTGTGATGGGCCGTCTGCTATAGCCTCTTTTGTAGTAGTGGTTTTAGCTAGGTTGGTTCATTTAGTACCTTCTAATGGATTTTAATTTGGTCCTTCTATTCCTTATAGATTGATTTAGAACTTTTACTTGCATTGCTATGTCACAATATAATTGTTTTACCAACAAATTCCTTGAAAAGGTTGTATTACAACACGTCTGTCAATCTCTTTTGTGTTTTTAGCTATATTTGATTTTTGGAGTGGCAAATAGTTGATGTTCATCCATAGACACACAAAAAGTTTTCCTCCTTTAAGTGTCATATTTTTTACAAGTGTAGGAATATAAGCATAAATAAGAATGCATTGTGGTGATTGTGCAAAGCAAGAAATAACTCGGTCTACTAATTGTTCACAAGTTTGTATAACCACCAATGAAGTACTACTTGACTTAGTGATTTAGTTGTCTCTTTCCTTCTTTTAGGTTTCAGATTTCCTAACTTTTATCACTCTGTAGGTTTCGGACATGTTCATTCCTAACTCCTTCGCTTTTCTTTGTACCATATTATGGAACAAAGAATACACATATACAAGTTAACAAGTTGAAATTGAGGTGTGTAATAAAATGAATAAGGCAAAAAAATTATTACCATGAAAACCCCACAAGGCGGCTAAACGATGTAAAACTATGGTAACGAACATGACGAAAATTGTCTCTTGTCACTCGTAACTAATATCGCACCGATATAACACTACCTATAAAGGAAGCACGCAACATATAGCCAAATTCCACTCGAAACATCACACAAAACCTTCCTTCCTAATCACCAATACACAACCAAAGGCATTACTCACCTCCGTGATACGCTACACCAAACCTACCATAAATTTCCGTGTTCGTAGCTTTTAAGTTTTAAATCAAGCATTTAACCTCCACAACCGTAACCTAGCACACCACACAACTATCACTCAAATCGGATCATGGCAAACACAAACATCACGATTCCACTCCCTGGTGCTACCGTTAGTCCAAACATCTCCATGATTCACTTCGTGCGCCTATTGCCATCACGAATCTCCGAAGTTCCGCCGTTGTTTACTCTCTTACAGACCCTAGTACGTAGATCTAATCGATCAACAAACTAGCACGCAGGCAACTACGACCAGCTCCCAATCGGATCACACAAGCAGAAGCATCGTACCTCGCAGAAGCACTACCGTTTCTCGCACAAGATTGGTAGATAATAGCAGATTGAAAGAAAATGGCAAAATCTTAAACAATGCAATTACTTAACCGTCTGTGGCGGTGGCGGAGGTGGCCGGGCTCGGGGAGGCGCCGGGTCGGGGAGGAGGCGCGCGGGGTCGGGAGGCGCCGGGTCGGGAGGAGGCGCGCGGGTCGGGGAGGCGTTCGGAGACAGGCGGCGGGCTCGGGAGGCGCCGGGTCGGGGGAGGAGGGGCGCCGGTCGGGAGGCGGCGCGAGGAGGCGTTCGAGACGATAGGGTTAGATCAAACCCTATCGCCTCAGAACCATACTATATAGGCAACACGCATCACGAGCGGTTCTAGAGGGAACTGCGCGTGATGCGAACATCACTGACGGTTCTTGGGAAACCGTCAGTGATGTTTATATCATCACGCAGTTCCCTCTAGAACCGCTCGTGATGCGTGTTGCCTATATATGTCACTGACGCATGTCAATTTTCCTAAGATCATTATACAAAAATCATCAAATTAAGATTCGATGGTTCCAAGTTGGAGCTACCAAAGTTATCTTTGAATGTTATATGTATATGCATTTTGGATGAACTTCCAAGATGACGCAGCTTTTGGATGAACTTCCAAGATGGTGTTTTTAGCATTAGTTAATTATAATGTAAAGCCCAAAAGTTTAGCAAGATTTAAAGCATGCTAGGCAAAAAAAGGAAAAAGGAGACAACAAGAATTCCAAAAGCTACACTAATATCTCAACGGAAAAGTTATTGGCATATCGTGCAATAGTATGTTCAAAATGACTCCAAGAGAGAACCTACCCAATGAAGTGAAGTCGAGAAGGGTCAGTATCCTAAGGAAGATAGACCTATCTGTAACTCACGCGACAGTGCAATTCCTCCTAAAATAGACTCCTTACCAATCTAGAATATTTGGACCTTGCCAAGAATAACCGTCTGTGATATCCCCACAACAAAGATGTATGAACTGTTGGATAAGCGATGATGACAAGTTTGAGTTCAAAAGTTCATATCTAATTCAACTCAACATTACCATGAATATCCACATTGACATCAATATTAAAGATCACAAGTCCATAACACAACACATGACAATGGAATAAATAAATTAATTACAATGGAGTAATTAAATTCTTAATTAAAATACAACCCTTCATGATGATCGACGCGCATATAGCTAGCTTCCTCACCGGGTTCTTCCTCGAGCCCGATGCCGCCTCCGAAAGGTGGCAACTCGTCAAATTGATTGTATTCTTCCTCGTCCACTACATTCTCAACTCCGACAATCCTCCTTTTCCATGAAGAACTACGTGGCGCTTCTTATTTGCCGGGTCGTTACATAGAAGACTTGAACAACTTGGTTAGCCAAGACGAATGGTTCGTCTTTGTATCCGACACGCTCGAGGTCCACGGTAGTGACGCCTGCATTTGTCGACCTTCACCGTGGGAGATGGACCCAACGGCACGAAATAGGGGATCTTGAAAAGCACGTAGTCGATCTCCCATATCTCCTCTATTTGCCCATAGTACGAGCTCCTCAACCCATCCAGATCGAATGCATCTATGCGGACACCGCTCGCCTTTGTGCTCTTCCTATCCCGAAATGTGCAGATAAAATATGTACCCATTTATGTCGATCCTTGCCATGTGACAATTGTAAAATGTGGCCCTCTTGCCAACCATAGCGTAGATCATCACTTGATGACCTCCGAGTAATTCGCACCTTTAACCATTCGTTGAACCGACGGTTGTGCTCTCGTGATCCAAACCTCCGACCGGCCGGATTCATTGGCGTACCATGTCTTTGTGCTCGTCGATGTATGGGGACACTTGGGTCATGTGTTGCAAGACCGTGAAATGGGCTTGAGCGTACGTATCCAGATCGGGAGTGATTGATTTCCTTCCGATGGTCCCGATACCATCCAGCCTCCCCTCATGACGAGATAGAGGCACACCAATCGGATCCACCTGAGCCATGTAGTCGACGCAGAACTCAATGACCTCTTCCGTTGCATAACCTTCGATGATGCTGCCCTCCGGTCGAGATCGATTCCGTACGTAGGACTTGAGAATTCCCATGTACCTCTCGAACGGGTACATATGACGTAGAAACACAGGGCCGCATATCTTTATCTCTTTCACAAGGTGAACAATGAGATGGACCATGATATCGAAAAATGACGGAGGGAAATACATCTCAAGATGACACAGTCGTCACTACCTCGGCCTGCAGAGCATCTAGTCCTTGGGGATCGATGACCTTCTGAGCAATTGAGTTGAAGAAATAACACAGCCTCAAGATTGCCACTCGGACCTTGTTCGGCAAGATACTCCTAATTGCAACATGAAGCATTTGTGTCATCGAAGACACGACAATCATGCGACTTCATACCAATTAATTTCAAATCTTGCATAGAAACAAGTTTCTTAATGTTAGCGGAGTAACCAGACGGACTTTCACACCGTGCAAGCTCTGGCACAGTTCATTTCTCTCGGCCTTGGACAGAGTGTAGCAAGCTGGGGGAAGGTACGTTCGTCCTGTATCGGTCTCTTTCGGTGCTAACTCGGTCCTTATGTTCATATCGACCAAGTCACGCCGTGCGTTAACACCATCCTTTGTTTTGCCACTAATGTTCAGCAAGAGACCAATCAAGCTATCACATACATTCTTCTCTACGTGCATAACGTCGATGCAGTGGCGAACTTCTAAGTACTCCCAATAAGGCAAGTCCCAAAAAATTGACCGCTTCTTCCAGATGTTCTTCTCACGGGTTCTTAATTTACGTCCCTTCCCAAGCACAACATCGATATCCTTAACCATATCATAGACCTCTTTCCCACTAAAAGCCCTTGAAGCTGAACCGTCTTCCTTATTTCCGTCGAATTGTTTCTTCATCTTGCGGTATGGGTGACTCCTCGGAAGGAACCTACGGTGGCGATATACGCTTTTGCGAGTTGTTCAAACCATACACTCTCCGTAGCATCTAAGCAAAGGCGACGAAGCTTTGGCTCCTTTTGTCTCAAGCCCGACAGTTACCAAGGCGGGAAAATCATTGATGGTGCGTAACAACATGGCGCGTAAAGTGAAGTTCTCTCGCTTGTACGCATCCCATACTGCACCCCTTCGTTCCACGGTGTCACAAGATCTTCCAAAGAATGGTGCTAGGTACACATCAATATCATTCCCAGTTTGCTTCGGCCCTTGGATAAGTAGTGACATCAAAATGTACTTCCGCTTCATACAGAGCCAAGGAGGAAGGTTGTACATACATAGATTCACGGGCAGTGCTATGTCGGTGCTCATGTTACCGAAAGGATTCATTCCATCCGTACTCAACCCTAACCTTATGTTCCTCGGTTCCGACCGAACTCTTCAAGCTCCGATCGAAGTTTCTCCACCGCGAGTAATCAGCAGGTGTCTTAGCTTTCCATCTCTCTTACGCTCCTCGAGTGCCAACGCAGCAATCTTGCCTCCTTTGGGTTCTCAAATAAACGCTTCAAACGTGGGATTATAGGTAGATACCACAACATCTTAGCAGAGGTCCTTGCTTCACCTTAGCGATATTTTGACGCTTGTATCGGGATGCTTTGCACACGGACAATAATGCATGTCTGCATACTCTTTACTGTAGAGGATACAATCGTTCGGACATGCATGTATTCTTTCTACTTCCATTCCCAATGGGCAAATAACCTTCTTTGCTTGATAGGTGGTCTTTGGGCAACACGTTTCTCTCTAAGGATGTCCGCTAGAGACCTAACAACGCCGTGAAACTCTTATCGGACCAACTATTGCTTGCCTTCAATTTCAGCGGTTCAAGCACGGTTGACAACCTTGTGTATTCCGGCTTGCGGCCGAGGAACAAAGGTCTCACCGAGTCCTCCCTTAAGCCCTCGAATTTACAAAACACTCTCTCACTGTAGTTCTCTTACGCATCGCGTAGCATCCGATCCAGATTGTCATCGTGCCCCTATCCTCATCAAAAGCACACCACATCCGCAAATCGTTGACTTCCTCGCGATGTCGTCATTATTAACTCGGTATAATCGCTCTTCACCGTGGTCGGTCCAACATGTATACCCTTTTTGAAACCCTTCAATCAAGTGCGCTTCGATCTGCGCGCGTTGTTAAACATCTTCAGATTACGCAATCAATGCACGACAAGACATAAAATTTATCCCTTCTTCAACATATCCCGCTTTCGGTGGCTCTTCTAAAAGCAACCACGCCATTAATGTAATCTTGACTCACACGGTTCACACCGTACATCGATTCGATCCATCTACAATACGCATGTAACAAATTAGTGTCAAATTGATTAGCGATTAATTTATAGCAAACGAAAATGTGCAATATAAACTCATTCTCCAACATTTGTATCTAAGGTTATTGAAAGAAAACTCTTCACTAGTTATGTACCACACGCGGTGGCATAGCGTAGCCATGCCTACGCCACAACCATGATCCCTACCTCTCGACACCGATATCTATCTCAATTGAACAATCATGCAACCCAAATATAGGCATCACCTCATACAACACTTATTAACCTAAAATACCGGAACCGTAAATGCAATATTGCTTGACCCAAACCCCACCGTACTGTGAACCGGTGTGTAAATTTTATTTTTTTAAGCCAATTAATTATCCTAACTCAAATTTTAGTGATTATTAGACCTAATTCAATTTTATAAAGTTACCACTCCTAAGTCAAATTTTAGTTCATTAGTTATAAGGTTTCAAAACTAAGATTTGCAGGGCTAATATTATTTATTCCAACATTGACGGTGCAAGATCATGTGCTCATACCAGTATTAGAGGAGGAGCCGCAGGGTGGAGGAGCCGCAGGGTGGAGGAGCTAGGGCAGGGAAGTGGCGCCTGGAGCGGTAGACACTGGCAGATGAGGAGCTAGGCGCGAGGAAGTGGCGCAGGTTGGAGGAGCTAGGGCAGGGAAGTGGCGCCTGGAGCGGTAGACACAGCGCAGTGAGGAGCTAGGGCAGGGAAGTGGCGCAGGTTGGAGGAGCTAGGGCAGGGAAGTGGCGCCTGGAGCGGTATACACAGCGCAGTGAGGAGCTAGGGCAGGGAAGGGAAGTGGTAGACACAGCGCAGTGCGGCAGAGGGATGTCTCGGCTCAATTTATATGAAGCACAGGAAATCACAGACGGTTCTATTTCGTAACCGCGCGATGGGCAATATCACGCACGGTTACAAATATAACCGTCAGGTAACATCACGCAGCGGTTCTATTTGAGAACCGTCAGGATATTGCCCATCACAGACGGTTCTATTTCAGAACCGTCTGTGATGGGCCCGCTGCGCCAAAAGATAGCCCAGACAGACCCAACACAGACGGTTCCAAAGGAACCGTCTGTGATGGGCCGTCTGCTATAGCCTCTTTTGTAGTAGTGTACACACCACGTGGGCGCCGTCAAACCACGTGTCTTTCTTTTTTTACGTGTTTCAAATTTTTTAAAGCATCTTTCAAACCTAGCATCCAATTCGTGATTCATTTGAACTGTCATGTTCCTTTCTATGAGATCTTCAAAACAATACCCCACTTACATATGTTTTCAACTTATTAATGTTATCAAATGTCATATATTCCGGCAGATAAAAAAAAATATTTCACGCGTTACTTCCTACTATTCCATTAGTTCAAAGTCGATGTTCCAGTGAATATATTTTTGAATTGGGATAGGGGAATGAACCATACGGGTGTTGGATGTTCGAGTAGGTAAAATAAAATATTTCATGCATTTGGTATAAATATTCCAACAGTTCATCGACGATGTTCCACACATTAAGTTCTAAGGGGGAATGGTCAATGTTCCACACATTTTGTTTCAATGTTCCAACAGTTCGTCGACGATATTCTACACATTAAATTATAACGGGCATGGACCAATGTTACACACATTTGATTTCATTGTTCCAACATTTCGTTGATAATGTTTAAAAGAAATAGAAAATATTAGTATAACAAAATCAATCATGCCTGTGAAACAATTCAAGACTACTAGTGAAACAATAAAAAAACTACTAGCGGAAAAAAATTTAGTGGAAGTGTGGAACAAATCAAGGCAACAAAATACCTGTACAACATCCTTCTTAAAAAAACTATATTCGGTATATAAAAAAAGCTGCAACTAGATTAAAAGAAGAACAAGGAAGAATAAAGAATAAATGAAAAGAAGATTAAGGATGGAGCAACCCCTATGTTTTCTTTTTGAGCCGATGGAAGACGGTCATGGGCCGTTAGGGCGCATAGCATTTCCGCATAAATTGTCGCTCGTCTTCTGGCACTTCGAATTGTGCTTGTCGAAGTGCTTTCGACTATGGTATTCCTGAAAGTGTTCACTTCCGACTGTTTCTCGTTTGGCAAAGTTTATGAAAATATGAATCACTGTGTACGAGCCCAATGAACTTTAGTTGGGTTGCAAGCCAGCGGCGGTACCTTTTGACTCGGGAACAAACAGCATTTTCAATGGACAAGCAAAACATACATTGGTTGTGGAAATACAAACAAACAATACACGTCTCCCCTCCCCAAACCTACAAGGAGGTTGAGAAGTGGACATGGGTATGAACGGAGCATGCGGCGATTTAGCAAAATCCAAGGGTTAGCTGTCAGATGAACAAACATCCGGCTGATATTTATTTGGGAAGAAGAAATAAGAATAGTCCAGAATTCAAAATGACATTATACAACATTACAGATAAATATCAGTTCAAGTGTGAACACCTCAGAAAGACATTTTCAGACCTAGTTACAAGCTACATATTTTTTTACCATGTCCAACACCACGTTAACGGCAAGGATAACATACTAAATACTCAACATATTACATCCCTGATAAAATCCGAGCAATACAAGTAAAGAAGTATAACACTGAAAACCTCCAGACAGAAACCGCCGCAAGTCTTGTGCCAAGGTTTGCTTCTGTGCCTAATTCTTGCCCCAGCCACGCCTAGGTGGCACAACAGTCCACCCATCAGCGTCAGGGGCAGGCTTGGAGGGTTTGGGCTCGTCCACTGCCATCTGCTCTGGCCTAGCTGCTTCATCATCCACCATCGATGGCTCATCACCATTATCATCTGAGCTGTCATCGTTGTCATCAACCACCATCTGCTCATGAGAAAGATTATCAATTAACAACAGGAGTTGTTTTCTAAATATAACTAACCAAGTTTCAGCACACTTGCCAATGGTGCAAAAACTTTCGAGCTATTCTACAAGGTAATATCAGGAAGGAACCAATCTTAAGACAGGAAAAATGAAAAATTTAATCTTAGCTGCAAGATGTGTATATCAAGGTGCATAGTCTCGAGTTACTGGAAGGTGGAAGGGCATAGATGTAAAATTAAAAATTGAAGGGATCTTTTTAAGAAACGTCGACACCTTTTAATGGTTCATGGTTCATCTGAATCATCTAGATTCAATCAAGTATACTAGCGTATACAATTAGCTCTCATTTGATGCATTTCCCTATCCTACAAACATTTGTAAGTTCAACTACTCAACCTCTTCCCCCTTGGTTCCCCCTCCACTTCCATGGCTCCATGGTGAATCTAACATCCCCACATGAGCTAAAAATGTATTTGTAGGGTGTTAAATTCACAAGCATTCATTTTTTAGTAAATTCTCACAGAAAATATACTTTATTGGGAGATTTTTTAGTCATTCCTGACAAATAAATATAATTTATGGGGGAAAGAAACCTAGATAATTGAGTACAAGAAACTAGTAGGCTGATACAGCTAATCACCTGAATCAAGTGGCGGATCGGAAATAGAACTAATCGGTTTTAACTTGTGCAATATTGTAAGTACCAAGTAGTTCATGTGATGCCCAAGAAATCAGTGGCAATGCTCCAAGATCTTTGTAAACAAGTGTATATACATGGTTACCCAAATTTAAATATGTTTCAAGATTGCACCATCCCAACTCCCATATCTAATTAGAAAAATGATGTTAAGATCCCAACCTTACGGATAGGAAGAGAACAAAAAACACACCGAAGCTAGAATCCTCCAATTATCATGGTGAAGCAATATGCAATCATATGAGAAAGATCACATGTCCAAGAATTCATATATCAAATTATTAAATGCATTTCGGAAGTAGACTGCAAGAGAACATGTTGATACTAAGTAGCAACAGAAGTGAGTTGGGAAGTGAGAACAGATGCAGCACAAATTACATAGCAGGAAAGAGGAGCACTTGATCACTTGCTAAAATTGCAATACTCAGTACCTGTCAAGTCCTGAGCCGGAACACAACGTGTAGGTGTGGGAAACGGGTGGCTTCGGTTCTGGACCTCGGCGTCCAGGAGCTGTGTTGCTGGAAGAGAGTAGGGAAGAAGATACGCAGGAGATAGAGGTAGACGAACGGAAGTAGAGATAAGATTTGATTAACTCTTGCTTACCCTATATTGGTAATTCTGACCTTATATAGAGTAATCCCTAACAATGCAACTAGGACTCGGACTCACTAACCGACTAGGACATCTAACTCCATACGACACAACTCATACTTCCTAATATACTCATCCGACTTGCCGGCCATGGTACAAGCCGTGTTCCTTTCCGATTGTACAACGGTCGTCCATGATCGCCGACGCTGATACGGTATGTCGTACGTGACATCTCTCCATTCCTCCAAAAACAGCTCGTCCTCGAGCTGAAACGAAGGATATTGATGACAAAATTCTCCGACCGATTCCCAGGAAGTATCAGCATCAGGTAGACCGACTCCCACTTCCCACAGGCCTTTCAAGCATGAATCACATGACGTGGGGCTGGACAAACCCGACCGTGGTATAATTTAGGCAATGCGGGAGGACTTGTCGGCGGCTCTCCTTGGTGAAGGCTTTAGCAGACCGACATGAAACACGTCACGTATGCAGGCTAGAGACGGCAGCTGCAGGCGATAGGCTACCGACCCAATTCTTTCCAGCACCAAAAAAGGTGCATAAAAATGTGGAGCCAACTTACGATGAGCTTGAACTGCTATGGACGCGGCTTGTTGATGGTGTAAACCATAGTCACATGGATCATGGGTACGATTCGGGGGACATGGTACACCATTCCTATGTAATTTTGAAGGAAAAGTGGCGTACCACGTCCGGCGACCCCGTTCCTCGACCCGATCGACCCACATTCCTGGTGACTATGGTGTAAACGAAGCCAAACCCACTATCCCATGGAGAACTCTAGTGCACGTTGTTTCATATCATATTGGCACTTATAGTATTGTCGGGATTGAAGGAGTTGGTCCTTCGCATTAGTGATAAGCTGATCACGATCGCTCAATAATTCATCAACTGCAGCCACACAGGCAGTGCCTTCACTCTAGGGACGAAGAGATGGAGGGGCTCGGCCGTATACTACCTTAAACAGCGTCTCCCGCAAGGAGGATTGAAAAGACGTATTATAACAGTATTCCGCCCACGGAAGCCAACGCAGCCATGGGCATGGCCAATTGCCTGTCAAACATCGAAGGTACATAGTAATGACCTTATTTACTGCCTCGGTCTAACCATCAGATTGGGGATGAAAAGCTGAGCTAAGATTAATTTTGACACCTGCGAGCTTGAATAATTCCGTTCAAAAGTTGCTAGTGAAGATAGGATCACAGTCACTGACAATAGTATTGGGAAAGCCATGCAAGTGCACTATCTCATCGAAAAAAGATTCTTGCAACTGAACTAGCTGTATAAGGATGAGACAAGGGAACAAGGTGCACGTACTTGGAAAAACGATCTACCACGGTTATTTCTTGGAAAAACGATCTACCACAGTTATTTCTTGGAAAAATGATCTACCACATGCCCGTACAAATTTTTTGCACCGTGGCACGCATATGAGGGATGTGGAAATCTGCTCTGAGTCGATGTAAAATCTTTTGCACACCTTCATGTCCGCTATCATGGGCTAAGGAAAGAACAAGCTACAGGCTAGGAGAAGACAGCGGAACATGAACACGGCCACCAAAAAGAACTAAACCGTCACTGAAACTCCAAGACGAGTTTAATTGGCTGGCTATTATCTGCAGGTGCAATGAACCAAGTGTTGTGTCGCCTTCTGCCTCTTGGCGCAAGTCATTGAAGAGGGCAAAGTGGGGTGTCAACAGTGCCAACAGATAATACCTGTCTACTTTGGGAAACAGCATTCCCTTGAACACGTGAATTCCTTAGCTTCTCAATGGATGAATAGTTGCTTTGCAGGCATTCTTCATGCATAATCATTAATTGTTCAGCAACCTGTTTGCAACAAATACTACTGACATTAATAAACGTATACCGTGCTTTCCATGAGCAAAACAAACACAAGTGCACAACATCACACAAACTGACAGAAACAATACATTTTACCTTGATTATGGCAAAAAGTTTCAGGTTTTCTGTTACATAAGTGTATTAGTGTAGAATAACCTCAGGTTCCATAGAAGACAAATTAGCTACTGTGTATGTGCGCTAATGTGCCATATAGAGCAAGCTGAGATTATTCCGAAGAAATATTAGCTACTGTGAGTTAACGTGCCATATAGCGTACAGAACTCCCCAATCCCAATAACTTTGCAGCTCATCATATGTATAATTGGACGGCAATCACGGCATATAACCCATGTCCACTTCATTCCCGTGTTTAACAACCATACTTCCTGAGCTACCTGTCTGGCCTAAAAATTGTACTTTCAAAGCAAATTTCATTATTGAAACAGGTAATATTACATACAGGCGAGATGAGGTGCTTAACAAATCTTTTACATGAACAATTGAGAAGAGCATTATAGCTTGACTTTGGTCATGCCACGAAGGGTAAGGACTTCTGCTGCAGAACAGGTAAAGAATAGGATTGATTTCTTGTGAAAAACAGCCAGGTGCTATGAACTAATGTATTATCTTAAAGCAGTAAAGGAGATATCCGGCCATCCGTAACATCCCAATTTTCAGAGCCTTTTTGAAGTTTTAAAAATAAAAAATCATTTGCAATTTATTGGATTAATTTAAAGCTTAATTTGAAATTTCAGAAAATGGAAAACATTTTAAATGATTAAAATAAACTTCAATTAAATTCAAAATTATTTTATTTGCTCTATTCAGGTTCCAATGATTTTTGTGAATTTTCTTTGATTTTTTGAAATTTATTTTATTTTTGTATTTTTTCGGATTTTTTTTCCTTTTTCCTTTTCTTTCTTTTTTTTCTCTTCCTAGTTCTTCTTCCTCTGGAGCGTAGCTCTGCTGGCTTCTCTGTCCAAACCAAAACACCAACAGACCCGCCTTCATTTTTCCTTTTCTTCCCACTCAAGCATCCAAATTCAAGTCAGTCAAAGGCGTCATCATCACCCACATCTTACACCATCATTTACACACCTCCATCAACCCACGCTTTCAATTTTTCAGTTTCTCCTTGGCTTTCAATGTCAACATGAAACCGAAGCCGGCAATCGCTCACGTTCCCGACGTTTCAAACACCATCTAAGGCTATAAATTGGAGCACCGGCGCCCCTTCTACCCCTTTACACTCCCTCAAAACCCCAGGACCAACGGAGCTCTGACGACGACGAATTCGCCGTTTTCCCGAACGTCAGCCACCACACCCATTTATTCATCGAATCGACCGCGTCACCACGTGTTCCCGGTCATCTGCTAGCTATCCCACCCCTCAATTTGGATGATTCACCGCCGTGGAGAGCTCCTATCGTCGCCACCGTCTTCCTCGTCGCTAGCACCGTGGCGCTGCCACTCCGGTCATCCTCCGGCCTGCCCGTGCTCACCCTATTTTCCTCAGGGCATCACTACCCCACCGCCGCCTTCGTCGCAAGCCCAGTGTATCGCCGCCGCCTCCTCGATGCACCGCTGGCACCTGCACCGCTGGCACCGCCCATGGGATCCCTGACTATGTGGGATTCCATTTTGGTGGTTTTCTGACCACCCCGCCGCCTGCCTCGCCGGCGCCGTCACCATGGTTGTGCGCCTGGGAGCTGCTCTGTTTTCAGTTTTTCAACATTTTATGTGATTTTAAACTTCCAGGTGTTCGCTCTCCTTCATACGAACTCCAAATCCGTCGATTATTTCTCCTAAATTCATATAAATTCAATATCTTGCTTCCAGTATTTATTTTATAATTTTTAGATTTTATTTGGTTTCTGTTATTTATTTTGGTTCGATTCGCGCGTGTAGAGTCCGATGTCGCCGACACCAGTTTGGACCAACCGGAACGTGTGACCTCAACCTTCAACGAAGGTGAGTCTCCTTTGACCATATTGTACCTATGTTTTCCAAAATATGTTTTAAGTTTCAAAATAAATATGCATTGCTATTTACAAAAATAATAGTTCAAATCCTAAGTTGTTAGTTAATCCTAACTTGATATTATCATCATTTGATGTTGATTATCTATGATCCTTTGTCGCCCTAGTACATAAAATTCGCAGTAATGAATACATTATCGTCAGATAATAGAAATTCAATTTTGCGGAATTAGATGAACACAGTGAAGGACATCTTTGTAAATTATATATAAATTGTTGAGAACGAATATAAAGTTAACTTGGTGGAACCAATTATATCATGATCGGATTATTAGAAATATATTGTTGTTGGATTATTGGAATACATCATTATCATATTACATCATTGTTGAATCATAGGATTATATCATGATTGGATTATAATATATCATTGTTGGATTATTGGAATACATTGCTATCGGATTACATCATTGTTGGATCATACGATTATATCATGATTGTATTATTAGAAATATATCATTGTTGGATTATTGGAATACATCGTTATCAGTTTACATCATTGTTGGATCATGGAATTATATCATGATAGGATTATTAGAAATATACATTGTTGGATTATTGAAATACATCGTTATCAGATTACATCATTGTTGAATCATAAGATTATACCATGATTGGATTACAATATATCATTGTTGGATTATTGGAATACATCGTTATCGGATTACATCATTGTTGGGTAATAGGAATATATCATTGTTAGATTATAGGAATATATCTTAGATTATAGGATTATATCATTGTTGGATTATAGAAATATATTATTATGGGATTATGGAGATACTTTATTGTTGGATTATAAAAATACATTATTGATGGATTAGTCTAAAACAATAGAACTGCTTAGACAAGCTTTATCGGTCATGTTTATCCTATGGGTGGGAACTATTATTACCTTTTATGCAAATCAATTTGAGAAATGTATGGCAATAGGTATTGTCGTTGGTTTTCAAAATAAAATAAAATGGTTAAAATCTGTTTATACCTGGGCGAGTGGTAAGTTCAGGAGGGTGCAGCTAAAGCACGCGAACTTGTATTGTGTTAAGTTCTGCCCAAGTCATATTAAGGACCGACGCCTTACACACATCCTAAGGAGAGGCCATGTAGGATTAAGTGATAGTTGTTTTCTTAAGTGATATATATTAAGAAATGCCCAAAACCTTCCCAGCCTGCCTGCCCTGTCCCCCGCCTCCTCTTTAACCCCGTCCGACCGATAGAGCGGCGAGCGCCTCTTCTTTTCCCCTGCCCGCCTCCCTTTCTGTTCTTCTTCTTTGGCAGGGAAAAAGCGGCGAGTGGCCGAGCGCACGCCACACCCCGCCTGCTGCCGGCCGCCCGCCTCCTCCATGCCACGCCATCGCCGCCTGCCGCCGCCGCGAGATGGGAAGGTGGAAAGCGACACTGAGGAGGCGGGGAGGGAAGGAGGCGATGGAGGAGGACGTGACGCCGGCGATGGGGTGCTGGATCCGCCTCCCGAACCTGGGCGGCGGTTGCATGTCGTCGCGCTCCAAGGTCCTCCCCTCCCCCTCTTCTTCTCCGGCCTTAGCAACGCCTTAGGCCTAAGGTGGGGGCGACGCCTTGCCCCCCGACAGCGCCTTACCGCTTAGGTGACGCCTAAGCGACGCCTTAATAACCATGCTCAAAATAAATCTAAAAAACCTTTAATGATGCCGAGGACGACCACAATTTCTATGCCTGCAGATTTAATGAAGGCCACCCGGAGTACTAGGTTGCACTCAATTTATCATTTGTTGTTTTCACTGTTGTAAGACTCAAGGTCTATTGACCTCTTTTGTAATAAGTGGCCATAAGGTCGGTACTCAGTTGTTTATTAATGTTATTTCGTGATTCGAACTTGTTATCAACGATATTTCCACTGTTTGAACTAGCTACTGATCATGAGACTGGTGCAAAAATACACAAAGGGTTCGGATTCAAAAATCCGGTCCCGACACCATCCTAATTATTTTTTGTTGCTATTTCAAACATATCCACTAATGCTAAATCAACAACCAGCTTTCTTTTTAAATAAAGAATTATAAGTACAGGTCCACACTAGAAATACAAAAATGAAACCATGAAGCATCAACCAGAACTAGGTTCAAGGCTATAATTTATGAGTTAAAAGTTTTCGGCTGGTGCTAAAAAATGAAGGGAGAGAGGAAATAATTACCTCCTCAACACTACCATCCTCAAAGTCAGCACTGAAGGATTCAGACATTGTGTCATACATCATATCCTCCAAGTCCTCAATATAATGTGGAACTGGAAAAGAAACCTAATCAATATTCATTACAAATGCAAACATGTAAATGGGTGAAGCCAATAAAATTGAACCCACAAAAATACAGTAAAAACAAGCCATGGCAAAACCACATTTCACAACCTATGATGTAGATGAAATGACCTGACTTTCTAAAATAAACCAACACTGCAACAAAATTTTGGATTTTTTCCTGAACAGAAATTCATTATGAATAAAAAAGTATATAAATAAATAGAATGCTGCATACAGATATGCACTTGAGCACTCAAAATTCAATACAACTACCTAAATTAAAAGATGGACTGAATAAAGATAGCTCAAAGCTGAAACGTAAATTGTTTCAATGGATCACACAGTAGACATTTTTCCTACTCCCTCCAATCACAAATACATATCGTTTTGGGATACGTGCAGTAAAACTTTCAAAACTTTGGCTATCAATATCTTTTAAAATATTTAAAATGGATAGATGAAAATCATATGTGTAGATTTTCCTGAAAAGTACTTTCATAATATTATAATTTTATTGGGTTTTATAAATATAGTACAATAAAAATTAGTAGTCAAAGTTGTGTCGTGGGGACCGTGTCGATGTCCAAAACGCTCACGGGTAGCCCCCAAATTCAAGGAAATGACAGCACACTAGGCATTTTTTAAAACTGGTCAGGCTGCATTTGTATTTACAACTTGAATTTTTTAAGAAGCATAAGACATTGATCCCACAGACTTGCAGAGCAGTTTGCGAGTCTTACGAGATCAACTTTGCTTATTGGAGAGACGGAGATTAATTTACAACTTTTGGATGAGATCTAGTGAGTCAGTGAATCCTTGAGTTCTCACTCCCATCCTTTGACTCTGATCTGGGTTCCAATGACATGCTTCTCGCTGAAACAGAGTTGGAGGGGGTTCAACTGGCTACCTACTGCTGAGTAACTGAGTTTCAGAAGGAACCAGTAGCCAGTAGGAGTTTTGGTTGGTGGCGAAGGACTAGGAACAAAGCAGCAGATATGGTTTTTCTGGTTGAGCAATGGACTTCCACGCTATGCAGCCTCGCATGTACCTCAACAAATCTTTTCCACCGTGGCTCAAGTACCAAAACTTAAAAGGCTCCAACCACCAAGCAGTTCCTATTTTTTACTAGTAAGACTGGAGATTTAGTCAATTGGACAAATATGACACCGGCACTGCTGTCTAGATACGTAAGTTTGTCGCTATTGCCACTAGTGGTCAGTACAATGATCAACCGACCAACCGCTAGCACCATTGGAGTTTGGATTCCATATTTCTAGATGACCGCTTGGGTTGATGAGCCCCGCTGTTCTTTTCGCTACTTTTTCCACTGATGTAGCACGGAGGTCATTCAGGCTGTGGGGGAAAAAATTTAAACCAACAAATTCATTAATGCATGATTAGTTAATCACTGAAACACCTGAATGACCTTGCCTGGTTACCGAAACTCATGGGATGCGCAAAGTTAGAACAATTCTCAGGCAGAAGCCAGTAAAATTTGAAGCGGAATACAAATGATCACTGAAACTCAAAGGTCTAATGTCCAGTATCAATTACCAAATGATTATCTGATAATAGTAGAAAGGATGTGCTCCTGCAGGCAGATTTCACCACGAATAACCCTCAAGCAAATAACGCACGGATGGGAGCCACGTGGCTCCCATCTTAGAAATCCCACCCATATAATCACGTTGACATCGCGAGATAATGTAATAGCAAACCATGGAATGCTTTCCCCTGCTGAGCAAACGATCAAAAGAGAAAGGAGAAGGATACAAGATGATATTTTGAACAAGAAGACACTATTAAATCTAGAGACTGATTTCTTTTCCTGACCACACCTTGTAGGTTTGAAAAAGACTGACCCCTATCCACGCCAGAGACCGATTCCCCTCTAACAGCTAACTGCGATAGAGAAAATACTTACTTTTCTAAATTCTGGTGCACTAAGCTTATTTAGTTAAATAACTTATTTATTCAGATTATGACTATAAGAACTGGTCCCACTTCTCTACATACCGAACTCCCTTTCTCCCCCTTCTCTACCATATCAAAACCAACACATGCACTGTTTTTACTAGTTCTCAAACAGCGGTATGAATGGTGCCGTCAAGCATTTCCTTGCTGGCTGCAGAAGGCATCCACTGATCCACCACATAATACAAAGGTCTGGCTCCAGTAATTTCGATTGTTTCATTGATCAATATTTATGTGTAAGTAAGATTTTGGAAGTTGATGAGGTCTTTAACATCTAAATCGAGTGGTTACAGTACAAATTGATCAGACACTGGATGGTAACTGCTAGTTCCCCATTTTTGAATCCAAAATACATGCATGCATTCATCTTTCAAAGCATAAAGCCGTATAAGATTTAATTGGTTCTGACTGGAAACCAGTACAGGCTCACAGGCAGGAAATATTCTAATAGCAAGATTGAGAACCCTGAAACTTACAAGAAAATGAAGTAGCTAACACCTTCTCCACAATCTGAATCATAACAATCCAAAAAGGCGACCTCCAATTAAGAACTAAGTAGGCTTATCTTCCCCGTATCTACCACTCAAATGCCACAGCAATTGGAACGATCAGCTCATGCAAAGTATAGCTTTCTTTTCAGTAGCCGAATCAAACTTAACATAGAATCTCGAAACTCAACACTCGCTATAACTACTCAGTTTGAGTCACACCTACAGGCCAAAGGTGTCATATATTGATTTCAACCCCCCAAATCCCCCAACACCGTTATACTGAGATACTATTGCGATGCTAATTTAAAACCAATGGACGAGACACCTTTACTACCGGATCCCGCCCGAACAACCGTCAAGTAAGAGAAAATTATCAGAGGATGTTGAAGGGCAGGAGGAATAGGTACCCTTGGAGTGGGAGAACCAGGAGAGGATGGATGCGGCGAGCTGGTCGGCCTTGGCGCGGGAGTCGCGGCCGCCCCACTGGTTCTCCACCGCCATCTGCAGCGCTGTCCACCGTCCAAACACCAGTCCGATGCCCTCCCCGAGAGCCGCCGTCTCCTCGGCCGAGAGCGCCCCACCGCCGCTAGTGGATGCCGCCATGGTGTTGCGAGCGTTTGGGATGGGACGAAGACGGCTAGGGTTTTTGGCCTTTGGGTGTGGGGTGGGGGTGGTGGTTCATGGAATTTTGTTTTGGAGGGCAAATCGTGGGTGCTGTGGACTTGAAAAATGTGTAGTTTTTCTAGACGTATTTCTTTATTTTTTCCTTAACGTGGTTAAATAGGTTATGTCTACCGAATCGGTCCAAGGTATGGTACTGTTAGTTTAACTTAGGCGTTGTGTAGTGCTATGCTTGGTCGCAACCTCGGCCCAGCGGACCGGCTCGGTACGGCACACACAGTACAATGTTTAGCATGGCCCGGTCTAGGCACGACATGGCCCGGGTCGCAAGGTCGGCGATGGAGGAGGTGGCGGAGGTTGAAGAATCTAGATTTATTATTATGAGTTAATGAGATATTTTGGTAATTGATGACAATCGTTATGTAGACTAATATTTTTTATAAGTCGGTGACATAGGTTAAGTCTTATGATGATGATGATTTTGAATGACTCAATGTATCGGAAGTCATCAAGTCAGGTGATCGGCGTCATGTGTTGATGCTTAGGTTAAGAACCCGATTTTGGAGAGAAGATGTGAGTCATCATCCAAAGTCATCAAGTCAGAGTGGATGCGCAAAGTAAAGGTATAACTAGCATAGGTTATGGGTGTGGATGTATTTCTTAGTCATTTTACCATTCTCGGTGTTTGGTTAAGAGACCGGATTGCTAGTGTAAATTGTCATATTATTAAAAAGGGGTTTTGACTAGTAGCTTGAGTGTGTCAAGTATTGATTTCTCATTTTGCTTGCTCTAGCTCTCCGTGGCATGTTGTCGGTATTTACGAATGTGTTTTGTAAATAGTTGAAGCTCATGTATAATCCTTGTAGCATGTGACTTTAGTTTGTGAATGTGTTTTACAAACGGTTTGAGCCCATATACTTAACCCTTGCGGCATGATTTTAAGTTTTGCAAATGTGTTTTGTAACTTGTTGTGAATCATGTGTTTTTTCCTTGTTTACATGACACGACAATTGGCGAATGTGTTTTGCAATTGTGTTGAAGTGCATGCAGTCAGTATCTCTGCTTTTGTTAGTAGCCGATTTGGCTGCCATGTGTTGACGATCTGACTGGGCTCCCCTGTTTTTCAGGCAACTTTCCCTAAACGGATAGTTTATTTGTGTCGGGTATAAATACCCCTTGTGACCGGTTGAATGAAGGTGTTGGGTGCTATTTCCATCTCCCTTAAGATAAGAGCAAACTATCTCTCCTGTTATGTGCATGTGTTGCACTTAATGAGCTTGGAGAGGCAAAACATTGTGCATGTATTGCATTAGGTTGTGGATTGTGTATCCATTGAGCTTTGGCACTTAATTAGTTCAAGTGAGTGTCTCCGACTTGTTACTCTTGCTGTTTGCCGACACCTAAACGACTTAGAGTAGCTGCGTCGGTGATCTTCTAAAAAAAAGGTGGTGAGAAGACTCGGGTGTTGTGAGTGGTTCGGTGCTCACCATCTCTAGAGTAGAGAAAGGGAAACTATAGTGGATTCGAGGTGTTGTCTTAATTTGCGGAGCAAGTCTATTTTGATTGGGCTTACCTCAACATGGATTAAGGGAGACCGGCAAGTCTCTAAACACCACGGGAAAACATCATTGTGTCATCTCGTATTTGGTTTGCTACTTGTGCTTATTTACATTATTACAATTTACTTTGATAGAATTAAATTGTGTTCTTGGCACCATAGGATTGCAAACCTTTATTAGACTTAGGTTGTTGGTGCACTTAGTTGAGACTAGTTTATTTAGGTTTTAATTGTGCAAAACCGATTTGATTTTACATTTTCGCATAAAACTCGATTTTAGCCAAAGATAATTGTTGGACCGAAAAGGCGACTAGAGGGGGGGTGAATAGGAGCACGCTCACTTTTTCACAATTAATTGATTCAATAAGATTTTACTCCAGTAGCTATGGAAGCTATGAAGATCAATATACCAGTACAGCGGAAGACTAGTATTGAATCCCCTAAGCAATACGATACAATCAACAAAGACTAAAACAATTCAGTGCACTGGCGGACGGACCGCTGGGTCAATGGCGGTCTGACCGATGACCTGGCGGTCTAACCGGTGGCCTTGGGCGGTCTGACCGCCGGCCTGAAGAACAGATCAAAACAGCCCGATGACGAAGTTGCAAATAAATGAAACTTTTGATCTACAATTCCAAACTTGATGAAACTTGGAACACACATTCTCTATGATGTCAGGAACCTATTCCAATCGAAGATTATGATAATTCTTGGAAGAATAACGATCATTTTCCATTTGATTGAAAAAGGGTTCAAAACCGGGTCAAAACAAAAACTAGATCCAAAATCTTGCTCGTGGGTGATTAATGATCAAGATGATCCTAGATATGTTCCCACATGTCACAGCAAGCTAGATTACGTGGAGAATTCAAGCAAAAACTCGCGGATCAAAGAAAGACTCAAAATCATCAAATAAAGATAAAAACGCAAAGAGACAAGACATGGTCAAACTTTCTCTAGATTGATTTGATATGATATGGGCTTACAGCCACTCCATCAATGGAGGACAATGCTCAATCCAAGAGCACGAAAATCACATCAAACTCTCTAAAACTCTAGCCTCCACAAAATCTCTCCCAAAACAAATTAGGATTTCAAAATAGCAAAAGAGACGAAGAGAGGGGGCAGCCACCACCCTCTATTTATAGTGGAGGCTTAGACTTTCTAGAAGTTTGACTTAATTGGGCTCCCGTTAAGGCCCAAAACAAACGGGTCACACACGCACGCATTTTAATGCGCCGTCTTTATCTCCTCTTGATCTAATTAGCTACACCTTGCGCCATCTTGCGCCGCGGATTAGCAAATAGGTCACCCTTGTCCATCTTGCACCACGCTTGAGTTCATTGACCTCACCCGGCATCGTCGATCGTTCTGGACCTCATCTCTCCAAGCCTAGTCCCGATCATCCTCGCCGTTGACCGTCGTTGACCACCAAGCAACCTGCACAACAATAGACAAGTAAACCGAATTTGGGAACAAGTTCTTAACAACTTCACCCATATTAGTCAAAATATGCATCATGCAATATATATACCCTGAAACTCATGACTTTGACCTAACAACCGAACATCGCCGCCACGAAGACCGACGATCCAAGTGAAAACCGGTCAGACCACCCCCAGGGCCGGTCTGACCGCCCAACCTAGCCGGTCTAACCGCCACCTATTGGCCGGTCAGACCGCCAGTTGGGACTTAGCCGATTTCAGCCCCTGAAATTCTGAAACTTTCTAGAAATTTAAAACGAATAGAACTTTTGACTGGAGACTCCAAAAATTATGGGACCAAGTGCAATAGAATCTCCTCTCTTGCCTACACCCTCTATTTTTGGCCCAGCTCAATCCACCACTTACTGAAGTTGGCCGGTCCGACCGCCGCTATGGACGGTCGTACCGCCCTTAGGCCGGTCTGACCGCCGCCTTGGCCGATCAGACCGTTTATGGCCTGACAGCACAACAACTTTGCCGAAAACACGTGAAACGATAAACCGTTAACGCCATTGCCAATTGTCACATCATCCTAAGATCTGGAGTATATCCCCATGATATCCACAATCTCCCCCTTGATGAACACATTGGCAATAATCCAGAAAATATAATTTAGAGATTTGAAAAGTAAAATACTTTCGTTTTCGCACAAAGGCACAACTTGGTCCATAAGTAAGAGAAGGCAATGGAAATGACCAAGCTGGCATCAGAATAGCATAGGCAAGTGAGATAAGGCAAAAGAAAGTATTAAAACTTTAAGTTCCAGAAAAGAGTCAAAAATCTCACTTAAGGTCCATATGACAGAACAATTGTTCAATTGACCTTTGATCATTGTGAGGATCAAGAAATGCAATTCAAGTTCAGAAAAGCAATAAGACGATAAGAATGCAATTCAAAAAACTCCCCCTCACTATGATCCTCAGATTTCAGAAAATTTCAAATTCTCCAACTTTCTCCCCCTTTTATCATTTTTATATATCTCCTCCCCCTTTGTACAACAATGAGATATCTTCCCCCCCCCAACATTGAAATATCTTCTCTCCTTTTGACAATAGAGTCATCAAGTAATCACGCCTTCCTCTCATCTAGAGATAACAAATGCAGAATGAAGAAAGAAGCATAAGGAATATGCATGAAGTGCAATGGAGTGGCTTCATTTTTGTATTTTTCAATTTTTGATTACAAGAAGCTTTGGAGATTACCCAAAAGAACAAGCTAGCATCTCTAATATTGCACAAACAGCATATCAAGCATAACAACGCTAGCAAGATCATGATAAGACATATATATCAAAGCTAAGCACGAAGGCTCGCCCTGCTATCCCCTATGACTTTTTAACACATCCATGCCCCTACTTCTTCCGCGACCACCCAAACCATCGTCGTCTCACTCCTTCCTGTCTCACACCGCGACTTGCCACTTGCGTCAGTCCAGCATTCACTTCGTGCCTCAGAGATCACGACCCCCTCCGACACCCAGTCCGCGGATTGCAACGACGGTGTGTACAAAGATGAGGGGATACGACAGCGGTGGTGCGAGGAGGTAGCGCCGGCGACAGGAGGACACAGCGGGGAGGGGATGCTGCGTCGGGGATGGGAGAAGACGCCAGGAGGGAAGGGAGGAGAGGAGGCGACAGTACCATGGAGGAGAAGTGGCGGCGCCGGTGAAGAATCTAGACCTGCCATTATGAGTTAATATAGTATTTTGGTGATTAATAATAAATCTATATATGAGACTAACACTTTTATTGATATACCTATTGTGTAGTCTTATTTGTATGAAAAGGTAAAAATCATGGAGGTATGCATTTGACATCATATTCTTATATCTTGTTGCATTTCTCGAATCCAAAATATAGGTTGAACTCCACCAAAAGTCTAACTTGAATATGTGCATATATTATGTTTACACATTCGTGTATGCACACATCTATGGGGAGTTCACTCTATATTTTGTGGTTTTATTAGTATTGATCCATATTTCTTTATCCACATATATTTGGGATCTCTACTTTAAAACATATACCTTGAGTATATAAAACTTGTGTAGTTCATATATACTCATATGTCTTTATATTCAATTACTTGCAAATTGAGGTAGTTGTCATCAATTATCAAAGAGGGAAAGATTGAAGTATCCTGACCCATCTTTATGAGTTAATGGTATATTTTTTGTAATTAATGGCAGTCGTTATGTGGACTAATATTTTTCATGAGTTGGTGAAATAGGTTGAGTCCTCATGATGATGGAGACTTTGGATGTCATCATGAGTTGATTGTCATCAAGTCAAGGTGTAAGAAGAGAATGTATCAGTGTTGATGCACATCAAGATCCCGAAGAGGAGATGATCATGAGTTGATCATCAAATCAAGTGAAGATCCATCATGTGTTGATGGAAGTCAAGATTCGGGATGAAGGTGTCATCATGTGTTGATGAGCACCAAGACAAGATCCAGAAACGAAGAAGATCATCGTGTGTTAATGATATTCAAGTCAAGAACTCGGGCTTGAAGTGAAGATGTACGTCATCAAACTTCAAGTGTATGTGCAAAGCAAAGGTATGACTAGCTAGGCTAAGGATTTGTTCCTAGTCTTTTACCGGTCTTGGTGTTTGGTTAAAAGACTGAATTGCTAGTATCGGTTATTGTACTATTAAGAGGGGTCTTGTCCAATAGCTTGAGTCTCATCATGTGCTGATAACTCAATCTCGCTTGCTCTAGCTCACCGTGGTATGATGCTATTATTTGTGAATGTGTTTTGCAAATAGTTGAGACTCATACGTCTAATCCTTGTAGCATGTGACTATATTTTGCAAATATATTTTGTAAAATGGTTGAAGTCTATGTACCTACTCCTTGTGGCATGTTCTAAGTTTACAAATGTGTTTTGCAAATTGTTAGAGTTCATGCATTGCATTTGTCTTCCCTTTGGAAATCTATTCAGCAATTTCGGTATGACCACAAGTATTACGCGGTATCACCGCAGGTCGGTAATGCCAGGCGTTATGAAATTTCCAAAGAGTGTGTTTTTGGAAGAGTTTCTAGATATCCCAAAAACGGTATGACCGCAAGTGATGAGCGATATTACCGCAAGTTGGTAATACCGAAATCTAGATTGGCGGTATGTTTTTAACAGAGAGGTTGTCTTTGGGGGTTTTTCTTGAAACTTGATAATCGGTATGACCGTATTTGAACGGCGGTACCGAAATATAGATGGCGGTATGTAAATTACAGAGAACATGTTTTTGGGAATTTTGATCTCCCTTGAGAATCGGTATGACCACATTATCTGAGCGGTACTACCGGTGTGCGATAGTATCAATATTTACTTGGCAGTACGACTTTTCCAGATATGGTGTTTTCTTGTGATCTCCTCACCGCAATGTGCCTGGCGAGGGCTGCAGAGGCCAATGGCCATGGGAACCGAGTCGTGACTAGGGTTCAAGATGGAAGAAGGTGGCTATCGACGCGTAACCTTCTTCCTTGTCAACCAGCAATGGCTGAACTTAAAAATGAGCAGCACGTCGAGAAAGAAAGTCGGCATCAACTTCAACTTCCAAAAGTAAACAATCTATTAGCTCAAAATTTTATTTTCCAGGTAGTAGTTGTAGGTGATGCAATAGGCGGAGTTAATGTTTCTGTTTATATATGCGTGAAAGAAAATTAATATTTATTATGCGGTTTAAGATCCCGTCTGCTAATATGAATCACTCTCTTTTGAGGTTTCGTTGCAACACATAGGTACCCTACTAGTACTAAGGAAAAAAAACAATGGGTGGCAAATTCTCGGATGCTAGCAAGTGGAATGGGAAATCATGAATTCCCCCTATTATCAAAAGTTGAATGAACTCCTCCGTTGTACAAACAACATTAAGGGTCTGCTTGGATGTTAAAGTATTTCAAAATCATAGTATGAAGACCACATTTTTCTTAGTACAAGACATGAAATGCTACGGTTTGTGAATACTATAGTATTTTACAGTTTTGAAAAAAATCATGACGTGTTTGGCAGTTGCAGTTTTTGTGTTTTAAATTGGTTGTTAGACTAACAACCCATTACTAAGGAAAAAAACAAGCTAGATGGAACGAGTAACAGTACATGATAGCTTTTTTTAAAATTGTACCAACTTTTTATATGTACCACACTACCGATTAATACATGGAACCTATACAAGCTTACCAAAGTTCGAATGATTCGTTTGCTTCGGAAGGAAGGCGGGTGCACAAGAAAAAAAAAGTGAAGGACTTGTTTGGATATGAAGGAATTAGAATCAATCCCTTTCAGATTGGAAGGGATTCTAGTTCAAATTTTGAGTCAATCCGAAGGGATTGAGTCGGATCACAATATATCCAAACATGCCCGAAAGGGAGAATGGGGAAGTGGTGGAGGATGTGAGTCACCTAAAGGCTTCTTTGGATACATTGTGATCTGAGTCATGAACTAAAATATCTTCCAATCCAAAGGGATTAATTCTAATCTCTCCTTATGCAAACAAGCCCTAAAGGAGTTATTACTAACCACTAGAAAAGTTTGTTCCTCTCTAATGCAGGTCATAATATGGAGGAGGTAATCTGTAATATCCCAAAAATTTGAGTTCTTTAGAAGCTTTTCAAAATAAAAATAATCATTTGAATTTTCTTGCTTAAGCTAAAGCTTAATTTGATTTTTTTTAGAAAATAAAACCATTTAATATGAATAATCTAAACCTCAATTAAATTCAAAACTATTTTAGGAATTTTCCTATAATTTTAATAGTTTATTTTCTATTTCCTTGAGCTTGGTTTTATTTAATCTCTTTTTTGAAATTCAAGTCTTTTGAATTTCCGAAAATTCCCTTAGGCTCAATCTTTCCTCCCGGCCCAATCATTCCCGCGCTGGCCCAGCCCATTTCCATGCCCTTAGCCCAGCTAGCCCGCCTCGCTAGCACAGCCTGCCTCCGCCGCTGCCACACGTTGCACCCGCGTCAGTCTCGCTCCCGCTGACGATTGGGTCCCACCTACCGCTGAGTCCCTCCCATCCACGTCCCCGTCCCCATCTCCGTCTCTGACATGGCTTTGCCACCATGTCCATTCCAATCTCCTTGTCGCCACCTTTAAAAGCTCGTTGCCCCTCGTTTTCTGCACCTCGAGCGACTATCGCCCTCGAAGCCCTAATCGTCGCTTTGGGAATCGCTTTGAAGCCGTTGGGAGTGGAGTTTCAAGTCGTCGAGCGTGCTGTCGCCTTTGTCATTGATTTCCGCCGCCACATGTGGACCTCGTGCTTCGTCTTCACCACGGTCGAGTACATCGCGCCCGGATCTACATCACCCTTACCTCCATTTCGTCGTAGCATCATCGGAGCCCCATTGGCGTCAAAGACCGTGTGTCACCACCGCTCAACTCTCGCCATCGGTCGACTCTGTCATCTTCTCACCCCAACGCAGGTCACGGTGAGTTTCCCATCGCTCCTTCTTCCGTTTGCGCCTCTCGAAGTCCCCTAAGTCGCCGTCGTTCGCTAGATCCGTCGTCGCTGTAGTTGAGCCATCGCTCGTCGTTGACCTTCGGTCACCATGCGCTGTCGCCTCTGTTGTCCACGGCAGCCACCAAGTCAGTAGCCACCTCAACACCAGTGCTTGCGTGTCTTGCCATGTGTCTGCTACCTCAGCACCATCTCAGCCCTAGCCATCTGCGTGTCGCCTTGCGTCATCGCTGACATGGCATAGCCCCGCGCCCTAGTGTCGAGATCCAAATATGCATATCTGGACCCTATGTGTATAAGGCACTAGTGTAGGATCACGCTAGTGCACACATTGTCAACATATATGAATATCATTCAACACAAGGCGAATATAAGAATAAACGACTACTTTGATTAATAAATAATGGTTGTGACATTGAGTTAACACCAATTAAGCCATGCAAGGCTAGCACTAAATAAAGAAACGTTAGTGGAACAAAAACAACTCCAACGGAAATCCATCGACTTGCCACAGGCAACCGATTGGGATCAAGACCTAGCGATCATCCTCCTCGTTAAACTACTACTTGTAAGCAAGCGAAAACTCCTCCAGTTCAACTGAATGATTGCAACAAGAATGAGTACTTCGAGTACTCAGCAAGTTGTACCACATAATGCAAGTATAGATTACGACTTATTTCAAAGGAATGACTTCTATGGTTATTTTGTAAAAAGCAACACTTGTATTTGAATACAGATAATAGATTGAAAGCATAATTTAAATCAAAAAATAATAATAATAGTTTAACAAGTATTTTCACAAAACTCACGAAGCCTAATCAATTTTTTCACATAACCACATGAGTTAAACCACATAGCTGTACCCTTCCCATTATTTTTATAAAAATCTACCCCTCGTGTGAAATTCTCGAACATGTTCATGACCGCGAACGTCGCAATTCGAATAGATTAATCAACACTCTACAGAGGTTTGTATACTTTACCCACAAGATGTGACCAGTGTAACTAGCACCAATCACAACAAAACCTTTCTGAAACTTCATCTCAACAATTGACCCTCCTGTTGTGTATATTGCATGTAATGCTCTGGCGATCTCATCCAATGGCTCTGATGTGGCGGTGTGGGTCGGCAATGGGTTCAACAGCGACGAGGTCGATGGTGGTGGCTTGGGTTGATGGCTAAACGACGGTAGGGTGCTTCGGTGAGGTTTTGGGTATGCGCACAAGGATCGCAAGGACCAGCGATGCGATCGGGTCTTGCTCGAGGACCAATGGTCATCGGCGGCGACGGGAACGTGACAAGGATGGTGAAGTAGAGTGGCAAGAAGGGGCGCACGGAGTAGAACACCTCAAGGCGAAGTCGACGGTGCAGACGATGACGACATGAGCTTATCGGCGACGGCGGAATTGATGAAACACTGAGGCGGCGACGCTAGGGTTAGATCTAAAATTCTGGCATGGCGATGGTGATCTAGGGTTACTGGTTTTAAGGAAGGCTAGGGCTGAGGCGATCGTTTTGACATGCACATCGATGCTTTAAATAGCCTATAACGGTGGGGCTATGGGAGAGTCCAAGGGCGACATAGCGACAGAGTCCAACGCGTGCATGAGATGGAGATGGTGAATAGCGGTGCAATGGGGCCCACTTGTCAATGACTGTAGTTCGGGTGAAACCACGTCGCTTACGGTGCAGGTGAGGCTGGCAGGTGGGACCGAGTGTGGGCGAGTGGCAGGAGAGAAAGAAAATTGGTTAGGTTACGGTTTCAGTTGGAAAGAGAAAGAATAGACCACAGAAATAGAAAATTCAGCCCAATTGATTTCATGAGATTTTAAAATTCAAAAATACCAAAAAAAAAACCGAATGGTAAATTAAAAATAGCAAATGAACTCAAAAAAATTCTAGAAATATTTCCAAGCACAAAGAACTCAAATAAAATAACTTTGGAATTAATTTAAATTGTTTTGACTATAAAAGGTCCCATTTAATCTTGATTAAATCAAATAAAATTGGGTGAAATTTTCTAAGGTGCTAAACTACTTAAAAAAGTTTTGAAACTCAAAAAATTGGGATGTTACAAACCTCCCCCCTTAAAGGAATTTTGACCCTGAGATTCAGGCTAGCTTGAGAAAATGCTAGGAAACTCGGCCTTCTAGTCTTCCTCACGCTCCTAAGTTGCTTCACTCTCTGAGTGATTGCTCCACTGAACTTTGCAACAAAAGAGGGTCTTGCTTCTGGTTAAATGTTCTGCCATATCCAAAATTTTAACTGGCTGTTCTTTATAAGTGAGATCCTCTTCCAACTCAATTGAATCCAAAGGAGTCTGCTCTGTTGGCACACGAAGATACTTCTTCAACTGCAAGACATGAAACACATTATGCACTCCTGCTAAAGATTGGGGCAACTCAAGTTGGTAAGACACTTCTCCTGTGCGCTTCACAATCCTCAAAGGACCGACATACATAGGGGCAAGCTTCCCTTTGGCATGAAACTTCTAACACCTTTAAGAGGAGTAACTCGAAGATAAAAAAAATCTTATGGCTCAAAGCTGAGATGAGGACGACGATTATCAACATAGCTCTTTTGCCTGAACAGAGCTATTTTTAATCTTTCTCTGATCATGGATACTTGGTCCTCTGCCTCTTGAATGATATCTGGTCTGAACACCTAACGCTCGACTGTCTCTTTCCTATTCAGAGGGGTTTTGAAAGCACGACCATACAAAGCTTCAAATGGTGACATTTGTGGACTAGATTGATAACTATTGTTGCATGAGGATTTTGCATAAGGCAAACTCTTATCCCAACTAGTAGCATGAGCTAGAGCACACGCTCTCAACATGTCCTCCAATAGTTGATTTACTCTTTCAGTCTATTCATCTGTCTAAGGGTGATAAGCAGTACTAAAATTCAAATGAGTCCCAATAGCTTCATGAAAACTCTGCCAGAAGCAAGGGGTGAACTGGGATCCTCGATCTGATACTATCTTCTTAGGGACACCATGCAAATTGATAATTTGATATATATATATATATATATATATAATTTTGCAAGGCGATCTCCTGAGAAAGTGGTTTTGACTGGCAAGAAATGATGAGTCAAGGTGGCCCGATCTTCCGATAGGTTCGATTTGGTTTGTCGTGAGGACGTTGACGCTTTGAGGCTTCCGACCAACAGATCGTCACCTCGCAATTCGCTACACCCGCACACCTGTCGTTATCGACCACGCTTGCACGCGATCGACCTTACCACGAAGGTTATTGTTCCTGCAAGCAATCGAAGCAACTCACAAGAACAAGGTAGATGTAATCTGAATTGTATTGCAGATATGGATGAAGTTTACAAGTGGGGTTCTCAAACCGATAATCGCGAAACCGCAATTGGCGTAATAATCTAAGAAAACCCGCTAAACTATGGCGGCTCTCGTATATATAGGGGAACGTGAGGAGGTCGACCTAGGGTTGTGCGGCCGTGGGATGAAGCGCATACAACTGGACTCCGACCTCGTTACGCTTACAAAGTCTTATTAGTTTCCAAACGGTGATGCAAAGACCTTGTGTTGCGTATTTCGTCGAAGATCCGTCGTAGGATCGGTCCTAGGGAGGTCTTGAGGAGTCCATGCTATCTTTGGTCGTAGATTGTGTCCAACGAGTACTGTGCTCGCTTTTCTGGTCGTAGATTGCTCCAATCGAATCACCTAGTCGTAGGTCTTCTTGTAGTGGTCGTAGATCTTCTTGCAGTGGTCGTAGACCTTCTTGAACTGGTCGTAGTCCTAGATTCCTGAGTACAAGTAAATCATCTCCATTAGGCAGCATCATAGAGTTCTCAAATAATACACTCAGCCCTAGAAACGACTTTACCTGATCGATTAAGTGACGTGCTCTAGCTCTTATCTTAGGACCGTGTAGTTCAGCACCCAGATCTGGAGGGTCTTGTGTAGTGCGTGTATCCGAAGGAGGGATGTCCTCATCATACTCCCCCTCTTGAATTGGAGTCGTCCTCGACTCAAGCTCATCTTCTTCTCCCACGTATGGTTTCAAATCTGAAATGTTAAATGTGGGGCTAACCCCAAAATCTGCAGGTAATTCTAATTGATATGCATTATCATTTATCTTCTTAATTATCTTAAACGGTCCTTCAGCTCTTGGCATCAACTTTGATTTTCTTAATTTCGGAAACCTATCCTTTCTCAAATGAACCCAAACTAAATCACCTGGTTCAAATTTTACAACTTTCCTACCTTTACTTCCAAAGAACCTTATACCTTTCACCATATGCTCTATATTCTCTTTAGTGGTTTCATGCAACTTGAGAATAAATGCAGCACGCTTCTTAGCATCTAGATTAGTTTTTTCAGAGGTCGGTAAAGGTAGTAAATCAATAGGAGCACGGGGGTTAAAACCATACACTACCTGAAATGGACTTACCTTAGTGGTGGAGTGTACTGACCTATTGTAAGCAAACTCAACATGCGGTAAACACTCTTCCCACATCTTCAAGTTTTTCTTTAAAACAGCCCGCAACATGGTGGATAACGTGCGGTTGACAACATCCGTTTGCCCATCAGTTTGGGGATGGCATGTAGTAGAGAACAGCAGCTTTGTCCCCAATTTATTCCAAAGTGATCTCCAAAAGTGGCTCAAAAACTTCGCATCACGATCCGAGACAATAGTATTGGGCACTCCATGTAAGCGAATGATTTTCCTGAAAAACAAATCAGCTATGTTTGTAGCATCATCGCTCTTGTGACAAGATATAAAATGTGCCATTTTAGAAAATCGATCCACTACTACAAATATACTATATCTCCCCCTCTTTGTCCTAGGCAATCCTAAAACAAAATCTATAGAAATATCCTCCCAAGGGGCGCTAGGAATAGGAAGAGGCATATAAAGTCCATGTGGAAGGAGACGGGACTTAGCTTTGTTGCATGTAGTGCAATGAGCTACGTGGCGCCGACATCACGCCTCATCTTTGGCCAAAAGAAGTGGGTGGCCAGCACATCTTCTGCCTTCTTTGCTCCAAAATGCGCCATCAAACCTCCTCCATGTGCCTCCTGAACAACAAAAGACGAACAGAGCTAGTTTGAACGCATAGCTTGTTTGCACGATAGACCAAACCATCATTCAAAGACATAGTTATTCCATGTTTTCCTCCTTTACAATGTTCAAGCACTTCCTTAAAGTCCAAATCAGTGACATATAAACTCTTAATGGCCTCCAAACCAAAAATCTTATGGTCAAGTTGAGATAACATGGTATAACGTCTAGAGAGCGCATCAGCAATCACATTATCCTTACCTTTCTTATGCTTTATAACATATGGGAATGACTCAATAAATTCTACCCAGTTAGCATGTCGTTTATTCAGTTTAGCTTGACTTCTAATATGTTTTAACGATTCATGATCTGAATGTATAACAAATTCTTTGGGCCATAGATAATGCTGCCAAGTTTGAAGCACTCGAATTAAAGCATACAATTCCTTATCATAGGTGGAATAATTCAAACTAGGTCCATTTAGTTTTTCGCTGAAATATGCAACTAGTTTACCTTCTTGAATCAATACACCACCTATCCCAATTCCACTGGCATCACATTCAATTTCAAAAGTCTTACCAAAATCAGGGAGTTGGTGTAGGGGTGCTTGGGTGAGCTTCTCTTTCAACAAGTTGAATGCCTTCTCTTGTGCAGGTCCCCATTGGAAAGACACTCCTTTCTTTGTCAATTCATTCAATGGTGCGGCAATGGTGCTGAAATCCCGCACAAAGCGCCGATAGAATCCAGCAAGACCATAGAAGCTCCGCACTTGCGACACAGTAGTAGGCGTCGGCCAGCTTTGGATGGCTACAATCTTTGTCTCATCCACCCTAATGTCCTGTGGTGTCACAACATAACCAAGAAATGCAACTCGATCGGTGCAAAAGGTGCACTTCTCGAGGTTACCAAACAAACGTGCGTCTCTCAAAGCATTAAAAACAGCACGTATATGATTTAAGTGTTGCTCATGTGACTTGCTATAAATCAAGATATCATCAAAGTAAACCACCACAAATTTTCCAATGAAAGGACGTAAAACCTCGTTCATCAAACGCATAAAAGTACTAGGTGCATTAGTTAGACCAAAAGGCATCACTAACCACTCATATAATCTGAACTTAGTTTTAAAAGCGCTTCCATTCATCTCTTAATTTCATTCTAATCTGTGGTAACCACTCCGCAAGTCAATCTTTGTGAAAATAATAGAACCACTCAATTCATCTAGCATGTCGTCTAGCCTTGGGATAGGATGACGATACCTTATAGTAATGTTATTAATGGCTCTGCAATCAACACACATACGCCAACTACCGTCTTTCTTATGAACCAAAAGAACTGGAACATGACAAGGGTTAAGGCTTTCTCTTACGTACCCACGGTCCAAAAGATCTTGGACTTGTCGCTGAATTTCCTTAGTCTCCTCTGGATTGGTCCTATATGCAGCACGGTTTGGCAAAGTCGCTCCTGGGATCAAATCAATTTGATGCTCAATTCCTCGAATAGGTGGTAATCCCGGGTACCTCGCTTGAAATACATCCACATACTCCCGCAAAGGTTAGCAACAAGAGGAGGCAAAGAGCTAGCTTTGTCCTCAAACGAATATAAGGCATTTTTGCATATCAAAGCATAGCATGGCACTCATTATTACAAATTTCTAAAGTTCGATTTAGTGGCAATCATAACACATCCCTTCAATTTAATTCCCTCGGACTTAGGACTAGACGCCACTTTCTCCCTTTTGGGTGGGAAAACACGTTTTGCTACTTGCTGATTTTCAGAATCTTGCTTATCGGTGTTTCTTCCATTTTTAGCGCACTCTTCTTCATCTTTCAGAATCTCAGCTGGTGTCAAAGGCAACAACTTAATCTTCTTACCCTTATGTGAAAATGAGTAGGTATTAGCTCTACCATGGTGCAAAACATCATTGTCATATATCCAAGGTCTACCGAGCAACAAAGAGCATGCTTGCATAGGCACGATATCAAAGTCAGAACTATCTTTGTAATTGCCTGCTAAAAATTGCACTTTCACAACTTTGTGTACCTTTAATTTACCACACGAATTGAACCATTGGATGTAGTAGGGACGTGGGTGTGGTTGTGTGGTCAAGCCAAGCTTCTCGACCATCTCGGAGCTTGCAAGGTTGTTGCGCTCCTCCATCAATGATGACTCTGCAGCTCTGTCCTTCACGAAATCAGTCCAAAACAAGTTGTGCCGTTGATTTTGCTCCTCTCTTCACTTGTGCGCTCAACACTCGTTGCGCAACAAGGCTCACATGATACTCGGTGTCAACAAAGCAGCTACTTGTTCCTCTACATTATCAAGATCACCGCTCATCTCATCTCCTCCACTGCAATGTTAGCCGCAAGTACATATTCGTCCTCAACATCACTAGTACTTACATAACCACCGTCTTTGGTGGCAAGGTATGCTCACGATCGGCGATCCCTCATGACGTGCCCCATTCCCTTGCAACGGTGGCACACAATCCCAGTGGTACGACCGAAAGGAAGCAACCGACGAAGAACTCTTGGTGGTGCCTCGCACACTAGTAACTTTACTTACCTCGGGTGCATGTGATGTGGTCTGAGGTGTCTTTGAACGCCCTACTCGTGGAGGGGCAGCAGACGTGTAGCCAAGGTGGGGCTGTTTTGGCTTACCCCGGCACTGGTCTTTGTGTAGACATGCTCCCAAAGTTGTTCCTTGGCCTCTGTTGTCGTCCCTGCAATTTCTTTTCTGCCAAACATGCAAGTTGGAACAATCTAGGGACGCTATCGTATTCTTTGTAATCCACTATGTCCTGAATTTCACGTCTTAATCCTCCATAAAACGTGCCATTGCGCCTTCTTCATCCTCAATAATATCACAACGCAACATGCTAATTTGTAGCTCCTAATAATATTCTTCTACGGAACTATTACCTTGGTTTAAGCGCTGCAATTTATTACACAAATCACGTTTAAAAGAAGGTGGGACAAATCTGTTACGCATAGCAACCTTTAAACCATCTGTCGGGACCCAAATATGCAAATCTGGACCCTCTGTGTATTCTGCACTAGTCCAGGATCACGCTAGTACACACAGTGTCAACATTGATGAAATATCACATCCATACAACGAATATAAGAATAAACGAGTACCTTTGAATAACAATTAACTGTTGGGACCTTACGGTCGAGTTTTACATTTATTAAGCCATGCAAGGCTGACAATAAAGAAATAAAGCTGCAATGAAATGAAATAAACTCCGGTGGCTCCCATCAATTTACCACAGACAACTGACTGGGATCAAGACCCTAACGCTCAACCTTCGTAGAATTCCTCTTCAAAAGCAGGCGACGACTCCTCCACTTCTGTTGATTTGTTTAGCAAGAGTGAGTACACACCGTACTCGCAAGTCATACCACAGAATGCAATTTATAGATGATGGCTTATTCCAAAGGAATGGCTTCTGTGGTTGTTTTGCATAAATGCAACATTTGCAATTGAATACAAATAATAGATTGAAAGCATAATTCAAAACAAATAGACAATAATAAGTTAACAATTGATTTCACAAAGGACACACAGTCTAATCAAGTTCTTTCACACAGCTGAACAAGTTATCTCACACAGCTGACCCTTCCCAATTGTTTTATGAAAATCTACCCCTCGTGTGAAATTCCCGAGCATGTCCATAACCGAGGACGCGGCTATTCGAATAGATTGGTTTAAACACTCTGCAGAGTTGTACACTTTACCCACACGATGAAACCAACCGGATCAGAGTTGATCACAACAAAACCTTTCAGAGACTTCATCTCAAACAATGACACTCCTGGTGTGCTTTACCGCCGTCCAATTTGTACACACAGCCCTTGGAACGACACACACCATTGGACAGGGATGCAGCGAACCGTCCCGCGATGTGACATATCACACCTCCAGCCCATCACATAGCTTAAATACAACCTGAGTTGTCAATGTCAAGACTCCATAACTTACTAAGTCAGGCCCAGCCCATACTAGGCATGTGGTCGCATGCAGAAGGCCCAGTTCAATGGCGCACAAAGTTAAGTCCTTAATTGACCAAGGCAAGACTTCCGCTTTAACCCAAATCACAAAGTTTAATAAGCACACACCCACTATTCACACAGAATCCACCACTTGCCTCGGTCTAAATCTTTTCCCACCTGTTGATTAAGTGCAACACATGCCATCAACGAGTAATAGCACACAAAGACAAACAGATTCATCACACGCTTCCATAATCACTTAGTCAAGTTTATAATTGCAACTCTCACATGGAATGATGACTCGTGGCATGGCTAAGATCTAATCGTATCTAACCAACCCACGTTGGTGCTACGATAATACCAACTAATTATTAACCAACCTAGGGTGACAAAAGATCATGGTATACAATAGACAAGGTGGCATAACAATTTGGATTAATAACTACACCCAAAAGCATTTAAATAAATACTTGAAATAGAATGCAATACATTGAAACAAAGTATTTTGAAAACTGGGTTCAAAATGATCAAAGGTATAACTTGCCTTGGAATAGATCTAGATATTGGTCTTGGTCTTGAGGTGCTCCTTCTTACGCAAAATTCCCAAGTATCGACGCCTACTCGCAAAAGCGAGACAAAAGAAACAAAATAAATAAATAACAGAGGCAAAACAAACTCCAAAAATCAAATAAAATTCATAAATAAATAGATCTGAATTTTATATGAATTTAAAAATTTGAATGGGCTCAATCGAGTTCGATGCAAAAGATATGGGCTTTGGAAGATTGGAAAATCAATTAAACCCTAAATTGGATTTTCTCGAATTTCCGAATTATTTTTATAAAGGAAAATCGGATTATTGCGCAATGCTTGCGTCACCGAGAATTTCGGAAAAAGAATTATAATTAAAAGAATTCGACATGTGGGACCCATCATCGGTCTCGTTCACGGTGGACCGAGTGCACCAACAGGGAGATCTGCGCGGTGGATCGCCACGACGCGCACGCGCGTGTCTTGGCGATCTGGCGCCACGCGGCCGCCACACCAAAGATCCGCCGACGCCGCCGCCGAATTTAGCGGCGACAACGCCCGGTGGCGCTCGGGACCCGATGGTCACCGTGCGAACGGCTCTTCGCCGGCGGTGAGTGGTACCAACGTGTAGAGGAGGTTAATCGCACACATGGGCACCGGTTTGAGCACACAGGGTTGATTTGGAGATGGCCGGGCGGGAAGAAGCGGCGAGAGAGCTCGAGTTTTGTCGGACGGCGCCCGGCGATGCTCGGCGACGAAGGTGCGCGCAAGGTAGCTCGTGACTTGCGATCACAATGGTGCGGTCGGTGGAGCAAGAGGCGACGACGACGGCGGCGCAATCCACCGGAGAAGAAGTTCGGTACCGAAACCCTAAAACTTGGAATGCGGCGCTAGAGCGATCGGGCGATGGGAGTGGCGGATTAGGGTTGCGAGGTCCAGCGGTGCTAGGGGAGTATTTATAGGCTCGAGACGCCGAGATTTGAAACCCCAAATCGGGTCCGAAACAATAGGGTTTTTGAATTCAAAGATTTTCGGAGATTGAAACCGATTCGAGGTTTGATTTGGTTTGGAACGGATAAGGAATAGCGGAGACATGATTTGGTGGGGTCGGCACGAAGAATCAACAACGAATCGCATTTGTCGGACGCGGCTCGAGCTCCAAAGAATGGCGCGCGAAGGCGCGCGCGAGGAAGAAGAAAGCAGGCATGAGACGACGACTTGGCCGCGGTCCCACCGCGGCAAGCAGCGGCGCGCGGCGAGCGAGCGGCGTGCGATGGCGATCCAACCAAGCGAAGAGCGGCGCGGCGGCGAACGAGCGAGATCAATCGGCGAAGCCACGCGGCGACAATCCAACGGGCAAGGCGGGTGAAAACGCGAGCGGCAACGGCGATGTTGATCTAACTACCGGGATTGAGCGGGTGAATAGTCTTTGAGCCCCCGATCGTTATTCAAGGATTTAAAATAGGTTTTTCTTTTAAATAAATCCGAAAATGCAAATAGCAATTAGAAAATAGCAAATGACTTTGGAAAAATTCCAGAAAATTCTATAAAATATATCCAAGCATATAGAATCTAAATAAAATAGTTTTGACAATTGTTGATGTTGGGATTAAGCACATTAAATCAGTTTGTCCTTAAAGTCCATATTAAGCTTTTTAATTTAATATTCAATTAAATCCAAATGATGAATTTTCTTGCTACCATTATTTAAAAGATTTTCAAGCTCAAAATAGGGATGTTACAAACCTCCCCTTAAGCGAATCTCGTCCCCGAGATTCCTGGCTAGCTAGAGAAAAGGCTAGGAACTCGCTTTTAACTCTTCTTCACGCTCCCACGTTGCTTCTCCTTCTGAGTGGTTACTCCAATGGACTTTGCAGAAACGAACGGTCTTGCTTACAGTGCGGCGCTCTGCGACATCCAAAATCTGACAGTCGTCTTTGTACGTGAGATCTTCCTTGATTCAATTGACTCAACGGTCTCGCTCTTACAGCACACGAAGACACTTCTTGGAGAGACATGAAAGACATCATGCACTCCGCTAACGATCGCGGTAACTCCAAGCGCACGCAACTTCTCCACGGCGTTCCAAAACCTTGAATGGACCCACATACCTTGGAGCAAGCTTCCCTTTGGTGTGGAATCTCTTAACACCTCTGGCGGAGTAACTCGCAGATACACAAAATCCTCTCGTTCAAAGTCGAGGTCACGACGACGATTATCGGCATAACTCTTTTGCTGGGATGGGCTATATTTAGTCTTTCTCGATCATAGCAACTTGTTCTTCTGGCTTCTGAATAATATCCGCCCGAACACTACACGCTCACCGTCTCGACCAATTCAACGGAGTTCTGCAGTACGACCGTCTGAGCTTCAAATGGTGACATTTGCAAACGGCTTGATAATCGTTGTTGTACGAGAATTCGCATACGCAAACTTTTATCCCAACTGGTAGCATTAGCTAAGGCACGTGCTCTCAACATATCTTCTAATATCGGTTGACTCTTTCACCATCCATCATGTCTGGGATGATAAGCGATCTTGAAATTCAGATGAGTTCCTGGGCTTCATGTAGACTCGCGAAACGAGAGGTGAATTGAGATCCTCGATCCGACACTATCTTCTTAGGCACACCGTGCGGTCGACGATTTTTGTCATATACAATTCCATGGCGGTCTCCCGAGTAAGTGGTTTTGACCGCAAGAAATGGGCAACCTTAGTCAAGCGATCCACTATTACCCAAATCGAATCATAACTGATTGAGTCTTGGGTAATCCGGTAATAAAATCCATACCGATCTCTTCCCACTTCCATTACGGTATCTTCGTGGTTGTAGCAATCCTGCCGGGTCTCGATGTTCGGCCTTTACTTTCGACACACGCCGCATAAGGCAACGAACTCTGCGACGTCTCGCTTTAAGTTTGGCCACCAAAACTTATTCTTAACATCCTGATACATCTTAGTGCTTCCAGGGTGAATTGAATACTTTGAGTCATGGGCTTCCTTCAGAATCAGCTGTCTTAATCCATCCATATCTGGTACACAGATACGTCCATTGATCCACAATATATCCTGATCATCTATGGTGAAGTCTTTAAATTTTCCTTCTGACATCTTCTTCTTGAGATCAGCAAACTCAGAATCCTTGGGTTGCGCTTCACGAATCTGTTTCTCCAGAGTAGATTGCACTTCTAGGCTGGCCACAAATCCTTCCGGAACAACTTCTAGCTGTAGCTTACGAATTCCTCTGAAAGTTACAACACAACTCTTTTACTTCCAGAGCATTGCAGTAGCTCTTACGACTCAGTGCATCTGCAACTACATTGGCCTTACCAGGATGGTAATGGATTCCAAGATTATAATCCTTTATTAATTCCAGCCATCTTCTCTGTCTCATGTTCAAATCAGACTGAGTGAAAATGTACTTCAGGCTCTTATGATCTGTGTAGACTTCACAAATGATTCTGGATGAGATAATGGCGCCAAATCTTCAAGGCATGCACTACTGCAGCCTAGCTCCAAATCATGGGTAGGGTAGTTCTCTTCATGAGGCCTTAATTGCCTTGACGCATAAGCGACAGCTCTTCCTTCTTGCATAAGGACACATCCTAATCCTTGACGCGAAGCATCACAGTAGATATCAAAATCCTTACTAATATCCGGCAAAACTAGCACTGGGGCTGAAGTCAAACGCTTCTTTAACTCTTGAAAACTTTCTTCACAAGTGGGGTCCAAATAAACTTCTTCTCTTTCTTCAACAATTGCGTAAGAGGTTTAGCAATCGTTGAGAACCCTTCAATGAAACGACGATAGTATCCTGCCATTCCCAAGAAACTACGAATTTGAGTAACCGTCTTGGCCGCTCCCAATTCATTCTGACTTTAACCTTCCGGGTCAATGCTACTCCTTCTTTGTCATCACATGACCAATAAAATCAACTTTCTTCTTCCAAAAGTCACACTTGCTGAACTTGGCATACAACTGATGTCCTCTGAGCTTCTCTAGGATTAATCTCAAATGTTCTGTATGTTCTTCTTCTGACTTTGAGTATACCAAAAGATCATCAATAAACACTACCACGAACTTATCCAAATATTCCATGAATACTTTGTTCACCATGTTCATGAAATAGGCGGGGCATTAGTCAATCCAAAAGACATGACTAAAACTCATAATGTCCATACCGGTTGAGAAAGCGGTCTTTGGTACATCCTTAGGACAAATCTTCAATCGATGATAACCTCGATCGCAGATCGATCTTGGAGAATACTCCGGCTCCTTTCATCTGGTCGAACAAATCATCTATTCTGGGCAATGGGTACTTGTTCTTGATGGTGACTTCGTTGAGAGAACGATAATCGATACACATTCTCATACTTCCATCTTTCTTCTTAACGAACAAAACAGGTGCTCCCCATGGCGACGAACTAGGTCTTACAAAACCTTTCTCCAGTAGTTCCTCTATCTGCTTCTTCATTTCCACAAGTTCATCGACTGGCATCCGATAGGGTCTCTTGGAAATTGGTGCTGTTCCTAGCACTAGATCGATGACAAACTTAATGTCACGGTCCGGTGGCATTCCTGGTAATTCTTATGGAAATACATCTGGGTAATCTCTGACTACAGGTACATCTTCCAAAGAAACTGTCTTCAGACTGTTGACTACCAAATGTCCATCACGTACTGAGGTGGCTAGGACTTCAACTTTCTTTCCTGTGGTATCCTCTATTGTTACGGCTCTTCGGCCACAATCTAGCACTGCTTTATGTTTGGATAACCAATCCATACCAAGGATGACATCTATGGTCTGAGTGTCTAGAACTATTAGGTTGGCTAGAAACTCAACTCCGACTATGAGTAGCCTAGCTCCTAAACATCCAACTTTAGAACTTAGCTCTGCTCGGTATTGGACTAACAGTATGCTTAAGATGCATAACTTCCAATTTGTTCTTAGTTGCAAAATTCCGAAACAAGCGAATGCGAAGCTCGAATCAAACAATCGATGCAGGTCTTGAATTTACTAGGAACTTACCCGATTACAACGTCGGGTGCTTCTTGAGCTCCTTCGAGTGGCGTGGTTGACCACGACCTCGACCATCGATGGCGGTGCTCCTCCGGATTGACCGGTAGCTTGAGAAGTTCCTTGATGGTTGCCTTGTCTTGGTGTCTTGGTGGTGTATTCCCAAGGTTGAAGCGCCTTTGGGTGATAGTCCCATTCTGCGGATATCGGTTGGCGAAATGCCACTGGCGACGGCGAGTAAAGCAAACTCGTTGTATTACGTGGGTTGCTTCTTTGGATTGGGGTTGGTAGTGCGGGGTTGCGAAAGTTACGAGCAATCTGGCGAGGTCTTGAAGTTAGTGCGGGTGGTGCGCGACTGCGTGGTGGAAAACGGCTAAAGCTGCGGTGGAATCATTCTTGCCCTCGGTGGGGTTGGTGACTTCCTTCTTTGAGCCATTCTGCGCTACGATGATCTTCCAATTCCTTGCGCTTATCCTCTAGAATCAAAGCCTTGTTGATTAATTCTTGAAAATCGGGAAAGGTGTGGGCGATCAAGTTGACTTGAAGTCCGGTGTTCAATCCTTTGAAAACGACTACGACGAGCCTTGTCGGTGGCGACATCTTCTGCAACATATCGAGCAAGTTGAGAGAACTTGTTGAGGTAATCGATCATCGACATTCCTCCTTGCTTGAGAGCACGAATTCATCCTTCTTTAGATCCATGATTCCTTACGGTACATGATATCTTGGCGGCGCTTGTGAACTCTTCCCAAGTAATATCTTGCGGCGTTCCATGCGCGCAAGCACAAAGTTTTCCCACCATTCGGCGGCAATGCCTTCCATCCGTGAGAGGCGAGAACTTTTCATGATTGCCGCATTGAGTGATCAGCAATTTTCTCTCAATAACACGAAGCCAATCATCGCCTTCTCTTGGTGAGACATGCCCGAAAAAGGTTGGTGGGCGGGTCCTCATAAACTCCGCCAACTTGGATGATCCATTGTGACCATGAGCAACCTGGGCTCCATTGTGATCTTGATTGTTGTTGCTCGTTATTCATAGCTTGCATCGATTCATCATGGTGTACATCACCGGGTTTGGTGTCATGAATGCTCCAAAATTCGCAGATCAGCGAAGGTGCTTGTGGTGGAACCGCCTCTGCGGATTTGTTCTGTCCTTCGATCTTCGGAGTATCGTAACCACTTGCGCAGACTTGACGATCCGAACCATCTGGTGAATCTCAAGGGTTAGATAAGGTAGCAAGACGAGATAAGTTGTAGAACTAAGCGGGTAGGTAAAACCCAACAACATATTTTAAGAAAGCTCAATCAAACTCTTATATTGATTAAGATAATAGTATGGCTTGCAACAAATGCCTAAGGGCCTTTGCGGCTCATACTTGCACACAAAAATAAGGACGAACTTAAGCACACAAAACTACAGCCTAAAGGGCGACTCAAGACATAAAGCGGCTAAGCACGAAACAACGCGAACAGACTACTCAATCAAATAGCCTCCGCACCTTGGCGGTGCTCCCGCCGAGACACGAAAGTGGTGGCATCCTCGCAACCGATCCCGATGTCCCGGATGGTGCAATAGGGCAGTGTGTCCACAGTGCAGTCTTCTTTGGTTCTGCGCCTCTGCTTGGCTCTTCTTGTTCAAAGGTCCATCGACTTCTTCAGGTCTTCCTCTTCAGTGTCTTCTTCGTGTCGTCCATAAAGAGTTTCTTCTAATATGGCGATCCTTTCTTCAGCTCTCTGAAGAGTCTCATAGGTACACTCCAGCTCTGTGGCGGCTAACTCCAACGATTCTTCTGAGCGAGCAACGGCGAATCGGGCGAGATGCACGCGGTGGCGTTGTCTTCTCCTCCGTGAGACGGAAAACGTGCGGCAAGATCCACGTCGGAAGTGCGGGGATGATAACGAAAACTGCGTGTCACGAAGCTCTCGAGTAGATGTTGCAGATCCTCAGGATGGCAAGGCGTGAAGACTCCTGGATTGCTTCAATCCAAATACTCCTTCGAGCTGAGATGTTCAATGGTTTACTCGCCTTGGTGTTCTGCCTGGCGTAGATGGTCAAATGGCAGATTACTCCACGATCTCGGCCGTTCACAATCCAAGCACTGCCACGGTACAATGGACGATCGAACCCTCCAAGTACTTGTAGCAACTTCCAAAGCTCGGCGGCAAGTCCTCCCTTGCGCTCTCCATAACTCAAGACGAGGCATCCGTCAAGATGGACAAGGATATGAAAACAACTTTAAAGCAGCGGGAGATAGAGAATTTCAGCAGTAGTTGAGTCAAGAGAGACATGAGATGAGTTAAAGAGTTCAATTAATCTTGCAAGTTAATTTTGCTTTAGAAAATAGTTTGGACTCACTAAGAACGGCCAATCTAACTAGGGTCAAGACCTCTGATCAAGATGGCTCGATACCACCTCTGTCGGGACCCAAATATGCAAATCTGGACCCTCTGTGTATTCTGCACTAGTCCAGGATCACGCTAGTACACACAAGTCAACATTGATGAAATATCACATCCATACAACGAATATAAGAATAAACGAGTACCTTTGAATAACAATTAACCTGTTGGGACCTTACGGTCGAGTTTTACATTTATTAAGCCATGCAAGGCTGACAATAAAGAAATAAACTGCAGCGGAAACGAAATAAACTCCGGTGGCTCCCATCAATTTACCACAGTAACCGATCGATCAAGACCCTAACGCTCAACCTTCGTAGAATTCCTCTTCAAAAGCGGTGACGACTCCTCCACTACATTGATTTGTTTAGCAAGAGTGAGTACACACCGTACTCGCAAGTCATACCACGTAATGCAATTTATAGATGATGGCTTATTCCAAAGGAATGGCTTCTGTGGTTGTTTTGCAGAAATGCAACATTTGCAATTGAATACAAATAATAGATTGAAAGCATAATTCAAAACAAATAGACAATAATAAGTTAACAATTGATTTCACAAAGGACACACAGTCTAATCAAGTTCTTTCACACAACTGAACAAGTTATCTCACACAGCTGACCCTTCCCAATTGTTTTATGAAAATCTACCCCTCGTGTGAAATTCCCGAGCATGTCCATAACCGAGGACGCGGCTATTCGAATAGATTGGTTTAAACACTCTGCAGAGGTTGTACACTTTACCCACACGATGAAACCAACCGGATCAGAGTTGATCACAACAAAACCTTTCGAGACTTCATCTCAAACAATGACACTCTGGTGTGCTTTATCGCCGTCCAATTTGTACACACAACCCTTGGAGCGACACACACCATTGGGCGAGGATGCAATAACCATCCGCGATGTGACATATCACACCTCCGACCCATCACATAGCTTAAATACAACCTGAGTTGTCAATGTCAAGACTCCATAACTTACTAAGTCAGGCCCAGCCCATACTAGGCATGTGGTCGTACAGTAAGGCCCAGTTCAATGGCGCACAAAGTTAAGTCCTTAATTGACCAAGGCAAGACTTCCAGTTTTAACCCAAATCACAAAGTTTAATAAGCACACACTCCACCATTCACACGAATCCACCACTTGCCTCGGTCTAAATCTTTTCCCACCCTGTTGATAAGTGCAACACATGCCATCAACGAGTAATAGCACACACAGACACACAGATTCATCACACAGTTCTATAATCACTTAGTCAAGTTTATAATTGCAACTCTCACATGGAATGATGACTCGTGGCATGGCTAAGCAGTCTAATCGTATCTAACCAACCCACGTTGGTGTTACGATAATACCAACTAATTATTAACCAACCTAGGGTGATAAAAGATCATGGTATACAATAGACAAGGTGGCATAACAATTTGGATTAATAACTACACCCAAAAGCATTTAAATAAATACTTGAAATAGAATGCAATACATTGAAACAAAGTATTTTGAAAACTGGGTTCAAAATGATCAAAGGTATAACTTGCCTTGGAATAGATCTAGATATTGGTCTTGGTCTTGAGGTGCTCCTTCTTCTGCAAAATTCCCCGAAGTATCGACGTCTACTCGCAAACGAGACAAAAGAAACAAAACAAATAAATAACAGAGGCAAAACAAACTCCAAAAATCAAATAAAATTCATAAATAAATAGATCTGAATTTTATATGAATTTACAAATTTGAATGGGCTCAATCGGAGTTCGGATGCAAAAGATATGGGCTTTGGAAGATTGGAAAAATCAATTAAACCCTAAATTGGATTTTCTCGAATTTCCCGAATTATTTTTATAAAGGAAAATCGGATTATTGCGCAATGCTTGCGTCAGCCGAGAATTTCCGGAAAAAGAATTATAATTAAAAGAATTACGACATGTGGGACCCATCGTCGAGTCTCGAGTTCACGATGGACCGAGTGCACCGAACCGAGGAGATCTGCGCGATGGATCAAGCCACGACGCTGCGTGTCTTGGCGTGATCTGGCGCCACGCGCACGCCACACCAAAGACGTCGACGCACGGGCCGAGCCGGCGATAACTTGGCGATGGCGCTCGGGACCGATGGTCACCGTGACGGCGGCTCTTCGCCGCGGTGAGTGGTACCAACGTAGAGGAGGTTAATGCGCACACATAGGCACCGGTTTGAGCACACAGGGTTGACGGAGATGGCCGTGGCGAGGAAGAAGCGGCGAGAGAGCTCGAGTTTTGTCGGACGGCGCTCCGGCGATGCTCGGCGACGAGAAGGTGCGCACAAGGTAGCATGTGACTTGCGATCACAATGGTGCGATCGGTGGAGCAAGGCGGCAGCGGCAATGGCGCAATCCACCGGAGAAGAAGTTCGTAAAACCCTAAAACTTGGAATGCGGCGGCGCTAGAGCGATCGGCGATGGGAGTGGCGGATTAGGGTTGCGGAGGTCCAGCGGTGCTAGGGGAGTATTTATAGGCTCGAGACGCCGAGATTTGAAACCCCAAATCGGGTCCAAACGGCCGGGTTTTTGAATTCAAAGATTTTGGAGATTGAAACCGATTCGAGGTTTGATTTGGTTTGGAACGGATAAGGAATAACCGGAGACATGATTTGGTGGGGTCGGCACGAAGAATCGAACGAATACGCATTTGTCGGACGCGGCCGAGCTCCAAAGAATGGCGAGAAGGCGCGCGCGAGGAAGAAGAAAGCGGCGGAGAGACGACGACTTCGGTCGCGGTCCCACTGGCAACAAGCAGCGAGGCGCGGCGAGCGGCGTCGATGGTGATCCAACGGCGCGAGCGGCGGCGAGCGAGCGAGCGAGATCAATCGGCGAAGCCACGCGGCGACAATCCAACGGGCAAGGCGGCGCAAACGCGGCGGCGGCAATGCGGCGATGTTGATCCAACGGTGGGATTGAGCGGTGCCGAATAGTCTTTGAGCTTGGCCCGATCTTCTTCGAAGGATTTAAAATAGGTTTTCTTTTAAATAAATCCAGAAAATGCAAATAGCAATTAGAAAATAGCAAATGACTTTGGAAAAATTCCAGAAAATTCTATAAAATATATCCAAGCATATAGAATCTAAATAAAATAGTTTTGACAATTGTTGATGTTGGGATTAAGCACATTAAATCAGTTTGTCCTTAAAGTCCATATTAAGCTTTTTAATTTAATATTCAATTAAATCCAAATGATGAATTTTCTTGCTACCATTATTTAAAAGATTTTCAAGCTCTGAAAATAGGGATGTTACACCATCCCACGTAGTAGGCGCTAATCCTTCGGTGCATACCCTATTCCACCAAATGATGGCAAAGTTTTTAAATTCACTTGTGGCTTGCCTAACTCTATGCACTTCGGGAACTAAGTGAGCATTCAATTTACATTCTACCGTCATCTCCCAATCTAGATATATTTCAAAGATCATAAGCACCCGCAAAGATGGTATAGAGAACTTAACTTTTGCATATGGATCATCATTAACACGTGCATTATGTTGCTGAACATTATTACCTCTCATACCTTGACGGTTGAAGTTCGGTCGGTTCCGTTGTCGTGCATCAAAGGCGTCGTGGTCGTGCATCTCATTATCATTATCAAACTCATGGTCATGAGCTGCACCATGAGGTTCCACACGACCAACGTTTGGTGGTCGGTTCACCATTCTTTCGAGGCGTGTAGTGAGCGCCACAATACTATCGTTGATTGAGCGTTGTAATGTGATCGTGGTAGCTTGAAGCTTCCTGTCGATGTCCTCATTAACGGTAGTGCGTTGTTCATCCAATAGCGTCATGAGCTCTTCCCTCAAAACACTCTCTTGCGCATCCAATCCTTCACCTGACATGGTTAGTAGGAGACAAAAGACAACACAAAAGTATTATCCCTATCACTATTAGGTGGTCGGAGGGTGGAATCACACACTCTCAAGCGTCTTACCAAGCACTTATGAGTTTCTTACCAAATTGCAGCAGGTGGTCTAATCGGCGAAGGTGGGATGTACGATCACGGCGGAGGCGAATGCGAGCATCCAATCTGAGGGTCGAAAGTATGTGGAGCTCGGACAGGCAATGTTTAGTAGCAAAGGAATAGCAATAATGAAATCAGATTAGCAAAGCTGAACCAAAGCCCACAGTACTCGTCACAGTTGCTGGTCTAAAAGTGCCCCTAGCCCTAGTACAATACTGATCGAAACAAGGGCTCGATACAAAGGAGTCCAAAGGATGCAAGGCTGGAACTGGTTGTAGACCAACTAGGGGTGGTCGAATTGCTTCTTCTTCTTTTCTTTTGCACTTTTTGCTTCTTTTCTTTTCTTTTGCACTTTTTTTGCTTCTTTTCTTTTGCACTTTTTGCTTCCTCTTTTTTTTTTTGCAAACATGACCCAAGCCCAAAATTCTTCTGTTACCTTTTCTGGATCCGATGAGGTGATTGGGTCACAAACTTTTTCCGGAGAGCCGGGGTAAATAGGTAATTAAAAGATACTCTCTCTCTCTCTCTCTCTGAACTTGCGCTAGTTCTGTTGCGGCTACGGAATCCGACCAGGGGATCGAATCCGACCAGGTGGTAGTTCCTGAGTGGATGGTAGAATGGATGTTGCTCGAAGAGGTGGTCGGATCCGAGTAGATGTTCGATTCCGACCAGATGGTAAATCCCGAGCGGGTGGTCGAATGGGTGTCGCTCGAAAAAGGAGGTCGTGCGTCCAGGATGGATGGTGGCACGGCGGGCGATGGTGGTGACTAGAGACCAAGAGTGCTACTCTAAACCAGCAACAAAGACACCGACGATGGACTCAAACTCAACAATGCAAAAACTGAAAACAAAATTGCGAAAGGCACAAAGTGGTTTGGACAGCGGAATAATTACGATCTAAAACTTTTTGTAGGGCAGTTTTTCTGGACTCTAGGTGAGGGAACACAACTAACAAAAGGGGATAAACAAAATTACCTAACGGGCAACCTTTGCTCTGATACCACTTGATGAGTCACGGCGGCCCGATCTTCCGATAGGTTCGATTTGGTTCGTCGTGAGGACGTTGACGCTTTGAGGCTTCCGACCAACAGATCGTCACCTCGCAATTCGCTACACCCGCACGCCTGTCGTTATCGACCACGCTTGCACGCGATCGACCTTACCACGAAGGTTATTGTTCCTGCAAGCAATCGAAACAACTCACAAGAACAAGGTAGATGCAATCTGAATTGTATTGCGGATATGGATGAAGTTTACAGGTGGGGTTCCTCAAACCGATAATCAAAAGCGCAATTGGCGAGAATAATCTAAGAAAACCCGCCTCTAAACTATGGCGGCTCTTGTATATATAGGGAACGTGAGGAGGTCGACCTAGGGTTGTGCGGTAGTGGGATGAAGCGTACACAACCCGAACTCCGACCTCGTTACGTTTACAAAGTCTTATTAGTTTCCAAACGGTGACGCACACCTTGTGTTGAGTATTTACGTCGAAGATCCGTCGTAGGATGGTCCTAGGGTGGCCTTGAGGAGTCCATGCTATCTTTGGTCGTAGATTGTGTCCAACGAGTACTGTGCTCGCTTTTCTGGTCGTAGATTGCTCCAATAGAATCAACTAGTCGTAGGTCTTCTTGTAGTGGTCGTAGATCTTCTTGCAGTGGTCGTAGACCTTCTTGAACTGGTCGTAGTCCTAGATTCCTGAGTACAATTAAATCATCTCCATTAGGCAGCATCATAGAGTTCTCAAATAATACACTCAGCCCTAGAAACGACTTTACCTGATCGATTAAGTGACGTGCTCTAGCTCTTGTCATAGGACCGTGTAGTTCAGCACCCAGATCTGGAGGGTCTTGTGTCGTGCGTGTATCCGAAGGAGGGATGTCCTCATCACGTTAGAAACACAAACGAACTTCTTGACGATCGATCACCCTCATACTCAGAGCTACCATAGCAAGGAAAGCACCTCCTTTGACCATGTTGATACCGCTATTTCAATTATTTTACTATGTTTTGTAAAATCTATGATGCATGCGTATATGTTTGGTTAAAATTACTATATTTGTGGGTAACATTAGTTAAATTTCATATTAAATACTGGAATCCTCCTTGTGAATGTCATCCTTACTGTTGTAGCCATTAGGATATGGTTTTGGCAGTAACCAATGTCAATTTGGGTAGTTTGATTACACACATCAAATAGATGCTTAGTCGGGCTCTAGTTTTGCTAAATTTGAACATTTGATGGAAATTGAATATGGATTTTGGAGGATTTGAAATGTTGGTCCAGAGGGGTTACCTCTGTTAATTTGTATAAAAATGAAAATGAAAAACTTACTCTTTGACACGGGCGAGTTATATTATGAACTGATGAACGTGAGAGGTGTATCTTGCGTGTAGATAGGGGGAGGTCCTCGCCCTGGTCAATTAAGGACCGAACACCAGTGTATCCAATCTAAGCGTAAGCGTACAACCCCATGGTTGAACTGGGGCAGTTTGAGTTAATTAAGTTATCTAGGTCTAGCTTTGCATGTTGGTAGGCCGCAGTAGTACAAGCATATCCAGGTAGATTTGCTTGAAGGGGCTCCCTTTGCCAAGGTGTCGGGACCAAAGCTTGGTGATACAACAGGGAATGCCTCACTGAGACAGGGGTACCTAGCTGAAGTGAGGGTGTTTCATTCGATGAGCTAGTGCAAGGTTAGGACTAGGTTATGTAAGGCTTCGTTAAGAAGTCTAGACTGCTTACTAACATGTTGTGAACGGTGGTGTCAATGGATGCCAAACAAACTAGAGAGCTTGTATCGTGTGGATAAAGTTGTACACCTTTACGGAGTGTAAATTTATTTAAATATCCATGCTTGCGGTCATGAGAATGCTAAGTGTCGTTTCACCAGGTATAATGTCTACTTTTGCAAAAATAGTCTTGTTGGAAGAATGTTGGGATGGTTTTGTTGTTGTTAACATGAGTGTCATGTCTATGACTAAGAATGAAATGATAATCACAACCGAGGAGGGTTGTCAATTTACTATTGTTATGTTTCATACTTGTTATTTCATTACATTTCAACTGTTCTTCCAAATTTCCGTTGCAAATTATTACATATGGACATTGCAAATTAAACTTGCTTAATGCTTAAAATAACTTGTAGATTAGAGCCTCATCCTTTGATAGCCTTGTATTTATATTATGTTGTGATATACTACAAGTCTTGTCGGGTGCAAATTGTACTCAATCTTGCTTAAATTGTTGATCTATGTATGGGGATGAACCGATTCTGGACGACGTGTTCTTCGAGCCCGGTACTGGACGGTACGGTGATGCTAGAGTTTTGTCCTTGTCGGTTGTCTAAGGGTATGGATGCGCATACCGTTGGACTTTCGGGTTTTACTTACTATGCTTCCACTGTTATATTTGATACTTGAGCTTTAATTTGGCCAGCCGATCGTGTATTGTAAACTTGTTATGTAAACGCTTAAGTTTAATGTCCTATTTATTTCATGTTGTGTGTATAAATTATATGGATGCAATTATCAATGTTGTGGATATATGTACTAACCACTGATGATGGGACTAGTACGGTACACACACAAGGGCTTCGGATATTCGATACCCAGGGTTCGACAGACCAGTCGATGGTTGGCTATCTGACCGCCAATGAAGGTGTGGTCAGACCGGTACGGTGTCCTATTCCCAGTGAGTAGGTTTTTAGGTTTTGAGTTTTTTGTTTGGTTCTAGGATTTCTGGATTGATCCATATAGGTTGCATATTGCATATTTGGACTAATATTAGTCAAGTTGTGAAGAACTTATGTCCAACAAATAATTGCTTGGTCTATTTCTGTGCAGATAGCTTGGAGTCAACTATGATCATATTTCTGTGCAGATAGCTTGGAGTCAACTATGATCAATGACAAGGAGGACCGAGACTTGGTTGGGAGAACCAAGGTCTAGAATGGTCATGAATGTCAGGTGAAATGGTTGGGCTCAAGCAAGGTGTGAGATGGACAAGAATCATAGAAGGTAAAGTTGATCAAGGATCTTGTGAGGCAAAGTGGTGCAAGTGGTGCACTAAGTGAATTGGGTACATTGCCCGTGAGGACGGTCCGGTGGCATCTGGATGCGTGAGAGACTTGGTGCGGCTCGCGGTTGATGTTGCCATGGAAGAAGACGACGGTGCTTCGGGTGATTCTGTGGGAGGGAGGGAGAAAGAAGGTGAGCGCTAGACACGGTGCCAAGGCTGGAGCTCACTCGATTGGTCAGCGCGACGTGGTGAAGCGGGGCGACATAGTCGGCTTGGTCGATGGAGAGATAGAAGACGGGGCAGGCGGTGGTGATTCTGCGGGAAAGGTGAATGAATGAGGTGAGCACAAGATAGTGGGGAAGAAGGTGGGCCCGAAATGCCAAGACGAAGCGACAGGGGCTTACGTGAGCAGCCGGAGTGGCTTGGTGAGAACGGCGGCAGCCGAAACAGAGGTCAGAAGCTCCGAGTGCTCTTCTCGCTTCTAGCACACACGGGAGAAGGAGTGGAGGATGATGCAGAGGTGAAGGCGAGCTCTGTGCGCAGCTCACCCCGGCCTTAAAGGGGCAGGGAGCCGAGTGATAGCGGCCGGGCTGAAGCGGTGATGCGGGCAGCAGGACGTGGTGTCGGCGGTGATGGGCTACGCAACAGTGGTGACGTGGGCACGTGGCTTCGGCGAGCGTAGAGGCCGAGGGGGAAGGAGAAGGCCTAGCTGCTGGGCCAGCTTGGTCGGGAGGAGGAAGGGAGGTCGGACGCGACTGGGTCAGAAGGAAATGAAAAGAGAAAGGGGTCGGCCTGGGAAAAATTAAAAGAAGAGAATAACGGAAAAGAAAAGGGAAGATGGGCTGGGTTGGTTGGGATTTTAGCCCAAACTAAATTTATGGCTTTAAATCATTTTCTATTTCCTTTGCTTTTAAATTCAAATTCCCATCCATACTTTTGATTTGGTGATTCAATTTCAAATATCAATTCGATTTAATTTCAAATTTCTTGACTTTAACCAATTTGCAGTTTAATAATTGATTTTGAGAGTTTCGAAATATGTCAAAACTCCAAATAACTCTCCAAAAATTCAAATAGGCCATCGTTGCATAATTTTTTTTAAAAAAATCCCACATTTTCCCTCTCGGGATTTTTTAATACAAAAATTAGGGTGTTAGAATTATGAATCTCAGTAACTTTTTCGGCCTATTTACTGCCATTGTATACCGATTCTGACCGAGTTAGTCTGAACTAAAAGGAGGTGATTATTCCCAACGTCCAGTTGGCCAATTGGTCTCCTTTCAGTTCTGCAGCTGCGAACGGGATGAAGTCGGCACGGATGATAGCAGGACAACGCGGACGACTTGCAAGACGACTCGCGACCTAGGACACTTGTGTCCTCTTGTGACGAAGAACAAAACGACAGCGCCCTTTTAGCTCACTCTTGCTGCGGCACTGGCGTCGCTCGGGGAGCAGAAACTGACCACCCTGCCTGCTTGACTCCGAGGAGACTCGCGCAGAGCTTCTCCGCCATTTCTCCGTCAGTGTCACGCAGGAAAGCACTAAGCAGTAGCGAGTAGCAACGACGAAGCAGGCTTTGTTCAGAATCAGATCGAGCCAGCCGAGCAAGCGACTGCATGAAAGGGAACAAAAGAAAACATCGGAGGAAAGAATAGTAAAGCTGATATGGACGCGACTACGAGCCAGTTTGAATGGAATTTTTATTCACTTTGATTTATTTTTGTGTTTCCTCTCCCCTTCGAGAGCTCGATTTATCATGCGAAAGCGAAAGGCGACTAGTTTCCATGGACAGATCGATGCATGCCGTTTGCTATAGACTAGTACATCAGTCTTTGGCGGCACTATAAATTCTCTCCGTTTTTTCGGTTGTTTTTTACATCGTAGTAAAAGATATTGGAATGGAGGTAATACTATTCTCGTCCTTCCATTGGTTGGCACTTTCGGGGAGACCAAGACGGCCACGTATAGTGAGTCGGCAAACCGGTAAATTTTGGTAAGGCTTGCAAAAAACTACACATGAATTACATCACACTTTTATGCCTACATAGATTGACCTTACCGTACTTGCAGCTGGCTTAATTATCTTTATAGGATAAGCTCAATAACCCCCACCCCAACATGCATGTTCGGTCTTCAGTTTCAAGATGCCCATAAGATTCACACGGCCAACGCCGAAACCGAAGCGAAACCCGTCGGATCCAGCGGCGAAACCACCAAACCGACCGGCCAAATAAGCAAAGGCAGCTTCTCGGAACAAGAACCAGCCTGCAACGCCGACGACCGGGTCGATGATGCAGCGTGGGTAACGTCAGCGCCGCGCGCACTCCCCGTCCTGCACGCGTCCGGGAGCGAGCGGTCTCCGCTAATTAACGGAAAGCCCGCGGCCATGGCCGCCGTTACGGCCGAAGCCAGGACCCATCAGCTTATTCTGACAGCGAAGTTGCCTGATGGATGTTACTGCTATTACGTGGGCTGCGGACAAATTAAGCTGTCGTGCGTGCGATGGTGCTAAGTAAAACTTGCGAGTCGTGAGCACCCTACGGCTCAATAAGGACAACCAAATCAATATCAGCACGTGCGTTTTCACGATCATGTGCCATGAGTTGTCTCTCTTACCTAGCATACCGTGTACGTATATCAACTGCTACTCCTGGTCTTCGTGGGAGATTTTATTCGCTGTGACCACCGACCGTGTTAAACTTTCCAAGAAAATGCCTACTGTAAAGAGAGAGGAAACAAAAATAGGGATTCCACGGTCCGATAAGCATATGCCTTGAGTAGATCTCAATAGCAGGCGGTGTACTCCGGCGAGCCACCGTTGTAGTTCAAGGCGCAGGCGCTGCTGTCGGCGACGATTCTTGGGCTCCTCTTGCTAACTTTTGCAGCGGACTTGGGTGCTTAGGTGGTCATTGTTGTTATGGTGCTTATGCGATGTCTCTATATATCGATCCTTGTTGAGTTGGTGGTGTTATATTCCCTTCTATTAATGGGATAAGACATAACTCCTACCTTGTTTATTTTTTAAAAAAATATTGCAGCGGACGTTAGTAGAAAAGGATTGTTGGAATGTGTTTTTTTTTTTTTGCATAAGGAGATGGCAATGGTTTCATTGACTCCAAGAGAGAGGTAGTATAGTTGGGTAGCACAGCATGTGAACCCCAAATTTTGCTCTGTACTTCGTCATGACGACGTTAACGTCGCATCTGGGAAACTTCCATTTGACCAAAACTTGATAAATATACCAGCCAAAGAGTTTCATTAGTCCTCTCCTCTCTCTCTCTCTCTCTCGTGCGCGCGCGCGCGCACTCTTCTGAAAGCTCACAGATCATTGCACCCATTCACTTAGCTTGTAACAACATGCGAGTACCGGAGTACCACGTACGGTAACCAGCGTCTCTCCATGGCCTCAACCTCACAGCCTACCACAATGTATCTCTCTCTCTCTCTCTCTCTCTCTCTCTCTCTCTCTCTCTCTCTCTCTCTCTCTCTCTCTGTTCTCTCAAAATATTAAGATCCTCTCCTCTCTCTCTCCCTCTGTGTAAGCGTATGCATACTCTAGCTTCTTCTGAGCTTCCTTTAGTTTGTTCATGTCATGTCAGGCCCAGAGATGCGTTCCTTTTCCCGTGTCGCTAGCTATTACATAGGGTGATTCCTAGCTACTTTCCTGGTTCTCTAAATAAAAATGTATACCAGTAGTAAAATTTGGAAGTGGCTTACAACTACTGAAAATCAATGTCATTAACTAATAGGGATGTGTCTATGTAAACTTGGGTATGTTAATTTCATAGCTTGATCAGACAATTAAGGAGTAGATATATGTATGTATATCTACACACGCATGATCACTAGTTAATAGTTTTAATTTTTATATTAAAAAACCACCGTATCCTGCAGTTTTTGTATGCATACCAAATGACTGTGAATGATTAACTTTGGTTTTTATGCAATTGGTAAACACTTTCTTGAATTTTTTTTCTGCTCCTCTATTCTCCAAGTGGGTGTGTGGTAGAAGGAAGATTGAAACGGAAGACAGAAGGAAGGTGGATAAGAAGTAGTATTTATATCATAGCTATCCATCCAGCTTGTTTTGAAGTTTGCCTTGGTCCAAATTGTTTTTAGGGTTAATTGGTATGGCTTTGTCCTCATCATTATTTTTCAGATTTTATATATATATGGGCCAGCACATGGAGTTATGGTCGACATAAATCCAGATATGTTCATGTATGAATGATGCATGTGTTATTTCCCAAGCCGGCCGGCCTATTAAAACGAAATTGTCCCTTTCATAGTCATAGGGCATCATCATTCACGCACACGTCTTGCTGCAAATAGGTTACGTTGGTTCTTCTAGTTTGCCAATTATTGTTTTTTACATGTAGATGATTGAATGAATATATCCTCACCCTAAAACGTCTGTAGAAAGCGTCTAAACGGGAGGTTTATGTCATATGTACACGAGATGCATATTCGCACAAAAGAATCGACATCTAATTTGGGTTTCGCTAAACTTGATATCTATTCAGAGGAAGCGGAGGAGAGAGAAATCAAGACGATGATCAGGAGGAGCAGGCGACGTCGACGGGCGGCAGCGGCAGGCAGCTAGAGATGCCTGAGGATGGGTACGAGTGGAAGAAGTACGGCCAGAAGTTCATCAAAAGCATCCAGAAAATCAGGTAGTACATACATCCATATATCGACCTGTTCATGAATCCGCCACACGCATGCATTCGTACATGTCTAGGCCGTCATTACTAATCACACCATCAGTGTCGACCTCCCTCCCCGTGCATCAACTCTTTCGATCAGGTCGATCGATCGATGTGACGGCCGCTGATCAAATTAGTTAACTGAGTTGCTCTTTCCGAATTACTGCATATATGCACTGGGCTTGTTGGTAGGGTTTGGTAATTACGTACCCACGAGAATATTTTATGTAGTGACCTGTATTAATTCTTTAGAAGAGCCGTGCATGTCGACGAAATCATCGGCCTGATTGTCAGACTGGATGGCCGTGCGTACTACGTACGTGCGCGCACGCGCATGCAGGAGCTACTTCCGGTGCCGGGACAAGCGGTGCGGCGCCAAGAAGAAGGTGGAGTGGCACCCGCGCGACCCTGGGAGCAGCCTCCGCGTCGTCTACGAAGGCGCGCACCGGCACGGATCCCCGTCCGGCCAGGGAGGAGGCGACGGCGACGGCGACGGCGACGGCAACCAGTACGACCTCAGCGTCCAGTTCTTCGGCGGGCCCCGCACGCAGTGACTAGATCGATCGATCTGCAGGATGAGACGCATTAGTTCCATGCATCTTCATTTAGTTGCGCATCTGTCACCGGAGTAATCAGATGGTTAATTTGCAAGTTGCAGTGCCAGTTGAAGGCTTGCGCCGGTGCAAGCAACGTGATCCATGTTGCATGGCATTATGGCAATAATTATTAATTGCTGCTCGGCGCTGTTAAGACACTAGGCACTGGTACTAGCTAGCTGGTAGTAGAAGTAGTCCAGTGCGATGCATGCACGGCAGAATTGACGATTAGTACTAGCTGATGTAGAGTAAATATTAATAACTTTGATCGTCTGCTATATATGCATGGTTTGGATATATGGAAATGATATAAGTAAATTTGTCGTGAAAAATACTTTTATAATATTTCGCTTTTTATGAATATACGAAGCTAAAGTGGGACGGTCACATTAGTATCTTAATGATTTTAAAAAGTCGAAAACGTCATTCCATTAACTTTTATTTAAAATTCGGCTAAAAACCGTATCAAAGTAGGGTGAGGTTTATTTGCATGTGCTCGTGTGTGCAAGGAATTGAACCTTGCATGCCAATCACTAATTTTTTCGACGGGGCGGTAGGAAAATTCCCAGGCCAAATATATTAAGAAGGGGAGAACAAGTTCTAGTACAAGAAAAGAGATAAAGCTCTCTGAAAAAAAAAACAGTCGTGCTAAGGTATGACCGACATGTTACATATAGGAGATTAAATAACTGAAACACATCCGACAGCCTTCCATGAGAAGAACTCCTCCTTGATACTCCAGAGAGTACATCGGTCGCAGATCCGCAGCTTGACAGGCCGTTTGAGGTCGCAGGTCGCAGGCCAATTACTAATACCTCTGTGCCACAAGGTCTAAGCCACAAACGATTTGATCCACCATAGCAGAGTCGCCATCCACCATAGCAGAGTCGCCTTGGTGCTATAAAAAATTAAGTAGAAGTAGAAGCGCATCTTGCCTATTAGCGTGTCGGCCAGAGTTAGGTTTGAGGATCATCGGTACCAGACTCGGCAGGTTTCACCGGTCTCCGTCACCAAGTTGTTTCTTTTCTTCTTCTTTTTCTTTTTCTCTTTCTCTCTCTCTCCTTTTTAAAAGGAACTTGTTTCTAGATAGCTTCGGCACTGAGATAATTAAGGCTAGCTAGTATGCTGTTTTTGTCTCTTAAGAGTGGTAAGGCTACTTGAATTGACCGGCCTAACATTTAATTATTGGCACATATAAAGTTCATTTTCTCCTCAAATAAAAGCTCCAATGAGAAGCCTCAACGAGTGTCGGACCCGGATTTCGTAAATCCGAATCCTCTGTGAAATAATGTGCTATTCTCTGAATCAGTAAGTAACACTCACATGTACATTACTTATTCATCTCATACAAGTGTGAAATAAGACCAACACATATATTACAAGCAACAGGGTAACATAGACCACGACGGGTCAAGTTTTTACAACAGGGCCGTCAAGCCAAATATATTACATCACAAAAGTCTATAGCTACAGCGGAAGCAAAAGGGGATGGGGCTCGTCTGATGAGGACATCCCTCCTTCGGATACACGTACTACACAAGACCCTCCAGATTTGAGTGTTGGACTACAAGGTCCTATGACAAGAGCTAGAGCACGTGACTTAATCTATCAGGTAAAATCGTTTCTAGGGCTGAGTGTATTATTTGAGAACTCTATGATGCTGCCTAATGGAGATGATTTACTTGTACTCAGAAATCTAGGATTACGACCACTTCAAGAAGGCCTACGACCAGTTCAAGAAGGTCTACGACCACTTCAAGAAGACCTACGACTAGTTCAAGAAGGTCCACGACCCGATTCCGCAGGCCTCGACCACTTCAAGAAGGCCTACGACCGGATGACTCGTTGGGAGCACTCTACGACCGAGAGGCGAGCACGATACTCGTTGGACACAATCTATGACCAAAGATAGTATGGACTCCTCAAGACCACCCTAGGACCGATCCTACGACTAGATCTTCAACCGTAAATACGCGACACAAGGTGCTTGCGTCACCGTTTCGAAACTAATAAGACTTTGTAAGCGTGGCGAGATCGGAGTCCAGTTGTGTACGCCTCATCCCACTACCGCACTACCTAGGTCGACCTCCTCACGTCCCCTATATATATCGATGTCGTCGTAGTTTAGAGGCGGGTTTTTCTTAGATTATTACGCCAATTGCGGTTTAGCGATTATCGGTTTGAGGAACCCCACTTGTAAACTTCATCCATATCCGCAATACAATTGATTGCATCTACCTTGTTCTTGTGAGTTGCTTGATTGCTTGCGGGAACCATAACCTTCGTGGTAAGGTCGATCGCGTGCAAGCGTGGTCGATAACGACAGCGTCGCGGGTGTAGCGAATTGCGGTGACGATCATTGCTCGGAAGCCTCAAAGCGTCAACGTCCTCACGACGAACCAAATCGAACCTATCGGAAGATCGGGGCGCCGTGACTCATCAAGTGGTATCAGAGCTAAGGTTGCCCGTTAGGTAATTTCGTTTATCCCCTTTTTTGTGAGTTTTGTTCCATCACCTAGAGTCCAGAAAATTTCCCTACAAAAAAAATTTAGATCGTAATTATTCCGCTGTCCAAACCACTTTGTGCCTTCGCAATTATGTTTTCAGTTTCGCGTTGTTGAATTCGAGTCCATCGTCGGAGTCTTTGCTGCTGGTCTAGTCGTCGTAATCTAGTTTTTAGCGTCGAGTCCTTGCTGTGTCGATCATCTAGACACCCCCCCAATACGACCACAACACCACCCCCATACGACCACAACACCACCCCCATACGACCACCTACTCGGATTCGGCTTCTCCACCTGGTCGGAAACGAACGCCTGGTCGGATTCGACCAACTACTCGTGTCCGATAACCCTGTTTATTATCTTGTTGCTCTCGGACACCCCACCACCTGGTCGAAAACAATCGACTGGTCGGATTTTTTTTCCCATAGCTAAAGTTCAGAGAGAGAGAGTATCTTTTAATTACCTTTTTACCCCTGCTCTCCGGAAAAAGTTTGTGACCCATATATATCCATAGAACCAGAAAAGGGTTTTGAAGAGTTTTGAGGTAAGGTCACATTCGCAAAAAAAAAGGAAACCCTAGGTTGGGTTTTTGCAGTCCAAAAAAAAAAAAGAAAGAAAGATAGCAAAGAGTGCAAAAAAAAAAAAGAAAAGAAGAAGGAGTTGCTTTGTGATTTTGGATCCGATTGTGTTTGTGTCTACCCTATCCTTCCGTTTGCTCGAGCTAGTTCTAGGAACGCGTTTGGGCCAAAGAATCGTGACGGCATCTTGTGGACTTTTATTCAGCTTTGCTAATCTGATTTCATTATTGCTATTCCTTGCTACTAAACATTGCCTATCCGAGCTCCACATACTTTCGGCCCTCAGATTGGATTCTCGCATTCGCCTCCGCCGTGATCGTACATCCCACCTTCACCGATTAGACCACCTGCTGCAATTTGGTAAGAAACTCATAAGAGTTTGGTAAGACGCTTGAGAGTGTGTGATTCCACCCTCCGACCACCTAATAGTGATAGGGATAATACCTTTGTGTTGTCTTTTGTCTCCTACTAACCATGTCAGGTGAAGGATTGGATGCGCAAGAGTGTATTTTGAGGGAAGAGCTCATGACGCTATTGGATGAACAACGCACTACCGTTAATGAGGACATCGACAGGAAGCTTCAAGCTACCACGATCACATTACAACGTTCAATCAACGATAGTATTGCGGCGCTCACTACGCGCCGAAAGAATGGTGAATCGACCACCAAACGTTGGTCGTGTGGAACCTCATGGTGCAGCCCATGACCATGAGTTTGATAGTAATAATGAGATGCACGACCACGACGCCTTTGATGCACGACAACAGAACCGGCCGAACTTCAACAGTCAAGGTATGAGAGGTAACAATTTTCAGCAACATAATGCCCATGATGATCCATATGCTAAAGTCAAATTCACTATACCATCTTTTACGGGTGCTTATGATGCAGAAATATATCTAGATTGGGAGATGACGGTAGAACAAAAATTGAATGCTCACTTAGTTCCTGAAGTGCATAGAGTTAGGCAAGCCACAAGTGAATTTAAAAACTTTGCCATCATTTGGTGGAATAGGGTTTGCACCGAAGGATTAGCGCCTACTACGTGGGATGGTTTAAAGGTTGCTATGCGTAACAGATTTGTCCCACCTTCTTTTAAACGTGATTTGCGTAATAAATTGCAGCGCTTAAATCAAGGTAATAGATCCGTAGAAGAATATTATCAGGAGCTACAAATTAGCATGTTGCGTTGTGATATTATTGAGGATGAAGAAGCTGCAATAGCACGTTTTTATGGAGGATTAAGACGTGAAATTCAGGACATAGTGGATTACAAAGAATACGATAGTGTCCCTAGATTGTTCCAACTTGCATGTTTGGCAGAAAAAGAATTGCAGGGACGACAACAGAGGCCAAGGAACAATTTTGGGAGCATGTCTACACCACGACCAGTGCCGGGGCAAGCCAAAACACCCCCACTTTCAGCTACACGGTCTGCTGCCCCCTCCTCGAGTAGGGTGCGTTCAGCAGCACCTCCGACCACATCACAGGCACCCGAGGTAAGCAAACCTACTAGTGTACAGGCTCCAGCCAAGAGTTCTTCCTCGGTTGCTTCCACTGGTCGTACCACCGAGATTATTTGCCACCGTTGCAAGGGAATGAGACACGTCATGAAGGACTGCCCAAGTCAGCGAGCATACCTTGCCACTACAGACGGTGGATATGTAAGTACTAGTGATATTGAGGATGAATATGTACTTGCAGCTAACATTGCAGGTGGAGGAGACGAGACAGACAGTGATGCTGATGGTGTAGAGGAGCAAGTAGCTGCTGTTGACACCGAGTATCATATGAGCCTTGTTGCATAGCGAGTCTTTGGCGCACAAGTGGAGAGAGCGGAGCAAAATCAACGACATAACTTGTTTCAAACCAGATTTCTTGTGAAGGACCGAGCTGCAGAGTCATCGTTGATGGAGGGAGCTGCAACAACCTTGCAAGCTCCGAGATGGTCGAGAAGCTTGGCTTGACCACACAACCCCACCCACGTCCCTACTACATCCAATGGTTCAATTCGTGTGGTAAGTTAAAGGTAAACAAAGTTGTGAGCGTGCAATTTTCAGCTGGTAATTACAAAGATAGTTCTGACTTTGATATAGTACCGATGCAAGCCTGCTCTTTATTGCTCGGTAGGCGTTGGATATATGACAATGATGTTTTGCACCATGGTAGAGCTAATACCTACTCGTTCTTACACAAGGGCAAGAAGATTAAGTTATTGCCTTTGACACGGTGAGATTTTGAAAGATGAAGAAGAGCGCTAAAAATGAAAGAAACACCGATAAGCATGATTCTGAAAATCAGCAAGTAGCAAAACGTGTTTTCCCACCTAAAAGGGAGAAAGTGGCGTCTAGTCCTAAGTCTGAGGGGATTAAATTGAAGGGATGTGTTATGATTGCCACTAAATCTGAACTTGCTGAAATTTGTGATAATGAGTTGCCATGCTATGCTTTGATATGCAAAAATGCCTTATACTCGCTTGAGGATATAGCTAGCTCTTTGCCTCCTGCTTTGTTGCTAACCTTTGCGGGAGTATGTGGATGTATTCGGTGAGGTACCCGGGATTACCACCTATTCGAGGATAGAGCATCAAATTGATTTGATCCCAGGAGCGACTTTGCCAAACCGTGCTGCATATAGGACCAATCCAGAGGAGACTAAGGAAATTCAGCGACAAGTCCAAGATCTTCTGGACCGTGGGTACGTAAGAGAAAGCCTTAGTCCTTGTGTTGTTCCAGTTCTTTTGGTTCCTAAGAAAGACGGTAGTTGGCGTATGTGTGTTGATTGCAGAGCCATTAATAACATTACTATAAGGTATCGTCATCCTATCCCAAGGCTAGGCGACATGCTAGATGAATTGAGTGGTTCTATTATTTTCACAAAGATTGACTTGCGGAGTGGTTACCACAGTTAGAATGAAATTAGGAGATGAATGGAAAACGCTTTTAAAACTAAGTTCGGATTATATGAGTGGTTAGTGATGCCTTTCGGTCTAACTAATGCACCTAGTACTTTTATGCGTTTGATGAACGAGGTTTTACGTTCTTTCATTGGAAAATTTGTGGTGGTCTACTTTGATGATATCTTGATTTATAGCAAGTCACATGAGCTACATTTGAATCATATACGTGCTGTTTTTAATGCTTTGAGAGACGCACGTTTGTTTGGTAACCTCGAGAAGTGCACCTTTTGCACCGATCGAGTTGCGTTTCTTGGATATGTTGTGACACCACAGGGAATTGAGGTGGATGAGACAAAGATTGTAGCCATCCAAAGCTGGCCGACGCCGACCACTGTGTCACAGGTGCGGAGCTTCCACGGCCTTGCTGGATTCTATCGGCGTTTTGTGCGGGATTTCAGCACCATTGCCGCACCATTGAATGAATTGACAAAGAAAGGAGTGCCTTTCCAATGGGGACCTGCGCAAGAGAAGGCATTCAACTTGTTGAAAGAGAAGCTCACCCAAGCACCCCTACTCCAACTCCCTGATTTTGGTAAGACTTTTGAGATTGAATGTGACGCTAGCGGGATTGGAATAGGTGGTGTATTGATTCAAGAAGGTAAACCGGTTGCATATTTTAGCGAGAAACTAAATGGGCCTAGTTTGAATTATTCCACCTATGACAAAGAATTGTATGCTTTAGTTCGTGTGCTTCAAACTTGGCAACATTATTTATGGCCCAAAGAATTTGTTATACATTCTGATCATGAATCGCTAAAACATATTAGAAGTCAAGCTAAACCTGAATAAGCGACATGCTAATTGGGTAGAATTTATTGAGTCGTTTCCATATGTCATAAAGCATAAGAAAGGTAAGGACAATGTGATTCTTGATCGCTCTCTAGGCGTTATACCATGTTATCTCAACTTGACCATAATATTTTTGGTTTGGAGGCCATTAAGAGTTTATATGTCACTGATTTGGACTTTAAGGAAGTGCTTGAACATTGTAAAGAAGGGAAGATATGGAATAACTATGTGCTGAATGATGGTTTGATCTATCGTACTAACAAGCTATGCATTCCAAATAGCTCTATTAGTCTTTTGTTGTTCAGAGGCACATGGAGGAGGTTTGATGGCGCATTTTGGAGTAAAAAGATGAAGATGTCTTGACCACCCACTTCTTTTGGCCAAAGATGAGGCGTGATGTCGAAGCGCCACGTGGCTCATTGCACTACATGCAACAAAGCTAAGTCCGTCTCAATCCACATGGACTTTATATGCCTCTTCCTATTCCTAGTGCCCCTTGGGAGGATATTTCTATGGATTTTGTTTTAGGATTGCCAAGGACAAAGAGGGGGAGAGATAGTATATTTGTCGTAGTGGATCGATTTTCTAAAATGGCACATTTTATATCTTGTCACAAGAGCGATGATGCTACAAACATAGCTGATTTGTTTTTCAGAAATCGTTAAACTTACATGGAGTGCCCAATACTATTGTCTCCGATCGCGATCACGAAGTTTTGAGCCACTTTTGGAGATCGCTTTGGAATAAATTAGGGACAAAGCTGCTGTTTTCTACTACGTGTCATCCCCAAACCGATGGACAAGCGGAGGTTGGCAACCGCACGTTATCCACCATGTTGCGGGCTGTTTAAAGAAGAACTTGAAGATGTGGGAAGAGTGTTTACCGCATATTGAGTTTGCTTACAATAGGTCGATACACTCCACCACCAAGGTAAGTCCGTTTCAGGTAGTGTATGGTTTTAACCCCCGTGCTCCTATTGATTTACTACCTTTACCAACCTCTGAAAAAATAAATCTAGATGCTAAGAAGCGTGCTGCATTTATTCTCAAGTTGCATGAGACCACTAAAGAGAATATAGGCGTATGACCAAAAGTATAGGGTTCTTTGGAAATAAAGGTAGGAAAGTTGTCAAAATAGAACCGGTGATTTAGTTTGGGTTCATTTGAGAAAGGATAGATTTAGGAATTAAGAAAATCAAAGTTGATGCCTAGAGTCACAGGACCGTTTAAGATAATTAAGAAGATAAATGATAATGCATATCGCTTAGAATTACTGCAGATTTTGGGGTTAGCCCACATTTAACATTTCAGATTTGAAACCATACGTGGGAGAAGAAGATGAGCTTGAGTCGAGGACGACTCCAATTCAAGAGGGGGAGTATGATGAGGACATCCCTCCTTCGGATACACGTACTACACAAGACCCTCCAGATTTGGGTGTTGGACTACAAGGTCCTATGACAAGAGCTAGAGCACGTGACTTAATCTATCGTAAAAATCGTTTCTAGGGTGAGTGTATTATTTGAGAACTCTATGATCTTGCCTAATGGAGATGATTTACTTGTACTGTAAATCTAGGATTACGACCACTTCAAGAAGGCCTACGACCGGTTCAAGAAGGTCTCGACCACTTCAAGAAGGCCTACGACCGCTTCAAGAAGGTCCACGACCGATTCGCAGAGGCCTCGACCACTTCAAGAAGGCCTACGACCGATGACTCGTTGGGAGCACTCTACGACCGAGAGGCGAGCACGAGACTCGTTGGACACAATCTATGACCAAAGATAGTATGGACTCCTCAAGACCACCCTAGGACCGATCCTACGACTAGATCTTCGACCGTAAATACGCGACACAAGGTGCTTTGCGTCACCGTTTTGGAAACTAATAAGACTTTGTAAACGTGGCGAGATCGGAGTCCGAGTTGTGTACGCCTCATCCCACGGCCGCACTACCCTAGGTCGACCTCCTCACGTCCCCTATATATATCTGATGGCCGCCGTAGTTTAGAGGCGGGTTTTCTTAGATTATTCTCGCCAATTGCGGTTTCGCGATTATCGGTTTGAGGAACCCCACTTGTAAACTTCATCCATATCCGCAATACAATTGATTGCATCTACCTTGTTCTTGTGAGTTGCTTGATTGCTTGCGTGAACCATAACCTTCGTGGTAAGGTCGATCGCGTGCAAGCGTGGTCGATAACGACGAGCGTCGCGGGTGTAGCGAATGCGAGGTGACGATCATTGGTCGGAAGCCTCAAAGCGTCAACGTCCTCACGACGAACCAAATCGAACCTATCGGAAGATCGGGCCGCCGTGACTCATCATCGTCTCTCCACAGGAAGCAACTGGGGTGTCTCGTATACGACTAATATTATCCAAGGGTTTGGGTAATATTGGTTATACGCATGCACCGGCAAGTCTACTAGACTGAGGTCAGACCTATACTACAGAGCTACTCTACTCTTCATCGCACTCGGGTCCGTCGACTTCAGAATCATCGTAATAGGCGTAGTCTCCCTGATCCAAATCATCTAAAGAGTTTAGGAAGGTCGAGGGTGAGCACAACTACCGTGCTCGCGAGCCAACACAACAGATGCAATAATATATATATGCATGGCTTAACAAGGATAGTTCGAGTTCTTTTATTTGCGTAAAGCAACATTGTGGATATCGTGAGGATATGTGCACGATCTCAGGATGATGAGTCAATTGGCAATGGCGTTGTTGGTTTGCAAAATCTCGCGTTTTCGGGTTTGCTCCAGGGCTGTCAGACCACAGGCGGTCTGACCGGTGGTGTCGGGCGGTCAGACCGCCCGTGGAGGAGTCCGACCGGCCATGGTGGCCGGTCCGACCGCCAAAATGATTTTAGGTTTTTGGAGCTGGGCCAAAAATAGGTTGTGTAGGCAAGTGAGGGGAGTCTCCTGGATGTGGTCCCATCATTTTTGGAGCTCCCAGTCAAAAGTTCTATTCGTTTGAAATTTCCAGAAGGTTTCGGAATTTCACGCTGGAATTTTGGCTAAGTCTTTTTGACCGGTCCGACCGCCGTTGTGGGAGCGGTCCGACCGGCCTGAAATCGGTCGGACCGGCCTTGTGAAGCGATCGGGCCGTGATGACTTGGAGGTTAGCCAAGTTTGCATTGAGTTGATTTGATTGTGTTTCATGTATGGTTATCAATGCTTTATTGATGTATATTGCATTGCGGAGCTAACGTGGGTCAAGTTGTGAAGAACTTGTTCCCAGAAACGATTTGTTTGTCTATTCCTGTGCAGATGGCTTGCAGGTCAACGACGTCAACGGTGAGTGCATCGGGACTACGCTTGGAGAGCTGAGGTCCGAGCGATCGGGGATACGGGTGGTCGTGTGACACAAGCATGGTGCGAGATGGGCAAGATGGATCGAGCGGGTAGTTCGGTCGGCGAGTTGGATCGGTGGTGCGGATATCGGTGCGAGTCTCGGTAGGTTCCGATGGGATTCGGACAAGAGAGGCTTGGCGACGTGATGAGAACCGCTGATCAACCTACACGTGGTGAAGCAGGCGATTGCTTCAAGAGTTATGTGTGTGGGTCCCATGTGTAAGTGGTCCCAAAAGTGAAACCCTAGCTCTCTAGTATAAATAGAAAGGGCGGAGATGAAAAACCCCCTCAAGCACTCATTTGGCATTCCTTCTCCTTTTCTAGGGTTTGGAGGAGAGGAGAGGAGAACTAGGGTTTGGAGAGTTTGGAGTGTGCTCCTTGTGTGAGCTCTTGCCCTCCTTGTTGGAGAGGCTTTGTAAGCATCTAGTGTGATCAAACTATCTTGTGATGCTTAATTGAAAGATCATTTGCTCCCTTTGTGTTCTTCTCCCCTTTTGGATGAGTTTGGTGCTTCCTTGATTCAAGGGTTTATGGTTGGTCTCTTGACCCATTTTGTCTTGCTTTGATATGTGGGAATACTCCTAGAATCATCTAGACCATCAATCCCCACAAGCAAGTCTTGAATCAAAGATTTTCACATTTCTAGGGTTTGTGCACTTCCTTGTTAAATCCTTGAGAGATCGATTCTGCAAGTGGATCCAAGGATCGTCGCTAGAAATAGGTCTCCAATATCACTAGGGAGGTGTGCTCGAAATTTGGTCAAGTTTCATTGGTTGAATCAAAAGTTGGATCAAATTTTGTTTTGAATTTGGAGTTCTTTTTGATCTTGGATGAACCGGTCGACCGGTGTTTGAGCGGCGGTCGACCGCCAGATATTCGAGACCATTGCTACGCCTGGTCGAACCGCTGTCCAACCGGTCCGACCGCCAGTTTAGTTGCCGGTCAGACCGCTGGTTGACCGTCGGTCCGACCGCCCGTGGTAGCCGGTCAGACCGCCTGTGCCCAGATTTGCCCGTTGAGTTTAAGTCTCCACTTTTGTGTCGTGTGGTTGTCGGGGGTTATCGAATTCAGCACAAGGCGTCCGCTGTGTGCTTACTGATCTTCTTAGCTTTCATAGCTAAAGGAGTAAAGTTCGTGTTGAATTCGACTTAGGCGAGAAAGTTGTGAAAGCGCCTATTCACCCCCCTAGTCGCCTTTCCGGTCCTACAAGTGGTATCAGAGCCGGTTAGCTCTTCTCATAGATCTTAACCGGTCTTTGGAGCCATGGCGACTGACAAGTACTCAACCAAGCCACACATTTTTGAGGGAGTTGACTTTGCATCTTTGAAGGCTCGTATGCAAGCATATATCGAGGCTCAAGGGCACGCTATTTGGCTAAAGGTGAAAAATCCTTATGTCGTGCGGTAGATGACGATATGATCACTCGGATGTGGAGGCCAACAGAAGGCTCGGAATTATTTGATCCAAGGCCTTAGTCGATCCGAGTTTGAGCGTGTTGCTCACTTGCGGTCGCTCACGAGATCCGCGGACTCTTTGTGACTATCATGAAGGGTCCATCGCGATCAAGGAAGTGAGACAGAACCACTCAAGAAAGTATACTCAAAGATTGAGCAAAGGCACGTGAGTCTTTGGATGAGTGTGGGAAGATTCTCTAAGATTCTTCATGATCTTCGTATTTGTTGACTTGATATTTTCGAATCGAAAATGCACGCCGACTTCGGGTGCTCTTGATGTGAAGGTGCTGGGAATGAAGATCACTTCCATCAATGACAACATCACATGAGTGAGCTTACCATGGATAAGCTTTACTCGAGGTTGAAGACGCATGAGATTGATTTTATCTCGCGTCTCCCAAGACACAGTCGATGGCATTAGTGGTCGACAAATCCAAGGGTTGTTCTTGAGTCTCTTGATTGTAGCTCATCCGGTTTTTCATTATCCGCTTTACATTCTTTAAGTGATGAGCAACTAGAGCGCAGGATGACTTAGCCCTCCTTTCCACCAAATTCACAAGAGCGTATAACAAGGTGAGGAATAGGAGGAGAAGTGGACCTATCACGTGCTTGAATGTGGTGAGCCAAACCACATTCGCTCCAGTGCCCCAAGCTAAAGGGCAAGGAGGAGGAGACACGAAGACATCCCGGAGAGGGATGCTAAACCCAAGAAGACAAACTATCGCAAGTTTGTCGGTAGGGTCCTGCCGCTCTAGAGAATGTCAATATGAGCGATGTGGACTCGAAGCGGAGGACGACGAGAGTGACTCTCGTGGCAAGAAGAAGGCGCATGACTTCACCCATGTGTTTCATGGCCAAGAACGACCACGACAAATGACTCCTCCAACGATGAGGATCCTTTTAGTGATCCCGATGAGGTATGCCCTTCTATTGTCGACATGAAAAGGGCGTTGGTGCTTCTGAGCGAAATTGCATAAGCAAGTAAAAATGATTAAGAAGGTGATATTATGATTGATAATTTGAACCTAGAAGTTGTTAGGCTTAAATCTATTAATCCTGATGATATTTGTGAATCCTGCACTAGCTTGCTTAATGACTTGACAAGCTTGAAATCTGCTCATTCCTCTGTCACTAATCAACTTAAAGATGCTCTCGATGAACTAGAATCTCTCAAGTCTAGTTCTGCTTGCTTAGATGCCATTTCACTTGATGTGACTGCCATGGAAGCTATCCCTTTAACTTGCTCAAATTGTGCTTTGCTTGAATTAAAACTGGATAGCTCCTTAAAAGAATTACAAAAATTTGATGCTAGTCACACATGCTCTCATTGTAAGAATAATAAGATTAAGATGCAAGAGATGAAAGAAATGCTAGTTTACTCTAGAGTTGCATCTTGTGAAAATTGTCCCAAGCTTACAATTGAGATTGAAGCCTTAAACAAGACCCTTGAAGAAAAGGCTAAAATTGAAAGATCCATGTCTTTTACTGCTTCTAAGAAAGTTATTGATTCTAACTCTTGTGCTTTAAATCTGAAGTTGAAACCATGATTAATCGATTCAAGAGGCATTTAGAGTCAAATTTAAGGAAGCGATTGAATAGGATTAGAGAATCCTATTGTGTGTCTTGTGAGGCCTTCAAAGTGGAAGTGACCCTTCTTAAGAGTAAGAGCAATGAGGTAATTAAGTCTAGCAAGTGCACTAGATGTGAGGGTTTAATGAAAGAGAATGATTATCTCAAGGTGACTCTTGAGAAGTTTTCAAGTGGGAAAAAGAAACTCAACATGATTCTTGATCAATCCAAGGTGGCGTGAAAAATAGTGGTCTAGGTTTCAATCCCTAGAGCATTCCAAGAAAAACCCACCTAGGATTGCTAGAGTTGTGAAGAATGGTTTGTTTGAGCTAGAACCTCCTAAGCCATCCGGGTTGTTTTCAAATCCATTGGTTTTGCTCAAACTCTTTACGGCAAGAAAGGTGCTTTCACTCATTCATGCATGCACCTCTCAAAAGGTCGATACCATTGCACCTTCTGCAAGAAAGAAGGCCATACTATTGAGTTCTGTTTCCGGAGAGCAAAACTTGAGAGAAAAGAGAGGATGAGCGTCCTAAGATCCATTAGAGGAGTCCCTTCTCCAGCTGTAGTCTCTAGAGCTAGGCAGCCTGTTTATCGCACCACACATAGGCCTAGATTTGTAGAGAACTTTGTAGACTCTTTTGGTGGGTCTAGGCAGCGTGTTGGATTAGGACATCGTGAGGAGAGACCACGGGTAGCACCTAGACAGGGGGAGTATCGATCTTTTGGTAGATCGTTTCGGAGAGGTCTAGGTGGTTCTCATGTGCATCCTTATGATTTTAGTCCTGATCATATTTATGCTATTTCTACTGCTGTTCCCAGACATCGTGCTTCTCAGTACTGGATTCCTCGATCATTTATCACTAACACGTATGTTTTCTGATTGTGCTTTTTAGGTCCGTCGTGCGAGGAAGGAGGACATATGGCTTGTTGACTCGGGTGTTCTCGACATATGACCGGAGATTCTAGATGGTTCTCCTCCTCACACGTGCATCCGCAATGAATTGATTACATTTGGGGATGCTTCTACCGGACCGTGGATTGCAAAGGGCACTTGTCGCGTCAACGACAAGTTCATGCTAAAAGACGTCGCTTTGGTAAGTAAGTGAGGTATAATCTTCTATCTGCTTCTCACCGCTTGATGAGGGTCTAGAAGTGAGGTTTAAGAGAGGTGAGTGTAGAGTTCTAGATTCCTCGGGTGAGCTTGTTTTGAGATCTCAGTTTGAGAAGATCTTACATGCAAATTTCATATTTCTTGATTTCAGTCCTAGGTGTCTTGTAGCCTCGATTCTCATGACCTTGTTTTGTGGCATCGTAGACTTGGGCATATAGGTTTTGATCATTTGTCTAGAGTCGGTTGCAAGGACTTGATTAGAGGTTTGCCTAGGTGAAGGTCATTAGAGATCTTGTGTGCTCACCACAGAGACATGGTAAGATGGTGTCCGCTTCCCACCCACCTCTTACCTTGATAATGACTGATGGACGGTGACAACTTCTTCACTTAGATACTGATTGGTCCTTCTAGAGTTCAATCACCGTGGTGGGAAATGGTATGTCTTTGGTGGTTGTGGATGATTACTCCGGTATTCATGGGTTTATTTTCTTGCTTCTAAGGACGAAGCATTTGGATTCTTTAGAGATTTGGTCCTTAGAATTCTTGTTGATATACACGGAGCTTTGAGAGCCATTAGGAGTGACAATGGGACGAGTTCAAGAATTCTTCTTTTCTACCTTCCGACCGATAGGGAATTGAGCATCGCTTTTCTTCTCCTAGAGTTCCTCGTGAGAATGGTGTTGTAGAAAGGAAGAACAGAACCCTTGTAGAGATGGCTCGGACCATGTTAGATGAGCATTCTACTCCTAGGAGATTTTGATGAGGCGATCTCTCTTGCTTGTTATATCTCAATAGGGTTTTCTTGAGATCTGTGGTTGGAAAGACTTCTTATGAGCTTAGATTTGGTCATTCTCCCAAAGTCTCTCATTTCAAGATTTTTGGTTGCAAGTGCTTCATTCTTAAACATGACAATCTTGATAAATTTGAGTCTAGATGTTTTGATGGCATATTTCTTGGATATCCTGCTTATTCTCGTGGCTATCGTGTTTTTAATGTTGACACTAACAAAATTGTTGAGACTTGCGAAGTCACTTTTGATGAGGCTAGTCCTGGTACTAGACCCGATACTTCAAGTACACAGGTTCCTTAAATTCAAGGAAGCATTTTCGTCGATGATGACTCTGAGGATGAAGAACCAAACCATCCTCCAGCTACCTCTGAGAGGGGTGGAGAGCCTGCTACTACTACGTCAGTTTCAGCTGAGCAGCCTCCTCCTATCCCCACCGACGATCTGAGTGGCTCTGTTCCTACCTCCACAACTCATGAGGTAGAGGCCATACGCACCAGAGCACCTCTTCGCATCAAATGACAACATCCACTGAGCGGATGATTGGGGATCTTCAAGAGCGAGTCACTCGCTCGTGTTTATTCTCCCGATTCTCATGCACATTCTGCTTTTGTCGCTTCTTTTGAACCCCGAGATATCACCCATGCTTTATCTGATGCCTCTTGGGTCAATGCCATGCATGAAGAGCTTAATAATTTTGAAAGAAACAAAGTCTGGACTTTAGTTGAGCGACCTTCTGATTCTCATGTTATTGGAACAAAATGGGTTTTTAAAAATAAGCAAAGTGAGGATGGATTGGTTGTTCGCAATAAGGCTAGACTTGTAGCTCAAGGTTTTTCCCAGGTAGAGGGCTTAGACTTGGAAGAGACCTTTGCTCCTTTAGCTAGATTGGAGGCCATTCGCATTCTTTTAGCATTTGCAACATCCAAGGGTTTCAAGCTTTTTCAAATGGATGTTAAAAGTGCTTTCTTGAATGGCTTCATAGATGAAGAGGTCTTTGTCAAGCAACCTCCTGGTTTTGAAAATCAAAAATTCCCTAACCATGTTTTTAAACTCTCTAAAGCCATGTATGGATTGAAACAAGCTCCTAGAGCTTGGTATGACAGGCTTAAGAGTTTCTTGCTTGAAAATGATTTCAAAATGGGAATGGTTGATAAAACCTTGTTCACTCTCAGGCATGGCAGTGATTTCTTGTTGGTTCAGATTTATGTGGATGATATTATTTTCGGTGGTTCTTCTCATGCTTTGGTGTCCAGATTTTCAGATTCGATGAGCAGTGAGTTTGAAATGAGCATGATGGGAGAGCTGACATTCTTCCTTGGCCTACAAATCAAGCAACTGAAAGAAGGCACCTTCGTTCACCAGAGTAAGTATACAAAGGACCTTCTTTGGCGCTTCAATATGGGAAGCAGTAGGCCAATGTCTACTCCCATTGCTACAACCACCGTCTTTGGACCACGATGAGGATGGAGAGTTCGTGGACGGAAGGAGTACCACAGATGATTGGCTCCTCCTCTATCTTACAAATCGAGGCCGACATACAATTCGCCGTATGTCCGTGCGCTCGCTTCGAGCTTCCCTCGTGCTTCTCATCGTCAAGCGATCGCCACATCTTCAGGTATCTTCAAGATACGCTTGACTTTGGACTCTGGTATTCTTCTTCTTCGGCTCTTTCAATTCGAGCATTTTCTGATGCTGATTTCGCCGGATGTAGAGTGGATAGGAAGAGTACTTCTGGCACTTGTCATTTCTTGGGCACATCTCTTGTTTCTTGGTCTTCTAAGCGGTCTTACATTGCCTGATCTCATGGTGAGGCCGAGTATGTAGCCGCCGCTGGTGGCCTCTCGAGTTCTCTGGATTTTATCCACGCAAGGGACTATGGGTTATCTTTGGGAAGTGTTCCTCTTTTACGTGACAACACTTCGCAATTAATATTGCCAAAAACCCAAAGCAACATTCGGGACTAAACACATTGATATTCGATTTCATTTTCTGAGAGACCATGTTGAGAAAGGTGATGTTGTGCTTCACTTTGTAGAGTCTGAGCAACAGCTTGCAGATATTTTCACTAAAGCTCTTGATTCTTCTCGTTTTGCTACTTTGCGGGGAGAGTTAGTGGTTATTAGTCCTATTGGGCTGTTTTGAGGGGGAAGTTGCTCTTTTTGCATTCATTGTATCATAATGCATGTTTCAATTCTTTTGTCTTGCATTGTATAATAAAATTAGTGGAGCTTTGATTATTATCCTTGTATGACTTGATTCCATCTTCTATACCTTGTCATATCAAGTGATAGTCTGCTAGACTTCTTTTATAGCCTTTCGTGTTTTGCTTAGCTTTTGCCTTGCTAGCTTTATATCTGTGAGCAAATTGAATCAAATCATGTCTTGTTGGATCTTGTGACTAGTTTTGCTCTAGTGATCCTTTCATGATTCTTGCCATGTTAAATAGGTTGAATTGAGTCTTGAACTTATTTTGAGATGAAAAATGAGCTTTTTATCTTTTTAAGTCAAGCAAATGAAAAATGAGATTTTCTGTGCGAAAAAACTGATCTCACCAATCCTTTCTCATGAGACGGCTTGCCATTGCACTAGGCATGAACTCAGGGGGAGTTTTGGATGACCTAGATCATTCTTTTAAGCTTATCGCTTGAGATGGTCGCGCAAGGCATGAGATCTATACACAAGAAAAAAATCCTTTTAAGAAAATGCTCAAAAGGCTAAGTGCTTGAGTTTTGCTTCAAAATGTTATCTTAATGCTCAAAATGCCTCGCTTCTTGTCTTGAGTCTCTTTTACTTATAGACATGGCTTGACTCATTTGTAGTTGCTAGTTGTGAAACTATGATATTGAGCAACCTTTCATGGTTTTAATTCTGTTAATCTCAGTCAACTGCTATCTTGGTTTTAGCTTTGCAGTACATGTTTTGCCATGATTGAATATAGCGTCTACTCTTTATATGACTTGGTATAATACTTGTACTGTCTTCATGTATAATGGTCATGGCTCCTTTTTACTAAAGTTCAAAAATAAAGTCATTCCTTCATGCTCTTTCTTTGTGATGCATCTTGATGAATTCATTGTCAAAGGGGGAGAAAGATTGTGAAGAAAATGCTGTTGGAGCTTTTGGTTTCATACTTAAGGTTTAATATATAAGAACTTCATAAAATAAAATAAAAATTGAACCTTTTGAAAATTTGTGATCATAGTGAGTTAAGTCTTATGGTTCTATTGCCTTTTCCTAATTTCATTTGCATTTGAAGAAGACTCACAGTGATCAAAGGTTAAATAGAAAAATTGTCTTTCATTTGGACCTAAGTGAGATTTTTGGCTACTTTCTGGAAATTGAATCCTTTGGTGCTTTCATTGCCTTATCTCACTCGCTTATACTATTCTGAAGCCAGCTTGGTCGGTTCCTAGGCTTTTTCTTGCTTATGGACCAAGTTGTGCCTTTATGCCAAAACGGCGAAGTTTTTACTTTTTATTTCAAAAAACCATATTTTCTTGAAAATTGCCAATGTGTTCATCAAGGGGGAGATTGTGGATATCGTGAGGATATGTGCACGATCTCAGGATGATGAGTCAATTGGCAATGGCGTTGTTGGTTTGCAAAATCTCGCGTTTTCGGGTTTGCTCCAAGGCTGTCAGACCACAGGCGGTCTGACCGGTGGTGTCGGGCGGTCAGACCGCCCGTGGAGGAGTCCGACCGGCCATGGTGGCCGGTCCGACCGCCAAAATGATTTTAGGTTTTTGGAGCTGGGCCAAAAATAGGTTGTGTAGGCAAGTGAGGGGAGTCTCCTGGATGTGGTCCCATCATTTTTGGAGCTCCCAGTCAAAAGTTCTATTCGTTTGAAATTTCCAGAAGGTTTCGGAATTTCACGCTGGAATTTTGGCTAAGTCTTTTTGACCGGTCCGACCGCCGTTGTGGGAGCGGTCCGACCGGCCTGAAATCGGTCGGACCGGCCTTGTGGGGCGGTCAGACCGGCAGTGACTTGGAGGTTAGCCAAGTTTGCATTGAGTTGATTTGATTGTGTTTCATGTATGGTTATCAATGCTTTATTGATGTATATTGCATTGCGGAGCTAACGTGGGTCAAGTTGTGAAGAACTTGTTCCCAGAAACGATTTGTTTGTCTATTCCTGTGCAGATGGCTTGCAGGTCAACGACGTCAACGGTGAGTGGATCGGGACTACGCTTGGAGAGCCGAGGTCGAGCGATCGGGGATCTGGGTGGTCGTGTGACACAAGCATGGTGCAGGATGGGCAAGATGGATCGAACGGGTAGTTCGGTGCAGCAGGTTGGATCAGGTGGTGCGGATATCAGTGCGAGTCTCTGGTAGGTTCCGATGGGATTCGGACAAGAGAGGCTTGGCGACGTGATGAGAACCGCTGATCAACCTACACGTGGTGAAGCAGGCGATTGCTTCAAGAGTTATGTGTGTGTGTCCCATGTGTAAGTGGTCCCAAAAGTGAAACCCTAGCTCTCTAGTATAAATAGAAAGGGGGGAGATGAAAAACCCCCTCAAGCACTCATTTGGCATTCCTTCTCCTTTTCTAGGGTTTGGAGGAGAGGAGAGGAGAACTAGGGTTTGGAGAGTTTGGAGTGTGCTCCTTGTGTGAGCTCTTGCCCTCCTTGTTGGAGAGGCTTTGTAAGCATCTAGTGTGATCAAACTATCTTGTGATGCTTAATTGAAAGATCATTTGCTCCCTTTGTGTTCTTCTCCCCTTTTGGATGAGTTTGGTGCTTCCTTGATTCAAGGGTTTATGGTTGGTCTCTTGACCCATTTTGTCTTGCTTTGATGTGTGGGAATACTCCTAGAATCATTTAGACCATCATTCCCCACAAGCAAGTCTTGAATCAAATATTTTCACATTTTTAGGGTTTGTGCACTTCCTTGTTAAATCCTTGAGAGATCGATTCTGCGAAGTGGATCTGAAGGATCGTCGCTAGAAATAGGTCTCCAATATCACTAGGGAGGTGTGCTCGAAATTTGGTCAAGTTTCATTGGTTGAATCAAAAGTTGGATCAAATTTCGTTTTGGATTTGGAGTTCTTTTTCAGTACTGGACTGAACCGGTCAGACCGGTGTTTGAACGGCGGTCCGACCGCCCGTATATTCAGACCATTGTTCTGCGGTCGAACCGCATCCACCGGTCTGACCGCCAGATTAGTTCTTGGTCGAGCCATTGGTTGACCGTCGGTCCGACCGCCCGTGGTAGCCGGTCAGACCGCCTGTGCCCAGATTTGCCCGTTGAGTTTAAGTCTCCACTTTTGTGTCGTGTGGTTGTCGGGGGTTATCGAATTCAGCACAAGGTGTCCGCTGTGTGCTTTCTGATCTTCTTAGCTTTCATAGCTAAAGGAGTAAAGTTCGTGTTCAATTCGACTTAGGCGAGAAAGTTGTGAAAGCGCCTATTCACCCCCCCTAGTCGCCTTTCCGGTCCTACAAACATTTATAAATATCATAATATACAAATTCCTATCGCCTAACATTGTAACAAAATTTCATTTTACCTAATAGATTAATTGTGCAATAACTAATAACAGCAGAGGCTACCTCAACCTTATGCTTATTTTTGATGGTGGTCACACCCACCTATTACCAACACCGGGTAAGAATACCTAGGGAAAATCCAAATCAAGGGCTAGGGGAGACCCGCACATTTTTCCAATCACCCACAAAAGTTTTTGAAATAGAACTATATCTTATAAGTTCCTATGCCCGCCCGTGACCGTGGGCATGGCTGCTCGAACAGTTTTATTCTCTGCAGAGATTGTACATCGATCTTTACCCACAAGAGATAATCATCTTGATATGTACACGCGTTTCCTTATACATGTGAATCAAGGGGAGATTATCACAAGGACTTTACAAGGTGTCCCTCGGTATTTGTTACACCCGCTAAGGTTTCACCTGAGTAGGGTTTCGCTCACGGAGACCCGACAACCCTTACCCAGACCCCCTCTTGCGCCATACGACTTACGCCCACGGAGACCCGTAGATCGCATACCCCACCCTATAGCTTTGAACACTCACAGCGATGGAGGGTCCTCCAGTGGTGCAACTCGTACAGATGGACACCAATTATTTGGCCAGGTCGACACCATTATAGACTTGTGGTTGTACTGTTTTACAATAGGAGGTCATCACATGATTAAGTCCTTAAAATCATCTGGGCGGTTCTTACCACATACCATCCACAACATGCCTTCGGCTACATTAGTACCCAACCATTCACCCTCCAGTCATACCGTCCACCCAGATGGGTATTTAGCAAGTTTTTGGGGTTTTGGGAAGTAGAAAATAAATTATTTCAACCATACCAGTCATCTTTCCCAATGACTACCCAAAACGATGTTGACGTTGTAAAGATGATGATTTGGGACATTTAGTGTCCCAGTACTTAAGCAAAATTAGCATGTCGCTTAAGTACAACTATAACTAGTGGTTACCATATAGTTACTAGGGTGATAAGGGTTAATGGTTCAAGTTTATCAATGGGTGGCATATTAAATAATTAATCAGCAAGTAGGTATTTAACTACCATAAGCTTTAACATACATTTGATTACAAAATTAAAGCATGCAATTTTGGTAATTTAAACGAACATAATTTGCATAAAATGTAGGCTCAAAATGATCAAAGTATTGACTCGCCTTGGTTATAGGTGAAGGGAACGCGGTAATGCTACGATAGCACAAACAAAAATTTTTACCACGCAACCAATGAACCACCGCTAGAAATAGATAACGAGATTACCGCTACACGCGCCGACTCGTAGCGGAAGTAGAGTCGTTGTAGCCGCTTGATGCGATCGTCGTCGTCACGACGCTGTGTCTCCTTCGAGTGGAAGTACTCGCCGCGCGTCTGCTTCTTCGAGTCGTCGTACTCACCACGCGACTTCTCCTCCGACTCCGGTGATCGACACGAGTCGCGGATCGTCCTAGTGATAATGCTTCCACTACTACAAAACATGCTATACTAGACACCCCATCACAGAACCGTCTGTGATAAAATTATCACAGACGGTTCTTCGTTAACCGTCTGTGATATATAAGTATCACAGACGGTCCTTTACACGAACCGTCTGTGATACTTCACAGACGGTTCGTGTAAAGAACCGTCTATGATAATATTTGTATCACAGACGGTTCGTTATATGAACCGTCTGTGATACTTCACAGACGGTTCGTTATACGAACCGTCTGTGATACAAGACTATCACAGATGGTTCTTTAAAAGAACCGTCTGTGATACGCCACTATCACAGATGGTTATTTAAAAGAACCGTCTGTGATATATTAGCATTATAAGTAGACGCTGCCGACAGTCCCCATTTCCATTAATTCCATTTGAGCCGCCGCCACCCTGCTGCTGCTGCCTCCTCCCCTATTTTGAGTCATTACCCTACCTCCTCCTCTCCCATTTTGAGTCATTACCCTGCCTCCTCCTCCCCGCCCATTGCGGCACCTCTGCGCCTCCTCCCACATTGCGCCACTTTGGAGAGAAGGGTAACGATCGATCTGAACCCTTTATTTTTACTCTAGACTAATCACTAATGTGTAACGATCAGAACCCTTTATATTTGCTATAGAGTAATCACTAATGTGTTTGGTCATTATGAAGGGTACTTGCGGTTTATTAATATATAATTTAACACTAATTAATTTGTTACGTGCGTATACGTGTAGATGGACCGAAACTGGATGTACATTGAGAACCGTGTGAGTGAAGAGTATATTAATGGCGTGTTTGCTTTTAGAAGAGCCGCGAAGCGGTGATATGTTGAAGAAGGGGATAAAATTTATGTAATTGTCCATGCATTGATTGCGTAATATGAAAATGTTTAACAACCCTACGCAGATCGAAGCTCACTTAATACAAAGAGGTTTCAAAAAATGATATACATGTTGGAGCAGTCACGGTGAAGAGCAGATTATACCAAAAGTCAGTAATGACGACATCGCCGAGGAAGTCAACGATATGCAGGGTATGGAATGTGCTTTTGATGAGGATAGGTCGCATGATGACAATCTGGATCAGATGCTACGCGATGCAGAAGGGAACTACGGTGAGAGAGAGTTTTGTAAATTCGAGGGCTTAATGGAGGACTCGGGAAACCTTTGTTCCCGGGCAAGCAAGAAATACACAAGGTTGTCAACCGTGCTTGAACTGCTGAAATTGAAGGCAAGCAATGGTTGGTCCGACAAGAGTTTTACTGGCGTTGTTAGGTCTCTTAGTGACATCCTTCCGAGGGAAACGTGTTGCCCAAAGACGACCTACCAAGCTAAGAAGGTTCTTTGTCCATTGGGAATGGAAGTAGAAAGAATACATGCATGCCCGAACGATTGTATCCTCTACCGTAAAGAGTATGCAGACATGCATGCATGTCCCGTGTGTAGAGCATCCCGATACAAGCGGAAGAATATCGCTAAGGCGAAGCAAGGACCTCTGCTAAGATGTTGTGGTATCGCCATGATCCCACGTTTGAAGCGTTTATTTGCGAACGAAAGGAGGCAAGATTGATGCGTTGGCACTTGGAGGAGCGTAAGAAAGATGGGAAGCTCGGACACCTGCGATTCGCCCGATGGAGAAACTTCGATCGGAGCTTGAAGAGTTCGGTCGGAACCGAGGAACATAAGGTTAGGGTTGAGTACGGACGGAATGAATCCTTTCGGTAACATGAGCAAATGACATAGCACTGCCCGTGAATCTATGTATGTACAACCTTCCTCCTTGGTGTGTATGAAGCGGAAATACATTTTGATGACACTACTTATCCAAGGGCGAAGCAACACGGGAACAATATTGATGTGTACCTAGAACCATTGCTGGAAGATCTTGTGACACTTTGGAACGAAGGGGTACAAGTATGGGACGCGTACAAACGAGAGAATTTCACTTTACGCGCCATGTTATTCTGCACCATCAATGATTTTCCTACCCTTGGTAACTGTCGGGTTCGAGACAAAAGGAGCCAAAGCCCGTCCGCCTTTGCATAGATGGTACCGAGAGTGTATGGTCGAACAACTCACGCAAATCGTGTATATCGTCACCGTAGATTCCTTCCCAGGATTCACCCATACCGCAAGATGAAGAAACAATTCGACGGAAATAAGGAGGACGGTTCAGCTCCAATGGCTTTTAGAGGGAAAGAGGTCTATGATATGGTTAAGGATATCGATGTTGTGCTTGGAAAGGGAGGTAAATTAAGGACCCCTCAGAAAAACATCTGGAAGAAGCGGTCAATTTTTTAGGACTTGCCTTATTGGGAGCACTTAGAAGTTCGCCACTGCATCGACGTCATGCATGTGGAGAAGAATGTATGTGATAGCTTGATTGGTCTCTTACTGAACATTACTGGCAAAACAAAAGACGGCGTTAACGCACAGCGTGACTCGGTTGATATGAACATAAGAACCGAGTTAGCACCGAAAGAGACCGATAAAGGACGAACGTACCTTCCCCCAGCTTGCTACACTTTGTCCAAGGCCGAGAGAAATGAACTGTGTCAAAGTTTATATGGTGTGAAAGTTCCGTCCGGTTACTCCGCCAATATTAAGAAACTTGTTTCCATGAAAGATTTGAAATTAATTGGTATGAAGTCTCATGATTATCATGTCTTGATGACACGATGCTTCTGTTGTAATTAGGAGTATCTTGCCAAACAAGGTCCGAGTGGCAATCTTTAGGTCGTGTTATTTCTTTAACTCAATTGCTCGAGAGGTCATCGATCCCGGGACTCGACACTCTGCGAGAGGAGGTGGTGACGACTCTATGTCATCTTGAGATGTATTTCCCTCCGTCTTTTTTTTGATATCATGGTCCATCTCATTGTTCACCTTGTGAAAGAGATAAAGATATGCGCCCTGTGTTCCTACGTCATATGTACCCTTTCGAGAGATACATGGGAATTCTTAAGTCCTACGTACGGAATCGATCTCGGCCGGAGGGCAGTATCATCGAAGGTTATACAACCGAAGAGGTCATTGAGTTCTGTGTGGACTACATGGCTCAGGTGGAACCGATAGGCGTGCCTCTATCTCGTCACGAGGGGAGACTGGAGGGTATCGGGACCATCGGGAGGAAAGCAATCACTCCCAATCTAGATACATACGCGCAGGCCCATTTCACGGTCTAGCAACACATGACCCAAGTGTCCCTGTACGTCGACGAGCACAAAGACATGTTACGCCAACAGAATCCAGACCGGTCGGAGGTTTGGATAACGAGAGAGCACAACTGTCGGTTCAACGAATGGTTAAAGATGTGATTCACTGGGAGGGCATCAAGAGATGAAACGCTACTATGGTTGGCTAAAGGACCAAAATTTACAATTGTGACATAGCAAGGATACGACATAAATGGGCACACGTTTTATACGGTAGCTCAGGATATGAAGAGCACAGTCCAGAACAGCGGTGTCCGCATAGATGCATTTCACGAGGGGTTCAATACCGCGGGGGCACGCGGGTTGAACTCGTACTATGGGTTCGTAGAGGAGATTTGGGAGCTTGACTATGTACTTTTCAAGATCCCCCTGTTTCGATGTCACTGGGTTAAACTTCCGCAGGGCGTGAAGGTCGACAAGTACGGCGTCACTACTATGGACCTCAAACGTGTCGGATACAAGGACGAACCATTCGTACTCGCTAAGCAAGTTGTTCAAGTTTTTTATGTCACGGACCCAGCAAATAAGAACCGCCACGTAGTTCTTCATGGGAAAAGAAGGATTGTCGGAGTTGAGAATATCGTGGATGAGGAAGAGTACAATCAATTTGACGACTTGCCTCCTTTCGGAGACGGCATCAGACTGGTGGAAGAACCCAGTGAGTAAGCTAGCTATATGTGCGTCGATCATCATGAAGGACTATATTTCAATTAAGCATGTATATATTCCATTGTAATTAATTTGATGTTAACATGGAAACGCGTCACGTGTTATGGGCCAGTGCTAAATCAGTCAATTTGCCTCGGTCGGTCGTGTGAGACCCCAGTTTATCAAACTTGTAATGCAAAAGATATATATGAAAAAATTAAACACCTCATTTGGAGCTATGATACAGTGAATCAAGCACCTCATGAGATGAACAACCCAATTGGATTCATCTCATTTCGAGCTATGATGCACTTTCTACAATTTTTCAAAGCCTTGAAATAAGCAAAAGTAAAATGCATAAGTAAACTTTTCACAGTAAGCTCATTAATTAATAGAGGAATCCAACAAAATTGGATTCACTCAAAAATACTTTACATCAAAATCCAACATATGTGTGTGTTCACATCACAGACGGTTCTATAACAGAACCGTCTGTGATACTTAATATCACAGACGGTTCATTAACAGAACCGTCTGTGATATGACATATCACGCATTTGATAATGGAACCGCTCGTGATATTAAAATTAGGTTTCTCTCGTTAAGTGTTCAGGGACGGTTCTAACGGTTGGATTTAGATCCAACGGTCCATGTGGATGGCAACGCTCGGACGGTCGTAACTTTTACACGAATCGGGCCGTTGATCTATCTATGGACGGTTTACAACGAGAGTGCTTTGGACGGTCCAACGCTCACGAGAATCGGACCGCCCATCTAAAGTACGACGCTTCTACATATGTGTGTATGCATTCATATCACGACGGTTCATTAATAGAACCGTCAGTGATATGAATATATCACGCACGGTTGATTATGGAACCGTCGTGATATGAAAATTAGGCTTCTACATTAAGTTATCACGACGGTTCTATAATAGAACCATGCAGTGATAGTTAACATCACGACGATACATTTATGGAACCGCTCATGATGTATTATCACAGACGGTTCTATCATAGAATCGTCTGTGATATCTAGGTATATAAGTCTGTTATATCATCGAACGGTTGTGCACACTCTGCTTTTTCCACCCTTCTCTGCCGTGAGAGCCGCGAGGGTTTACCAGCGTCACCTCCCTTCGTCCCCGCCTCCGACCAGCGCCGCCTCCCTTCGTCCCTGCCTCCGACCAGCGCCGCCTCCCTTCGTCCCTGCCTCCGACCAGCGCCGCCTCCCCCGCCCCTGCCGAGCACCCGGTGAGTTTCCCAGCGCCGCCTCCCTTCTCTGCCGTGAGAGCCCGAGGGTTTACCTCGGTGCCGCCCCCGCCCCTGCCGCGCACCCGGTGAGTTTCCCCGCGCTCCCCCCTTCTCTGCCGTGAGAGCCCGAGGGTTTACCTCGGTGCCGCCCCCGCCCCTGCCGAGCACCCGAGGGTTTGCTGTGCTTTGCTGTGCTTTTGTTTGAAATATTGGCCATCTGTGCTCAAAGTTGTTGCTATAATATATATGTAAATTTGAAGTTAATGGAGATGAACTACACAAAGTTGCACATAGTGGATTGTCTCCAATCTATGGCTCGCTTGAGCTTAATATGACCTGCAACTACTGATGCGATTCTTTGTGTAACTTGAGAGGCTGAAGATGAAGTCTTGTACCAACAGTATGCTCTAGTATTGTACCAACAGTATGCTTTAGTATTGGTTTCCGCTGTTTTTCTGTAGGAGTGCAAGTAGTTGGATACCCCAGTATTGTACCAACAGTATGCTTTAGTATTGGTTTTCGCTGTTTTTCTGTAGGAGTGCAATTAGTTGGATACCCCAGTATTTTACCAACACTATGCTTTAGTATTGTACCAACTAATATTTAGAAGACAAATAGGCCTATACTACTGAATTTGTTTAGCATCTGTTTTTTAGAAGCAATGTAATGATCCCAAAATTCAAGATAAAGAGAGGCAGTGAGCTACTATGAAAATCATGAAATATGGCCATTAACATATTTTTAATGACATCCCAAAATTCAAGCTAAAGAGAGGCCCAGGTGCTTTATTATGGTCCATTTGAAAACCGCTTCTTTCACATCTTTTAAGTGAAATGTTACGTAAGGGAATTAATTTTCGCATCTGAAACTTGAGGTATATCCTTTGTAACAGCATAAATCATAGATAAATGATTAACGCCGTGTATTTCTATCCCCCTTCAAAAGAAATTTCGCTTTGGACCTCTGCATTGCCAAATTTGTATGCCATAATGATATGACCACGCTATCAAGCAAGATGTTACAACCTCCAAATCAAGCTACACCAACTCAAGTCTCACCTACATCGACACCAGCCCAAGTCATTGATGGACCGATTACACGTAGTCGAGCAAAGAAGCTACAACAAGAGGTGAACGCGCTACTTTGTGAGAATCATTTTAACATCAATGAGAATTATATACTGCCTAAGTCGTGTACATTGCTATTGCTTAGGTTCACCAAGAAGGATGACAGAACATACAAAGAGATGACTACGAGAAGGACCACACTCGAACTGCACCCAGTCCAGTGAGCAGTTCGAAAGAAACAGTCATAACTCTTGATTTCCAAAGGCTATGGAGGTCCATGAGGATATTTTAGAAAGCTTATTAAGTCTAGTTTTCAATGCCACCAGAGCCGAGCTGTTTGGAATTTCCATTGTGAGAGCCGACCAGCTTTAGTGAAGACTGGTCAAGGTCAACGATCTGCGGACGTTCAACTTCCCATGCAAAACTGTACCATTCTACATTATTTCGTGGTGCATGCTGCACATGGTGTGAAATCTTATCAAGTTAACTTTCCAACGCATGGACGGCACATCTTTTCGACTTTCCAAGGTGGAGTTATTGACAAAACACCGAAGACTGCGCAGAATACCAACAGCCACGCGGGAACAACTCAGAGCCCATTTCGTGGAGGCCCTTTCACATAGTCTATCTTATCTTTTTCATTTCGTGTTTACACCTATCTAGGAGGGATGTTCCTAGTATAAATACCTCATTGCCTCATAGCAACCACATACTTTTGATAAACAAAATACAGAACCCCTTTGTTCAGCTGTGTGCTAACAAACCTTTGAGAGTTGATCTCTACCCCTTTGCTCTTGTGATTTCCTTCATGGGATTACAGCAGCGGCGGCTTCATCCGCTCCCAATTGGTGCTCCTACTCCCTTCGAGGTTTCTCGATTGATTGTAGGCTGTGTTGGTTGGTTCCTTGAGAGTGTGGTTGGGCGAATCCTCAATTCAAAGTTGCTTGTTAAAGACGGTGGTTGGCTTGAGTTTTATTTGTCAGGTTGCACTAGTTATCGCTGCTTGCAGCAAGTTATCTTGGCTTCTTTGAAGCTAGTTATATGGTGATCATCCTACATCGTGAAGATCGGGACCCCGTGACGTATCATCTGGTATCAGAGCTTTCGTTACCACGGTAGGATTCTTTACCTTTTAGCTACATATATATTTGTTTCGTCCTATCCACCAAAAAGCCTATAAAAAATTGATGTAGCCCTTTGTTTCAATCATTATTTCAGGTGAGTTTTGTTAAGTTTCACCATTAGAGTCTTTGTTTTAGTTCTTGATCATTTTCCTTTGCGTGTCCTTTGAGCCTCTTTTATATATCGAAAATCCCCACACAAAAAAAATCTATAGCCTATATCATCCTTTGCGTTAACTTTGATCCTATCAAACTATAGCTGTTGGTTGTGTTTTTTTGTTCTATCATAAGTGTGCTAGTGTTATCTCTGGTCGTTGTGTTAAGTTCTATTAAAAAAAAGTGTGTCAAAAAAAAAGAAGAAGAAAGAAAAGTGTTAAAAAAAAGAGTTGAGAAAAATTGAGAAAGAAAGGTTGAAGATCAGTAGTTAAAGTGCACAAGTGCTGAAAGTTTGTCACGCCAAGTGGAGCAACCAGTTTGCTATTTGTGTTTGGTGCAAAATTTTGGTTGGATCTGATCGCAATACTTGCATTCCAATCATACTCCTTGTTTACATCAACTCTGAAATTTCTTTGCGTGTGTGTGTGTTTGATTTATATCTTCCATATCTTGTGATCAGCACTAGGCAGGGAACTTCTAGTTTGGATTGTTATTTAACTTTACAACAACTAGAATTCAGATTGCATTTCTTGTGTATCACTCCCCACCAAGCTCCACATAAAAATCCATCGTAATCGGTACTCTGGTCTTGTTTTCGCCTCTCCATCACTTTCTTATTACCACCACACATTTGTTTCTCTGTAATCCGCAGCAAGGAATTCATAAGAGCTTCGGTTGGTAAGAGAGGTGAGTTGTGAGAGCCACCAATTTTTTTATAATCCACAAATACCTATTGTTCGTATTTAGCTAACCTTACAGGAAGATGGGTGGAGTGGAGCTAGAAGATTGTGTTACTATGGCACAATTCAATGAACTGAAGCAAAGCTTGGAAGATAAGCAAGATCGGTTGACGCAAGATCTTCAGGCCTTTATGGCTGAAATCAGAGGACGTCGCCAACCTCATGACGGTGCAAGCAACCATGGTGAAGATGGAGGAGATAGTGATGGAAGAGTTGCTGCTAGAAGAGCAAGAGAACAAGAAAGGAGGAACCAAGGTGCTGCACATGGTAGAGGAAGAGCTCGAGGTCGAAGAAATGAAGACAATGATGAATCTGAAGATAATGACAATCATTCTCAATATCGTTTTGGTCGCCGACATCGTAGAGGAGACAACCATGAGGAGAGGTTTGGAAAACTGAAGTTTACCATGCCAAAATTTGATGGGGGGTCTGATCCTGAAGCTTATTTCACTTGGGAGTTGAAGGTGGACAAGATCTTTCGCCTGCATAATTATGCAGAGGAGAAGAAGTTGGCAATGGCATCTCTGGAGTTTGAAGGATATGCTCTGATTTGGTGGGAGCAACTTCTCCATGATCGTGAAGAAGATGGAGAAAATCCTATTGCCACTTGGGAAGAAATGAAGAGAGAAATGAGAACTCGTTTTGTGCCGAAGCACTATCGCCGTGATCTTTTCGATAAACTACAGAATCTGAAGCAAGGAATTTTCTCTGTTGAGGAGTATTATAAGGAGATGGAGAAGGCTATGATTAGAGCCAATGTGTATGAAGATGAAGAGCAAACTATTGCACGCTTTATGGTCAAGTTACATCGCAATATCCAAATAGCATTGTTGAGTTTCACCCATCTGGTCATCTTATTGATTTGGTACATCAAGCAACCAAAGTGAACGCCAACTACAAAGAAGATGCCAAGAGTAGCAAGTCCTTGTCATATGGTACAGTCTTTGCGTCTAGAGGAAGCAAGTCAATCTCTAAGTTTTCTTCTGCACCCTCAATGGCAAAGAGCTCAAGTGGAGGCCTCCGTTCTAATGTTCAAGGTGTTTATAGTGGGAAGAACACTGCTGCCCCAAGCATGAGTTCTAAACCAGCGAGATCCACCACTACTTGATGGGTTCTACATCCAAGAGTAGTGGGATTCAATGCTTCAAATGTGGAGGCCGTGGGCATGTAATCAAGGAGTGTCCAAATAATCGTGTGATCATTGTGAATGACAATGGAGAATATGATTCAGCTAGTGAAGTTGAAGTTGAGGAAGAGTATGTTGATGAAGCCCATGAAGATGAGAAACATCTCGGATGTGAATTTGAGCACTGTCTTTGCTCTTGTAGTGGCTCAAATCTTGAGTGTTCGGATGAAAGAAGCTGAAATTGGGCAAATGACATAATCTTTTTCAAACCAGAGCCAAGGTGCAAGATAAAGTGGTGAAGGTGATCATTGATGGCGGGAGCTGCCATAATCTTGCTAGTCGTGAGATGGTTGACAAGCTTGGTTTGAAACTACAGCGACATCCTCATCCATATCATGTCCAATGGCTGAATGATTCGGGAGATATTAAGATTGGATATAAGGTGAAAGTTCCATTCAAGATTGGTGAATATGTTGACACCGTTGAGTGCGATGTGGCACCTATGTCTGTGTGTCACATGTTACTTGGAAGGCCTTGGTAGTATGATCGATATACTCAGCATTGTGGGAGAACAAATCAGTACACACTAGATTTGAAAGGGAAGAAGTTTGTACTCAAGCCTATGACACCCCAACAAATCATAGCTGAGCACTTACAAAAGAAATCTGAAATTGGTCCAGTGATTACAGGAGGAGCAGAGCAAAAGAAAATGAGTGCCATCCACAACTCGGTGAGTGAGAGCCACAAGCCAAATTTGAGAGAAAAAAAAATAGGAGAGGGAGAGCATCTAGTTATGCTAGCCACAAAATCTGAACTGAGAGAAGTGAGGAACAACCTAGATCAAGTGCTCTTTGTACTTGTGTGCAAAGACGTTTTAATTTCACCTAACGATATCACCTCTCTTCCTAGTGTTGTGTCTCATCTTTACAGACTATGAAGATGTTTTTCCAAAAAAACACCAAATGGACTACCTCCAATTCGTCGGATTGAGCATCAAATTGATCTCATTCCAGGGGCTGCACTCCCTAACCGTCCACCATACCGAACCAATCCATAAGAAACCAAGGAGATACAAAGGCAAGTACAAGAACTTCTTGACAAAGGTTTTGTTCGTGAAAGCTTAAGTCTTTGTGTTGTTCCTGTGATCTTAGTACCTAAGAAAGATGGTTCTTGGAGGATGTGTATTGACTGTAGAGCTATAAATAATATCACTGTTCGCTATTGTCATCCTATTCCACGGTTAGATGACATGCTTGATGAATTGAGTGGTTCTATAATTTTTACTAAAATTGATTTGAGAAGTGGTTACCATCAAATAAGAATGAAAACGGGGATGAATGGAAAGCGCATTTAAAACAAAATTTGGGTTGTATGAATGGTTAGTTATGCCATTTGGTTTGACTAATGCTCCTAGTACTTTCATGAGATTAATGAACCATGTCTTGAGAGCTTTCATTGGAAAATTTGTTGTTGTCTACTTTGATGATATCTTAATTTACAAAGAAGTCTTTTGATGAGCATGTGAATCACATTCAGTTTTGGATGAGCTTGAAAGGAGAAATTATTTGCTAATCTTGAGAAGTGCGGTTTTATACAGACCACGTTGTGTTTCTTGGTTTTGTTGTTTCAGAAAAGGAATCAAGTGGATGAAACCAAGGTGAAAGCCATCAAGGATTGGCCAACTCCAACGAATGTAAGTCAAGTAAGAAGTTTTCATGGCCTTCTGGTTTTTATAGAAGGTTTGTGAAAGATTTCAGCACCATTGCCGCTCCTTTGAATGAATTGACCAAGAAGGGGTTGATTTTAAGTGGGAAACTCACAGAAAATGCTTTTCAAGAATTAAAGAAACGTTTGACTGAAGCACCCGTACTTGTTCTTCCTGATTTCACTAAAACTTTTGAAGTAGAATGTGATGCTAGTGGAATTGGGACAGGAGGAGTTTTAATGCAACAAGGAAAACTAGTAGCATATTTTAGTGAAAAACTGAGAGGTGCTCAATTGAATTATTCTGTGTATGACAAAGAATTGTATGCTTTGGTGCGTGTGCTTGAAACCTGGCAGCACTATTTATGGTCAAAAGAGTTTGTTATTCATTCCGATCATGAAGCTTTGAAGTACTTGAAAGGTCAAGCTAAGCTGAACCGTCGCCATGCCAAATGGGTTGAGTTCATCGAAACATTTCCATACATTGTGAAATATAAGAAAGGTAAGGACAATGTTGTTGCCGATGCTTTGTCTCGAAAGAGTGTGTTGTTGAACCAACTCGAGGTAAAGGTTTTGGGTCTTGAAAGTTTGAAAGGTATGTATAATAATGATCCTGAATTTTCAGAACCATATAATCATTGTAAAGATGGAAAAGGTTGGGAAAAATATCACATACATGATGGATTTCTGTTTAGAGATAACAAGCTTTGTGTTCCAAATTCTTTGGTTAGATTGCTTTTGTTACAGGAATCACATGGAGGTGGACTAACAGGTCATTTTGGACAAAAGAAAACTTACGAACTGCTAGGTGATCATTTCTATTGGCCCAAGATGAGGAGAGATGTCATCCGATTTGTGGAGCGATCGTCACTGTCACAAAGCTAAGTCAAAATCTGAACCCTCATGGCTTATACACTCCTTTACCTGTTTCTAATATCCCTTGGGAAGACATAAGCATGGACTTTATTTTGGGATTACCTAGAACTCAGAAAGGAAATGATTCTATTTTTGTTGTGGTTGATAGATTTTCAAAGATGGCTCATTTTATCCCTTGCAATAAGACCGACGATGCTTCACATATTGCTAATTTATTTTTCAGGGAAATTATGAGGCTACATGGGATGCCCAGGACAATTGTGTCTAATCGAGATGTCAAGTTCGTGAGCTATTTTTGGAAAACATTATGGGCCAAACTTGGAACCAAGCTCCTATTCTCCACCACTTGTCACCCTCAAACCGATGGACAAACCAAGTGGTGAATCGAACATTATCAATGTTCTCGCGAACAATGGTGAAAAAGAACTTGAAGATTTGGGAGGAATGCTTACCACATGTGGAGTTTACTTATAACAGGCGTTACACTCTACCACTAACTTATGTCCTTTTGAAATTGTATATGGTTTCAAACCTATTGCTCGATAGATTTGTTGCCCTTCCATTGCGGGAGAGGACCAATATGGAAGCTTCCAAGCGTCTTGCATATGTAAAGAAGATACATGAAAAGACCAAGGAAGTAATTGAACTCAAGGCAAGACGCAAGGTCGCAAGTATGAACAAGCATAGGAAGGAAGTGTTATTCGAGCCCGGGACTTGGTGTGGATACACTTGCGCAAGGATCGCTTCCCTCATCAAGTATAAATCAAAATTGTTGCCACGAGGAGATGGTCCATTTCGTGTTCTCGAGAAGATCAATGATAATGCATACAAGATAGATCTTCCAAAGAAGTTATGGTGTGAGCAACACCTTCAATGTTGTTGACCTCTTACCATTCACAAGTGAAGACACTTGAGTCGAGGACGACTCCTTTTCAAGGGGAGGATGATATGACCACGCTATCAAGCAAGATGTTACAACCTCCAAATCAAGCTACACCAACTCAAGTCTCACCTACATCGACACCAGCCCAAGTCATTGATGGACCGATTACACGTAGTCGAGCAAAGAAGCTACAACAAGAGGTGAACGCGCTACTTTGTGAGAATCATTTTAACATCATTGAGAATTATATACTGCCTAAGTCGTGTACATTGCTATTGCTTAGGTTCACCAAGAAGGATGATAGGAACATACAAAGAGATGACTACAGAGAAGGACCACACTCGAACCAGACCAGTCCAGCAGAACAGTTCAAAAGAAACAGTCATAACTCTTGATTTCCAAAGGCTATGGAGGTCCATGAGGACATTTTGAAAAGCTTATTAAGTCTAGTTTTCAATGCCACCAGAGCCGAGCTGTTTGGAATTTCCATTGTGAGAGCCGACCAGCTTTAGTGAAGACTGGTCAGAAGGTCAACAGTCTGCCAGACGTTCAACTTCCCATGAAAAACTGTACCATTCTACATTATTTCGTGGTGCATGCTGCACATGGTGTGAAAGCTTATCAAGTTAACTTTCCAACGCAACTGACGGCACATCTTTTCGACTTTCCAAGGTGGAGTTATTAACAAAACACCAAGACCGCGAGAATACCAACAGCCACGCGGAACAACTCGAGCCCATTTCGTGGAGGCCCTTTCACATAGTCTATCTTATCTTTTTCATTTCGTGTTTACACCTATCTAGGAGGGATGTTCCTAGTATAAATACCTCATTGCCTCATAGCAACCACAGACTTTTGATAAACGAAATACAGAACCCTTTGTTCAGCTGTGTGCTAACAAACCTTTGAGAGTTGATCTCTACCCTTTTGCTCTTGTGATTTCCTTCGCGGGATTACAAAGAATGCGGCTTCATCCGCTCCCAATTGGTGCTCCTACTCCTTCGAGGTTTCTCGATTGATTGTAGGTTGTGTTGGTTTGTTCCTTGAGAGTGTGGTTGGGCGAATCCTCGATTCAGGTTGCCGGTTAAAGACGGTGGTTGGCTTCGAGTTTTATTTGTCAGGTTGCACTAGTTATCGCTGCTTGCAGCAAGTTATCTTGGCTTCTTTGAAGCTAGTTATATGGTGATCATCCTACATCGTGAAGATCGGGACCCGTGACGTATCACAGAAAGCCCTCTATTTTTCTTTTTTCACACATCAGCAACTAGGGGTATCCAACTACGACAATTGCCGAAAGTGGGTGCTGAATTGTAATAATGCCGAATGATGAAAACCTATGGAAGTAAGACGGTGCCGATTTACTAGGTTGGCCTGGTATCATGGGTATCCCGGTCGACTAACTGGTTAGCCTAGGTGACTTGAAAAACCAAGATGCCGGTTAACCTAGGTTGGTGTGGGTAGTCTCGATACTTAGGGTGCCGACTGATCTGGGTAAACCTTGGAACCGTGATGATTCTTATGGTACACTGACGGCAATTTATTTTATTTTACTCTGAGATGGCAAACGTTGATTATATTTGTTTATATTTTTTGTGCAATTTCCCATATATTATATAATATGTAATAATTGCATACGTAACTTAGATAGATAGCAAGTAAGCGAGATGGCAGAGGCACCATCTTCGCCATGTCGTCGACGCCGCCAAATGCGTCTGGATCTCCGATCAAGGTGGTACGCAGCGAGAAGGCGAGGAATCTCCAAATTGCCCTCGGGCCGCATGACGATCACGGAGGTCAGTGACGTCGGGATCCCGCTGAGTCCCAAGAAAGCAGCTGCGAGATTCCGGACCGTCTGCGGGGTACTTGCAAGGGAACGGGTCCCCATCACCACCCCAACCTGGAAGTCTTTGACAGATGTACAGAGAGACCAGTTGTGGACTTAACTTTCTGCCTCGTTCACTTTCCCTGAAGCAGACCAGGCACATGTGCGATGGCACGCGCTGCTAGCGATGTCCCACGCGTGGAGGACCTTCAAGAGCCTGCTTGTCACGTAGTACGTGAACACGGGTCGGACGCCCTTCACGACGTATCAATTTTTGTCGCGGGATACATGGAACGCCTTCGTGCAGATGAAGACGACGGCTGAATTTCAGGAGCAAAGTGCGGCGCACAGAGCTATCCAGGCACAAAACACTCACCTCCACAGACTCGGCACCGCTGGGTACGTGGGTAAAGCCATGCAGTGGGCGGCGGAGGACGAGACTGCTGCACCACCGTTTGCTGAGATCTCAGACGAGCGCGCTCGATCCTGGTTAAGAGCGAGGGCATCAGCCACGTCTTCGGACAACGTCTCTCTGACAAACCCGGCAGACGAGGCAGTGTCTCAATGTCTGGTAAATTTCTCGAACCACTTAATTGTTAATAAGTCCATAACTTCATGGTGTCTACAATAACATGATGTTCTCTTGCAGGAAGCATTGACTTCCGCATGTTCCCAAGGTTCCTTCGAAGTAGACAGGGAGAAGGATGTACTGTCTACGGCCCTGGGAAACAAGGAGCACCCGGGTCGCACGCGAGGCGTTGGGGTTTACGTACCTTGGAGGGATGGATTCCCACACAACTCCGACACGTATAGGAGTAGGAAGAGATCCAAGGACCAGCACGACGCTCGGTTGGAACATGTGATTATTGCACAATTTCAAGAACAAATAACAAACTTGCAGAACCAAGTAAATCAACTCATGTAGGCGCAAGCGGCCCCTGTTAATTTGGGAGCAAGTCCTGCTCGACATCGGAGTAGCGTCGTGTCCATACATAATTCTGGACATGACGACGTGCAATTACCGATCGACGGCATCGAGGTAATGTACATCTCTGGAATGCTCCAAAGATAGACCTATAGGACGCCTTAGCTAATTGTGTACGCTTTTGTAGGAGCCAACGCCCTGCAAGCTACAAGTGAGGATAGTAGGGTCGATTCCTATTGAGGCTAGGCGGGGTATGGTGTATCCATACCAGGAAGGGGCAGTGCAGCACGGTGCCCAGCTGGCGCAGGGTTACGCCAGGGTGCAGGTGGACATGGTCCATGACAATTTCATGGCCATCCCGCTGGAGATTCCCCCGAACGAAGAAATCAGAACACTAAGGGATGCCACGAACACTGTTATCCAGTGCCCCAAGAAGGACATCGCACTGGACCCTTCAGTGACGCGATATCGAGAGGACCCTGCCTCTCCAATAGGACCCTCGATGAGTCCGCCTCAACCAAAGCTTCAGAAGGCCGCCACATCGCTTCCCGTCGAGAAGACGACAAAGGGACAAGAAAAGCGTGTCACCATATCGATCCCTGAGGCGTCTCACGGGAAGACGTCCCTCAGCCGCCTCGTTAAGGAGAAATCAAAATCGAAGAACATTAAGGTACCTCCCAACCCCGTCAAATACTCACTCGGAAGTCCGTTGGTCTCCGGCGCAGAACTAAAGAGCTCAGGAGTAGCTTGTCAAGCTTTGCATGATTGGTACTTGCGCAAGACCCGAGCGAAGGGGGGTCATACTGGAATCACCGTCAGATACGGGAGGGAGCATTTTCTCCACGAGCCTGGCCACTTTGTCGTGGGCTTCGAAGACTTATTTGACTTATACAACCTAACTGCCCTCGACGCCTCACGTCTACGATGCTGGACACTGTAAGTGTGTGCAATCAATTTCTACACTCACGTGATACCGATAAATATCATAACTCATTGCTTATGTACAGATACATTATGAAACGTGCCCATCGAATCAAAGAACCGGTGGGTTTCCTCGACCCACATGTGGTCTCTGAGCAAACAATCAACCAAGACGCATCATACGTCGAGAATTACATAAAAATAGAATTGCTTGCTCTGGACGACAGGGACTACATAATGGTGCCCTACAACCAGAAGTAAGTGCTTCAATATTTGCTATACAAATTACATTTCAACATAGGTTTATGACTATAGCGACATACACGAGTAGGTTCCATCGGATTCTTCGATTCTTGTGCCAAAGAGGAACATGGTATTGTACCTTGATTCTCTACTCAACAAAAATCACGACTTCACCATTCTTAAAGGAATACTCGACAGGTATGTTCATTTCCTCCGCACATAACTCTATTGTAGTCTTCCTTCGTTTTAAATGGACAAGGATAACTTTTTTGAATCATGTAGGGCGTTCATCGGCTATGTTGCCGAGGGAGGTTTATACAAGGGAACGAGCGCCACACCGACTCACGGGATGCGATTTCCATGCGCGCTACAACACAATAATCATATATCGTACTCAGTAATATTGCGTCTCAAACCGATTGTACATATATATGTAATTCTATTTTTGCAAAGGTCGCCAAAGAAAACGAGATCACCTATCGCATTCTACGATGCCATCATATGCGACTATTGATTGCTTCTAGGACTAACGATCCCGGTGTTTGTCAATCTCGTAATAATTATCTCCTAATTATAAATTTAAATATATATGCTTACTACTTTACTCACGCTAGCGACGTGGCTTGAACATAGAGTTAAATGCACTCGAAATGGACCAGTCACGCACATTCGAGGGAGCTCGTGGCTTCATCAAGGCGGATATAGTTAACACCAACGGAGAGTTTCACGCCGTCGACACCGATGAACGATCTCAAACAATTGATTCAATATTGTAATTCACTTTGGTAGGTTGTAATTCAATATGTAACTCTAGCGACAATATATACTTGAAACATTCTTTTGTAATTGATTTTGAGTTAAATGATCACTTTGAGTTGTCGGCAATTATCGTGACATGTTTCTACTTGCTAGTTTTCAGAGGACATGGCTAGCAATTCCCGAGGCTAGTGAAAATACGAAAAAAATTAATTAGGTTTAAGGACTTATCACGACGGTTCTAACTATGAACCGCTCGTGATATCGAATAACCACGCACGGTTTGTAGTTGGAACCGCTCGTGATAATTATTATCACGCACGGTTCCAACCACGAACCGCTCTGTGATTAGAGAATCACGCTGCGGTTCGTGGTTGGAACCGCTCGTGATTATTAAATATCACGAGACGGTTCCAACAACGAACCGCCTCGTGATTCTCGTAATATCACGACGGTTCGTGGTTGGAATCGCTCGTGATAACCACCGTTATCTCGGACATAAAATTTCGAGACGGTTCAAAACCGTGCTGTGATGATCGCAGACGAATCGTCTGTGATGACCTTTTCTGTAGTAGTGTTCGCAACAACACCTCCGAGGTATCCACACGTACGGGGCAGGATCACCACGCGCTGGAGTGCTAGCACCGGCAGCGTGGTTGAGAATGTGTGGCTATTATGGTTTCGGGAGTTCTTCCAAAGATTATCATGTCCCCTCACCCTATGCCACCGCCCCTCTTTATATAGGCATCCATGATGGGTCTCGAACTTGAGACCCATTAGGAACTCGTGGCCTATACGAATTCGGATCACCATCCAAAACAAATTCTAGCCCTTTAAGTGTGCGACCCTACAGGTTCATGTGTAATCGGTTATGACTCGGAAACTCTTTTCTGACCACCAGTCATTAGCGGTACCTAGCAGCACATAACGATTTCCAAATACACATAGAATATATTAGACGAACCTTGATGCAATATGATCTATGATCAGGTCCTCATCACTTACGATTAGTTCATATCTCCACACGACCATATTGTATTTGGTCCCGACCAGTTTGTAACTCCTTAACCAGGTCCTTACCATTCTGTGATTACGTTCGATCAATCTACGACGATCGTATCTCCATACGACCAGTCCCTAACTAATCGAACTAAGCGACCTAGTCATGCATTCTCCCTTTGCCTCACGATATCTGGTTGAACTCCAGGTGAGATGATGTGCCATCCATGGACTGTTCAATACTTTCTCGATCGAGTGTCGGATAACTTCATGTGGTCGACACTTCGACCACTAGTGGCATGGCCATGCACTTTCTTTATCCGATCACCACGAGGGGCCCAGAGACATCTCTGAAGGATCTAGACCCGCCATTATGAGTTAATGGAATGTTTTGGTGATTAATGACAAATCTAAATATGAGACTAACTCTTTTGTCTAGTATTATTTTGTGTAGTCTCATTTGGATATAAAGGTGAAATTCAACGAGGTATGCAATCGACATCTTAATCTTATATATTGTTGCATTTCTCGGATCCAAAATATAGGTTGAACTCAACCATAAGTTAAACTTGAATATGTGCATATGTTCTTATTACACATTTGTGTATGCACACATTTAGGAGGAGTTCACTCTATATTTTGTGGTTTCATGAGTATTGATCCATATTCCATTCTCCTCATATATTAAGGATCATTACTTTGAAACAAATCATTTGAGTATATAAAACTTGTGTAGTTCATATATACTCATATTGCTTTATATTCAATTATTTGCAATTGTGTTGTGGGACTAATGTGTATGCTAAGATGTGTTCAAGGCTTAGTCCCGGAGTCTGAATGAAGACATGAAAAGGAAATGCAAAGATGGTAAAAGATCAACATGGCTCAAGACAAAGGAGTCATGCATTCAAAATCTGTTGAAATTTATTTTCTGAACATCATCGGTAGTTCTGGCATTGTATCTGCGGAACTACCGCTGGGCGGAACTTCCGGACAAATCGCGGAACGTTTTTTCAGAGAGCACTCTTTTTGGGACTTAGCCAAATTTTCGCAAGCGCGGTAGTTCCGCCATGATATGAGCGAAACTTCCGATAATCGGAACTACTGCATGATAGTTGGCGGTAGTACCACACCTTTCTACAATAGCTTGTTTAGAAGCATTTGTTGCATGTATATCTTGATAATTATTGTTAATCATTGTGGGACTAACATTTTTCATGAGTTGGATGAATAGGCTATGTTCTAGGGTGACGAATACTTTGGATGTCATCATGAGTTGATCGTCATCAAGTCAAGGTTCAAGAAGAGGATGTATCGTATGTTGATGCATAACAAGATCTCGAAGAAGGAGATGATCATGAGTTGATCGTCAAGTCAAGAGAAGACCCATCATGTGTTGATGGAGGTCAAGTAAAGGATGCATCATGGGTTGATGCATGTCAAGACGATGACCCGGACTTGAAGTGAAGATGTGCGTCATCAAGCTTCAAGAAGATGCTCACAGCAAAGGTATGACTAGCTAGAGCTAAGGATGTGTTCCTAGTCTTTACCGGTCTTGGTGTTTGGTTGGAAGACCGGATTGCTAGTATAGGTTGCCGTACTATTAAGAGGGGTCTTGTCTAGTAGCTTGAGTCTCATCATGTGTTGATAGCTCAATCTTGCTTGCTCTAGCTCTACATGGCATGATGCTATTATTTGCGAATGTGTTTTGTAAATAGTTGAGGCTTATGCAGTTAATCCTTGTAGCATGTGACTATACTTTTGCGAATGTGTTTTGCAAATGGTTGAAGTCCATGTACCTACACCTTGTGGCATGATCTAAGTTTGTAAATGTGTTTTACAAATTGTTGGGATTCATGCATTTTCCCTTGGCATGGTCTAAGATTACTTATTGTTATTTATTTGGACTTAGATCATGATAGTGGCTCTTTGGAGTTGTGTTTTTTGATTTGATCAAATGTGTTTGAGATCAATCAAATAGGTGGGTTGTGTAGCCCTCTGAATAAGCTTTCCATAGAGTCCAAGATCACTCAATTCCGACATCGGAGTCAAAAGTTATGATATTTTTACCGAGTATCGTCTGTGCTGAAATTGGGCTGCGGAACTTCCGCCCGAGAACAGAGGAACTTCCGATAATAGGAAGTTCCGCCATTTGTACTGCGGAACTTCCGCACCAAAAGTTTTAACGGCTATTTTTTGAGCCGTTATGCACCCGTACGGCCCATGAACAGTATAAAACGGAAGTTCCGAATTTGCACGGAGGAACTTCCGATTATCCTGATTTTTGGGGATTTCTGCTCCCAACGGCTAGTTTTTGTGTGTGGGCTATAAATACCCACCTTGGCCGGTTGAGAGACAATCTTTGGCATCCCATTTCACTCACTTGAGCTAGTGTGAGCTTCTCCTCTCAATTGTGCATGTGTTGCACCTTGTGAGCAAGGAGGGAGGTCTCTAGTTGCATGTGTTGCATCTAGAGGTGGATTTTGTATCCACTTGAGCTTGTGCATTCATTGCACGTGGTGAGAGTCAAGCAAGGGGCTTGGCTTATTACTCTTGGTGTTTGCCGACACCTAGACGGCGTGGAGGCGTCGTGCCCGGTGATCTTCTCAAGAAGCTTGTGAGAAGACCCGGCGTGTTGTTAGTGGTTTGGTGCTCGCCATCTCCGAGTGGAGGAAGAGCAACCATAGTGGAGCGAGGTGTTGGTTCGGTTTGGAACCGGTCCAAGTGTTGGACTTACCTCGGAGGTGTGTGCTCATTTGAGGAGCCGGTCCAACGTGGTTGGGCTTACCTCAACGTGGATTAGGGGAGACCGGTAAGTCTCCGAACACCACGGTAAAACATAAGTGTGTCCATCTTGTTTTTATCTTGTGCTTTACTTTGAGCGATTTACATTACATGCTTTAATTGTTTATATATTATTGTGTGATTGCTCTCTTGTGTTGTTGGTGCACTTAGTTGAGCCTAATTGATTTAGGTTTTAATTGTGCAAAACCAATTCGCTATTAGCTTCCGCATTTATATATTAGTTTAGCCCGATAAAGATTTTTAAAACCGCCTATTCACCCCCCTCTAGTCGGCCACCTCGATCTTACAATCTCTCCTGTTATGATGGGCAAATCTAATCTCGACCAGTCACATCCCTCTGCATGTTTCATAGCATACCCGAAAGCTACCTTTATAACTACCCAGTTACTAGTAGCGTTTGGCAACCCCTAAGAGTGCTATTACACATGTAGGGAACCATGCTGATCTCAGGTCTAAGGATTATACATCATTATTACTTGAGACCAACTAATGACACAAAGATTCATAACAATCTCAATAGTGTCTCAACGATGGGTCTATCCAGCCCTATGTTTTCTAACATGAGCTCACATTATTGATTCGATATCCCTATATCCATGACCGGTGAAGCAAGGTCATCAATCAATACATGTGTTAGTCATAGAGTCACTGGTGTTCCGACCAGTGACCTCCGACCAGGGATACATTTAGAATGACATCATATAAGTTAAAGAGTTCCACCAACAAGTCACATACTTATTGATCTATAACAAATGATTCATTCAAGGAACACGATAACATATTATCAAAATCATGAACATAATGAAATATCATCATCTCTATTATTGCCTCTAGGGCATATTTCCAACAATAGGTAGGAGGGTCTAGGTCTTCTTGAGCTTGCCCGAAGTGGAGGTCTCCGCGTCTTCGAAACCTAATCGGACGGACGTACCGGAAAAAGACACAATGGCAAAAGAGAGTAATTAAATAGAAATCATCAAGCAAATAAACTCCAAATTAAACAAGACCAATGCCATTAGCAAGATCTTGATTTTATAAAATTTTGGGAAAAAGATTCATAATTTTTGTAGTTAAAATGAAATAGATATGGATTTTTGAAGATTTTAACAGGATTTACAATTGAAAAGTAAATCGGAAAAGGCGGATTAATTTGGAGCCGACATGTGGCACTTCTGCACAGGATTACTGGTCTACGGGTACTGTTGCGTGGGCCAAAGGCCACACGCACAGTACCGGTCCATTGTCCACCAGTCCACCGAATAGTGCGGCGGACCCACCGTCAGCCCCAGCGGAATTAAATCCCAGTTATCTTGGTGCTTTACCGTGCAGCCGGGCCCACGCGTCAGCGGGACAAAGGGACGCTTAGCGCTAATTAAACCACGATTAGCCTTTAAGCGGCAGAGTAACTGCCGGCAAAACGAGCTACAATGCTCGTTTTGTCCGACAACGCGCGCGGCCGAGGGAAAAGCCGGGGTGGCGCAACTCGTCGCCGGCGGAGGGAGGGGCGGCGGCGCCGGGGGTTACCCAAAATGGGTTCCCCTTGGTGATGCGGTCCCGATGACGATGGCGGCGGCGCTGGGGGATTGCCGGAGCGGCGGCGCGGCCATGGGACGCTACGGTGGGAGCTCGGCCGGAGGTGGCGAGGGCGGCTGGGTGAAGTACTCCAGAGAAATGGGGGGGCACGGTGCCGGAGGGGGCTCCAGCGACTTACCACGCTGACAATGGCGGTTGGAAGTTGCCGGGCGAGGGAGACCTGCAGCGGGGAAGGGTGCAGCCGGAGGCAAGGAAGGAGATTGTCGGGCCCCGGGTGTCACACAACCCCGAGACCCTCTGTGCATACCAAGCTAGTCCCATGATCAGTAGCTAGCTTGCACAGTTGCAACAATGATGCAATCATAACCATTCAACAACGAACTAATGAAGCAGACAAAGTAATATTAATTAAAACAGCAAAGACCTTATGGTCAAGGTTCTTACAAAAGTCGCCACACAGGGCTTAACAACAACAGAGTATCTGGCAGCGGAAATCTCAAAATACGTGGAGACCAATCGACATGCCCACAGGCAATCGAGTGGAGGACGTGACCTAGATCGCAAAGTCTTCAAAGTAGCCTTCTTCATAGTACTCAACATTTCCTGGCTCTTCTGCTGGGACTGATCAACAAAGGGCATAAAGCCGTGAGTACATAAAGTACTCAGCAAGTCGTAGAGAAATGTATGCACATAGTATTCATGCCAGGCTTAAACAAGGATGTCTTTATGGTTAATTTGCAGAAAGCAAGTTTAACAGTAAATACAATAATTAGATGACAAAGCAGGATTGTAAAAGAATACTACATAGATAACCAAGTTCTTTTGAATCAAACAGTGAACATCCCATTCACTTCCCAACCATTCCAACCAAACGTTTCCATCGAACCAAACCACATTTTTGAAAATACTACCCCTTGCGCGAAATCACCAGGCATGTCCGTAACCGGGGACACGGCTATTCGAATAGATTTTTGACACTCTGCAGAGGTTGTGCGACTTTACCCACAAGACACGAATTCTCTAGTTTGTTTGGCATCCGTCGATACCACCGCCACTTCCTTTGGTGAGTAGTCTAGAGCACGTGACAAGGCTTTACAAAGTTCCATTTTGCCTCGGTTACGCGCTAAGGTTTCGCCATCACACCCCTCTTGCGCCAATAAATAACCACAATGAACCGACTCAAAACTTTCCTAATTAATTGGCGGTCCGTCCCATACCGGACTTATGGTTGCACGAGGTGACCGGATCAATGACTTGCAAAGTTAAGTCCTTAGTTGGTCGCTCGACAAGTCTACCACAACCCAATGTGCATTACGCACCCACTCTAGCTCCCTACCTCAAGCCCGAGCATAAATCATTTTTGTTCATACCCGACCAAATGGCAATCCCTGCCATGGCACAACATCTTTTAATAAAAGTGGCCTCACACCACTGTTCCATAGTTCCATTAGTCAAATTTCAACAATCATTGAACATGTGATCGAAAGTCTCGCGGGTAACTAAAGCATGTCTAAGCAATAATACGCTCCCAAGTTGGTATACAATCATGTCCAACTAGAGTTAACCATCCTAAGGTGTCCAAGGATATATGTCATTCAAGGAGACATTTCATTTTCAATTTATCAAGGGGGCATAATGGCAATTTGGTAATTATCTACTCCCAAAACCATTTTTAATAAACTAGCCATGCATGATAATTTAAAGCAATATACATTTGTAAAATGGGTTCAACATGGTCAAAGGCCTACGACTTGCCTTCGTTGACGAGGAGAGGGTCTTCGGTCGTCGGGTCGAAGAAATCTTCCAAACGCCTAATCTACACGTGCGAGAAAAACAACAAATAAATAAAACAGCACCAAATGAACTCCAAAAATTACAAAACCAGTACCAAATGAAAGAGGGTGAATTTATATGAATTTAGAAATTTGGATCACCCAAATCGGAGTTCGGATGTGAAAGTTATAGCCAAAAGAAGTTTCAAATCACATAAAATGATAGAATTTAGGGTTTTTCGGATTTTCGGAATTATTTTTCAACTGAAAAACCGAAGAAATGCGTCGCTGGCCACGCGCAGCGCACACGCAGCCACGCGCGCGGCGAAGGCGGACAGCGGCGCCGACGTGGCGCCACGTGGGTGGCCACGTGGGCTCGGCCCACGGTCGAGAGAGAGAGAGAGAGAGAGAGAGAGAGACGGGCGCGGCGGCGGCGCGGCCGAGCCGGAGAAGACGGCAGGCGCCGCGCGGGAGAAGGCGGCGACGCCGGAGACGGCGGCGCGAGGCGCCGGAGGCGGGAAGAAGGGAGGCGCGGGCGAACGCAACCGAGCGAGAGAGAGAAAAAAGAGGGAGAGGAAGAAGCGCGCGGCTTTATAGGCGAGGAGGAGGCACGGCGACGTGGAGGCGCGGCGACGGACGGCGCGGGCGTGGCGGCGCGCGCGAGGCGCGAGAGGCGACGGACGGCGCCGACGGCGCGGATTCGCGGGCGAGAATCGCGGCGCGCGCGACGTCGTGGGAGAGAACGGCGGCGTCGGGGCGATGAACAGCGCCGTCCGATTGCGACGGACGGCGCGAGCGAGGAGGCGCGGTGAACGCGAGCCGTCCGATTCCGATTGGACGGTGAGGAGGTGAAGAGGCGCGGCGGGAGACGAAGGGCGCGCGTCCGATTGACGGACGGTGGGAAGCGAAAAAGCGCGGCGCGGCGAGGGCGCCGGATCGCGATCCAACGGCGAGAAGAAAGGAGAGCGCGGCGAGAGAAACGAACGGCGCGGCGAACGGAACGGCCGGATCTTGATCCAACGGCCGGAAGAAAGAGCGCGCGCTGAACGAGAGCGCGGATGGAGATCCAACGGCCAGAGCGGGGTGCGCGGGAGGCGAGCGGCCGGGCCGAGAAAAACAGTGATTGGGCGGAGAGATTCGGCCCAAAACCGAAAAGGGATTTTTAAATAGTTTTTAATTTACAGAAATTCAAATAAGACAAAAGGCAATTTAGAAAATAGCAAATAGACTTCAAAAATTCTAGAAAAATTCACAGAAATTTCTTGAATTATTCTAGACTTAATAAAAATACTTTTAACTTTAAATTTCCTTTTTATTTTGCAAATAAATTAATCTTTAATTTCGGATAAAACAAAAATCAATTTCTAAAATCCAATAAATCCAAGAAAATTCTTAAAATAATAATTTTGATTTTAAATTCCAGAAAACTCAATCAAACCAACTTTAATTTAATTGAAGTTTGATTAACTCATATTAAATTGCAAATGGATTCTGAAATTCCAAATTAAGCTTTTGACAAATAGAAGCAAATGGTTTTCTTTTTAAAATTTTTCAAAAACTCTGAAAAACGGGACGTTACAAACCTACCCCTCTTAAAGGGAATCTCGACCCGAGATTCAGTCGACTAGAGAATAGGTGGGAAACTCACCTTCGTGTCTTCTTCTCGTTCCCAAGTGGCTTCTTCTTCGGTGTGGTTGCTCCAATCGACCTTGCGTAAACGGATGATCTTGCTTCTTGTCACTCGCTCTGCTACTTCCAAAATCTTGATGGGATGCTCCTTGTAGGTGAGGTCTTCTTGCAGGGCAATTGCTTCCACTGGCATCTGCTCTTCGGGCACACGCAAACACTTCTTCAGCTGTGACACGTGGAAGACATTATGCACATCTGACAGCTGAGGCGGAAGGTCCAACTGGTAAGCGACTTCTCCTCTTCGGGCTAGAACTGGGAAAGGTCCGATGTACCTTGGGGCAAGCTTCCCACTTACTCTGAAACGACGCATCCCTTTGAGAGGCGACACCTTCAGGTACACATGATCACCAGGTGCAAAAGCTAGATCTCGGCGACGGTTATCAGCATAACTCTTCTCGCACTGTCTTTGGCTTTTGACCTTTCTCTGATTGATCGAACTTGCTCTTCGGCTTTTTCCAAAATATCTGGCCCAAACACTTGTCTTTCGCCTACTTCATTCCAATACAAGGGTGTTCTGCATTTTCTTCCATAAAGAGCTTCAAATGGAGACATCTGGAGGCTTGACTGGTAACTGTTGTTATAAGAAAACTCTGCATAGGGTAGCATTTGATCCCAATCGTCTCGATTTGCTAAGGCACAAGCCCTTAACATATCTTCTAGGATTTGATTTACTCTTTCTCGTCTCATCCATCCGTCTGGGATGATAAGTCAGATCAAATTTAGATTAGTACCCAAAACACTGTGCAACTTCTGCCAAAATCTTGAGGTGAACTGGGTTCCTCGATCTGACACGATCTTCTTCGGCACTCCATGCTGGCACACTATCTTTGCCATGTACAATTCTGCCAATCTATCACCAGAGTAAGTAGTCTTGACTGGGAGAAAGTGAGCAACTTTGGTTAGACGATCCACAATTACCCAGATAGAATCATATCCTGACCTTGTCCTTGGCAAACCAGTGATAAAATCCATGCCAATTTCTTCCCACTTCCATTCGGCACTTTCAAGGGTTGCAGGAGTCCAAAGAGTCTTTGATGCTCGGCTTTAACTCACGATGAGACATCGACCGAGACACATACTCGGCAATCTCACGCTTCATGCTAGGCCACCAATACATTTCTTTAAGGTCTTGGTACATCTTTGTGCTTCCAGGGTGAATGGAATACAAAGTTTCATGGGCTTCCTTGAGTATCAACTGCTTAAGCTCTTCCTGATCTGGAACACAGATTCGCTTGTCAAACCAAATGGTGCCTTGCTCATCTTCTGAAAATCTCAGGGCTTTACCCTTCTTCATGTTGCTCTTGATTTCCTTAACATTGGCATCTTCAATTTGAGCTTCCTTGATCTGATTCCGCAAAGTGGGTTGAACTTCTAAGGCAGCTAGATAACCTTCTTCAACCAACTCTAACTTGAGCTTCAGGAACTCTTCATGCAGGGCTGACTGATTTTCCTTGATCGACAGGGTATTGCAGTAGACTTTTCTGCTCAAGGCATCTGCCACAACATTAGCTTTGCCTGGGTGGTAATGGATTCCAATATCATAATCCTTGATTAACTCTAACCACCTTCTTTGCCTCATATTAAGATCAGCCTGAGTGAAAATGTACTTCAAGCTCTTATGGTCCGTGTAGACTTCACAGCGATTACCAATAAGGTAATGACGCCATATCTTTAAAGCATGCACTACGGCAGCTAACTCTAAGTCATGAGTGGGGTAATTCACTTCATGAGGCCTCAACTGACGGGAAGCATAGGCTACTACCTTCCTTTCTTGCATCAGGACACAACCAAGTCCTTGCCGGGATGCATCACAGAAAATCTCAAAATCCTTCCGGACATCGGGCAAAATCAACACCGGAGCTGAGGTCAAACGCTTCTTCAACTCTTGAAAACTTTGCTCACAATCTGTTGTCCAAGCAAACTTCCTTTCTTTCTTCAACAGCTGAGTGAGGGGTCTTGCTATCTTGGAGAATCCTTCTATGAATCGGCGATAGTATCCTGCCATTCCAAGAAAACTTCTGACCTGAGGCACTGACTTGGGTGACTCCCAATTAAGCACATCCTTAACCTTGTTTGGGGTAATGACACTCCTTCTGCAGACATGACATGACCCAAGAAAGTAACTTCTTTCATCCAAAACTCACACTTGCTGAATTTAGCATAGAGTTGATGATCTCTAAGCTTATTCAGACCAAGCGGAGGTGCTCTTCATGCTCTTCTTCACTCTTGAATACACCAAAATATCGTCAATGAAGACAATGACGAACTTATCCAAATACTCCATGAACACTTTATTCATCAAATTCATAAAGTAAGCGGGGCATTGGTCAATCCAAATGACATGACCGTGAACTCATACTGATCCATACCGGGTTGAGAAAGTCGTCTTGGGGATATCTTCCGACGAATCTTCAACTGGTGGTATCCCGACCTCAAGTCTATTTTGGAGAACACACCTCCTTTCAACTGGTCAAACAAATCATCGATCCCAGGCGGGGTACTTGTTCTTGATGGTGACCTCATTGAGGGCTCGGTAATCCACACACATCCGTTGGGTGCCATCCTTCTTTGCAACAAAGATCACCGGGCTCCCAAGGTGAAGAGCTTGGTCGGACAAAACCTTTCTCTTGCATTTCTTCAATTTGCTTCTTCGCTCAACCAAATCATTGACAGCAATCAGAGGGGTCTCTTGAAAATAGGAGCAGCCTCGAACAAGATTGATGACAAACTCCAAGTCTCGGTCTGGCGGCATTCCAGGTAGGTCATCAGGAAAGACATCTGAAAACTCTCTGACTACTAGCACTTCTTCCATAGATACAACACTGGCGCTGCAGACAAAAGATCCGGCTAGCTTCTCTGGGGAGGCTTCAAACTTTACCTTGGTTCCAACCGGACTGACCAAAGTGATGCTTCTACCACCACAATCCAAGAGGGCTTGGTGATTGGCAAGCCAATCCATTCCCAAAATCACATCAAGAGACTTGGTGTCTATGATGATGAGATTAGCAAGGAATTCTACCCCTTCTATGGTCACTTTAACCTTAGGGCAACCTTGGTTCGTACTCAATTCAACCGGAGATCGAACCAACAAAACACTTTTAAGAGGCAAAACTTCCAACCGGTGCCTTTCAAAAAACTCAGAAACAAACGAATGCGAAGCTCCGAATCAAACAAAACAATGGCGGTCTTTGAATTGACAAGGAACTTACCCAAAGACGACGTCCGGGTCATCGGGCTTCCTCCACGAGTGGTGTGGTTCACACGACCTCTTCCAAACGGTGAGGAGTCTTGATCGTGCGATGGAGTCCGAGGGCTCCACGTGCGACTCTGGAGCGGGGTCCGGTCGGGTGGCTCCCATGTTGAAACGAACAGAGAAGGGCCTTGCCTCTGCGGCGTATTGGCGAAGTGCCCCACCGATGGCACTTAAAGCAGTGATCCCGTGCGCAGGTTGACATTCCTTGGTCAGCCGTTGCCGGAGCCGCTGAAGCCGCGGTCACCGAACTAGCTGGGCGAGGTGTCGCTGTGGGCTCAATGTGACAGTGGAGCAACACGGGCGGAGGCGCACATTCATTCTCGCTCTGGGAGTGAGACCGATGGGCACCGTGGCCGCATCATCTTTCTCTTGCGGGATTCTTCAAGTTCACGGCGGGATTCTTCGATGAGCATGGCCTTGTTCACCAAGTCTTTGGAAATCGCATAATCATTCCCAATGACTTGCACCTTCAAACCGGGGTTGAGTCCTCTCTTGAAGCGCTTAGCGGGCATCATCTGTGGCAACGTCCTCCGGGCATAACGGGACAACCGAGTGAATCATTAAGATATTCACTCACCGACGTGTTGCCTTGCTGCAGCTCACGGAACTCATTCTTCTTCATTTCCACCTTTCCATCAGGGATATGGGAGTGGCGGAAAGCTCCTGAAAACTCGGCCCAAGTGATACTCTCATGGTTTCCATGGCGGCACAATAGTTCTCCCACCATTCTCGCAATGGTACCTTCAAGCCGGTGAGTGGCATATGAGAACCTTCTCGCGATCATCACAACGGGTGATAGCGAGCTTCTTTCCATGGAACGTAACTACCATTCATACCCAATGGCTCCGAGGAGCTAGAGAAAGTGGGCGGATGGGTCCTCAAAACTCGCCAACTCGGGTGAGAAACACTGGGTGGAGCAGCGTGGGCGTGGCGGTGCTTGATCTGCTCGATTCATCATTGCGGCGAGGCGTGGTCCGTGCAGTTCTGGCGATTCATCATCCGAGTCATGTTCTCGCATCAAAGAACTCATCACCGCGTCTGGCCGCCATGAACCGACTCAAACCCGGATCGCACCGGCGGCTGGGAAGACGGGCACGCGGGCGCTGAGTCTCATCACGGCTTATGAGTTATGGTCCGAACCATCTGCGACAAAGCTTCACCGGTTTAATAGACGAGAAGAAGAAAGCAATTTAGATGCGAGGAAAGCATTTAGATGAGCGAGAAACAAGGGGATAGATGGATCAACCTAATGCGCATAAAATTGGTTTTACCTAACGAACGGATAGCCGGAAAGCTATCAAGAAGCAAACCAAAAGAGGCACTTAAGCACAAAAGCACTATTACGCAGACTAAACGACTCTAAAACTAGGAGGCAACCACCAATCTAATCTTTACGGAGGGCAACATGAAACAAATCATGAATTTGAGCTTCCAAAACTTCCATTGCTTGATCTTGAAGGGCTCGATCCTAGGGATATTCCAGAGATAAGGAGTCAATTAAAATTTGGAAAACCAAGTTCCAGAAAAGATAAGATGAAAGAACTCAAGAATGATATAAGAGGGTAAGATGATAAGATAAGAATAGAATAAGGTAAGAAAGAATAGAATAAGATGAGAGAAGAATTTCTAGTCAAGTTAATTGCTTGGTTTGATTTAGAAAATATATTTTGAATCTTTGACTAAGACGACCAATCTAACTAAAGGTTACGTCCTACGATCGATATGGCTCGATACTATCTCCTCGCTTGCGCCCGGTGTCACACAACCCCGAGACCCTCTGGCATACCAAGCTAGTCCCATGATCGGTAGCTAGCTTGCACGCTTGCAACAATGATGCAATCATAACCATTCAACAACGAACTAATGAAGCGCATAAAGTAATATTAATTAAAACAAAGAAAGACCTTATGGTCAAGGTTCTTACAAAAGTCGCCACACGTGGCTTAACAACAGAGTATCCGCAATGAAATCTCAAAATACGTGGAGACCAATCGACATGCCCACAGGCAATCGAGTGGAGGACGTGACCTAGATCGCAAAGTCTTCAAAGTAGCCTTCTTCATAGTACTCAACATTTCCTGGCTCTTCTGCTGGGACTGATCAACAAAGGGCATAAAGCCGTGAGTACATAAAGTACTCGAAGAAGTCGTAGAAAATGTATGCACATAGTATTCATGCCAGCTTAAACAAGGATGTCTTTATGGTTAATTTGCGAGAAAGCAAGTTTAACGATAAATACAATAATTAGATGACAAAGCAGGATTGTAAAAGAATACTACATAGATAACCAAGTTCTTTTGAATCAAACAGTGAACATCCCATTCACTTCCCAACCATTCCAACCAAACGTTTCCATCGAACCAAACCACATTTTTGAAAATACTACCCCTTGCGCGAAATCACTGTGCATGTCCGTGAATCGGGACACGGCTATTCGAATAGATTTTGACACTCTGCAGAGGTTGTACACTTTACCCACAAGACACGAATTCTCTAGTTTGTTTGGCATCCGTCGATACCACCGCCACTTCCTTTGGTGAGTAGTCTAGAGCACGTGACAAGGCTTTACAAAGTTCCATTTTGCCTCGGTTACGCTCGCTAAGGTTTCGCCATCACACCCCTCTTGCGCCAATAAATACCACAACAGAACCGACTCAAAACTTTCCTAATTAATTGGCCAGGTCCGTCCCATACCGGACTTATGGTTGCACGAGGTGACCCAGATCAATGACTTGCAAAGTTAAGTCCTTAGTTGGCTGCTCAGACAAGTCTACCACAACCCAATGTGCATTACGCACCCACTCTAGCTCCCTACCTCAAGCCCGAGCATAAATCATTTTTGTTCATACCCACCAAATGGCAATCCTCGCCATGGCACAACATCTTTTAATAAAAGTGGCCTCACACCACTGCTCCATAGTTCCATTAGTCAAATTTCAACAATCATTGAACATGTGATCGAAAGTCTCGCGGGTAACTAAAGCATGTCTAAGCAATAATACGCTCCCAAGTTGGTATACAATCATGTCCAACTAGAGTTAACCATCCTAAGGTGTCCAAGGATATATGTCATTCAAGGAGACATTTCATTTTCAATTTATCAAGGGGGCATAATGGCAATTTGGTAATTATCTACTCCCAAAACCATTTTTAATAAACTAGCCATGCATGATAATTTAAAGCAATATACATTTGTAAAATGGGTTCAACATGGTCAAAGGCCTACGACTTGCCTTCGTTGACGAGGAGAGGGTCTTCGGTCGTCGGGTCGAAGAAATCTTCCGAAACGCCTAATCTACACGCATGAGAAAAACAACAAATAAATAAAACAGCACCAAATGAACTCCAAAAATTACAAAACCAGTACCAAATGAAAGAGGGTGAATTTATATGAATTTAGAAATTTGGATCACCCAAATCGAGTTCTGATGTGAAAGTTATAGCCAAAAGAAGTTTCAAATCACATAAAATGATAGAATTTAGGGTTTTTCGATTTTCGAATTATTTTCAACCGTGAAAACCGAAGAAATGCGTCGGCACGCGCAGCGCACACGTAAGCGCAGCCACGCTGGCGAAGTAGCCGACGCGGCGCCGACGTGGCGCCACGTGGGTGGCCACGTGGGCTCGGGCCCACGCGAAGAGAGAGAGAGAGAGAGAGAGAGAGAGCGCGCGCGGCGCGGCGGCCGAGTCGGAGAAGACGGCAGCGCCGGGCGCGGAGAAGGCGGCGACGCCGGGAGACGGCGCGAGGCGGCCGGAGAGGAAGAAGGGAGAGGCGCGGCGAACGCGAACCGAGCGAGAGAGAGAGAAAAAGAGGGAGAGGAAGAGGCGCGGCGGCTTTATAGGCGAGGAGGAGGCACGGCGACGTGGAGCGCGGCGACGGACGGCCGCGGCGTGGCGGCGCGGCGAGGCGCGAGAGGCGACGGACGCGCAGACGGCGCGGATTCGCGCGGCGAAATCGCGGCGCGCGCGACGACGTCGGGAGAACGGCGCGCGTCGGGACGATGAACAGCGCCGTCCGATTGCGACGGACGGCGCGGAGCGAGGCGCGCGCGGTGACGCGAGCCGTCCGATTCGACGGACGGTGAGGAGGTGAAGAGGCGCGGGGGAGACGAAGCGGCGCCGTCCGATTTCGACGGACGGTGGGAAGCGGAAAAAGCGCGGCGCGCGGAGGGCGTCGGATCGCGATCCAACGGCGGAGAAGAAAGGAGAGCGGCGAGGAAACGAACGGCGCGAGCGGCGAACGGAACGGCCGGATCTTGATCCAACGGTCGGAAGAAAGAGCGGCGCGGCTGAACGAGAGCGGCGGATGGAGATCCAACGGCCAGAGCGGGCGCATGGAGCGCGAGGCGAGCGGGCTTGGCGTGAAAAACAGTGCTTGGGCGGAGAGATTCGCCCAAAACCGAAAAGGATTTTTAAATAGTTTTTAATTTACAGAAATTCAAATAAGACAAAAGGCAATTTAGAAAATAGCAAATAGACTTCAAAAATTCTAGAAAAATTCACAGAAATTTCTTGAATTATTCTAGACTTAATAAAAATACTTTTAACTTTAAATTTCCTTTTTATTTTGCAAATAAATTAATCTTTAATTTCGGATAAAACAAAAATCAATTTCTAAAATCCAATAAATCCAAGAAAATTCTTAAAATAATAATTTTGATTTTAAATTCCAGAAAACTCAATCAAACCAACTTTAATTTAATTGAAGTTTGATTAACTCATATTAAATTGCAAATGGATTCTGAAATTCCAAATTAAGCTTTTGACAAATAGAAGCAAATGGTTTTCTTTTTAAAATTTTTCAAAAACTCTGAAAAACGGGACGTTACAGAGATGCAGTCCCGGTGTTGCGGTGGTCCGGAGGCGACGGGGCTGGAGTGGGAGGTTCCTGGGCAACTGTGGCGCACGGTGATGGGGTGGCGGCACCGAAAGATCGCCGGAGGAGGGAGATCGGTGGCGGAGGTCCTTCGGCCGATCGAGGAGCTTCGGTGACACGACAAATTGCGGTGGCACTTACCCGGAAGCAAAAGGGGTGGAGTGGGGCGGTAGAAGGGCTTCTCTGGGGTCTTAATAGGCGGCGGAAGGGAGGTAGTCGCTGGGGAGAAAACTCGGCGGCGTTGAGTCCCGAGGCGACGGCATGGGCTCCTGCGCGCACGGAGGGGACCTGGCAAGGGCAGGTAAGCAGCGACATGGGGCGACGAAGACTCTGGAACCCGACTGACACAACGCTGGAGAGGGAGAGCGGGTGTTGGCGCGAGCGGCGGCGCTTGGACCGGGCAGATGGAGGCACGCGGTACAACGACATGGGCAAGGGAGTGGTGGCAGCTGGAGTAGGCAGAGCTGGTGGTCAGAGGGGAGTGATGGGAGCAAGCGGGAGCCAGAGGTGGTAGAGGGAGGCGACGGCTGCTGGCGTGAGCTTTGCACGGACCGGAGAGAGAAGGGATGGTGGTGGGGACAACACTCGGGAGAGAGAGGGGGAAGAAAAGGGATCGGGAGAAAGAGAGACGCTGGGCCGAGGGAGCAGGCTGGACCAGGGAAAAGAGAGAGGGGAGGGCGAGCGGGCCGAGACCGAAGGCGTGGGCCGTTCCAGGAGAGGAAAGAGCCGGCTGGGCCAAGGGAGGGGAAGGGAGGTAGTGGGCTGAGTCCAGATGAGGAAAAAAGAGAGATTGCTAAAATAGGTAGGGGCTCTAAAACCGAAAAGGAGGTAAAGAATTTGAATTCAAAAATTTGAAAATGCGAGAAGGTTTGAAACACAAACCCAAGCTAGAAAGAAGTTCAAAAATTTTTTAAAAATACTACAAATCAAAATTACAAATCAAAACAGAAGTTAAATAGTAAATACTATTCACCGTTCAAAAAGGAGAGTGTTACAATGCGTGAACCGTGCCATATACATGCATACCTATCCCAGGTTGCGGATGAGAATGAAGCAAGTAGGAACCGTACGTGCGCGACGAAAGAAAACGGCATTCTCATGATTAGAGCGACAACACAGAGGATAGGTCGGCACCCGTTAATTTTCTCCGTCGCTTTATCAGAACAAAAAGGAAGTATTCTCCATCACTTTATTCTAGCTAGTGAAGCAGGCATGGCAGCACCATGGGTGGGACCACCAGCGACGAAAAGCAAGCAGGCCTGACATGCAGCACTGGTCAAGGAACACAGCGGCATGTGAATGAAATTCAGTGCTAAATACCACCGTGTAACAAATCTCTGTGACGCAAGGAATTTCCCACCAAAATTGTTTCACCAAACAATCGCTCAATCCGAACAACGGATGTACATTACAAACACCACAGGTAGTGCTACATCTGCTATTTTTAAACATAAAATTCCATCCTTTTTTCTTCACTCGGCCTAAAACTTAAACAGGTAAAGATACCGGAAGTCTATAAGCGACCACAAAGCCAAACCAATAGCACCCGATCTGCTTAAGCGACCATAAAGAACAGGAAGACGGATTTCAGAGCGAAAAGGGTAATAAACAGGATTAATCCGCACTGTCGTAAAAGCTGAAACATCTCAAGTACAATAGACAATCGACATGCGTTTACATGGTTACAGCGGTACATGAATATTTGCCCAATTAGACCGTCAGTCAGCCTTCTCATCATTGTACAGCATACAAAAGTATGGACGCCTTGCAAGGCATTGCAAAGTACTCAGAAAAGACAGTTGCCTCACAGACACGAACTAACGCAAAATTTCCCAAGTCTAGTTAGTGTTTCAGCGAACGCGGCAGCCACATGGGCTTTGCATGTCTTCTGTGCAGTGCGGGTCACATAAACTCTACTCAAATAGACCCATGATGACAAACATGGATAAGTCACCGCGAGCCCCCGCAACATATCCACAACCAACCACAACACACGCGCACAAATCAAAGCTCGCATAAATTACAAGATGCTATAGGCTCCTCCAGACTATATGTACAATTAAAATTAGCAGTCAAAGCTCATAAGACAGAAAAATCTCAAGGGACCTTGTAGTTGTGACTTTGATAAGTTATCTGCAAACAGGAAGAAGCAAGAAATCATTAGTTTTTTTTTCTAAATGTGTTCTTCCTAATGTTAAAAGGTAAATTGTAACCAATAAAGGAAAAAAAAAAGAGGAAAGGATAGCCACCCATTAGTCAATCACACAGTATTATTGTATCTGAGATGACGGCAGTGGGAAATTCAACTTTCCCCAAGATGAACTGTGACCTAAATTTCTCACTAAACTTCATTTTAATAACTGTTTAGGTGCTCAGAAGTCAGAACAGCATGAGCGCATGCTGCTTGGGCCGCACAACAGAGGATACATTTCACATATAATGACTAACCAGTACAATCATAATATTAAAGAATGCAACACATCAGTATATCACTATTTAAGCTGCTGATATATAATTGTTCCTTACTATAAAGAACATGCTGAAGGTCCCCAGACCAAAATGTACTTATAAGTTGCAAGTATCCACCTTAACACTCACACTTTATCAATCAAACAAGAGATATTCTTGCAAAAGTTTCTAGCACACACTGCAAACTTAAAACATAAAAAAAAATTGCATACCATTGCTGGACTTTTCTGAACTCTGTGAGTACAGGATATATGTTTTCAAAGGCGGTGTATGTCTCATCTCTCACCTGGAAAGCCAGTAGTTTCAGATGTACGAAAAGGAATAGTCAATGGAGGTATACACAATAAAAGACTGCTAACCTTTGCTCCGGTCAAAACAATCTTGCCTGAAACAAAAATCAGAAGAACAATCTTTGGCTGCTTCATTCGATAGATCAGGCCAGGAAAGAGTTCTGGCTCATACTGCAAATCGAAAGGCAAACATTATTCAACTTACAGTTGAGAATACTAAACTAAAACATAGACGGAGAGAAAGATCCTAAAAGAAACATAGCATCATTCAACTTACACTTGAGAAGGCACCATGAGAATATGCAAGGCCCTCCAGCCTGATTGGAAATTTGACATCACAAGAGCCAACGATATTCTGAACCTTAAAGTCCTGATATAGCACAAAATGAAATTGGTCAGAGCACAAGTACAGGTGAAAATTAGACAAGCCTAAATTAGTTACCTTGAATTTAGCTGGAAAGCCAAGTTTCTGAATAATACGAGCATACTGGAAATAAACATTATTGTATTAGACTTCAGAAACCTCTCAGCCAGCATAAACGAATTGGAAGGAAGCCATGTGATACCTTTCTTGCTGCAAGCTTGGATTGTTGTTCGCTCTTTGCTCCCGTACAGACCTGGTTCACGATAAGATATTCCTTGATTCAACATACCACATAAGTAGGATGGATAGATACAAGATGGCAGTTCTCTGTGAAACTTATGCATCTCTCTATCAGTAAAAGTTATGCACTTCCCTATCAGTAAAAGCTAAAGAAAGTTCACTTCATTGAAATAATAACTTTACTCCCAACCAATTTGCTAGTAATGTCAACGACGACAACCAAAAAAACTTATTTGAATGAAGAATGATCCAACTAAATTCCCAAGTAAATTTTCATTGCCAGTTATCCTACCAGCAGTACAAAATTATAGATTCTATTTATTACGGGTTAACAGCAGATTTTGATGATGAAAACTATCCACTCACAGAAAGATCAGTACTCGTCCAGTTATTATATAAGTATATAACACAGCAATCCAACAACAAATCATCTCTGAAAATCAGAACAATTTCATCTGGGTGCAAAAATCAATTTGCATGTTTACTAATTTAACAGAGTACAAATTAGCGATAACAGATTGATGTGATACCTGCTGCGCTTGAAAAGATAAACTAAAAGCAATCTAATAGGTGCAATAACAGTTCTTGAACCAATAAGCATTCTAATAGTCGAACATGTACAAGTTAAAGTGTACAAGAAGTACAATCATACCATTTTACCCGATGCAAATATCAGTGCTGTAGTTTTTGGTTCTCTTATTCTCATGATAACTGCAGCAAAACGCTGTTTATGAAGAGAAGAGTTAGCAAACTAAAGTATATATTGTAGCACAGAAAAACGAAGTTACATAAAACATAGCACCAACAAAAAGCAGAATTATCAAGCTGCTACGCAGCACTATTACAACCTCAATATGCATATTATCTCTCTTTTTCTACATATGCCTTATTGGAGGGCAAACTCAATGGCCTACTTTCAGTTTAAGACATTAGTCATATTACATATAATTATACAAACACCCACCAAAGTCAAGCTTTATCTGGTAAGTGCAGCACGGATTAGAAGTCCAAAGGGCACAGCAAGACAATATATAGATATATCTACTTAACAGACAATTTAGGATTTCATTTTATAAGGAAAATATGTTCTTATACATGGGACAATATAGGTATGGAGGATTTATCTTCACTATCTTACCTCATTTAACACCAGTTGCAGAGTTACCCAAAATAACAATAGTAAAACTGCAGAACTAGACGCACCCATAGGACCAGGGTTGCAGATGCTAGCTAAGTATCGTCCTAAGAAGTAGCATAGACAGGCCATAGGAATGTTCGGACTTCTGTAGATATTACATGCTAGTAACAAAAACCTGGGACCACAGTACTGCATGCAAACAAAATACCCTTCCAAGTAAAAACAGGAACACAAGAACATTCCAAGCCATCACCATACCTTTGGGTTATATTCTGCATTGCGTGCCTGCAAAGCTATTGCTTTCAGTTCTAATTTACAATCCAAATTGACTGTTGACACAATATTCCTGTCATCAGTTCAAAACAAAATGTTAGTACCAAAAAAAATGATAAGTCATAACAGAGCAAAACAATCGTTATCTAGAAGCTATGATCCCAGCACTGCAATATAACATAAACAATCCAGCAAAGCAACAATATAAGCATGCCATGCTTTTCAATGCACACCAAGTGACCAGTAACTACATCATGGATTAAACGATTGTACACATTGGCTAGTACAAGTGTAAGATGTTATACATGGATCAAGTCGGTACACATTGGTTAGAACTTTGCACTGTGAAAAAACATGCATTCACTTTTTCCCACATGCTAATGCATGCTGTTGATTTATGCTTTCTTGACCATGTAACATCCAAAATGTCCAAGTCGTACCAACAGTTAGAGCATCACATGGGTTATACTTGTTAGGTCCTAGAGGGTGATATAAATATTAATCAAATATCACCTCAACACCGGATATATGACAGTAAACTCATGACACCTAAATCCCACAGGCACCATGAAATCCCCCGAAGATATAACCCCTCTAATCTTGAGATATATCCATACTCCATTGTCACACAAGCCCTCACCCACTGCTTCTGGACAGGTCACAGCCATCGCATTTAGCCCTCTCCGTGAGGTGAAGGATCCAAATCCTAAGATTTGAGGCACAATTGAATCTATAAATGATTATTCCCCTAACCAATTGCCCAACTTGTGCATCATAACCTAGATTGAAAAAACGGTGTGTTATTCAAGCAATTTGGAGCGAAAACTACACCAAGAACATGAGGTCAGACCAAACAAGAGACCTGCACTGCACTTCGTATAATTTCTCCCAGTTTCACAGATCTCATAACTCCACTTCAAAGCTCGTAGGCATCACCAAGCACCATCAAGATCCACAATATCTAACCCAAATCTAGCACCTTTCACTGCTTGACACACCCACAGAAACGTACCAACTGCGCGACACGAAACTAACCACTCCACCTCCGATAGAAAGCACCAAGAAGCGCCTCCCCTCAACCCAAGAAGCCGACCAGGCCACAGCCCCAAACCCTGACCGCCCCCAAACACCCGAACAACTCAAGAAGTGCCCATCCACGGGAGCTTCCCGCCGCCCACCAAGGCCACGCAGATCCACACAGATCCGGGACTTACTGGAGCGTGGGGACGATGCCGGAGGGGTGCTTGGACAGATCCACCAGCTCGCTCCCCTCCAGCGCCGCCTCCGCCATGATCCAGCCACCACCAGCGAAACTGACGATTCCACCCACACAAATCCCACCAGAGCAGCGCAATCCGGGCAAAATCGAGGCCGAAATGGGCGGGAAGAGGCGCGCGGGCCGGGAGACTGGCGGAAGAATTCGAAATTTGGGGTCTTTTATAGAGATCGGCGGGAGGGGAGGGGGAGGGGGAGGGGGAGGACTAGGGTTATCTAGCCGCCGGGTCTGGGTCTCGCGAGAGGGAGAGGTGGTGGTGCGTGTGTGTCTGTGTGTGTGTGTGTGAGAGAGAGAGAGTGGTTGAGGAGGTGGATGCGTGTGGGGCTGGTTATACTTGGACGGGGAGTAGGCGGTGGACGGGATTTTATACGAGGAGCGGGATGACCTGCTGTAGCCAGTCAGGGTGGGTGTTCTTCTGCGTCAGAGGTCTTGATCCGAAGAGACTGACCTGTGGGGCAGAGTAGTTGGTGGGGACGTGGTGTCGGTGGAAGGGCGGGTGCTGAATAGGTGTGATGGGTTTTAGGGTTCAGAACCATGGGACCTGCAGGAAACTGTGGATTTCTGATATTTTTTTTCAGCACAACGTTTTGTGAGCATCTACCGTAATTTGAGGGGGACTAAGCAGTTTTTAGCCTGATCTAGATATGGTATAATCCAAGCACGATAGATCGGGTTGTATTTAGGTTGCTCTTGTCAAGATGGGCTGGTTCGATATTGTTTTCTCAGAATTTTTTTGAGTTTAACGAGCTAAGTAAGTCAATCTTGGTCTGTTGGGCCAAACGAGCTTATACCGGTTTGGCACAAAAGACCGATGGGTTGTGCTTGGACTACCTCCCCGGCACAACATAGGCCCATTTAACTCACGAGCATGGGTGGTGTTTAAACAGGCCATATCATGTCAGGCAACCCATTTGGCCACCACTAACTGTAATTGTTTCCGAAAATTATGTCCACACCCCTCTTAACATTCGTCATGTATTAGTATATTTCTTGCAATTTATCTACCTTGTAGTGACACTGTTGCACCGTCCTGAGGACTACGGTAATATATTATTATCCAATAAAACACAAAATTAGCATAACTCTTATACGATGGCCATAATCATACAATGTATGTATGTACCTTGCATATTATCTTTTATAAATTAACACTTCCGAAATGGACTGGGGGATCTACAGTGCATAAGTATTAAATATTGAGATCAATTGTGCAGTGCTTACGGGTTCACCACAGTACTTTTTCCACTACTGCTATAGTATTTTGCTACAGTACCATGATGGAGCACTGTTTACTCTCACTGTCCATGCAGAGGATACGGATCCTTTCGAAATACGCAGCATGGGAGTCAGAATACTGTGAAAACGAGTAGCAATTTGCAAACCGTAATCTTAACATTGCATTAGATTTTACAGCACCTGTGGCACGGCCTCGGTGAACCACGGATCAACAGATTCAGCAGGAGCAAGGGTTAAGGCAGTACCCCACTCTAGAATTGCTAGCTAAGCTTCGGATGAGTGCGCGTCATCACTCATCCGCATACAGCTCAGTATATTTGGGGTAATCACCGGTTAAAATTCCAACATACTACTTCCTATCTTTCCACGAGCCCAGCATGTTTCCCTCCTTTCAGGTCCACCATGCAATCTTAAAAACAACAGAAGGAGATTGGCCCCGAAGAGCAGCGTTTTCTCCAAGCTTCTGTCATTTCAAGTCTCAACCACCTTTCTGATGTACGATATGTATTTGCGAAAACTTCACGCTTTTGATTCGACTGGCTGACTAGTGCCAATGTTCATGTGATCCTTTACAAATGTTCGAAGGCACCCATTGATTACCCGAGGCGCACCCCCGTCACAAAACCGTTTTGCCAGATCTACCGCCTGAAAAATAACGGACATGAGGAGAGACGTCTTTATATGTATATATGCTCAAACAAAAAATATGCAGGAGATGGTGAGAGAGAAAAAAACCTCATTAATGGCAACTTTGTGGGGTGTTCCTTTTGATGTCATCTCTGCCATAGCAATATGAAGAATGCAGAGTTCAAGGATCCTTGCAACAGGTTCATCCTGCCCACGGAATTTTCAATGAATCAGCAAAAAAATATTTATGTAGCTCAAATCGGAAAGCAAAATACAACCGGGTAAATCAGCAATTAAGCTGGTGATAAATTGAATAGACAAAAAAATCCAGCAAGCGATCTATTATCTTTCATATTTTTAAATTTTCTTTCAGAAAAAATTATATGAGCTTTAGGAGGGAGTCAACAAATATTGGTGGAAAATAATTCAGATATTTCAATAAAGTAGTTGCACCAGAATTCATGCCAAGCACTTCAGTTTCTGTACTGAATCTCTTGCTCATTGTTGGGATGCCTATAAGACATAGTATGCTCCACGGGACCTGACTCCATCACACTGAACACGTGACTAAGCAATGCCAAAAAGTAGGCAAAAGCAACAAATAGTCCTAAATGTCCATCCAGTCACTTCTGGTATGCACCCGTGATTGTTTACTGTAGTGATGAGACAAAAGCAACCAGAAAAAGTTTGATGCTGCAAAGTAGTAAATAAATGCACTTGAACTTTCGTATTTTGTGATCGGTTCAGGAAAATTACAAGGGACTATGGTCTATAATTTGGACGCCTGATCATATGAACAACTTGACGCACATGTGGAGGATTTGATGGATCAATATACAACATTGGGATAAAAAGTATCCAACCTTCCAATTCTGGGGAACTACTTTATTGATGATATCAACATGCTGATCCCATCCACTGGCAACAGCCACTAAAATATCCCGGTCAGTCTGTAATAAAAAATATCTAATTAGAAAGATACTTACAAGAGCTCTAGACCTGAATATGCATTAAATAGATATTCACATATATCAAATATGCCTTTAACAAAAAGGGGTTGAGAAGGAAATATACCGCAACACAAAATTATTGTACACCAGCTTTGGAGGAGCTGAAAGAACTTCGGCTTCTGAATTACAAGATAACCAACCTTATGTCAAATTCTTTGTACGAGAACTAAACATTATTGGAACAAATTTTACAAATGCATCCCAAATACTCTGATCTTTTCACAAAATATTCATAAAAGAAAATGCTTACACTACAGTTAGCATGAGATATGTAATGTGGACTATCAGGATACATTCATGGCACGCATAACTGATATTGACCTAATGAGTAACTTACTAGCATGCACTAAGCAATTTGCCAATTTCTGTTGTTTCAAATAGCTCCTACTAGACTACTACACTCAACAACAAGACGAACAATTTTCACGTTGTTCTCAATTGAAAATATTCAGTCAAGGTTCTCAGTTCAGCAAGGGTCATCCATGCTTAGTTTGACGCATATCACAGTGTATAATTGAAACGCAACTAAAAATAGAATGGGATGATCAAGATAAAGTGGAGTTTGATATAGTAATCATTGTGGTACACAATCGCTTGGCATCACAAAAAAATGGAATGTTGGCCAGCCAGTTTGGCAATGGGCATGTATAGGTGATATTGGCTTCATGTGTCCCTTGAACCTTTGGAGGAATTGCATGCCAAGTTAAGACTAAAGGCCAAGTTTTAGGGTGCACACAAAAACAGAGATATTCAATTTAAGGTCCACTCATTCTCCTAGCTTCAAGGCACGAAATTCACATCAGTGACTTGAATTTTTTCTATCATTTTCGATAAAACCTCAGGCTAAGTTCACTCACCAATCTATCAAGAATCTATGGTTTCTTTTAGTGTTTGGGTACTCATTGACATATGTACAATGATAGAAAAGAACTTAAAACATAATATTTAGTTTGCTACAACTCGAACTCGCCCAAGAAAAAGTTCAACGAGAAAACGCTAAACATACCAAAGCATATGATATTTCCTAAAGAAAGATGCTGAAAAAAAAAGCACATATGCTATACTCAAAAGTATCTAAAGCATAAAAACACACATTATATCCTTATGCTAGCACCTACAAGGAATAGCCTCACTACCCTAACATCGAGTTTGTAGCAATGAATCAAGTTCTCTAAAAAGTGCACAAGGATAGGATTTGAGATCATCCGGAGAACTTTTGCTGTTTGCGAATTGCTGCATAGAGCAATCTGACCTTGTGGTTTGTTTGTGGCCAGGCCTGTACATCAAGCAGGTGCAACCTACCCAACTGCAGAGGGCCCCAAAAAATTAGGGGCCCCCAAATTTTACTTGACCCTTAATCAATAGTACTAGTCATTATTCAAATTCGGTATTAGCCAAGCCTTTATTGCTATTTCCTGGAAACTTCCCCCATCCGGCCATCCCATTCACTTCCCCAATCCCCACATCTCTCTTCACTCTCTTCATTTCCTCCTTGCAGCCGCACAAAGCAGAATTACTACTCCTATTTTCTTGTGAAATTTTACTCCCATCCTAATTCTCCTCCTCCCAAATATTTTCAAGGAATGCTAGAAGGATGATGCGTTTCACGTAACAGTTAGATAATAGTTTAGAGTTTCAAGACTAGTTTTGTAGCGAGACTAATTCCCAGAGAAATTGTATTACAGTTATAAACTTATAAAATTCAATGGATTTTTTTTCTTAATTGGCTCTTCTTAGATTTAGAGCCTAATTAGCACAGGGCCCCCAATTTCTCAGGTACGGTCCTGTTTGTGGCAACTCAAACTCTCCTCTGATATGAGCCATTGTTTTTCAAAAATTAGTCATACAATCAATTCCATAGCTCACAATGATATGATCAAGTTGCATTGTGTGCTATATCCCCAATTTATATCCATCTTGTTGCAGCACCAGTTTCAATGAGATTTAACATTTTAACAAAGAAGTTGTGTGGTCATAGTTGATACCGTTTGCTGAATCCTTCTCGTTCTGACTCATCAGCTTCTCGGCCTCCTCCTGCGTCCCAACCTCCAGAGGGCCCCCACCAAAGCTCATATGGTTGTAACTCAGCAAGCACACCTTATTGAAAACAAAGCCGGGCTCTGGAAAAATATATAAAAGAAGAACAAAATGAGGACCGGTAACAACCGAAATCTTGTATCTAACAAAAGGCCAGACATTGGCGGTTGTTCAGTGCATTGATGTTGCAAGTAGACTCCACGGCAATTCACTAATAGTAAATCGAAATGAAGCATGCATCCCAACAAGCAACTGGACAGTGCACACGGATTATCAGAGCCCATTGTTGTGGCTGCTGCAACAATTACAATCAGCAAGAAATTAAGAGGCTCGCTCACCACGTCTCGCGGCGACCCTGCGGTCGAAGAGCCGCACCACGTCGGTGCCCTCCAGGCACGCCGCGTAGGAAATCAACCTGCAACAACGGGTTGCAGGCAGCCATAAGCGCAGACCAGAGCAAGAACCGAAGGAAAGGCGCATCAGAGAGCACTCACATCGCGAGCTCTCGGGCCGCGCGGGGGCTGCAGAAGCGACCGGAGCGGTCGACCTTGGCGTGCGCGGCGGGCGCGGGCGCGGGCGGCGGGTGGGAGACGAGCAGCGGCGCGCGGGAGGAGGCAACGGCCCGGGGCGGTGGCAGCAGGGTCCGGGTGCTGCGCCCCAAGGCGGGGCTCGCGAGGAGGCGGCGGTGGGGTCTAGGCGCTGTGGAAGATGAAGAGGAGGACGATAAGGTGGGGACGGCAGCCGGCGCTTCCATTCTGTTGAGCGCGGTGGTGGCCGCCGAGGGAGGAGAGGAAGGGAGAAGCAGCGAGGAGCAGGTGGTGGGGTGGTCCGCTGGTCTCGGTGGAGCTGCCCTGAAATGGAGGGGAGAGAGGGGATAGCGAGGGGATAAGGTGGTCGTTTCCGGAGACGAGAGACGCGCACGCGGGCCGCGACCGTGCGGAAGCGGAACCCAATCGCGGGGCCTTGGGCGTCCTCCTCACTATGCATGGGCCTCGTCTCTGGGCCGTCATTTGAGGCGCGCATCTCCTCGGCTCGGCATGCGACGCGCGGTCCTGGGGTGCGCCGCGCCGCGCCCCGGTCCCTATAAAAGGAAGCTTTGGGCCGAGGTTGATGCGCGTCGGGGCAATTTACGAATCGCTTTTGGTTGGGATGTCCGTGTGCACGGTGGAGTCTCTGAGGCTCCAGCCTCTCTGCAAGGCTAATCTTTCGTCCGATCTTTTAGGCCTGTTTACAAAGGAGAAAGTTCACACCAACTAGTCTAACTAGCATGGTGTCCACGCAATGCTTTGTGTGGCTAATTTTTAAAAAAATTATAATATTAAATGATATAATTTAATATTATATAAATTTTTAATGATATAATTTAATATTATAAATTTTTTAAAAAAATTTAGCCAGATATAATTTAGATATTTGAGAATACATTTAGGTATCTTGTAGACTATTTATATTTTAAAGATATCGTAAACATTGAAAACAACCAAGGTTGTCAGAATCGGGATTCTGAATAGGATCGGACACACTTTGGTATGATCGCATTTTAGCATCGAATCGTAAATATAAGATTCTACCTAATTATACCAAAAATATATTTTTTTTCAATGTGTCGTGTATTCCAAGAGTGATATGAGTGTTTATTTAGTCATTTAACATATAATTTGATTGATAAATGTCTAAATCGTAGTTTAGATTTCATGTTATTCAGAGCTATAGCTAAAATATTGATTTTAACAACATTGCTATTACCTGAACATTCTACGTAAAAAGGAAAATAAATAAATAATTTTAATAATGTGAAACCTCCAAATCTTAATATTTAACCTATTAATTAATAGTACTTATAATACAACTGGAATTGAGTGATAGCATCGGACCAAAATACTAAATCTTTTATAATTTGAGGTGATGTGTGATTCTACAGGATTCAGCAATGATTCTACCACGATTCTACGACTAGAAGCGCGATTCTACCACGATTCTACTAAGTGCGAGTCAATGCGCAATTTAGATCGTATTAGTGTTGCAGGATCATAAAATCGTACGATTAGAGTCGCGATTTTAACAACTTTGAAACAACAATACAAGTTTGAAAAAAAATACAATTTGGGGAATGAAATTGGAGTATGAGATTTGATGAATGGAAATCATTGAGTATAATAAGTTGTTGGGGGTTATTATACACATAATACTCTCCATCATACATAAATCATGTAGCTACATGCCCCTATTATTCCTCCATTAGTTACTCTTTTCTAAGATATATGCATGGACGTTTCCTTCTATTTGATCTCAAACAATATGTTTATTATGTGTGCAACAAATTATCCTATTAGTTTGAGCGTCCATCTTTGTGACCTGTGCTTTTCCAATATTGAAGATACCATAGCTACCCTTCCTAGGACCATCTCTAGTATTAAAGCCACTATGTATCCTTTTCCCTGTTAAATATATTAGTCCAACAAGGAAAGCTGTTGGGGGCAATTCTTATCACTTCTTGGAACCAATTTACTTCAACAACATAAGTTACTGGAGCATAATCAAGTGGATCTATAACCAAAGCTTCCTGGGCTTCCTCTAACTTTTCTTCGAAGGAATCAACACTCACAATATTGAAGAAGTACTTGTATCTACCAGGAGCATGCTGTTGGGCCCCCGGGTATGCAACTTTGGGACCCTCTGTGTATTCTGAACTAGTCTCAGATCAATAGCTAGCTTACACAGTTGCAACATTGATGTTATCATATCCATACAATATAGTAGCTAATGAAGTAAACAAAATAATATTACTTAGTAGTAAAAGGACCTTATGGTCAAGTCTTACATAGGTTGCCACGTAGGGCTTAAAACCAAAAGACAAACTTGCAGCGAAAACCACAACACCTCGTGGTAACTATCCGACATGCCCATAGGTAATCGAGTGGAGGACGCGACATAGTTCACGTAGTCTTCGAAGTAATATTCCTCATAGAACTCGGTGTTCCCTGGTTCTTCTTCAGTGATTGATCAACAAATGGCGTATAGCCGTGAGTACATAAAGTACTCAGCAAGTCATAGAGAAATATATACAAGTAGTATTCATATAAGGCTTAAACAAGAATAGCTTTATGGCTATTTTACAGAAAGCAATATTGACAGTAATTACAGTAAGTAGATTACAAAGCACAATTTACAAGATTAATACATAAGTAAACATGTTCTTTGAAATGACTAGTGAATACTATGTTCACTTCCCAACCATCAACCAAAACTAACCACTCCAATCCAAACCGATCCACCCTTCCAACATTTTTATAAAAATCTACCCCTCGTGTGAAATCACCAGACATTGTCCATAACCAAGGACACGGCTATTCGAATAGTTTTTAACACTTTTGCAGATGTTGTACAGCTTGACCCACAAGAGATAATCATCTTATACTTCCATGCATTTAACGCTTCTAAAGTTTTGAATTAATTGAAGTTTGGTTTAGTCATTTAAATTTATTTTAATTTCCAAAATTTCAAGTTAAGCTTTAACAACTCAACGAAAACCAAATGGCTATTTTTATTTTTGAAAATTTTCAAAAAGCCCTGAAAATTGGGATGTTACACATGCTTGCTTGGAACGTCACTTGTGGTAATATGGGTATCACTATTTTGGCTTTGGCTGTTCAGCTGTGGTGAACTCCTGACGTAGACCTTTGCCACTGATTTATTTGAAACAACAATGCAGCGATCAACTAACCCAGGTTCTAGTAACTTGTTCTTGAATTCTTGGAAGCTTATCTACAGATGTTCGAAGCACAAGGTCTTCTAATGAGCCATTAAACTAAAGTATATGCATGTCTACACATTTAAAGGGAACAGATAGGATTACAAATTAATCAATTACTCAAAAACTAAGTAATTTTTAAGATTGCATTAACATTCAATGGCACCAATAGAAAACTACAAGTACAAAGCACATGGTAACAATTCTCCACACCGAATATTAAGTAAATATGCCAGCACAAATTAATCAGTGATAATAACTTCTCATTAGGGCAATAAATCACACAACAGCTTTTATGGAAAAGCATATCTCAATGGAGATCATTTTTCACTCATTTATAGCCTTAAGCATTGCGTATTGATCACGATCTACTATCTGCTGTCTGGTGTAGGCATAAGGTCTAACCATCTAAGGAGAAAGTGCAGGTGTTTTCTCTACCATTTGTCAAGCCCAAGACAAAGACCTCATGGCGAGAAGTTTGGTTGTACTGTCTGGCACTGCTTGTATCGATTATCAAATGCTACCCAACTAATCTTAATAATTTCATTGGAGGTTTGTATTGTACTAATTTTGTCCACACGGTATCAATATATTGTACATGATTAGGCCAATCCATGGGCAAGTAGCAGGGTAGTGAGCATTGGCTGTAACTTGGAGGTAAGAATTTATCCTAGGCCAGTAATCAGTTGATACACAAGCTGACCAATGAATCAGTTGATAACACCATTTCCTTTTTCTTCTTTTGCCCAAGGTGGGATCATGAGAAGCAACCACATTGGAGCCTTCCAAACAATTGTGCGTGGGCAACAACAAGTTGACAGCGCTACACCGATTCATCATCGAGTAGTTAACATGGCTTTGGAAGCAAGAATCCCAGCAACTACGATATACTGCAATGTACATACACAAAGAGGCACTACGAAGGATGGATGGATGCATTATGATGGAGAAGCGAGGGAACTGAGAGGAATGTGATGGAGGAGCTGCAGGACTGGGAGACGAGGGCGAGGAGGATTGCTCCTTGCGCCACACCACCCGTATCGCGTCCCCCTTCCACACAGCCCAAGCAAAATTCCCTGAAAATTTAAGCTTAGATCACACAAATTTCCCACAATTCAAACATCCCCCGAGCAAAACTAAACACAAAAGTAGAACAAAATAAGCAAGGCCTCACCAGATTGGCACCTACGTCCACATCCTCCTCTTCAGAGCCAAAAACTCCCCACAAATTCGCAAGCTTCGGCGCCAAACAGAACAGATGCCCCATGCCCTACGACTGCCTTCCCCAAGCTTGAAGACGGCGGATCAAGCAGCCTAGACCGAGCCCCGCAGTCCAATGCGACGGCGGGGAGGAGGAGGCCCTCACGCGGCGAGAGGGAGGCGGGAGAAAAAATGGAGAAAGGTACAACACCTACCTGACCCTAAAGAGACACAACAAGAAGGTAAGCATTCACATTTGCTCCTGAACCGACGGGCTGCGGCGGTGGCCCACCGCCCACGGACACGACGGCCCTCCTTGCTTCCTGGATCTGGTCCATCTGAGATCTGAGACATAAAGCTCCGATCACCAACAAATTATCGCCTTGTCTCGTCCCCCGCTAGCCGGATTCCGCCAAACTCCCTGCAACACCAACACCACACAGATCCAGAGAGAGAGGTGAGGGAGGGAGGGCAGCGTGGGTCGGGATCGTGTGTGAGAGAGAGAGAGCAGAGGGAGGGAGGGTGGCAGAGGAATATGGTTGATGTTGATGCGCAAGCGATCTGAGCTCTCTGTCCTATAGCTCGCGGATCCAACGAACATCGAAGAGAGTTGGAGGACGGACGTGTTGGGATTGAATCACTCAATCCTCTCTCTCTCTCTTGGAAACCACTCACTAGTCTCTCTCGTATCTCTGGATAAACACGTGTAGAGAAGAGACTCCTTGGGACTGAATCACTCAATCGATTCAAATGTATATTACTTCTGCTGTTATTTTAACAGTAAAACTTGGTTTAAATAAGCCTCATGCATACATACGACCAGTACTCCACACACCCACTAACTCCATTTGGACCTATTCTTATGCCACGACCTCCTGGAATCTCTCCACGATCCAAAAGACTCTGCCAAATTATTGACTCAAACCACCGCTTCATTCGGGCGTTCTGACTGCTATAGTACTCTTACGAGTACACTTCATTCGGACGTTCTGACTACTACAGTATTCTTACAAGTACACTGCTGCTTCGATCACGACACTTCGACTCGTCGCTTCGACCATGTCGCTTCTCGACTAGATCTTCGACCACGTCTTCTCGACTCGATCTTCAACCACAGCTTCTCGACTCGATGCTTCGACCACGAAGCATCGTCTTTGACCATGACACTGTAGCTCTACGATCATGACCACTGTAGCTGCCACGACTATTGTAGCATCTACGACCACGATCACTGTAGCATTTATGACATTGTAGCATTTACGACTACTGTAGCTTCCACGACCACGGCCACTGTAGCTTCTACGACCACGACCACTACAGCTTCTACGACCACGGCTACTGCAGCTTCTACGACCACGGCCACTATAGCTTCTACTACAATTTCTAGCCGTGCACAGAGAAGTGTCAAAATTAAGTAGCAAAGCTAAGCTGAGATCTAATTAAGAACTAAGGTAGTATGCCATGGCAGCTACTTTTGTCATTGTGCATGCTTTAAATCAACGTTGAAAGAAGCCACAAGTTTGAAGTGAGAGAGGCCATAAATATTTTGCATTAATTAATTGATAGAAAAAGATCTAACGCAGCTTATTTGGTAGGTCTACATTATATTGGTGCAGATTTCATGCACAGATAATATTAGAGCTGCTACGGTGTATGACAGATATAGCTATTTTTCAATGGGATTAGAGTTGTAAAACGAACACAATGTATTTGTTGTAGGGCTCCGATGCTTACAATTAGACAAATCAATTTTTAATATAGATATATGTATTGTAGCAACTACCCACGCAATTCGCAAATTGCGTGGGCAATTCAGCTAGTTACACATAAAAAAAAAATCTTCCAAAAAGATAAAACGTATCTCCTCAACTTGATCAGCAAATTTTCGACGATACTATTCTTCAGGCTTGTACTCCGGGCTGAAGAGCTAGCCGCACAAGCAGGGCCGACGTCGAGCTCATAGAGCACGTCTTGGACTCACGCGATGGCGGAATAAGACTGGATGGAGAATTCCAGCCGAAGGATGGCTACCTGGGCTTGAGCAGGAACGCCACAGTTCCAGGCTTCCAACCTTTTGATCTCCAAATGAAATCCAGAGGTTAAGGCCTAGTTTGGGTTAGTTTGCCTTTTTTTTTTTGACCCGAGACATAGTGGGGACATGAACTCAGGCCATAAACCAGAAAACTAGTGTTGTTCACTTGCGCAGGTTGTTTTGTTGAGTAACCGTCTATCGAATATTCTGTTCCATAAGTTGACAAATTCATACAATGATCAATCAAATTCGATGAAGAACAACAAAACGATAAATCGGTTCTTCTCTGGCAAAGGCATGTGACCGACGGCGAGGGGATCTCCCGTGATGGCCGACCGGTATTAAGATTAGCGTTATGGTTCATCAGGGTTAGGGAGGGGTTCACCGGGACTCCGGTGTTTAAAGGGAGGGGCCACAGGTGGTAGAGAGGGGGTGGGGAGGGTTTGAAGACGTGTGAAGCTCGCTGGAGAGGAAGAAGAATGGGGCGGGGGCAGAGGCGGGGAAGTGCATAGTAGCAAGGGTGGCGGAGGAGAGGTGTCAGCGGAGAGTAGGAGAGTTTCGGGATGAAGACGTTGTTCGGGTGCGGGAGGGACACGATACGGTGTTTGGACGGGAATGGATGAGGTAGAGGGGTGTTCAATATTTAGTTATGGTGTGAACTTTCGACAGATAGAAGCGTCCGTTTTATTTTCCCTTACTAAGTGAACCAACGGGGTCGTCACAACTCTCACCAAAATGAAACTTGTTTAACCTACGGCGTGTACTGTACCCGTGTGCTCCCGAATCGCTGGCGTTTTAGTACAAGATGTTAGAGATATAATTGTGTTGTGTTAGAGTAGGACTTTCCAACATGGTATCGGAGCGCTAGGGTTACCTCTTCTCGTCGTGGCTCAGATCGGAGACTCTCCGAGTCCCGGGCCGGCTTAACACTCCCCTTGAACACTCATCCAACATGTTCATGTCTCGTCAAAACTCCATAAAAACCCAGTGGGAAAAATTTGGAGAAAGAGTACATGTCATGCGTTCTAACTTGTGTTGCATGAATTGCCTCATCAAAACCTTAGCGAAAAACTTGAGAAAACTCGTAAGGGAAAAAGAGTACAATCCACCCAATTTCATTTAATCTCCGGGATTTATTCTTTGGGTACTCGATCTTCGTGATCAAGATTCAATAATGAGTTCGTGAAGATTCTCCCCCTGAATTCTGCACTTGTCTAAGTCTTATCATTCCAATTCCACGTATGCATCTTTCAAAACTAGACGCTGGAAGTGACTTAGTGAATAAATCTGCAAGATTTTCACATGACTTAGTATGCAGTACCTTAATTTCGTCCATCTTTTGCATTTCGTGAGCATAGAAGAACTTGGGATTGATATGCTTTGTAAGGGGACTCTTCACATAACCCATCTGTACTTGGGCGACACAAGCTGCATTATCTTCATAGATAATGGTAGGGGTTTGCGCGGTATCCAATCCACATGACTGCTGGATGTGGTGAATCATCCGTCGAAGCCAAGAACATTCTCGTGAGGCTTCGTATAGTGCTATGATTTCTGAGTGGTTCGTCGAAGTAGATACAAGACTTTGCTTAGACGATTTCCATGAAATCTGCGGTTCCACCACACAGAATACATAGCTTTGTTTGCGATTTAGGCGTGTGGGTCTCGACAGTACCAAAGATCTGCGTAGCCAATCATGGTAAGGTCTTGGTTCTTTCTGTAGAATAGACCAAGATTTTTGCTTCCTTGGAGGTATCGGAAGACGTCTTTTATTCCCTGCCAATGCCTTTTGGTAGGTTACGCCTGCATACCTTGCTAATAGGTTTCTTGCAAATGCAATATCCGGTCTAGTACTGTTTGCTAGATACATGAGTGCTCCTATTGCACTCGGTATGGGAATTCGGTCCCAGAACTTCCTCCCCTCTTCTTTAGGTGCATGCGGGTCCTTGTCTTGCTGCAAGGATCTCCCGACCATCGGCACTTTCGAAGGATATGCCTTTTCAAAGCCAAACCTTTCCAACACTTTACGAGTGTATGTTGGTGATGTACTAGAATACCTTGAGGTATGCTCAAGGCTGCGAGCCTAGCGTGACTTGGTTTTACCCAAGTCTTTCATCTCAATTCGACTCTAGGTAAGAGCTTGCTTTCTTAATATCTTCCATGGTCCCGATGATATTCGGATCATCTACATATACCGAGATTATCTGAGAATCCATCCCGATCGCCAGATAAAAATACAGGGACAATCCTCATTGTTCGTGTAGCCTTTCTTGCGAGAAAGTCACTTAGCGATTATACCACATTACGCTCGATTGCTTCAATCCATACAAGTGACTTTCGAGTTGCACACCGCATGATTTCTATTTGCTCTGTCTTGGTTCGGACGGGGATACCTTCCGTACCTTCATGTAAATGTCCGAATCTAAGTTCCCATAAAGGTATGCAGTTGCCACATCCATCAATTTCATTTCCAAATTCAAGTTTACTGCCATTGAGATTAAATATCTAAAGGTAGTTCCGCCCATGACCGGGGAATAAGTTTCATCATAATCGACTCCTGGTCGTTGGGTGAAACCTTGTGCAACAAGCCTTGCTTTATGTCTTACAACTTCATTATTTTCATTTCTCTTTCGAACAAATACCCACTTATGCCCTCTGGTGCACATAGGGAGGCGTGCGGCTTACAGGCCCAAACACCTCTCTTTTATTCAGAGATATTAATTCCGCTTCTATTGCCTTCTTCCAATCTTTCCAATCTGATCTTTTCTTACATTCAGCGAGCGATGCAGGCTCTGGATCAAGATCGATGATTGTGGTAATTTTCTTTGCAAAATAAATGTCGACATTGGCTGTTGTTCTATTCATAGATTCTCCTGTGGTCACATAATTTATAGCTATTTCTTCATGGGCGATACTTCTAATGTTTTTACTTGCTTACATTGCTTTCGCTTGCGGGGGCAAGTCCTTTAATTTTTCAAATCCGATGTGCGCACACATCCATGCCGATATCTCCTCCGTGGGAATATTCAAATCTGGTATGCCTTTTGCTGAAGGTTCCATACCGGTGCCAGGTCTCAATTGGCTCCCTTTCTGGTTATGGGGAACTTCAGTGATCGGTTGTGTCTAGTCCTTCTTATCCTTTTTCACCAGGCGTCCCCGGTTACTTGGGATTCGAGGGGCCGAAGTTCTCGTCCTTTTATTCTGAGGCCTCTGGACGGGATTAGGGATACCTTCAATTTTCTTTGGTATTTCAACCCTCTCCGGCGCATTGCGTGCAGGCACATGCGACTTGGTTACACTTTTCAAATCACTAAAGTGGTCAGGCAGTTAATTCGCTAATGCTTGCAAATCAATTATCTTCTGGACTTCTCTATTTGTTTCACTAGTGCGCGGGTCATGTGCATGGATTCCCGTGGCTTGCCACGTCAGTTCCCGACATTTTTCATCAAGGGGTTGATTTCCTCCCCCTAATGACGGGAAACTATCCTCATCGAATATCTTTGTCGTGGCCGCGGGTCAGTATGCAAATCTCCAGTCATGGGGTCCAGATACTTGATTATGGATGTTGTCTCATAACCAATGTATATCCCAGACTTTCGGAGAGGGCCCATTGCAGTTCGCTGCGGTGGTGGTATAGGTACATAAACCTTGCAACCAAACCTTCGAAGATGGGATATTTTTGGTGTTGACCCTTGCGCTAGTTGCATAGGTGAATGGATGTTATATGCTGATGGTCGAAAATTGATGAGAGTTACTGCGTGTAGGACCTGCGTGTCCCCAACATGTAGTTGGCAAATTACAATTCGCAAGAGCGGTCGGGCAATAAATTTAATTCTTTTAATTAATGCTTCTGCTAGTCCATTACGGTGTGGACATGTGGTACAGAGTGCTCAACGGTAATTCCCATTGCCATACAATAATCATCAAATGCCTTTGAAGTAAATTCTCCGGCGTTGTCCATTCTGATGGACTTCACATGATGATCAGAGATATTATTCTTAATCTTAATTATCTGCGAGATCAGCTTTGCAAAAGCGTGATTTCTCGTAGACAATAAGCATACATGCGACCATTTCAAGGAAGCATCGATGAGCACCATAAAGTACCTAAATGGCCCTGACAGGTGTATAGGACGCAAATGTCTCCTCGGATACGGTCCAGAATGCGAGATTTCATCCTTTACTTTCGAGTAGAGGTCTAGTAATCATTTTCCCAGCAGGCACATGCGAGGGCACACGAAATCTTCTAGATTCGGGAAATTCTTTACATTGATATTATGTTCCTGAGAATTAGTAATTATATTTCTCAACATTCTAAGACCGGGGTGGCCTAATCTATCATGCCAGAGACAGAAAAGTTCAGAGCTTCTAAAAGTGGTTTTCGGACGGTATAAGTTTGCAGATGCCTTAATATGAGTGTAGTATAGCCCAGATTCATATGAAGGAAGTCTTTCTAATACCCTTTTTTCATTTTTCTCGCGCTTTGTAATGAGTAGGTATTCCTTACCATACTCTTCTTCAGTCTCTACGTGGAGACCGTTAGCGCGAATATCTTTAAAGCTTAAGAGAGTCCTAGTCGATTCTGGGTACAACAAGGCTTCTTCAATGACCAATGTTGTGCCCATCGGGAGTATAATTGTGGCTCTTCCTGAGCCTATTACACAAGTATCGCTGCCTGCGATTGTCGTAAGACTACCAGCATTCTTGCTGATTGACTGGAAAAATTTTGTCTCTCTTAAAATGGTATTCGTTGTGCCGCTGTCTGCTAAGCATACTTCCTCCATTGGGCGCCACACGCGTTCTGATATATATAAAATATTTATTAATATAGGGTAGCAAGCAACCATACATATAAAATACTTCAAAACAGAACACAATTTGCCTTTATTAATACGATGAAAAGTCATGCAGGACTCATAATAAGAATTTATTTCTTTGCTCTCCTAGAGCTTACAACCATTATGCAAGATTATTATTCTATTGCAACCAAAAACTGCAAATGACTATAAAACTAAGTGCAATGCGTGCACTAGATCGAATCAGCGAAGAATGAAGATACTTCTGCCTGGATCTGCGCTTCATTCATCTGCTCCTCGTTGGCAACTACAGCTGCTGCTGCTGTGATGTCCAAAGGAGGTGTGATGGGGGCGGCCATCGGGTTGTCCACATCCATGGGTGCATCCCATGATTGTGGATCCTCTATGCCTGCAATGGCGAGGTGTGCGTCATGCTGTCCTTTGCCCTTCTTCTTGGCCTTGAAAGCATCGATCACGTGCTGCGACTCATGGCAAACACGTGACCAATGACCCCAAGTGCCACATTTGTAGCAAATTTGGTCCTGCTGACCATACGGCTTCTCGTCGCGCTTCTTTTGTCCGCCCTTCTTGGCTTGGGCAGTCTGCTTGGTTTTACGACCCATGACCTTACCCTTCCTGCCTCTTTCTGCTGAGTGAGGCTTTCTCACCTTGTAGCTGCTTGCGTTGACTTCAAGTCCAACTTTGCTACTAGGTGGCTGTGAGATGTAGTTCTTTCGGAGAACGTCATCTTGAGCTTCCGCAACTTGCATGATATCGATCAGTTCGGCATACTCCTTGTAGCCATCCTGCCGATAGTTGCGTGCGGATTGTACTGCGTTGGGGTGGAAGGTAGAGAGAGTTTTTCTATCTTCGCGCTCAAATGCGTGGTTACTTTACCACATAGTTGAAGACTTGTACAAATTACGTGCAATGTAGAATTGTACTCTCCCACGGTCTTGTAGTCGGCAAAACGCAGTCGGTTCCAATCCTGCTCTGCACGAGGAAGGATGGTGTACTTTAGCTTCTCAAACCGCTTCTTGAGTGCGGTCCATAAGGCTAGTGCGTTCTTTTCTGCCATGTACTCATTCTTGAGTGTTAGGCAGAGATGATGTCTGAGGAAATGAAGTGCTTGATCATTCCCCTCAGCAGTTGGAGCGATGTCCTTCAGGGTGTCAAGTCCAATAGCAGCACGGAGCTTCTTTGCTCCAAGTACAATCTCGACATCCGATGCCCAAGTCAGATAATTATGGCCATGCTGGGCCAGCTCTTCGAACTCCCGGTTCGTAATACCAATCATCTGCATATTCATGCAAAGAGTGTATAAGATTACTGCTGGAAATTTGCATAAAATGGTTGCAAAAAATTCTTATAATGTTTTCGTATTTTTCTATGCATTTCATGATTTACTGCTATTTTCAGTGATTAAAAGCAATATTAATAATCACAAATAACCAAAACAGTAAATACAATAAATAAATTGCATAGAATTAATAATAACAAGGTAAAATATGATTCAAATGCAAAAACCGATTCAAAAATTGAATTCCCGAGGCCTTTTTCTGCTGGAATATGAATTTTCGGTGAATTCTGCAATTCCCAGGGGCTAAAACGTGAAAAATTCAGTTCTGAGAAATTTTTCGCGCAATTTATGGAAATTCCGAGGGCCTTTTTGCAAAACGACCCTTTTTTCGTTTTCTTTTTCTTTTTCTTTTTAGTCGGTTATCTGGTAGGCCCAAGGTCGCCCGTTCACGGCTAAGAAAACAGGGGGACTCGGGGGTAGGGTTTCTACCCTACCCCGAAGTTCTCGGCGGCGGCGACTCCTTCATGGGAGCCGCCCGGCGGCCACCCCGACTCAGCGTCTTGGCCGGCGAGGCGGGCGCCACGGCGTGGTCACGGCGGCCGTCGACACATGAGGTGAGGCGAGCGAGATCCGTGATAGGCGCGTCTGGTATTTGTCTTGGAAGGAGCGTGTGTGGCGGGCGGAGGCCACATGCGCAAGAGGTGCGGCACTTCCTCCGGCTCCGTGGCGGCCAGGGGCTTGTCGTGCTCGGCGGCCGCGGCGCCAGGCGGCGGCGGCGCCGGCGGCACGATGCCTTCAAGGCGGTGCATGGCTTATGAGGCGGCGGCGGTGCTACGCAACCCGACCGCTCTTCCCTTCCCGTTCTGGCGACATCTGGCGCCAGTCAGTATGCGGCCACATGGCGGCGGCAAGCGGATCTTGTGCGAGCGGGCAATGGCCTGGCGCGGATTCTCTCCTTCTTCCCCTTTCTGTGATGTTCTCTTGGAGGTGGTCCAGTACCGCGTCGCGGCTCGGCCCGTGATGGTGCGGCTTGGCGGGTGGGAATGCCACCGGTTGGGTTGGCACGCATGGCCGAGTTCATTGGCCGGGTTGGCACGCACCGGCCGAGCTTGGCCGTGGGGGCAAGTCGGCGCCGACTTCCGTCGTCGTGTTGACCGTGATGTTTTTTTTTTCGTTAGTACTTGTTCATGCAAAAGAAGGTGAAGAAAAAAATACCATTCATGCAATTTTCTTTCCGATCGGCGACTTGAGTGCGCTTGCGGTGAATTTGCAATTTCAATCTACTGATACAATCGACATCCGATCTTTCATGCAATCTACCGATCGACATTGTGTCGGCGACTTCAAGTCACCGCGGTAGATTAGAACAGATTTGCAATGAAAAACAATCTAGAAAGCAAATTTGCGAAATTGAAAGCAATCTAGAAAATACGATTCAATCTACGAGTGTCGTTCTTGACGGTTACCTTCGATCGAGGAGAGTCGATCGTCTTGATAACGTGTTGAGTAACCGTCATTTGGAGATTCCAATCGACGGGTACCTCGTATACAATGATCAGAATCGTAAGAACGATGAAGAACACAAGAACACAACAATAGAATGAACACAGAGATATGCGGGACTTGAGTGCCTTTATTGCTTCGGATCAATCGGGGTTACAATGAGAGGGGGGTGACCCTCTATTTATAGACTATGGGATGAGGAGTTCAAGCGGGCGGGACTCTCCGGAGTCTTGGGCAGATTGGGCGAGACTCTCGAGTCCTGGGCCGGCTTCTTGATTTGTTTGGCGATTGCTATCTATCGAATATGAGTTCCATAAGTTGACAAATTCAGACAAGCAACAACAAATTAGGAAATTCGGACAACAAAACGATAAATCGGTTCTTCTATGGCGAAGGCATGTGACCGACGGCGAGGGGATCTCCCGTGATGGCCGACCAGTATTAAGATTAGTGTTATGGTTCACCAGGGTTAGGGAGGGGTTCACCGGGACTCCGGTGTTTAAAGGGAGGGGCCACAGGTGGTAGAGAGGGGGGAGGGTTTGAAGACGTGTGAAGCTCGCTGGAGGGGAAGAAGAATGGGGCGGGGGCAGAGGTGGGGAAGTGCATAGTAGCAAGAGCTACGAGACGTTGATGTGGTTGGGAAGAAGACGGGGAAAACGTCCGTGCGCAGGCCGTTTTCTGTGGCTCCAAGCCGTTCGATTCGTGTGCGTCTGCTGTGCGCCGATGCGCCGCGGTTGGTTGTCAGCTTCTCCGATGGGGTTCATGGAGACGTAGCAGCGTTGTGTGCTACATTGTCAACTATTTCAGAGCCCAATTCAGGCTTCTAGCTGACAGATCCCAGTTCAGGCTTCAGAAGCATGCATGCATAGCATAGCATATTCTTCGAAGGAATTAACATGTGAGGTCACTCTTCCATTAACAAGGCATTAATCAATTCCCACTGCTTGCACTTGCATGCGTTAAAACTGTTAGTGGTATGACGCCTATGTTTATAAATTATAGAATAAATTTTATTACGTTCTTTAGATGAATTATCATTGATAAAGATGAGCAAATATGTGATTTGTTGGTGAAGTTTTTTAATTATTGTATGATATCACTCTAAAAGATCCTTAGTCAGATGTCACCGGTCGGGACACTAGTGATTTACACATGTAGTGATTGATGGTCACGTTTCACTAGTCATAGATATGAGGATATTGAATCAATAGTTTGGGCATATGTTACATAACATGATGTTGGCTCGATTGAAATGTCCTAATTTTTTTAGTTTCAAAACCTTTTTGAGTAGTTTAGTCCCATAGAAAATTCACCAAATTTTATTTGAATTTAATAAAGCTTAAATGAGACTTTCAAATGTCAAAAAAATTAATGTAACTAATGTGAACATAAATTAATTTCAGAACTATTTTATTTGAGTTCTTTGTGCTTGAAAATATTTTCTAGTTTTTTCTGGAATTTTTCTAGGTAAATGTGCTATTTGGATTTTATTGTATTTCTAAAATTGAAAAGCTATTAAAAATATCAATAATTCCTTTGGGCTAAAAACCCTATTCCCCGGCACATTTCTCCTCATCCCAGCCCAGTCCACCAGCCCATTTCGCGCGCAACCCACCCTCTCTCTCATGCCCGCTTGCCCATACCAGGTCTTACCTGTCGGCTGCACGCGTGTCGTGCCTGATGCCAACTCACCCTAGCCACAAACACTGACATGTGGGTCCTATCCTTGCATTATTCATCTTCTCCGTCTCGGTTGAGTTGGACTCCGTCGCCGCCCCGTTTCCTCAGTGTGCGTGCCTAGGACTCTCCTGAGCGCTCCGCTATAAAGGGGGAGGTAGTCCTCAACTTTTGCATCCTAACCGCACCCGCCATCACTCGAATCCTTAACCCTAGTTGCTAGAATTGCTCGGAGAAGAAAAGCCGCCACCGTCAGTGAACCCCGAGCCTCATCATCACCACCGCGGCATCGCAAGGGTCTGATCTACACCGCCGTCACCTTGTAGCTACTTGCATTGACTTCATGACCAACTTTACTACTAGGTGGCTGTGAGATGTAGTTCTTTTGAGAACGTCATCCTGAGCTTCGCAACTTGCATGATGTCAATCAGTTCGGCATACTTCTTGTAGTCGTCCTGACGATAGTTGCGTGCGGATTGCACCGTATTTGGGTGAAAGGTAGAGAGAGTTTTCTTGATCTTCTGCTCATCTGTGGTTACTTTACTACAGAGTTGAAGACATGTACAAATTCTGTGCAATGCAGAATTGTACTCCCCCACGGTCTTATAGTCAACAAAATGAAGTCAGTTCTATTCTTGCTCTGCTCGAGGAAGAATAGTGTACTTCAGCTTCTCGATCCGCTTCTTAAATGCGGTCTATAAAGGTAGTGAGTTCTTCTCTGCCATATACTCATTCTTAAGTGTTAGACAGAGATGTTGTTTGAGAAAATGAAGTGTTTGATCATTCTCCTCAGCAGTTGGAGTGGCGTCCTTCGAGGTGTCAAGTCCAATAGCAGCATGGAGCTTCTTGGCTCCAAGAACGATTTCGACATATGATGCCCAAGTCAGGTAATTGTGGTCATGCTAGGCCAGCACTTCGAACTCTCGATACGTGATGTCGGTCATCTGCATATTTATGCAAAAAGTGCATAAGATTACTGCTGGTAACTTATATAAAATAGTTGCAAAAATTCTCATAATGTTCCCATATTTTTCTATGCATTTGTCATAATTTACCGCTATTTTCAGTGATTAAAAGCAATATAAACAATCACAAATAATCAAAACAATAAATAAATTGCATAGAAATAATAATAACAAAGTTAAACATGCTTCAAACGTTCAAAAATATCAAAAATTGAATTCCCGAGGCCCTTTTCTGCTGGAAAAAGAACTTTCGGCAAATTCTGCAATTTCTAGGGGTTAAAACGTGAAATTTTAGTTCTGAGAAAAAATTTCGCATAATTTTCAAAAATCCGAGGTGTTTTCCACAAAATTTCCTTATTCGCAAAAAAATTCTTGTAATTTTTAGAAATTCGGGGGCCTTTTTGCAAAAATGTCCTTTTTCAGGCCAGGCCCATCCGGCCCAAACAGCCAGGTCAAAAGGCTTTGGGGATTAGGGTACCCCCATCGCGCTTTTGTCGGCGGCGGCAGCTCCGCACACCAGCGGCGGCGGCGCGCTGGCGGTGGCTCTCGGGAGGTGGCCGGCTGCCGGCGTTAGCGCGGGTTCGGCGGCGCTGGCGTGGCGAGAGGAGGTCATGGCGGGCGCTCAGGGCCATGCGGGAAGGAGGCGGTGGCGGTGATCGGCGGCGCTTTTGGCGGCGGCGGGTCGGGGCGCGCGACAGTGGCGCCTCAAGCGGGCGACGCCCAAGCGCAGGCGGCGGCACTTCAAGTGCGGCGAGTGGCGCTCGGGGCGCGAGCAAGGCTTCAAGGTGGCGGCGGCGCTACGAGCAGCGCGGCGGAGCGCTCAAGCGATCGGCTTCCCGGCGCGCGCCCGTCAGCGAGACGACGCCTTCAAGCGCCGGCGCGATGCAAGCGCGGCGAGGGTTCAGCGGAGCAACCTCCCCCTCTCCCCCCTTTTTTGTGATGATTGGCCTACGCGGGGGTGGTGCTAACTGGTGGGGAAGTGCCCGTGCAGGGGCAGCGTCGCCCGGCGGGGACCGACGATAGGTCGGTGGCGCAGCTCCAGGTCGTGCGTCGGTCGATTTTTTTGTATTACTGTTCATACGAGACGCACTGTGCATAAGAGCATTGTTCATGCAGATACTGTTCATACGTCCATCGATCGGCTTGGCTGGCGACTTCAAGTCGGTCCGCGATAGATTAGAACGAATTTGCATATTTCAATCTACGGTACAATCAACATCCACTTTTCCATGCAATTTACCGATCGGCTTGGCCGGCGACTTCAAGTCGGCTCGCGGTAGATTAGAGCGAATTTGCACCGTAGGTTACAATCTAGAAAACCAAATTTGCAGAATTGAAAGCAATCTAGAAAAATAATTCGACTTACGAGTGTCGTTCATCGACGGTTATCTTTCGATCTGAGGAGAGTCGATCGTTTTGATAGCGTGTTGAGGAACCGTCGCTGGTGAGTCCAATCTGAGCTATTAACTCGTAGACAAACTCAGAATCGTAAGAACAGTGCAAAAACGTAAGAACGAAATAGTAGATTGAAACAGAGATATGAGAGAACTTCAGACTTCTCTTTATTACTTTTCTGTAATCGTGTACAATATTAAGTGTCCTCCCTTCTTTATATAGGCATCAGGTGGACGAGCAGTCTACCTAGACCCACCCGGTTTCTTAACATCTATACGTCCCTTGGAATCTAAACCATATTATACACCTGTGAACAATCTGGCAACACAATAGTATCTACCGATCAAACAAATTTTTTACAAATGGGACCTCTTGCTCCTGCTGTTAATTAACTAACACGGTAGTATCTCATCAGTCAGCGCAACCAGGGCTGCAAGAACCGAGATCAGCACGGCCGTCGCCACCGTTACGGCCACCGGCCGCCCGGCCGCCGACTGCGCGATCTGTATGATGAAGTTGCAGGCGTCCGTGGAAGGGTCCTGCAGCGTCTGCACGGCGAGCCCCTGGAAGCCGCATGCCTCCTCCACCTGGTTCTGCACCTGGAAGTAGGCGTTGAACGCGTAGGAGGCGTTGCCATTGGTGTCCATGCTGTTGCACGTCGAGCCGTAGCCCAGCGAGGTGCAGTCGGCGAAGGTGCACGCGTAGTTGACGTTGTCGCCGAACCTGCTCATGGCGTCCGGCGCCGCGCTGGGGTTGAGCACGCACCACGTGCGGGGGAGGTACTGGACACCTCGCGCCGCCATCAGCGCCGTATTCTGGCCCTGCCCCGACAGGTCCATGGCGTACTTGGGCTTGCCGTCGTAGCGCACGACGCCCCAGTGCCGCTCGAAATTGCCCGGCGCCACGCTCTTGGCGTCCTCGTCGACGAGGCTGAACAGGTACACCTCCACGTACTGGTTCGGCCGCATCGGCGTGCCGGCGTTGGCCGCCAGCTTCCGCAGCAGCCCGGCGTAGAACCGCTGCGCGTAGGCCGCGTTGGCGTGCTTGTCGCCGTCGGTCGGCCAGCCGACCTCGCCGACGACGACCGGCAGGCCGCCGACGCCGGCGGCCTTGAGCGCCGACACGAGCGTGTCGAAGTTGGCGTCGAATACGTTGGTGTACTGGATGCCGTTGTCCACGACGGGGCTGTTCGTGCCGTCGAAGAAGGCATAGTCGAGCGGGAAGTTGTCGTGGCCGTACAAGCTCAAGAAAGGGTAGATGTTGACGGTGAAGGGCGCGCCGCTCTGGTTCAGGAACTGCACGATCTCCGTCATCAGGTCGGCGATTTCCGGCCGGAACCGCCCGGCCGACGGCACCAGGTTGCTCGGCGGCGAGTTGTACACGTCGGCGTTCAGCGGCACGGTGGCCTTGACGGCATCGCCAGAACCGGCCTCGTCGAGAGCGCGTTGGATGTTCTGCAGGGCAGGGAAGGTGACGTTCAGGAACGTGCCATTGAAAGACGACAGGAACGGCTCGTTCCCGACGGCCACGTATCTGCAGGGGAATTGTTGTAGCAAGGAACCGAATTAACACTCGTAAATCATACCATGGTTATCAAAGTAGTAGTTGCATAAGTTTGTAACTTGAGCACAGCTAGTGAGAAGTGCTAATGTGGTTAACTACAAACAGATTTTTCATTGCTAATTTATCTGTAAACACATTTTCAGGCATGCTACAGAGACAAGCCAATTGCATAATTTGTTTCTCTGAAGATTCGTCTCCAAGTGATGCGCTTTCTATGAGAAAGCAGTTTTTTTAAAAAACTTTGCATTAAACTGTTCCCATGTCATAAAGACTTATGCACGTCTACTATATGCCCAGTGGCCGCTGCAATTAGATCACACGCCCTACTTTAAGATAACCAATCCCTTTTTTGCGACAAGAACTCAATGGGATGATCCGTGTGGGTTCTCTAGTCCATGACAAATCATTTTCAGATATTTCAATCCCAAAACACACCTAGCAGATAGGCGGGCCCCAGGTTATATTCTTCAGACAGCAATTGGGCAGGACAAATATGCAATGGATGTGCACAACTTTATCTTGCACCTTGTTGATGTCAAGGTTTCCACTTTGCTGATAAAAAGCCTCCATGAATGAGCTAACACTAACAGAATATCCACGTCGCCCTATATTAAGTACTTTAAGCAACTACTATACATTACTATCAACCAAGGGCAGCTCCTAAATATTTTGGAGTGCATACTAGAAATTTAGAACCAGAAACATGAATCCAAGTAAAAACCAAGAAAGTATCCTTTTAAACCCAATCAAGAAAGTTAATATTTCACTGGGTATGCCATAATAAGAGGAAAAGCTAGCTGACAAATAAGTTTTTGAAAATGATGAACATGTCAATCCAATGGAACTACAATTACAACATGATATCTGAAGCATCAACTGTGTAAAAAAAGGATTGCACCATGAAGAGCACCTGAATCAAAGAGGAGGATCGTATTCATATCAAAGAAGTCTGAACTCACTTGATGTTCACGCCGCCGTCGAAGTTGTACCCGCTGACGTTCTGGTGCACCCAGTCCCTGGCAGTGTCATAGTCCGTCATCATGTCGAGCATGTTGTTGGGGATGGCCACCATCACCTCGATGCCGGTGCCGGCGAGCGCGCTCATCGGCCCGGCGTCGGCGTCGAACAGCTTCACTTTCTTGATGCCATTGTCCTGCAGCATCTGCACCACGGTGCGCGGCGGCAGCGGGTGCGTTGCTATCGTGCCCCAGTTCACCCCGAGCCCTCCGGCTGCGGGCAGCCAGATGCCGACGGCCACCAGCAGAGCACACACAACGGCCAGCCGAAAGCCCGCCATGATCGAAGACCAAGCTAGCACGCAAGAATTCAAGAAGCGCTCGGTAACGTGGTTTCTTGGGCTATATAAGAAAGAGGGTGCTAGTTGGATGATGCAGAGATTAGAGGGAGCGGGCATGGGGATTGATTATTCTAGTGGCCGAATTTTTTGAAGGGGACAAGGACAGAGGATTTTGGATAGAACTGAGCGTGTGACGACGAAGAACCACATAGGAGGGAGAAAGCCAGCTATAAAAGCAAACATTTCCATTCAAGAACAACTAGTATTTGTTATGCTCGGACACGTGCACATCAGTGCAATGGGCGTGTCAATATCCGGGCTTGCCCGCCCAGATCCTCTACCTGAGAGCTCTTTCCTTGTGTAGTATGGTTGGTTCCTACAATCCTCTATACCATAGGTTCGTACCGCCTTCGAGTTTCATCTGCTCGTCAGTACCGTATGATTGGTCCCACCACGTATTTCTTCTTCCAACAGTTCGCACCTTCGACTTTGTGACTGTTGGATTTTGCTTTGAAGTTCCACACATAATTTTAGATGAGATCTAAGTAAATATCACCGATGACATGATTTCTTTCTCCTGGTTAGGATTTTTATCAGAACTCTCATAGGTTGCATTTCCTTTAGGTTTACCTATCAATCGGTATCCTCCATTGCTCTGGATATTTTTTTTCATGATTATCTACCGTTTGCAAGTAACTTGCATAACTTCATCGCGAAGTGATACCTCACAGCCTTCAAGCTCAAGTGACATCACATATATTATATTCTTCTTTAAGTTGGAAACATACCGAATTCCCACCAATGTGTGATGTGCTCCATCATACTATTGGAATTTTGTGGAGTAGAAGACTTGAATCACACCAGAATCGCTTTTCTAAATCGATTATTTGCACCATGTCTAAATGTTTTAAGGGTCTACTGCAAATAAGCTAGTAGGATAAGACAAGCCTAGACGAAGTTTGTGCTAAAGCAAAGTGAAAACTCGTCGTGAACAGAACAAGAGTGTGGGATTGTGAATATTTCTCAAAAGTCAAGGGCTTCTGTTTTATATAGAGTTTGAAAGAATGCGAAATGAAGAGACATGACTCTTCGAATGAACCATCCAGTTAAAAAACTATTTTTCTGACAAAAAACAATTGCCTATCCGAGCAAATTGCTAATTGCCTACGTACCCCTAAGTGCCATAAGTGCATTAATGGAAGACGACTAAAAGGCACCATTGGCGCCACACAGCCCACACCCTGCACACATGCACGCGAGCGTGCGCGTGAGGTCGAAATATAAATGGCAATTTCAGCATATTGGGTACTAGCTCCACCTAGACTCAATTCTTCTCAAAGCCCATATGGAAGGTAGCTATATAAGTTGACCAAGCTCATCATAGACTTTCCATGTGAGACTAAACATGTTGTTTGAAAACAAGTTCCAACACATACATGTCCAATGTAACCGATCCCATCTCAATAATTGCATACTCCTTGCAAATCCACTAAGTGAACAGTTCTATGTGTCGGGTGTAGAGATCCTTTGTAAAAAATCTCCCTCGCAGAACATATGTGAAAGCAACAACTTGAATCAAATATCCATCAATGAGAAGTATCTGATTGACTAACGACTAGTATGTTCGAACAATCTTTTGCTATTGACACTAAGCATGTACCCTTCATTTTCTTCAAACTTGGACAAAAGATCATAGTAATACAATGATCAAAGTGGATATAATCAAATGGGTGAATAGCTAATCCAAAAACGTTCAAATAAATACTTAAAGTAAAATACAATAATTTGAATCAATGTAATTTTGAAAAACTTGATTCAACATGGTCAAAGTTACTACTTGCCTTGGAACAAGTCTTGGTACTGGTCTTGAGCTTGATCAACTCCTCCTTCCTCAAAAGCTCCTAAAGTATCAACGTCTATCCGCAAATGAAAGCGAAAATCAAATAAATACAAAATAGAGTAATAAATAAACTATAAAAATTAAATAAAAATATTAGGAAAGTAGAGCTTGAATTTATATGAATTTAGAAACTTGAATGGGTTCAATTGGAGTTTGTATGAGAAAGAACGGGCTCTAGGAAGATTTAAATCTAAGAGAAAGAGAAAGAAAACACTATTTCAATTTTTCATAATTTTCTTTCTAAAAGAAATTATGAAATATTGCATTAGCGTGACATCATCAATAATTTCAAAATTAAAATAAAATCTAGAAAATAGGAAACAAAAACTGACAAGTGGGACCTTAGTATATGGTCTACGGCTCACTGGTCTATGGAAATAGTGGATCTGACAAGTGGGGGTCTACATATCAGTGACTATGTTCACTGTGAGCTAAGCCCACGTGAGATTGGATCTGGGATTTGGTGTGGGTCACACGCAAGTGGCTGACTCAACATTGACTTGGCTAACACGCAAGCAAAGTGCACAGTGGCGTCGTGGATGGCGATGTGGCGATGGTGCTCGGGTCCGGTGGTCGCCCGGCGATTGCGGCCTCGGTGAGCAAGCGAGTGCGCGCGGGTAGCTATTGTGTCGGGGGAACTCGTTGGTGCAATCACGAAGGCGAGGGGACGACGGAGCTAGCCGATGGCGAGGTCGAAATGACGGCTAGGGCTTGGGCTCGGGCTCGACGGTGATGGAGCTATAGTAGCACTTCGACGACGTTGAGGTGATGGTGGTGTAGATCTGGTCCTTGCGATGCTGGTGGTGGCGACGATGAGGCCTGGGGCTCACCAATGGCGGCAGCTTTTCTTCTCCGCACAATTTCGATGGCTAGGCGATGGGTGCGAGGTGGCGGCTAGGGTTTTCGAGGACAGTGCGGATCGGGGTGCAGAAAACGAAGGTTGGGATGCTCTTAAATAGACGGCGACGAGGTGTCCGGGACGAACGCGGCAGCGAAGGCGTGTTAGACTTAGAGAACAGAGTCCGTGTCAGAGGTGATATAGACACCTGATAGGTTGGTCCCACCTGGCAGTGACGGCAAGGTGGCGTGGAAATAGGCTGCAACGCGTGTGGGGGTTGGGCCGACGGTTGGACTAGGCTGAGGAAGAAATGGGCCAAGGGAATAGGGTTGGAGCCCAAAGATTTTTCTGATATTTTAAATAGCTTTTCTAATTTAGAAATACTATAAAATCAAAATAGGGAATTAAAAATAGCAAATAAACTCGAAAAATTCCAGAAAAATTATGGAAAATATTCCTAAGCACAAAGAACTCAAATAAAATAGTTTTAGAATTAATTGATGTTCAGATTAACCACATTAAATTATTTTGATATTTGAAAGTCTATTTAAGCTCAATTAGATTCAAATAAAATTTGGTGAATTTTTCTAAGGGACTAAACTACTCGAAAGGTTTTGAAACTCAGAAAATTGGGATGTTACAATCAAGCTGTAGAACTCTGCAGAGTGTAAAACTATTAGAACAGTCATGCCAACGGTCAAGGGTGGGCAAGGTGTGTTTTTACATGGTAGATTTTGATTTTACTTTGAAAAGTATAAATTTGGAGAATTCAGGAGCAATTGGAACTCTTGGATTGTTGTTCTGATAGCTAGAGCCCTATCATGTGAATCTTAGCGGATAGAGCCTTGATACTAGTTGTTGGTAGCTACAACATTCACTAGTGAAATAATTAATTTAATTATTGAAACTACTTTTGTCAAATGATTCTTTATGAAAATTATTGAAACTTTAAATATTGCTTTGTGTAAATGAACCATATAAGCCCCATTGTTGAGCTTGCGTAATACATTTTTCCCATGACTTGCGGAATAGTTTATGTACTCACATGCTATACTCAAAACAAATCTCAGAAACCTTCAACGATGCTGAGGAGGATTACGAATTCTACGCCTGTGGCTTTGATGAAGGTCATCCAAAGTAGTGGGTTGCGCTTCCCAGTCGAATGCTAGCGGGCAATTTGATGGGTCATCACTCGGAGTTTATCTTTTGCTTCTTCTGCTGCTTACAAAACTTGAGGTCATGTGACATTAATTGTAATAAGCGGTCGTAAGGCCGATACTCAGTTATTTACTTTTACGTTGAATCGTGATTTAAACTTGTTATCAATGTTGTATCTATTGTGTGCACTAACTACTGATCTGAGACTAATGCAGAAATACACATAGGTTTCAAATTCAGAAATCTGATCCCAACATTTCTCCACTTGACTTCACATTGTTGACATCGCTCTTGATTTTGTGCTTCCTGACACTTCACTAACCTTCTCACGAATCAGATTAATTCGGCCTCGACTCTGATGCCACTTGTTATACTCTGGTACCCTCCTTATACGCAGCAGCCCCGTATCAGATCACAATTTGTGAGCTACGACACGAGCGTACACGGTATCAAGAAAGAAGTAGATGAATCTCGTAGAGAAAATCAAAATAATGGTGACGGAAGCAAAACAGGACAAGAGAGAAAGATTTGGTGAAGCTGACCCTAAATTACTTAAGCATAACCTCAAAAAGAGTACAACGGATTGTCGCTCTCTCACAACCCTCTGGGACCTTTTAGGATCATCGGATCCTTATCGTATATAAAAATCTAGTGTTAAAAGAATAAACTAGCCTCTAATCCTGTCGTGTACCTCTACTTTGGATGGGTTCCTCTTACTTAGCTTGTGGCTTGCTTGCTTCTTGGGTTCCTATGGCTATAGTTATCCTCTAAAGTGAAGTATGAATCTTACTCTAAAGAGAAATAGGAATCCTAATACTATTATGATTCATCTAGGAATGCATGGAGCATATCTCTCCAAGCTCAAAAGTATTAGGATACATGTCACCCTATCTCAACAGTATTGCATATGCACTTCTGTATGTATCAACAAACACTGGACATAACACTGCTGTTATCAAGCCAAAAGAGGAGGAAGAGATTAAGGGAAAGCTAAGAGATCAAAAGAATGCTGCCATAATCTTCTCGGTTAATAAGAACTTAAGAACAAGAAATAAAGGAAAGGTGAAACCTGAAGTAACTCTCAGTCAAAATGAAAAGTAAGAATTTCAGTGGTGAGCTAGCTCAAGCTGCTGGATTTAGAATCTTTTGGGTAAAGATGGAGGAGTGAACGAACTTTTGTTCTTCTTGAGGTGATGGGAAGTGATGCCGCTTGGATTTTTATGTTTATAAAAGCAATTTATTTGATTCTCTTTCTAAAATCTATTTGCGAGTCCCTCCCTACCATTAGCTCTGGGAAGCACATGAGTTTGTGCAGTGAATTCTCCAAGCAAATGGCTTGAGAGTGAATTGAAATATTTTTGCATCTCACCTTTTTTAGAGGAACTTGGTCCATAGAATAATTTTTTTAAGAGAATAATTTTTTTATCCGATTCAGATGATTCGATGTGAAAGAAAGAAAGAAAGAAAGAAAGAAAGAAAGAAAAGAGTCCCACGGAATCAAATGAAAACGGGCTGTGGCATTTATTGTTTTCATGACAAGGATGAATCCGATCGACTTTTGCATTTCATCGGGCTGCTTTCTTGATCGATTTCTTCCTCCACTTCAATTAATACCTACCTGACCGTGTGGCTGTTTGCAATTGATTTTGGCCAGCCGGCTGGACAGGTAGGTCGCGAGGCGTCTCTGTCTACAAGAACGCTCTGGAGTTGTACTCTTCTAGAGGACTAGAACGTTTTGTTGTTTGGTCAGAAAGAAAAACAAAACCTTTTGCAGCCAGGCGCGACAACTCGCCATTTGAGGGTTTTTTTCTTTCTTCTACCAGTGCAAAGACACTTAACAAAGCAATCTGACAATTTGTTCTAAGCTTGAAACAGGAAAAATCAGTGAAATAATAAGTTCAGAGCTACTAGTACATGGTTTCAATTCAACAAAAAGGAAAATAAGACAGAATGGAAGTTGGTCTACAAAAAGGCGAACCCAAGCACGCAGCATCCATAGGCCTATGTTTTCTCGGCGCAACTCGAGGAGATCCGTGGACACGGCCCCGGCTTGCTATGGCCCAGGCGACGGCCTGCGTCTTCGCTTGGAAGGCCTATGACCCACCCTTACATCCGATCCAGACATTTGGTTCGGACGCTCAGCATTCAGGTCAGCTTTCTTTTCCGCTCAGTTACTTCCTCCTCACCTATCCACGCGTTGCTTATCCATGTCTCTCTCTCTCGAGCATCCTCCGCCGAACCCCGGCAAGACGACGACCCTCCACTGGTGAGCTCTAGCGACCCATCTCTGGTTAGATCTCATCAAGCCACAACCATCAGGTCGAGCTATTGGCGAGGCCCAACCAAACCGCCTCCAGCTACCCCTCCGTGCTCTATCAGCACCCCAACGAACTTTTGGCCAACGAGCTCCTAAATGTGGTGTCTGACCTCCTTGTCTCTAGGCGACCATGTCACTGTTGGCCTACGTCGACGTCGGTTTATGCCTTCATCTACTGAGATATTTCAACAGACAAGTCCGCCGAATATTGCATCTATTTGTTTTTATTACAGCAACAGGTTATCCGAGATGTTGCGACTGTTTTTCCAAAATGTTACGGCGATGATTTCCGATTGTTCTGGTTTTGCCTTCTCCTCTTACATCAAACCCATCTAAAATGTTGGCACCAATAAGTTGAATTGTCACAATGGTTGTTTTCGAATGTTGCGGAACACTCTCCAAAATGTTTGGGCGGATTTAGTAGTTTTTAAATTTTGTTGCAACAATGTTTTAATTTTGTTGCAACCGATTCTTGTATTTATTGCCATAATTGTTCTTATTTATTGTATAATTTTTAGTTTGTGTTTGTTGCATCGAAGTGAGAATTTTATTACAATTATGGAACTAATTGTTGTTGTTCACAATTTTTTGTTACGCTAAATTGAGAATTTTTTTGTTGCGATTCAATCTAATTGAGATCTGACATCCCGGGGGAGCGTACGATTCCTATCATAGTCCGGACACTATTCGTTCCTTTCTAGTTTCTTCTTTTCTCGCGGTTTCAACTTTGAAGAAGGCGACAGCAATGAGCATACGATTCAACTTGGAGGTTATGGACTTATGCGTCCAGAATTTTGCCTCTAAAAAACGAATCTAGAATTTTGAAAGTGACCAACAAAGGCCACAATTTTCTCTAGTGTAAATGAAACTTATGAACTGGAGGTTATGGACTTATCCGTCCAGAATTTTGCCTCTAAAAAACGTATCTAGAATTTTGAAAGTGACCAACAAAGGCCACAATTTTCTCTAGTGTAAATGAAACTTATGAACTCTTGTACAACGAGCAGACACGAGTCACACGACGAAACATCGCATTATCCGCTGTGATATATACAACCCCGGCGGTACTCATTTGTACTAGTCCACAACAATATACAGTAGGGACAACAGAGACAGACTCCCGGTACAGTAGACGAAAAGGAACGGCCAACTCGAAACCGGAGTTTTTTTTTCCCGCTGTTTTGGCACTGTTTAGGTGCGTTTTAGCAGATCTACCCTCTCGTGGATCAAAGACGAAAATAGCACCATGAAGACACGTGAACACGTCACGTAGCCTAGTCCGGCTCACAAGGGCACAAAACAGGCAAGCCCGGCCTGCAGGGGCACGACACTGCCCTAGGCCGCCCCCCAGGGAACTAACACATCCCATGTGATTTTTTTAAACGTTTCGAACAAAAATTCATGCTTTTAGCTGTCTCTGGATTCTTGTTGTGCATTGCATGCGCGAAAAACTCGACGCTTCAGGCGTGCGAGGGAATCAGATTCCGTCCCGTCGCTTCACGGTCGGCTTTCACGCGGCTATAAAACCCAGCAATGCACTCTCATTCCCCACACCAAAATCATTCTACTCTTCGTAGAGGGACAGAGAGGGTCGAGCGCGAGAGGTAGATCGATCGGCCGAAATTAGTTCCAATTGTGTTGTCGATTTGAGAGTGCTTAGAGAAGTATTTAGTGGTCATTTTAGTAGAGTTAGTTCGATATCAAGTGGAGATCTTCTAGACAAGGTATTTTTTCTCGTATGCATTATATTTATTAACTATGTAGCTAGTGTTAAATTATGTAGTCGTGAATAATTAGCCGTAGTTAGTCGTAAAATTTAGTTGCAATCAAAATAGTTGCAATTAATTAGTCATATTTAATCAGTCGTAATTTATTTTTGAAATTATTTAGTTATAATTAATGCACTCGTAATTAATTACTCATACTTAGTTAGTCTTCGTAAAAATTTTACCCGTAGTTAGTTAGTCGTAATTTTTTTATTCGCAGTTTCTTAGTTAAAATTAAAGTAGTCCTGGTAATTATATATAGTCATATACATAAACACCTCTTAAGCACCGGTGCTTAATCAAGCATTGTCGTAGGGGCTGCCCAACTGGCTCCAACGACCAGGCGAAGCCCGTAGGACAGACCCCGCAACCCACCAGCATGAAGGCCCTCTCCCCGCAGGGCGTTAGGCGCCTCTTCGGGGATGTTCTGGAGATAATCCGGAGCCTCCCAAAAGGGTCTTTGGAGTCACGCAAGGCCCGAAGTAGTGGGTCCTCCGGGGCCACCTTAGAGAAGACCCAAAGCCCCTCCAAAGGGTCTCTAGAGCCTCGTGAGGCCCGAAGCAGTGGGCCTTCTGGGGCCACCTCGGGGAAGACCCGGAGCCCCTCTGAAAGGTCTCCGGGGCCCCGCAAGGCCCGAAACAGTGGGCCCTCTAGGGTCACCTCGGGGAAGACCCGGAGTCCCTCCGAAGGGTCTTTGGAGTCCCGCGAGGCCCGAAGCAACAGGTCCTCTGGGACCACACCAGATGCTCGAAGGTGGGGCACTTCGGGAGCTGGTGGACCAAATGCACCAGCCATATAAACTAGGCCCAGGAAGACCCACTGTGAGCCGAAGCCTACGCGTAGACGGGAAAGAGTCTCTGTAGCCCCTACGCATACAGTACCTTTTTAGGGTTAGGATTGTAATGTAAATGCCCTGTTTTAGGAGGCTATAAATAGGCATCTGCCCCCCATGTAGGGGGCAGATTCAGTTTTTTCGCAGCAATCAATACATATATTTTTCTGACAACTTGTCCCTTCTCCTGAGGACTCCTTTGTCCCTCCGAGTGTACCGAGGGTCCCCTTCTCTTACTGCCTAGCCTTTTTGCTACGATAGTTGACGCCGTCCGTGGGGACCGATGGGAAAGTCACACACAACTCCAAAGTACTAGCATGGTCCCTCGAAAATCTGCGCACAAAGTCTCCGCGGTCGAGATCGCCGCGGCGGCTGCTGCGCCCAGCACCCCGAGGGCTAAGCAAAGCAAGACTTCTGGGGCAGTGGCGGCTGCGGCCCGAGCCCTGGAGGAAGAAGCAAACAACTACACACAGGGAAAGCATCACTGGGGGCGACGCCCAACACAATGCCCCGACGGACCAATCGCATGGAGCGGCGGGCATAACACAGGAAGCGTATGAAGCCATCCATTTGGAGCTGTCGGATCTCTGCTAGGAGATGCTCGATCTCCGACAGCCGGGAGTCGGGCGCCTCGCTACTCCTCTCAGGCCTGCACAACTCGAGGCCGAGGGAGCCGCTCGTCGGGAACCAGCCGCCACTTGTCGGACGCCAGTGCTTCGAGGAGATCCCAACTCCCCCTTAATCGCTGGGCTGGAGGTAGCCTGCTGGCCCTAAGGCTTTAAAATGCCAGAGGTCAGACCCTTCGAGGACGGACCCCTCGAAGTTCCTTCGCGTATACGAAACGGCCATTGAGGCCGCCGGGGGAGACGACACCACGAAAGGAAAAGCATCACCCTGGCACTCAAGGGCATGGCGCTGATGTGGTTCTTCACCATTTCGTCCCGCTGCGTGTACACGTGGGAAAAATTGTGGAACCTGGTGCGCAAGAACTTCCAGGGGAACTATACGGAGCCGAAGGATGTGAGACACTTGTTCGCAATAAAGCATGCCCTGGGTGAGTCCCTCCACATGTTCTTCAAAAAGTTTACAGAGATAAAATATCAAGTGAAGGGTGTAAACGAGACCACCATCATAAACGCAGTCACCTGCAGACTCCAAAAATGCCCCCTGTCGGAAAGAGTAGCCTGCAAGCCCATCGGTTCGGTAGCAGAGCTCTTTGACAAGATGGAGGGGTACGCCCGAGCAGAAGAAGATAGCGCCCGGCGGGCAGAGGGTTCCGACCCCCACTACCCCAGCAGCAACACCAAGCGGGCCACTCGTGAAAGAAGGACCCGCGACGACCACGGCGGGGGCACCAGCCAAGCCGCGGGCCAGCGGTTACCGCTAGAAAGGGCGAAACGTCTACCACGTGGACGGAGGGAAGCTCTTGGAAGAGGCAAAGCGAGGAGGCCGAATAGGTCACGGCCGTGGACAGGGCTGCAGACAGAATGTTGGAAGGCAACAGGACGCCTGAGGTGGTCCCGGAGGTGTCCCACACTTTTGCAACCTACACGGCAAAAGGTCCCACACTACCCAGGAGTGTCGCACCGCCCGAGGCGGCATCGGGGGTACCCCTCTATTTTGTGACTTGCACGGGGAGGGGTCTCACACGACCTACTAGTGCTGCACAATTGCGGCCATGCAAGATTACATGAGTCGCAGCCAGCAACCAGCCTGGGGCGAAGACAGGAGGGGCCGGGGCAACTGGCTACCCGCTCTACCCCCAAGAACCCACATAGGAGGAGCCCAACTGGAGTACCGTCAAAGGATCATAAACATGATCGCCAGAGGCTTATCATCGAGCATATCATAAAAAAGATAACGACATGCCTACGCCTGTCAAATTCACCATGTCGCGACATACCCAATTTTCAGCCCACCTCGCTACGTCGAAATACCCATCACCTTCGGACCCGAGGACGTCGGAGGTGTGAAAGATCTAGACCCGCCATTATGAGTTAATGGATTGTTTTGGTGATTAATGACAAATCCAAATATGAGACTAACTCTTTTATCTAGTAATATCTTGTGTAGTCTCATTTGGATATAAAGGTGAAATTCAATGAGGTATGCAATCGACATCTTAATCTTATATATTGTTGCATTCCTCGAATCCAAAATATAGGTTGAACTCAACCATAAGTTAAACTTGAATATGTGCATATGTTCTTATTACACATTTGTGTATGCACACATTTAGGGGGAGTTCACTCTATATTTTGTGGTTTCATAAGTATTGATCCATATTCCATTCTCCTCATATATTAAGGATCATTACTTTGAAACAAATCCTTTGAGTATATAAAACTTGTGTAGTTCATATATACTCATATTGCTTTATATTCAATTATTTGCAATTGTGTTGTGGGACTAATGTGTGTGCTAAGATGTGTTCAGGCTTAGTCCCGAGTCCGAATGAAGACATGAAAAGGAAATGCAAAGATGGTAAAAGATCAACTTAGGATCATGCATTGTCTTTTGGTTTGGTTTTAAAAGCAAAATCTTTCTCTCAGTGCACAATCGGAAGTTCGGCGTTATCGTGCGGAAGTTCCGATTATCGACGATCCGATTTCCAATGCTTGATTTTTCGAGAGCATCCGGTTTGAGGACTTAGCCGATTTCTCGAGTGCGGAAGTTCCGCAATGATAAGAGCGGAAGTTCGATTATCGGATGGTCCAAAAATGCGCGGTTGGATTTTTCGAGTACCCTTTTTAGGGACTTAGCCATTTTCGCAAGTGCGGTAGTTCATAATGAAATGAGCGGAACTTAGATAATCGGAACTACTGCATGATAGTTGGCGGTAGTACCGCACCCTTCTACAATAGTTTGTTCGAAGCATTTGTTGCATGTATATCTTGATAATTATTGTTAATCATTGTGGGACTAATATTTTCATGAGTTGGATGAATAGGCTATGTTCTAGGGTGTGAAGACTTTGGATGACATCATGAGTTGATCATCATCAAGTCAAGGTTCAAGAAGAGGATGTATCATGTGTTGATGCATAACAAGATATCGAAGAAGGAGATGATCATGAGTTGATCGTCAAGACAGAGAAGATCCATCATGTGTTGATGGAGGTCAAGTAAAGGATGCATCATGGGTTGATGCATGTCAAGACAATGACCGGACTTGAAGTGAAGATGTCGTCATCAAGCTTCAAGAAGATGCTCACAAAAGGTATGACTAGCTAGGGCTAAGGATGTGTTCCTAGTCTTTTACCGGTCTTGGTGTTTGGTTGGAAGACCGGATTGCTAGTATAGGTTGCCGTACTATTAAGAGGGGTCTTGTCTAGTAGCTTGAGTCTCATCATGTGTTAATAGCTCAATCTTGCTTGCTCTAGCTCTACATGGCATGATGCTATTATTTGCGAATGTGTTTTGCAAATAGTTGAGGCTTATCTGATTAATCCTTATAGCATGTGACTATACTTTTGCGAATGTGTTTTGCAAATGGTTGAAGTCCATGTACCTACACCTTGTGGCATGATCTAAGTTTGCAAATGTGTTTTGCAAATCGTTGGGATTCATGCATTTTCCCTTGGCATGGTCTAAGATTGCTTATTGCTATTTATTTGGACTTAGATCATGATAGTGGCTCTTTGGAGTTGTGCTTTTTGATTTGATCAAATGTGTTTGAGGTCAATCAAATAGGTGGGTTGTGTAGCCCTCTGAATAAGCTTTCCATAGAGTCCGAGATCACTCAATTCCGACATCGAGTCAAAAGTTATGATATTTTTACGAGTATCGTCATGCTGAAATTGGGCTGCGGAAGTTCCGATTTTTGTCTTGCGGAACTTCCGATATTATCGGAAGTTCCGATATTTATCTTCTTGGAACTTCCGCACCAAAAGTTTTAACGGCTAGTTTTGAGCCGTTATGCACCGTCTGACCCATGAGCAGTAGAAAGCGGTAGTTCCGCATATTAGTTGGCGGAACTTCCGATTTTCCCGATTTTTCTGCAACTTTGCCTCCAACGGCTAGTTTTTGTGTGTGGGCTATATATAGCCACCTTGGCGGTTGGGAGAGGTTCTTTGGTGCCCATATTCATTCTATTGAGCTAAGAGCAAGCCTCTCATCTCTTTTGTGCATGTGTTGCACTTAGTGAGTGTTGAGAGCAAACCCTAAGTGCATGTGTTGCCTTAGGTAGTGGATTGAGTATCCACTTGAGCATTGACACTTGATTAGTTCAAGTGATCGTTGAGACTTGTTTCTCTTGGTGTTTGCCGACACCTAGACGTGTGGGCGTCGTGCCGGTGATCTTCTCAAGAAGCTTGTGAGAAGGCCGGCGTGTTGTGAGTGGTTTGGTGCTCGCCATCTCGGAGTGGAGGAAGAGCAACCCTAGTGGAGCGAGGTGTTGGTTCGGTTTGGAACCGGTCCAAGTGTTGGACTTACCTCGGAGGTGTTGGCTTAATTAGTGGAGCCGGTCCAATTTGTTTGGGCTAACCTCAACGTGGATTAGGGGAGACCGGCAAGTCTCCGAACACCACGGTAAAACATAATTGTGTCCATCTTGTTTTTACTTGTGCTTTACTTTGAGCAATTTATATTACATGCTTTAATTGCTTATATATCATTGTATGATTGCTCTCTTGTATTGTCGGTGCACTTAGTTGAGCCTAGTTGATTTAGGTTTTAATTATGCAAAACCAATTGGCTATTAGCTTCCGCATTTATATATTGGTTTAGCGCGAAAGATTTTTAAAACCGCCTATTCACCCCCCTCTAGTCGGCCACCTCGATCTTACAAGTGGTATCAGAGCCTGGTCTCTCATCTATTAGACTTAACCGTCTAGAGAGTAAAGGATGGCAACTAGAGATTTAGTGCACCTAGGTAAAGCACCTATCTTTGATGGCACAAATTATGCTTATTGGAAAATCCGCATGATTTGTTATTTTAAGGCCATGGGCCTAAATATATGGCGGATTGTAGATGCGGGCTTTTCTCCTCCAAAGGATCCTCTTGCTCCAACAATTGAGGAAGAGAAATGCTCGCATCTCGATGCTCAAGCTACTAACGTTTTATTTAGTGCTTTGAGTATAGATATTTTTGATGCCATATGCAATCTCAAGAGCGCTCATGAGATGTGGACCAAAATTCAAGATAAATATGAACTGTCCACTTCCACAAGTGAAGATTGCACATATGAGCGGTCGTCGGAGAAGAATGCTCAATCTCAAACTCAGACGATTATGAGGACTCCTCCACTTCCTCCACATCAACTCGATGCTTCATGGCTCAAGGTAATAATGAGGTAAACGAAAACGATGAGCCTTCATATGATGAGTTGATGGATATGCTAGAAGAGCTCAATGAATATTTAGGAAAGGAGAAATTGAAATTCAAAGTTTTGAAGAAAGAGTATGGCTCTCTTCAAAATGATTATAATGTTTTAAAAGATGAACATGAAATTCTCCTCCTAAATAATCTAAATAGCTCTAAGGTGGATATAGGCATTGAATGTAATTTATTAGATGATTTGCCATGTATAGCTTCTACCTCATGCATTTCATCTAAGATTAATGTATCCACCTCATGTGAGGATTTACTTGAAATGCCTTGTTGCTCTAAATTAGATACTCCTATTTCCTCTATGCTTGTTGAGACTAATCTTGTAGAGGAAAATAATGAGCTCAAGGCCCAAGTCACAAATTTGAAGAATGACTTGGAAAGAAGCTATAAAGGGAAGGCCACTCTCGACGAAATATTGAGCAAGCAAAAATGCTTGCAAGATAAGAGTGGTGTTGGCTACACTCCCAAGAAAAGGAGAATAGCAAGACAAGGCACAATCTGAGACATACGAAGAAATATATCAAGTGCCATGGATGCAACGGAAAGGGCCACTATGCCTCGGTGTGCCCTAATCAAAAGGATGTCAAGACAAGACATTCAAAATTGAGGCAAACCGGCAAGAAGCAAGAAATAAAGACAAGTAGGGAAACAAAGTCCTAACTTGCTACAATTGTTAGGGAAAAGGGCATATTGGTAAACAATGTCCCAAAGGTATCACTCCTAAGCCCATTATTTATAATGATGATTATTTGCTTAGGAAGGATATTAATGGCAATGTGTTTGCTAGGAATGTTAGTTCTCCTAAAACTATTGTGAGGGCCATTTGGGTGCCCAAATCTATTGTGACTAACATTCGTGGACCCAACCAAGTTTTGGGTACCAAAGTGCTTAAATGATGAATAGGTACTTGGAAAGGCATTGGATGTTTGGCTCATATGAAGAGGTGGACGGATCACTATATGCGAAATTGGAGCCAAGCCTAAGGATAATCATGTCGTATCATAAGCCAATGTCATTTCGGTAACAAGTACTTACATTGAAGTATCTAGCCCCTTATGCCTTGTGTAGGTTGCATTTCATGAAAATTATTTTAAAAAGGGGTGCTCTTGCTCTATGTTCATAATGTTCTTTATTAAATATCTTGAGCAAGATGGTAGTGGCACATTAAGGGGGAGTGATAAATCATAGCCATGTATATCACATCCCTAAATGTGCCCAAATAAATTAAGTGCTAGTATTGCTTTTCAAAAATAAGTCTTTTAGCCAAAAGTCAAAAATTTGATAACTATTAGTAATTCTTTGAAAAATTAATTGCAAAATGTATACAAATGCTTTTGAAAGGTTTACCAAAGGTTTTGGCTTTAGAAAAACCTATTTTAAGTAAAAATGCATTTCTAGCCAAAATCCTACATTATAGTATCTTGTTTTTTGACATAAACTAGATTTTTGTGTAAAATCTATTCTAAAAGGAATTTGAAAATCTTGCCAAAAGGAAAATCCTAGAGTTGGTTATTCTAAACATTTTTGGTATTCAAAGGATTTTCAAAAGACCAACCTAGAAAAAGATATTTGATTTTCAAACTCGTCCAAAATACTACTATGACCTAAGTGGTCACTTTCTAGCACTTAAGTGAGTTTTTCCATATGAACCAAAATTCTTCATATGAATATGTTCATAATGGTATTTATGACTCATACATGCAATTGGATGCTTTAAAATTCATCATTTGCTCAATTTGGATCTTTTGATGAAAGTTCATGGAAATATGTTTCTTTTCCGAAAACCAAAAACTTAATTTATAAAAACTATTTTAAATTTTATTTTTATGGGCTATATAAGTTGGAAATACTCCAAAGATGTTTATTTGATTAATTGTGCAAAGATTTGGAGTAAAATACAACAATTCCTTCTTTTCTTCAAAATTCCAAGATCAATCTCTGAAGTTCGGGAAAATCGGAACTACTGCGTTATAAGCGAGGAACTTAGAAGTCAGAATGCGACCGCAAGTTAAGCGGAACTTCCGATTTTTCTGACAAAACAGCCATTTCATTCCATTTCAATTCTAAATCTTTTGTGGCTGCTTTCTTTAGTCAAGTTGATCCTTGATATCATTGCTAGCTATCCACTACTACTTTTCCTTGATTTCAAATGCAATTGCATCTCTCAAGTGGAATTCTTTCAAAAGTGATAGCTTATTTTGATCATCTTGATCTCGGCATGAGATTTATCTTTTCAAGTGATATCATCTTATTCGTTAAAGTGGTATCCTCTATTCATCCTTGCCGATCAAAATCTTCTTTTATCTAAAAGCTCTCTCCGTTTTGTGGTATCTTTTACAAGTTGTATAAAATCGGATGGGCATATGCTAAAACGATGACAAAGGAGAAGATGATAAGGAAATAAGAAAATCATTTGTATGTCAAATGAGAAGAAAGGAATGCCAAGAGGAACCCTTTGTGTAAGGGGGAGTTTTTTCTTTGTGAAAAATTCTTAAAAGATTATGGTGTTACAAAATTTATGTAATTTGAGAAAACTATTTTACTTGCCTAAAATGATTTATTGGATCTTGTGAATGAATGTGTTTCATTCTCATTTGCTTCATTTGGTATTCTTGGAGTGACATTATAAATCATATGCAAGATTAGCTTTTCAAAATCAAGCCTTCCATTCGAAAGTCCAAATATTTTTACAAGTGGCTTTTTGCTCAAAACGGTCAATCTTATGAAAAACTACACAAAAGTATCTAAAAATGTATTTCAAATGTTTTCAAATGCTTTTGAAGTAAAAATTCCTACTTTGGAAACAAAATAGAAAATTTGACCTCAAAAGGATCTTATATGATCTTGATTTTGAATTAAATGACATATTTCCTTAAATCAAAATCTATTGAGTTTTGAAAAGTTTTCAATACCAAACTCATAGGGTTGGTCATTTCAAACATTTCTCAAGTTCAAAGTTTTACAAAAGACCAACTGTTGAAAATCTATACTCATTTGAAATTCACCAAAAACTCGCTTTGACCCAAAATGACCTATTCTTGCATATAGTGAGTTTTGCTATTTGAGCCGGATTTCTTTGTGTATCTTGGCTTGAAATAGTATTTCTAACTCATACAAAGCTAACAAAGTGAAAAACTCCATGAAATCCAAATTAGCTTGCATTTTGGATCTTAAAGGCAAAATTGCTCTCTTTATATACCTTCAATGCGCATTTTGCCATATCTTTTGAAAGAAAAGTCCTTTTTTAAAAATTCTTATTGGAAAACACTCTAAATAGTCCAAAGTTAAAATCTGGAACTTTTCAAAGAATTTGGACTTCATTTGTAAAAGTATTGACTTTTCTTCTCTTTAAACTAAAATCTTACCTTCAAAGCTTAAATTGGCATATCTTTTGATTGGAGACTCCTTTTTCGAAAATTCTTCTTGGATTAGTTTCTCAGGAGTCTAAAGTTTATTTCTGCCAAATTTGAAGGTATTTCGACTTGAATTGAAAAAGTTTTGACTTTTTCTCTCTTTGCTCAAAAGTTGAAATTTCAGATTTGTGCATGGTTTTGAGCAGATTTGTGAATTTTGTATCTTTAAATGGGTTCACAATTAGAGGAAGCTATAATAATGAAATTTGATCCTCTATAGTGGTTCTATGTTGAAAAAATTTCTCAAATTTATTGGAACCATTTTACCCATTTTCTCAGCTGTCTTTTGAGGCTCAAATGAATTGTCAAAATCTGAAAATCCTGAATTTTTCAGTTTTATGAAACTTTGTGATTTTCATATCTTTAAATTGGTTGACATTTGGTTAAGCCTCCCAAAATGAAAATTGTATGTATATGCCAGCACTAGCTCCATGATTAATTTCATATTTTTCTGAGCTTGCTTCCACATATTTTCAGTATTGGCCATCTTTGATCTTCTCGTTTTGGAATTTGAAAATGTTCTTGAGAAGACTTCAAAGTAGGAGATTATTTGAATGTATTTCAAATATCATTTCAAGTCGTATCATTTCAAGTGGTTCTCAATATTCTGATTTAAAAGGGAAAATATTATGATCAATAGGTTTATAACCTATCTTTGTTTCTCCTCTCATATCTTGAGAACAAAATCTCCTTTGGTCATATAAGTTCAATTCATACTTTTTGTGACCAACCTCGATATTTGCAAGTGGTATCGATTTGCAAACCTCCCTTTGTGTCCTTTTAGTGATTAATGCCAAAGGGGAGAATGTTTATATCAATACTCTTCCATTTGGATGTTTCATTTGTTTAAAATGCCAAAGAGGAGAATTGCCAAAAGGGGAGAATGCATTAAATGTATAGTATATCATTCTCATATGCATAATGATTGACGTTTTAAAATTTCACCTTATGGCATGCATAGACATAGTTCATTAACTTAAATTCTCTGTTATGTCTATTTATATCCAAATGTTGTTATTGAAAAAGGATTTGTCATCAATCACCAAAAAGGGGGAGATTGAAAGATCTAGACCCGCCATTATAAGTTAATGGATTGTTTTGGTGATTAATGACAAATCCAAATATGAGACTAACTCTTTTATCTAGTAATATCTTGTGTAGTCTCATTTGGATATAAAGGTGAAATTCAATGAGGTATGCAATCGACATCTTAATCTTATATATTGTTGCATTCCTCGAATCCAAAATATAGGTTGAACTCAACCATAAGTTAAACTTGAATATGTGCATATGTTCTTATTACACATTTGTGTATGCACACATTTAGGGGGAGTTCACTCTATATTTTGTGGTTTCATAAGTATTGATCCATATTCCATTCTCCTCATATATTAAGGATCATTACTTTGAAACAAATCCTTTGAGTATATAAAACTTGTGTAGTTCATATATACTCATATTGCTTTATATTCAATTATTTGCAATTGTGTTGTGGGACTAATGTGTGTGCTAAGATGTGTTCAAGGCTTAGTCCCTGAGTCGAATGAAGACATGAAAAGGAAATGCAAAGATGGTAAAAGATCAACTTAGGATCATGCATTGTCTTTTGGTTTGGTTTTAAAGCAAAATCTTTCTCTCTGTGCACAATCGGAAGTTCGGCGTTATCGTCGCGGAAGTTCCGATTATCGAACGATCCGATTTCAATGGCTTGATTTTCCAGAGCATCGGTTTGGGACTTAGCGATTTCTCGAGTGCGGAAGTTCCGCAATGATAAAGCGGAAGTTCCGATTATCGGATGGTCAGAAAAATGCGCGGTTGGATTTTCCAGAGTACCCTTTTAGGGACTTAGCCATTTTCGCAAGTCGGTAGTTCATAATGAAATGGCGGAACTTCCGATAATCGGAACTACTGCATGATAGTTGGCGGTAGTACCGCACCCTTCTACAATAGTTTGTTCAGAAGCATTTGTTGCATGTATATCTTGATAATTATTGTTAATCATTGTGGGACTAATATTTTTCATGAGTTGGATGAATAGGCTATGTTCTAGGGTGACGAAGACTTTGGATGACATCATGAGTTGATCATCATCAAGTCAAGGTTCAAGAAGAGGATGTATCATGTGTTGATGCATAACAAGATATCGAAGAAGGAGATGATCATGAGTTGATCGTCAAGACAAGAGAAGATCCATCATGTGTTGATGGAGGTCAAGTAAAGGATGCATCATGGGTTGATGCATGTCAAGACAATGACCCGGACTTGAAGTGAAGATGTGCGTCATCAAGCTTCAAGAAGATGCTCACGGCAAAGGTATGACTAGCTAGGGCTAAGGATGTGTTCCTAGTCTTTTACCGGTCTTGGTGTTTGGTTGGAAGACCGGATTGCTAGTATAGGTTGCCGTACTATTAAGAGGGGTCTTGTCTAGTAGCTTGAGTCTCATCATGTGTTAATAGCTCAATCTTGCTTGCTCTAGCTCTACATGGCATGATGCTATTATTTGCGAATGTGTTTTGCAAATAGTTGAGGCTTATCTGATTAATCCTTGTAGCATGTGACTATACTTTTGCGAATGTGTTTTGCAAATGGTTGAAGTCCATGTACCTACACCTTGTGGCATGATCTAAGTTTGCAAATGTGTTTTGCAAATCGTTGGGATTCATGCATTTTCCCTTGGCATGGTCTAAGATTGCTTATTGCTATTTATTTGGACTTAGATCATGATAGTGGCTCTTTGGAGTTGTGCTTTTTGATTTGATCAAATGTGTTTGAGGTCAATCAAATAGGTGGGTTGTGTAGCCCTCTGAATAAGCTTTCCATAGAGTCCGAGATCACTCAATTCCGACATCGAGTCAAAAGTTATGATATTTTTACAGTATAAATGCATGCTGAAATTGGGCTGCGGAAGTTCCGATTTTTGTCTTGCGGAACTTCGATATTATCGGAAGTTCCGATATTTATCTTCTTGAACTTCCGCACCAAAAGTTTTAACGGCTAGTTTTGAGCCGTTATGCACCCGTCTGACCCATGAACAGTAGAAAGCGGTAGTTCCGCATATTAGTTGGCGGAACTTCCGATTTTCTGATTTTCTGCAACTTTGCCTCCAACGGCTAGTTTTTGTGTGTGGGCTATATATAGCCACCTTGGCCGGTTGGGAGAGGTTCTTTGGTGCCCATATTCATTCTATTGAGCTAAGAGCAAGCCTCTCATCTCTTTTGTGCATGTGTTGCACTTAGTGAGTGTTGAGAGCAAACCCTAAGTGCATGTGTTGCCTTAGGTAGTGGATTGAGTATCCACTTGAGCATTGACACTTGATTAGTTCAAGTGATCGTTGAGACTTGTTTCTCTTGGTGTTTGCCGACACCTAGGCGGCGTGGGCGTCGTGCCGGTGATCTTCTCAAGAAGCTTGTGAGAAGGCCGGCGTGTTGTGAGTGGTTTGGTGCTCGCCATCTCGGAGTGGAGGAAGAGCAACCCTAGTGGAGCGAGTGTTGGTTCGGTTTGGAACCGGTCCAAGTGTTGGACTTACCTCGGAGGTGTTGGCTTAATTAGTGGAGCCGGTCCAATTTGTTTGGGCTAACCTCAACGTGGATTAGGGGAGACCGGCAAGTCTCCGAACACCACGGTAAAACATAATTGTGTCCATCTTGTTTTTACTTGTGCTTTACTTTGAGCAATTTATATTACATGCTTTAATTGCTTATATATCATTGTATGATTGCTCTCTTGTATTGTCGGTGCACTTAGTTGAGCCTAGTTGATTTAGGTTTTAATTGTGCAAAACCAATTGGCTATTAGCTTCCGCATTTATATATTGGTTTAGCGCGAAAGATTTTTAAAACCGCCTATTCACCCCCCTCTAGTCGGCCACCTCGATCTTACAAGGTGTCTACTTCCCAAATCAGGACCCCCTTGTCATCTCAGCCAACATCGTGGATTTTCATGTCCGACGCGTCCTCGTGGATGGAGGAAGCTTCGCGGACTTGTTGTTCGCAGAGGTCTTTGGCAAGATGATGATCCCTAGGGACTGCCTGTCACCCCCAGGCATCCCCTTGGTAGGTTTCGGGGGTAGACCAGTGACCGCCCTAGGTCAGATCAACCTAGCTGTCACATTCAGCGATAATTTCGCTTCCCGGACCAAAATCGTAACATTTGACGTTGTCCAGCTGCCTTATCAGTACAACGCCATTCTTGGCCGAGCAACGCTAAACTCCTTCGGTACTACAGCACACCACAATTACTTGTGCGTGAAGATACCCGCACCCGATGGCATTGTCACGGTGCGGGGGATCAAGATCTAGCAAGGCAAACAGAGCTCGAGGCACTATCAGTGGCTCACCACGTTCACGTAGTGGAAGCAGACGCTAGCTCCCAGGTCGGCATCACCTCGACAAAATGGGCACACAAGGCCAAGCCGGAAAGCCAGCTCCTTCGAGTTCCCCTCGCGGAAGCCGCCCCGGAGAAGACGGTGGCCCTCAGAGCCGGCCTCCCGGCTACGACATGCGACGCCATCCTCTAGGTCCTCCGCCACAACGTGGATGTCTTCTCCTAGGGTCCAGAGGACATCCTTGGCATCACGAGAGAAACTATCAAACATCGCCTCACACTACGGAGCGATGCATCGCCCAAAAAGCAAAAGTTGCGCTGCATGTCTGCAGAGCGACTAGAAGCATCAAAGAAAGAAATCGCTAAGCTCTTGAAAGCAGGAGTGATTCGCGAAATCAAGCACTCCGAGTGGCTGGCCAACCCGATCCTCGTGCAGAAAAGCACATGCAACTGGCAAATGTGTGTCGACTTCACTGACCTCAATAAGGTGCCATCGAAGAACGATTTCCCTCTACCTCGCATCGACCAGCTCGTGGACACAACTTCGGGCTGCGAGCTGATGAGATTACTTGACATCTACTCCGGGTATCATCAAATATCCATGGCGAAGGAAGACGAACTCAAAATGGCCTTCATCACCCTCCTTGGCACTTATTGCTACACACGCATGCCCTTCGGCTTGAAGAATGCAGGCACCACTATTACTCATCACAAAGGTCCTAGCTGACCAGCTCGGTCGCAACATAGAAGCATACGTGGACGACATCGTGATCAAGAACAGACTCGGGGCCGCACACATGATAGACTTGCAGGAAACATTTACCAACCTGCAGACAGAAGGGATCAAGCTCAACCCGGACAAGTGCGCCTTTGGCGTAAAGGCGGGCAAACTCCTGGTTCCCTCTTGTCCGAGAGAGGCATCGAGGCCAACTTCGAAAAATAAAAGCCATCTTGGAGATGACCCTCCACGCACCAGCCGGGAGGTCCAAAAGCTGACGGGGCACCTAGCGGCACTCAGACGATTCTTATCCCGCTCGACGGAGCATGCCTTGCTATTTTTTAAGACACTCCGAGGGGCCGAGCCATTTCGATGGATAGAAGAGTGTCAACACATATTTCTAGAACTCAATCAATACCTCACACACCTGCCAAGCCTAACAAGTCCGAAGCCAGGCGCGGAGATCCTGCTGTACCTCGCAACTTCCTCCTTTGCCGCTAGCGCGGTCCTCGTCCAGGAGGACAACGGACAACGTCCGATATATTACGTCTCGGAGGCCCTGCAGGGGGCCAGAGCTCGATACACCAAGCTAGAAAAATTAGCATATGCCCTCCTCATGGCCTCTCGTAAGCTCTAGCACTACTTCCTGGCACACGCTATCATAATCCCCATGTTCTATCCGCTAGCACTAATGCTACGGAACAAGGACGCTTCGGGTCGCATAGGCAAGTGGGCGGCCGAGCTGGCACCCTTTGACATCACCTTTGCTGCGTGCACAACCCTCGGAGCCCTATCTAAAAAAATAAAGGGGACGGCGCAGGCTTCGCTTCCCCCTCGCAACAAATAATCTGTAGGGCTCCTCCGGAGTCCTATCTAAGAAAGTATGGGGGACGGTGCCGGTTTCGCCTCCCCCTCACGACAAATACAAACCGCAGTATTGCCACGAGTTTTATTGATAAAAAATTAGAAGTATAGAACACATACATAGCCACCGTCGGAGGATAATGGCAAGGTGATTCCTACACGTTACACGAAAACCTCTCAACTAGTACAATAAAATATCACCAATCAACAACACATGTTACAGCTTCACACAAACAGTACACACCGCCGCCCCACGGCGCTAGGGCACAAAGTCCCATTCCTCTGTCCTGACCGCCCACGCGAGAAGCTCCTCGTCGGATGTCTCAGTGCCCACAAGGTGCAGGTACTCCTTCTCCGCATTGCACAGGGATCCCGAGGACTCCTCAGTAATAGCCTCCGACAGCGTGGTGGCCAAATCAGCGAATGAGGCCACTGGGGCCCCAGTCGCGAAAGCAACACCCCGTTGATCCCAGAAAACGCGAATCTCATCGCACGCCTTCACCGCCTTGAGTTCCCGAAAGAGCAAAAAATGCTCCATCGACCCCTCCGGGTTCACCAGCTTCCATCATTGTCACTTCACGCCATGATACACGAACCCTCGATAGCACAATTACAGAGGCCAGATGGAGAGAAGAGTCCGCTCATCCTTTGTACCGCGGGAGTGACTTTCATCATTCGCCCTCTAGGAGGGCGAGGCCCCCGTTGAGCGGCACGTCGAAACAGAACGGCATGGCTTAAGCAAACCAACAAGCAAGAGCATAAACACAACACAACCACAGACTCCAGTGCAATAAGGTTTGTAATTGTCATTTCATTCGAAATCAGAGGTCATTACGAAAAACAGCAACCCCCTCCCACCCACCTCCGCCTGGGAACAGGGGCCAGAGCGGGACAAAAAAAGAGCCTACAAAAAGTCTACGCCTGAAATTGCTAAAGTAGGACGGAGGGTCACACCTTGTCTCCGGTGGTAGCCCCCCGCCCGTCGGCGCCTTTGTCCGCTACCGCAGCCTTGCCCTTCGCCTACAGCTGCAGCACTAGGCGTAAGGAGTCCATCGCAGCCTCACAGCCATGAGGCACCCAGAAGTCCTGAGCGAAGGCCTTGGCCGCCCTCCGCGCATGCTGATGATCGATAACAATCTCCACCACAGAGGCCACGGGCAAGGAGCGTGCGCCGAGGGCATCGACATGCCCACAGCTAGCTCTCTGCAGCGACACAAAGGCCACCGTCCAAGCCGCCTTCGCGCAATGGTCGCTGTAGGCCCGCGTGGATGGCAGGCAAACCTCCCCGACACGCTGGAAACGGTCGAGCGTCAGATCCACCTGCGCAGTGGTATGCGTCCGAGGCGGCAACATTGCTCCGAGCTCGGTCACAGTACCTTCCAGCGACTCCATGGCATCCCATATAACGCGCGACATCGTCTCGGAGAATTAACGCTCCGCTTCGATCTCCGCCTCGAGGTCCTTGCGAGTGCCTTGGAGCATTCACACCTCCTCGCGAAGGCCGCGGTGTTCTCCCTCCAGCTCGGCAACCCACGCCTCCAGCTCCTTTGTCCTTTCAATGAGAGCCAAACGCTCGGAGCAAAGCGACTTATTTCGCACATGCTATGAGTTGATCCACTCTTGGATCTCCACATAGCTGCGACGGATATCCCCCTCGAGCACGCGGGATAACATTAGGGTCTACGCGAAGCACACCTTGCTTAAAAAAGATTCGGCCGCGCTTACCCTCACGGCGTTCGCCTCGATCGACCTGAACATCCGATGCGTGGGAATGGTCTCGAAGAGCTGCTCCATGCACAACTGGGGGTAAGCGAGCCACCTGCTCGCAAACAATGGCCGCCCCGGAACTGACCTTGAAGTCGTTGGTACACAGTGGACCAAGATCCGTAGTACCGGCTGTACCACAAGTGCCAGCAACCAGGACGCGTCCCCTGACCCTCTGAAGCCGAAACCTTCCTCAGCACCACCGGCACCAGGGTCACCTTCTGACCCCCCGGCACCAGAACCGCCACCCTCGGCATTCTCCCCGTTCACCACTGCAACACAAAAGTCAGCATGGTGGCGATAAGTCAAAGGAAGGCACAAGGAAATCACCAAGCGTGTCCGGGGCAGGGGCGGGTTCCCCCACCAGGGTATCTTCGGACCCTTGACCGTAAACGTTCGAGGGCGTCTCAGCAGAAGACTCTCCGTGGGCCAGACTCGGCACACGAAATGAGGCGGCCACCCTCTCCCCTGCCCCTGTTGCCCTGGCAGCAACCATCGGAGAGACCGCTCGCACCGCAGAGGAAGAGCCCGTCGAGCTCACACGCTCCACGCGCCCCACAGGAGTTTGAGCCGACTCCGGCAGGTGCCCCACCACGTCCACCCTTGCGCAGCGCGAGCATCCGTAGCCCCAGCACAATGCAAGGGCACCACGTCGATCGATCATGCGATATTCAACTCCTCCAGTAGGTTCTTTTTCTTCCTCCCCTCGTCGGGGTCAGGCCGCTCCGCCAAGTGGATAGCCAGATTCGAGTACACCCGGTTCAGACGGGGCTCACGCACCACCAGTCCCCGCTTCACATGCTCCTCCTTGGTGTAGGGGCCCAGAAGCTGCTCCGTAGTCCGCGCAGCCTCGTCGATAGGTAGCACGACGTGACCCCTTTACACTATATATATATATATATATATATATATATATAAGGAGAGAAATACACTATACATATATGTATGTATACAGCTTACCCTCCCCACCATCTGAGAGATCAAAGGAAGGGACGCCGCCCTTCGTCGCACCGAGCTTCACAATCCACCCCCGCGTAAGCGGCCACAAACGAAGCCCACAAAACTCCTCAACAAGATCCTTCATGGAGAGCCTTCGCGTCGCAGTGAGCAGCAGCTGGAGAAGCACCTCCTCCCTCGACGTCAGCTCAATCTCCGGGGAAGGAGTGGACTGGATAGGCCGTCCGATCAACCGCAAGCCATCGCCCAGCGGGGACCTGTGGTAAAACCACCGCTGCGTCCACTGCGTCTCCCACCTATTACGGGACACGGGCGCCGGCAAGTACCGAGGACAGCGCACCTTCGGCTGGAAATTGACGCTACTGAAGTTAAGCGTCTCACCGGTGTCCTTTTTCTTCTTCGGTTGGCACCACCTGTCGTGAAGGTACACGAAGAGCCGACCCTCTCCGCTGGCCCAGCGGACTGTATCACCCACTCGAACATGCCGAGCTTCACAATGGAGTTGGGCGTTAGCTGCGCCAGCTCTACCCGGTACAACTGGAGCACACATGCCACCAGCCCCACACAGGGGAAGCAGAGACCGGTGTCGAGGAAAGCCACGAACACGACGGCCTCATCCTCCCGGGGCACAGGCATTATCTTCGAGCCGGGGGCTCACACCAAAAAAAAGATCAAATAGCTTGCCCTCGTCCCTTAGCGTGCACAGGACTTGTGAAGTCATCGACGAGCGGTCAAGCTCGCTGGTGTAAGCCACCGCCCCTCCACCATCTCAGGGCCGCTTCGTCATCATACCGCGCAAGCCAAAGACACCGAAGACCCTCGAAGAAGAAGCACACACGAATAAGGAAGGCTAGGGTTTTTAAAGAAGAGAGCACAGTGCCAGGAGGGGGCACCACCCCCTATTTATAACCGCACCAGGCACACGAAACGATAAGGCACAAAAGCTAACGAGCCACGCACCAATCAGCCGTTGACATGTGTGCCCTAAATGAAGCAACAGTTACATACCATTATACTGCACAGCACCCAAGCAAACAACGTCAAAACGGCTCCCAAGAAGGAACCCGCCATAAGGACAGCGGAAACATGCTTCGCCAGGTCGAAGGGGACGGTGTGCCTGGACCCTTGGGGAATGACGCGGTTTCAGCATTGACGAAGCAGGACCTTGACCGTGAGGGGCTACGATGATACATGTCAATGATCGGGTCAAGCAACTCGTACGACCAATACGCATAGTGTCATGGGTCTTCCATAACTAAAAATTTGGTGCATACATTGTAAAACTACCAAACATAATAAAAAGTAATAATAAGAAGCATCATTAACAAAATAATTATCGTGCATAAAAAGAAACCAAATTTAAGTTGAAATTATTTTGATTAAGCTATACAATTGCTACTAAACTACTATGTAATTTTAACAGATATTTTATAGGAATGTTGCTATTTCCCTAGATTAAAAGTATTTTCGACACTAGCAGAATTATTACTACTCACAAATGAGATTCAAAATATTGTTGGGATTATTTCGATTAGGCATTACAAACCCTACTAAGCTACTCTGCAATTTTTACATATTTGTAATAGGCATATCTCTACTTTCTTTGTTTAAAAAGTGTCTCTAGTATTTTTTTTAATATTATCGTGTGCAAATAAAAACAAAAATTAAAGTTCATAATATTTTAATTCAGCTCTACGTAATCTATGTAGCATCTACGAATTCTTTTTTGCAATTTTTAGATGTGCCAGGCTTTTTTCCATGTTTAAAAAGCATTCTCGACACTAATAAAATAATTACCGCGCATAAAAGGAAATTAAAATTACATTGGGATTATTTCAATTAGGCTCTACAAATCGTACTAAGCTATTCTACAATTTTATAGATTTTTAATAGGTATCTTGCCACTTTCCTTGTTTAAAAAGTGTCTTCAATATTTTTAAAATATTTACCATGTGCAAATGAAAAAAAAAAGCTCTACTAACCTATGTAGTAACTCTGGATTTTTTTAACAATTTATGATGAGTCATGCTATTTTCCTAGTTTAAAAAGACTTTTCGGCATTAACAAAACAATTACCGCACACAAATGAAAAACCAAAATTAAACTGGGATTTTTTTTAATTAAACTCTACTTACCCTACTTAGCTACTCTCCGTTTTTTTTTCAGATTTTAAAGAGGAACCTAGCTATTCTCTGATGTGTCTTCCTATTTGTGCATATTTATTCTAAATCGTTCGAGTATTGCAATAAAAATAATATATGCACGATGAACTAAAGTATACACGCCTCAAATGATGTATTACATAAAATAGCTAAAATTATCTAATCTATTGAATCCTATATCTCTATTTTTATTTGCTATCCGACGAGGTTTCGAAATAATATACGAAGTTGCAAAAATATGTACCTACAAAATGGCCGACTAGATCTGATGCTTCACCTGTCTCCTCCGCTATAAACTGCCAGGGTTTTGCCGAATCTCTTCTCCCCCTTCTCCTCTATCTTCTCTCTCTCTTCCCTTTTTCCTGAAATTAAAATGAGATTTTGACCGATTTTTTGGCTTTAAATACACCGCGGCTTCCTGTCGCTATTTCAACTAGCGACGGGAATATTGTTCACTATTCTCACCAGTTGAAATGACGATAGGCAGTCAACAGAGTCTCTGTCGTCATTTCGACAGGGATCTAGTTTTGTAAAACAAAAATCAGCTATTTAATTTAGTAATTATCTTTTAAAATAATAATATTTTTCAAAAATTCCGAATATATGGTCAGTCCCCCATAATTTAGGGCCAGAAACTTGTTCGGTTTGTCCCTCCATGCATACGGGATGTCAACCTCCAAGCAACAAGAGGGACGTAAAATCCGACCTGCAACAAGGTGTCCCGTCCCATTATTTATCCCAGAAATACTATAGCGTTTTCTAGCCAACTAATGGTATTACGGATGAAAGTGGGTCATGTACGCGGTCGGTCAGCAAAAGTCCGCACTAGCCGCGAGACGTTTTAGGGGTCAAGAGTATGTTTGTCGCTCGTCCGTTCGGTCGCCGCGCCGCCACCGAAGACGCACAGGCACAACAAATCCGTGTACTCCATGGCTTCCAAGCACCAGCAAGAACCGCGCATGCACATTAATACTCGGCAGTGAGCTCTATCTAGCCACTTCTTTCGGTTGGGCACGACGCTCTTGTTGGATCCGCCGCCGCCGCCGCCGCACGCCCCCGATTGAAGCTTTCGCCCTCGCAGGTCCATTTTTGGTTTTTGCAATTTGTTGAAGTGAAATCCATGGCAATGCGTTGGCGAGGAAGGCGCGGCGCACGTTGAGAGGGATGGTACTGCAGCTGCAATTATGGTAAGATGCCAACTGGTGAGGTGGCAAGCAAACATGACACTCAGGAGGGTGCTCGTCGTCACCTAGAAGCATGCGCTTCAAGCGGATGGCGCTGAGCCGCGGGCTGGCGAAGGTCGAGATGTACAAGAAAGGTCTTGCCCATGCCGTCGGCCTTGACAAACGCGAGCGCATGGACTTTGCCTTTGCCACGTCGGACGCGAGGGGCACCACCGCGGCCGCAAGGCATGCTACGCCGCTGACGACACGATGTTGTTGTTCCCAAACTGCATGCATGGAGAACACATCTAGGCAGTGCCCAGCGGTGTGGTCCGATTCAGCGGCAATGGTGTCGCCGTCCCCTTCTTGCCAGCGGCCGCTAATTTAATTCACAAAATTTTTCTTTTTGATCTTTATTCTTTCTTTCTTCTGGACACACATGACGATCAAATCGCTCATGCTCCATTTATCTTTCTGAGTATTATAGTTTATCTTAAAAGCAGTGTACTCAGAAGGAAGAGAAGTCATAATAAAGTGGACTAAAAAACCATCAGATATCTCCATGTCCATGCTCTTGAGTTTTCCAGCCATATCAATCATCATCATGATATGCTCTCTTATGCTGCTGGACCCGTCATACTTAGTGGATAGAAGTCTCTGGATTAAAGTACTGGCATAAACCTTAGTGGAGCCTTTGAATTTCTCCTCTACTGAAGCCAGATACTCCTTAGCATTTTCAGAATCTGGGATTGCTCTCCTGATCCCAACTGAGATAGAGGACTTCATAATCATTAGTGATAGACGGTTGGACCGCTCCCATTTTTCAGCATTATTATCATATATTTTCTTTTTCTCATTGTAATTGTCCTCACCAACGGCGGGGGAAATGGGAGCGGGCACCCTTAATGCATAATCAAGGTCTAAAACTCCAAGGACAACTGAAATTCTTTCTTTCCAAGTGAGGAAGTTGCTCCCCGTAAGCTGCTCAATGTTGTCAATTGTAGCGGCAATATTTGAAGCATTCATTGCTGATCCTTAAAATACAGGAAAAAAATTAGAAATAACATAAAAAGTATTGCATGCAATTAACCCTAAGTTGGTTTGATTAATAACATGCAAAACTACAGTTTCAATTCATATCACAGTTGGGCAAAAATGAAAAGAATTTCAACAATTAATGTGGCGACACACGATTACAAACAACGTTGGTCAGTATGTAATCATGTGTATACATAATGCCAAAATAAATCATAAATATCTCTAATTAAAATATCTCGTTGGTTCAATTTTAATTAGAGATAATTATCACTGTTACTTGAGCAATTAACGTTAATTTAAAAAAAACCGTGCACAAAACTTAAATAAAAAACCCTTAGAAAAGGAAAAGAGGCACTCGTGCATCGCGACATAGTTCCGGCCCGGCCGCTTTGGTCCACTTTCACCCGCTCGGCCAGGCCTTCATCCCGCCTCGTGCGCGATTGTGCGCGACGCCGGCCCATCCATCAGCTGATTTCGGCTGAGAAGACTGATGGCCGTCGGATCGAGACGAACGACTGAGATCAATCGTCTATGCCTTGCGTTGGCCGAACGAGCGACGCGAGCCGTCGGATTCCATCGTACGGCCGCGAGTGAAAAACGCGCCGTATAAAAAACCGACGGATGCGGTGCAAACCCTAAACCTAACTTATTTTCGCCCGCTCCTCTCCGAAGAATCACGCTCGGGGCGGACGCGACGCGAGGGCGCAAGCGGCCTCGGCTCTGGCTTACAATGTAAACGAGGAGCGGCGACGGCGGTGGAGCGGCATGAAGAGGTGGCGCCCATGGCTTTTCTCGCCGATACTGCAGCAACCGAGGTCGCACTCGCACTCGCCGAGTGGAGCTACGGCGCGCCGAGATCGAGGCGCACTCAGATCTACAAAAAACGGCGAGTATCCCGCCGCCCCCCTTTTTTTTGATCTGAGTTTGAGGTTTTAGGGTTCTTCGTGTTCTGACTTGGGGTTCCTGATTTTGGGTTTGAATGCTCGGGGTCTCGTTAGGGTTTCTCAAAATTCTTAAGTCCCCTCCTTCTAAAAAATGCTAACCCGAGCCAACAAAAGTTTAGATCCGAGCGGGGCATGATCGGCTGGGCTAATAGGGTCCAAAAAGAACTAGGGTTGCTCTGATACCAAATGTAGGCTAAAACTTAGGGTAAAGTCTTTAATCTAAACATGATTAACCTTAGCTCACAGATGAACACCTAACAAAACATTAATGCGGAAGCGTGATTGCGTACCTGATCCTGAAGACACCATTGTGGCTTAAGATCAGTCGGTGTCAAGGTAGGAGAGGGGTGAGGGCCGATGGCGGCGTGACGGTGCCTTAGGTCTTCGCTCACCACAGCGTGCTGATAAGATCGGGTTTCTGTTTTGGACTTTTGGTAGCCTAGAACGTCTACCAAAGCTTGCCGTGTCCAACTCTTTTTATTGCGCTGGGTGAACGGGACTGTCGGTGTATTAGAACCGATCTTACGTAAAGATTATTTGATTCGGGGGGTCTCCTAAGGATGAGATCACGCAGAGTGGATTGACACGGATGTTTAGACAGTTCGTGCCTTCTCCGAGAGAATAATAACCCTAATCCTGTGTGTATGGTATTGTTGATGATCTAGCAAAGGACTAAAACTATTACAGAGAATAGTGCTTGTGTTTCTACTTGACTAGTCCTTGTTTGCCGTTGTCCTTCTCCGTTCCCTTTGTCTCTCTGTTTGATGCCCTTATATAGTCGTGAAGAAGTAGCCGTTTTGCCCTGCGGGAGATGTGCCTAATTAATGTAGTAACGGCGCATGATGGCGAGAATTACCGGCGCCTTGACTTCTTCACGCCATCCGCAATTATCTTCCGAGATAATGGGGTATTTACACACCATTAATACGCGGAATAATAGTGTGTGTAGACCGCTCGATTCCTTAATCAATTGGACCTACTCGTGCAGTAGGTTTGATTATAAGGTGGTCGTAGTTTTCCTGGTCGTAGAGGGACTTACGACCAGGTAGCAGTCGTAGAAGAACTTACGACTATGTAGTGGTCGTAGAAGGACTTACGACTATGTAGTGGTCGTAGAAGGACTTACGACCATGATATAGTCGTAGCAAGGCTTACGACTATGGGGGTGATTGTAGAAGAACTTACAATCACTTGTTAGGCCTCTCCCTTATAGATATAAGGGGTACTTCTGGGGACTATGTGACATCATATTTACCCATAATAAGAATTATGGATAAAAGATAAAATGAGGATTATTAGATCCTCGTCAGGGACCAAGACCAAAGCTGTTGGTAGAGCCTCCGATCAAGGCGTGTCGTGGGCTGTTACGCCCCTGATTTCTCGGGGTGCCGTTAGTCGAGATCAATCCAACAGCAGCTACAGTAATAGCCCGACTTCTTTTTATTTTCCTTCTCTTTCTTTTGTTTTCCTTCCATTTCTTTTCTTTCTTCCCTCCCTTTCTTCTCTCTCCTTTCCTCCCCAGGCCCACTCGCAAGCCTCCCTCCCCTCCTCCCCGTTTCTCCTAGCACCATGCCAAGCCGCACAGGCACCGCCTGCTCCCGTCCCTCAACGCCACCGGCTTCCATCATCTCCCACTGCTCCCGTCCTGTCGCCGTCGTGCTCCCACCTTGTCTTCACCACTAGAGCCACACTGCAACCGTGTCATCGTTGTCCTCGCCATTGGAGCTGCCGCCCACCATCGTCACCACAACACAGCTGAGAGGACACCGTCCATGCCTCCCCCACGTCGCACAACAACCTCGCTCGGGCCATGCCCCCTTTAAGCTGCGCTCGGCTTCCCTTCCTCTGGTCTCCCCTCGATTCCTCCCTCCTACATCCAGCAGCAGAATGAGAGAGAGCTCATGAGAGCTCTCTATTCGTCCGCCGCGCCGCAAGCGCTCTTCTCCATCCACTGCACTACGAAGCTGCCCCGACCACCACCACTGTGCCCTCCTTGCTCGCCTCGGTCCCAACGCATGATGGTCATCTTCTCAACCCCTCCCTCGCTCAGAATCGCCCGCACCAAACACATCTCGCCTTTTCGGCCGATCCCGTGAGCCCCGTCCACTCCCCTCCGTGTCATATCGCGTTCCACAGTTCCAGGAGCGAAACCCCTCAACTGGTTTTGGGATTCATTTACCGAAGCTCGCATCGCGGTCATTTTATCCCATTCCGACCAAAAACGTCTGTCGGCGTTGCCCCTCCTAATCTGGTGAGCCTCAAACCAATTCCTTCCTCCTCAAGCATCCCTACACACCACTAATTCTCCCCTGACCATCATATTGAGCAGTCCCTCACCAGGTCGCCGCCGCCGCGCTGAGCCTACCGCGTCGCCTGCAGCTCCTGTTGCCAACGCGCCTTCGGTCGTCCCGGCCTCCTCCGTCCACTTCGGTATGTTCCCCTCATCTCCCTCATACTTGTGCTCCTCATCGTGCCCCTCTCCCTCCCTGGCACCGCCTCCCCGTCCCGTGCCCCTCTCCAGCCGCCGCGCATCGTTGCCCGGCCGTCACCGACCGCCACAAGCCACGCAACCACCACCCATGGGACCATCTTCCCCTTCCCAACCCATTTTAGTCATTGTCTGCCACCACCGATGCCCCTCTCGCCGATGATGAACCCTCCCCGACCCACCTCTGACCCTCCCCTGTTTTTCATTTGTGTGCTCTCTCTCTTTCATTCTTTGTCCCACCGTGTGTGATGTCTCACTGTGTATGAGTACATATGATAGGTGGTCCCCACAGTGGTTAGATTAAAGATAATGTTGAGGTTAATTAAGATGGTTAAAACTGATTGGTGTGTTAATATTAATTAATGAGAAGATACTAATGTAATTAGCAAACTCTAGCCAAATATGGTTTTATGACTCTGTTAAGAAGGTCCTAAGACCCTCGGCAAAGAGGTGGATGTTTTAAGGTGCCGTTTAAAAAGGTAGTAGCGATAAATGTTAATGGAAGCTAGTAGCACATCACTAGTGTGTAAATGACCTCAGAACCCTAGTCCACTACCTTAATGAAATCGATAATTCAAGTAAGGTCATAGACAGTAGTTGGTTCTAGGCCATTAGTATAACAATGATAAATGAGAATAACAACAATACGTCAATGGCATGTTCACCTACTAGTAGAGTAGTAATAATGTAATACATCATAACAACATACACTCACAAGTAGGCTCTTACCAAACTATCAAATAGGTAAAGTGAACACTTTAGTTGACACATAACTAGGATTACGACACTGACACTGACACCTAGGAGCTATACGATAAGTAGTAATGCTAAACATTAGTTAAACAATTCGCCAGTGATTAAGTTAAGCATAATTGTTGCACTAGATAATCGTGAGGGTTAGCGGTAGCTATAACCTAGCTTCATACTAGTAATAGTACTCAAGGTGATAGGGTGGATCGCTAAACAAGGACTAGTAGGTAGGAGCCCATAGACCTTGTATCATAGTTGTCCACTTAACAAGAAGTAGTCTTTAGCAGGTGCGGGGGCTAAGGGTCAACCTAGTGTGATAGGTTACTTTAGTGCATACCAAGCCACGCAAGTAATGAGACTTAGTGAGAATCACCTCACAGATGAAAGCCAACCCGCAAGACACCACTAGAGATGTAAGGATGGTGTCTAGCCAATACTTGGAAGTTGCAACTAAGGGCCATGGAACTTTCTTGATAAATATCAAATCATAAAAGAAATCATTAAGTAAACTATACCCCATGTGTTGGTGAGACTTATGTCTACCTTATGCAAACCCCTGAATATATGCATAGGTCTCACCCGACTATCATGAAACTTCCTCGATAAATAGGAAGTAATGACTAGAGGAATCATTATATGCGCCCTACATGGATAGCGGTGATAGGTTCCCAAGCATATGATAATAATCAACCACCAATCAAGCATATGATAATAATCAACCACCAATCAACCTCGTATAGAATCTAGCCATCACCCCTCGCTTTCTGCTCCTGATAGAAGGACAATTCTTTATCCGAATGTGGATCAGAGGATCCTACCTAACAGGGTGATTTTCCCCATCTAAGTAACCAATGAGTAATATTCCTATCAATATTATTTCCCTCTCGTTGGGGTCCTAGCTCCTTACACCAGCGGACTTTTCGAGAGCCTGACCCCTCTCGCCCTCACTCTGGATCAAACGATTACCTAACCCTAAGTCTGAATATCAACCTAAAACCCCACCACTAGACCAAACGAATATAGCTTGGATTTATGTACTTTGGTCTAAAGTATTTTCTTCATTCCAAATATCCCTAGATATACTTCGTGTGAAGTATTTCCTTCATCAACATCCTTAGATAAACTTTGTCTGAAGTATTTCCTTTATCAACTCCATTAAGTATGATTAGTTTCATCTGTAGTACTTCCGTCTATCAAGATACCCTTAGGTATATTTAGGTTTGTTTAAAGTAGTTCCTACTTCGAACACTCTTGGGTTGATTAACTTTCATTTGAAGTGTTTCCCTGCTTTACTTGCATTTGGATTTATTGGGTTTCATTTGGTTGCTTTCAGACATTCTAGCGTTCGATCGTAATACGTGTAATTAGAAGTTCGCAGCCTGGGAGGAGTAGAAGTCTGATTAGGAGCCAGAACAAGACTAGATTATCAAAACATTGAGCAAGACTATTATCAGAACATTGAGCAAGATGAGTCAACACTTTGATTTTGTTGCACCTACTTTTGAAATGCAATTATATTTATTAAAATTATGAAATTGTATTGATATGATTTATGCAACTATGTTGGCCTAGCTTATAGTTCATACCTTAATGATAATTTAAAATAACCTTCCCATTCTAGAACTTGGACACTATCCTTTGTCACCTTAGAACTAATGGTATACATACTAGTTAACAAATCTGTATCTAAGTGTCAAGCTTAGTCTTGCTTAGATACATTGACATGTTGGCAACGATTTGCCCCGACAACTTTCAAAACCCAAAAATAGATTTGGACAGTCAAGGCTGGAGCCTGACTGGTACGTTGAAGAAAGAAAGATATTTCAAAAGAGAAAACCTGAAAACTTGCTTGATTCAATTTGAAGTGTGGGTAACGTTATGTGACCTCTGCATATTGTAAAACTATCCGAATAGCCATACCCACGGTCATGGGCACTGCCGAGAACTTGCTTGATTTGATTTTAAGTTTTACAAAATGATTTGTGGATGGAATGAAAAGTCGGGTTGGAACCCGAGGATTTGAATTGTTCTAGTTGGAGCCAGTGGAAAGTATTGGATGCATGCAGCCACGGGATTCGCAAGGTAGATGCGATTCGGGATTCGCGGATGGGTATAAATTGGAAATTGGTGGGGGGATGCGGCCTAGGGCTCGAGGGTGGTGCAACCGCAGGATTCAAGGGTTTGGCCGCCTGGGATTCGAGGGTGGTCCAGCCTGTAGGAGTTAGGGGGATTGCGACCTAAATTTCGCCAGAGGTGCAGCCTAAGTTTCGCCGGGTGGTGCAGCCGAAGAGTCTCTAGAGGCATTCAACACAGAATTTCAGGGTAGTCCGGCTGGAATTGACGAGTGGTTGCAGTCTTGGGATCGCTGGGTGGGTGTAGCTGTGGAAAATGATATAGCACGAGGTGAATGGAACTGATATCTATATGTGAATGGATGAAACCTTCGGGTACTGTTCTCCACTAGAGGTGGGTGGAACATTCGCTACTATTATACAAAACACTGGATTTCATCAAAACTTGTGTTAGTTAAAATGCTAGGTCTTAGGATTTACTACTACATAATCTATTTCAATAAGTGGCTTTATACAAACAAAAGAACCACAAGTCATTCATTTGATCAGCCTTGTATATTATACAACTGCATTCTGTATCACTACTACAGAGAGGGTCATCACAGACGGTTTTTGAACTGTCTGAATCTATGTGTCTGTGATAATAGGTGGTTATCATAGACGGTTTGTGAGCCATTTGTGAAAGGCACAACACAAACAGTTTCTAGTGGATATTGTCTGTGATAGTAGGCCTTCGCAGACGGTTTCAACAAACAACTGTCTATGATATCCCACAAATCACAGACCGATTTTTAAACCGTCTATGAAGGCCTACTATCACAGACGATTTCTACCAAAAATCGTCTGTGATATGTGGTATATCACAAACGGTTATTTGTTGAAACATCTGTAAAGTCCTACTATCACAGTCGATTTCTACAAAAAACCGTCTGTGATATGTAGGATATCATAGACGGGTTTTGAACGTAGCCGTCTGTGATATGCGATATATCACAGACGATTGTTGGTGGTAGCCGATTGTGATTGGATACATATTATAGATAGGGGTTAGTAGTAGTCGTATGTGATTATGTACATATCACACACAGTTGTTAGTAGTAGCTGTCTGTGAGTATCATTCGCAAACGGTTTATTCCACAAAACTGTTTGTGATGGTTCGTCGAGGTCGCAGAGGGATGACGCCGGCGCGAGGAGGAGGTCGGGGCGCAGAGGGATGACGCCGGCGCGGGGAGGAGGTCGGAGGTCACAGAGGGATGACGCTGGCGCGGGGAGGAGGCCGGGGGACCGGAGAGTCTGCTCTGAGGAGTAAGGACGCAAACCCTAGCGCCCCTACTTATAAATGTATATCACAGATGGTTATATTAAAGAACCATCTGTGATAAGTGACCATATCACAAATATTTTTATTCTAGGATCATCTGCGATAAGTGATCATATCACAGACGGTTGTATTCTAGAACGGTCTGTGATAAGCTCTATGGTCGTAGGCTTTGCTACAATCACCCCTGGTTGTAAGCATATCACAGACGGTTCTATTCCAGAACCGTCTGCGATAAGCGAGCATATCATAGACGATTATATTTAAGAACCGTGTGTGATAAGAAAGCTATGACCACGACCTACCCGTAAGCATATCACAGATGGTTCTATTCCAGGACCGTCTGCGATAAACAAGCATATCCCAAACGGTTGTAATTAAGAACTGTGTGTGATAAGTATCACAGATAGTTTGATTACGGAACTATCTGTGATGCTCAGTGCGAGAATTTTTGGACGAGTGCGCGGGAGGTGAAATCTAATAAAAAATTACTATTCTATTTTTCGGCTAGCATCAGGAAATGTTAGCCATGCCCTCTAAAAACAAGAAAGCATATACAGTCACAGATGGAATAATTTTTTAATTAGTGAATCAATTACAATAGAATAATTCCTTAATTACATACGCCGAGTTTCTTGATTACAATGGAATAATTTTCCAAATAGGTGTTCATTACACTTGGCTATTTCATTTTAAAAAACAACCATTCACGATGATCGAAGCGCATATAGCCAGCTTACTCACCTAGTTCTTCCTCGAGGCTGATGCCATCTTCGAAAGGGGGCAACTCGTTAAATTGATTGTACTCTTCCTCATCCACAATATTCTCAACTCCAACAATCCTTCTTTTTCTATGAAGAACTACGTGACTGTTCTTATTTGTCGAGTTCTTTACATAAAAAACTTGAACAACTTGCTTAGCGAGTACGAATGGTTCAACCTTATATCTGACACATTCGAGGTCCACAGCAGTGACGCCGTACTTGTCGACGTTCACACCCTGTGGAAGTGTGACCCAACGGCACCGAAACAGGAGGATCTTGAAAAGTATGTAGTCGAGCTCTCAAATTTCCTCTACGAACCCATAGTAGGAGCTCAACCCAGCGGTTTTGAACTGCTTGTGAAACACATCTTTGTGGACATCGCTGTTTTGGACTGTGCTCTTCCTATCCTGAGCGGTCGTATATAATATGTGCCCATTTATGTTGTATCCTTGCCATATCACAATTGTAAATTTTAGACCTTTTGCCAACAATGAGAGCATATCATCACTTGATGACGACCTCCTAGTGAATCACACCTTTAACCATTCGTTGAACCGGCGGTTGTGCTCTCTCGTGATCCAAACCTCTGACTGGCCTGGATTCTTTTAGTGTTGCATGTCTTTGTGCTCGTCGGTGTACGGAGACACTTGGGTCATATGTTGCAAGACCGTGAAATGGGCTTGAACATACACATCGAAATCGCGAGTGATTACTTTCCTTTCGATGGTCCCGATACCCTCCAGCCTCCCCTCGTGACGAGATAGAGGCACACCTGTCGGTTCCACCCGAGCCATGTAGTCGACGCAGAACTCAATGACCTCTTCGGTTGCATAACCTTCGATGCTGCTGCCTTCGGACTGAGATCGATTTCGACTTGAGAATTCCCATGTACCTCTCGAACAGGTATATATAACGTAGGAACACAGGGCCACACATGTTTATCTCTTTCACAAGGTGAACAATGAGATGGACCATGATATCGAAAAATAACGGAGGGAAATACATCTCAAGTTGACATAGAGTTGTCACCACCTCGGCCTGCAGAGCATCTAGTCCTTCTGGATCGATGATCTTCTGAACAATTGAGTTAAAGAAATAACACAGCCTCATAATTGCTACTCGGCAAAATACTTCTAATTGCAACAAGAAACATTTTTGTCATCAGCACATGATAATCATGAGACTTCATATCAATTAATTTCAAATCTTCTATAGAAACAAGTTTCTTCTTGCTGTCGGAGTAACAGGACGGAACTTTCACATCATGTAAGCTGTAGCACAGTTTCTTTCTCTTGGCATTGGACAGAGTGCAGCAAACTGGGGGACGATACTTTCGTCCTTTATCAGTCTCTTTCGGTTCTAACTCGGTCCTTATGTTCATATCGACCAAGTCACGTCGTTTTTTTTTGTCATGAATGTTCAGTAAGAGACCAATCAAGCTATCACATACATTCTTCTCCATGTGCATGTCGTCGATGCGGTGGCAAAATTTTAAGTGCTCCCAATAAGGTAAGTCCCAAAAAATTGATCACTCCTTCCAGATGTTCTTCTAACGGGCCCTCGATTTACGTCCCTTTCTAACCACAACATCGATATCCTTAACCATATCATAGACCTCTTTTCCTTTAAAATCCCTTGGAGGTGAACCGTTCTCCTTATTTCCGTTGAATTGTTTTTTCATCTTGCGGTATGGGTGATACCTAGGAAGGAACCTACGGTGACGCATGTACACAGTTTTACGCGAGTTGTTCAGCTAAACACTCTTGGTATCATGTAGCGATGAGGGCCGCAGCTCGGCTCGGCTCGGCTCGGGCTCGGTTTAAACTATCGCTTGGAAAACGAGCTCGAATGAAGGCTCGGCTCGGCTCGAAAAAGCTCGAGCCGGCTCGAAAACTGTCGAGCCGGCTTAGAATAAAATGATTATATGAGTCATTTATCATCAATTCAAAATCCAATCATCTTGATTATATGGGGTTGCACTCGGCTCGTTTGGCTCGCGAGCCGGCTCGAGCTCGGCTCGAAACTTCACCGAGCTCGAAGCCCGGCTTACCCCTAGTAAGCAGTGTGGGCATATTTTGGCTCCTTTTGTATTAAACCTCGACAGGTTACCAAGGGTAGGAAAATCTTTGATGGTGCAGAACAACATAGCACGTAAAGTGAAGTTCTCTCATTTGTACGCATCCCATACATGCACCCCTTCATTCCACAGTGTCACAAAACCTTCCAGTAATGGTGCTAGGTAGACATCAATATTGTTCCTAGGTTGCTTCGAACTTGGATAAGTAGTGACATCAAAATGTACTTCCGCTTTATACACAGCCAATGAGGAAGGTTATATATACATAGATTCATGGGCCAGGTGCTATGTTAGCTGCTCTTGTTACCGAAAAGATTCATTCCATCAATACTCAACCCAAACCTTATATTCATTGGTACTGCACCGAAGTCTTCGAAGCTCCTGTCAAAGTTTCTCCACTGAGCAGAATCAATAGGGTGTCTTATCTTTCCATCTTTCTTATGCTCCTTCGAGTGCCAACGCAACAATCATGTCTCCTTTTGGTTCGTAAATAAACGCTTCAAACGGGGAATTATAGGCAGATACCACAACACCTCGCTTCACCTCGAGGCCCTTGCCGTCATCGGAGTGATACTTACGCTTGTATTGGGATGTTTTGCACACCAGACATATATGCATGTCTGCATACTCTTTATGGTAGAGGATACAATCGTTCGGGCATGCATGTATTCTTTCTACTTCCATTCCCAATAGACAAAGAACCTTCTGGGCTTGGTAGGTGGTTCTGGGCAACACGTTTCTCTCTGGAAGAATGTCCGCTAGGAGACCTAGTGACGCCGTGAAACTCTTGTCGGGCCAACCATTGCTTGCCTTCAATTTCAGCAATTCAAGCACTGATGACAACCTTGTGTATTCCGGCTTGCAGCTCGAGAACAAAGGTTTCAGCGAGTCCTCCATTAAGCCCTCAAATTTACTAAACTCTCTCTTACTATAGTCCCCTTCTGCATCGCGTACATCTGATCTAGATTGTCATCGTGCGACCTACCCTCATCGAAAGCACAGTCCACATCCGGCGGCATATCGTTGTCTTCCTCGACGATGTCACTACCTGCCGGTATAATCTGCTCTTCATTGTGACTGGTTCAATATGTGTACTCCTTTTTGAAACCCATTCAAATCAGGTGCCCTTCGATCTGCGCCGGGTTGTTAAATATCTTATGGTTATCGCAATCAATGCATGGACAATACATAAATTTTATCTATTTCTTCAACATATCCTGCTTGGCCGCTCTTCTAAAGGCAGACACGCCATTAATGTACTCTTCACTCACACGGTTCTCAACGTACATCCAGCTTTAGCCCATCTGCGCTACGCATGTAACAAATTAGATTAATGCACGCAACTACGTACTCTTCATATTGACCAAACATACTACAAATTAAATAGTTATTAACTCAGGGCAAATATAAAGGATTACAGATCGTTACCCTTGGAGTTCACCACGAAGATCCCAAATATCCCGCGAGATCTCTTCCTATTGACTAACCTCTCTTTCTTCCTCCTTTCCTTCTCCTCCCTTTCTCCAATTCATTTCTTGACATAGTCAGAATTGAGGCTCACTATGATGTAAATAATATTATTTTACACAATACAGGACATTCCAATGTATATATACATGCCCCTCATTGTTCTATTGTAAATCTTAACTGCCAATAACCTCCTTAGATGATAAACATAGCTATCATCGATCTCTCTAGATTATATCATGCATATAATTAGAAGCAAATACTAACATTAGATCACCAAGAGTAAATAGATCTACAAGTACACACTTTCAAATCTATGGTATTTAATTTTTTCACCAAACGTCCTAGAGCCAATCGCCTCCTTCAAAGTAGCCGCGCGCATATAAGAGAAAAAAATCTCAAATCTCATTATAAATAGATCTATTTGGAGTCGGGACGACCATATATTTAATTGCTCACATCACAGATCATTCTAAAAAAGAACAGTTTATGATACACATCACAGATGGTTTTAAATAACCACCGTCTGTGATAATCGTAGGCCTCACAGATGGTTCTTGTTATGAACTGTCTAGGATAAATAGCGCACAGAGAACCGTCTGTAAAACTGTATACGTATCACAAACGGTTCTTAACAAGAACCGTCTGTGATATGGGTCATTAAATATTTGGTCGCCCCCTCAGGTCTAGATCTATCTATAGTGAGAAATGTCTCTGATATATATGTGACTGCTTTGAAGGAGGTAGCCGACTCTGGGGCTCGTTTGGTGAAAGAAATACCGTAGATTTTCAAGTATGCTTGTAGATCTATTTGTTCTTGGTGATGTAAGGTTAGTATTTGTCTCTGATACGGCTGCTTTGAAGAAGACGACGAGTACGCTTAAGAAAGCAACCAAGCCCACCACAAAGTATGATTTTTTTCAGTTGTCGTCCACGCATCATGAGGTGATGAGACGGTAGCCACGACTTATTCATCGAACCTGACACGCTCTCCTGGCAGCCATGCTTCTTGAACTTCCAGGGGATGGTCATACCGTGATTGTATTCAGGCTTGGCACACTCTTACTTCATTAGCATTCTCTGGCTGGTCGGTATGATCAGCCCCTGTGAGTTCAAGAAGCATGGTTGCTAGGAGAGTTTGTCAGGTTCGATGAGGTTGGCCGCGGCTGCTGTCTTATCCTCCTCATGCTGCGTGGACGACCCCCCCAAATCATGCTTCATTGTGGGCTTGGTTGCTTTCTTAGGTGTACTCGTCATCTTCTTTAAAGCAGCCATACTTATCAGAGACGGTTCTTGTTAATAACCATCTGTGATAATTAAATATCATAGACTATTGTAGTTTATAGCCTACTATGATACGTATCGCAGACGGTTTATTCCATTAAACCGCTTGTGATAGTTCCTTCCATATCTAAAAAATATTCTATTTTTCTCCTGGTATCATCAGAAGTATCACTAAAAAAGTACTACTAATTTTACAAGTGTCTAGAGCATGCTAGAGTTGAAGATGGAGCGCTTCCTGGGCTATATCAAATGGCTAGAGAAGAGTGTGTGTGTTTGCATGCATCGTTGTTGTAATTTATGGCATATTTGTTAAGTAGCCGTGTAACTATATTACAGATGGTTCTTATTAAGCACTGTCTGCGAAGTATCCACTACCACAGATGATTATTTTTTAGAACTGTCTATGATAATCACAGACGATTTTTAACAATAATTGCCTGTGACGTATGCGATTACCACATACGGTTATTCTTAAGATCTGTCTGTGAATTATCATAGATGGTTATATTTGTAGACTGTTTGTGATAATTACGTATCACATGTTTCCTTGGAACCGTCTGTGATGAAGCGTCCATGATATCTGTTTTGTACTAGTGCGTGTTGGCTCACGACTACAGTTGTGTACTCATGCTTGCTCAATATATTATTATTTGGTAAGCATAAAAGAGGAAGGCTGTATGGACACATATGCGCGTTCTTCAGGACAAAAAAAACAAGAAGGCCAAGGACTAGGTCTCGGGCCCCAGTCGATTACCTGTGGGAATATCGTGAGGGCTCCACATGTTGTATTTCAATTTCGCTTCCGCTGTTGATTCTTTAACGATATTTGGCCTGATCGGCCATTCTGATAAATAAAGGCCATAAGGTATATTTATGATTTGTTTATTATTATGCAATAGCTTTATATTTTTGTGATATGTGCTTGATATCCAATGATGTAAGCGTGAGCACTAGCTACTGATCCAGGGACTGGTGTTGTGAACACAAAAGATTCCGAATTATAAATTTAGGGTCTGACGATGGGGCGGCTCATTGCAGGAGTTAAGAGGCGGCTAGGCCACAGGAGTAGGTGGCGGCGCGATCACGGCCAAGGGAGGCGATGCTGCTTCACAAAGAGGCGAGGGTGTGGATCATCACCAGAGGTGGAGGTAGTGCGGCTGAGGAGTAGCCGCGGCTCGCGGCCGGAGAAGGAGGCGTGGACTCGCAGCTATCAGCTGTCAGCGACATGCCTCTAAACATGTTTGAAACTTGTTTGATTTTGTTCGATTTTTTTTAAACTTAACTTTCCATAAACATGTGAAACTTTTATGAAACTTTTATGAATTTTCTTGCAACTTGTTGAAACTTGCTTGTAACTTCTCGCAAAACATGTTGAAACATCGTAAAACCTTTTTAAAACTCTTTTCTTGAAAAGCAAAACGTCATGAAACGACAAACATCAAACATCATGAAACCTGAAACCCTATGAGTGAAAGCTAAAATCTCATTAATGAGGCCCCATGTGCATCTAGTACCACGGTGAGTAACTCTAAAATGTCATCTTGTACTAGATCTTCAATTGTCATTGATTTTGCTACAGAAGGGAGAAACTCTTCATGCGGCCAAGAGGGAGGAGAAGGAGGTAGGCCGATGAGGAGGGAGATCAAGCCATGGACAGTTGAATTTTAGCTAAATCAAGAAACATGATACAATGAGACGACAAATCCGAATGCAATTCGGATTGAGCAAAATCAGGGCAAACCCCATTGGATTCGGATTGGATCGATCCCAATTAGAATATTCATTTAAAAGTTTATTTATTTTCAGCAATGAGGTTAGTTTAATTTCTGATTAGAGTAGATTTTATTTTTATATTTAGAAATAAGGGAGAGAGGGAATTCAGCCAAATGACCAAAACCAAGTGGAATTCGTCCCCCCAAATCTAAGTGGAATACTTGTAGAACCTAATGTTGGCACCTCAACTATCACGTGGGCCACATAATAAGCTTTCCAACGAATACTTGTGCATCCAAAACGGACTCCGTATGTGGAAGTTATGGGGTTTTCAAGTCCAAGTCATGCTACTGATTCCGAATTTGATGCCAATTCCGACTTGAAAAAGGCTTCTCCCTAATCCAAATTGGGAAGGGAGTAGAGCCCCTGTTCCAAAATTGAGGGGAAACATCACCCCCTTGGTCAGCCATGAGGAGGAGGGGAATCCCTATGTATTCAAGGATAAACCCCCATTGTAAGCAATTTTGAGTTTAAGAAAATACAGAAAAGTTACACATATCACCAATTCGTGGCATACACAATTGCTCATGGTTTGTTGTTCTTTTGGTTTGATTTCATTTCTCTCTTCAGATTGATTCAACATCAACCAAGTATCATTACTTGCTTTGGAGATATACTTGTTATGGATATAATGAGATATGCTCATGATTTTAGGATGATGATACAATTGGTAATGATGTTGAGAGTTTATCGAAACACGTGTTTTCAGCAAAATTCAGAAGCTGTCAGGTTTCTGGTGATCGGACCAGCCTTGATTGGTGGTTAGACCGCCAACCTTGGCGATCAGACTAGCCATGGGCATGCGGCCAGACTGGACATGAGTGGCGGCCTGACCAGCCAAAAAGGTGACTTTTGAGTTTTTGGTCGGGCTACAAATAGAGGGTGTATGTAAGACAGAGGATTCTTCCGTGCTTGGTCTCATAATTTTTGAAGCTTCGAGTTAAAAGTTCTATTCATTTTGAATTTTCAGAGAGGGTTCGGATTTTCTGGGAGAAAATCTACCTAAGTCCTTGTCTTTGGCGGTCGAGCCAAATTTCCACTGGGAGGATAGACCGGCTGGGCGATCGGACGTGTTAGAGTGAATGATTTGATCGATTTTGCCTTGTTCGTTGGCTGGGAAGGTGGCGATGATCGTAGGTTATGTCAATTTCGTAGGTTTCAGTGCATATATGTTGCATGATGCATGTTTTGACTAACATAGGTCAAGTTGAGAAGAATTTATGCCCGTAATCGATTTCTTGGTCTGTTGTTGTGTAGGTGGCTTGGAGGTTAACAACAGTCAACAGTGAGGTTGATCAAGACTAAACTTGGAGAGCTAAGGTCCAGAATGATTGAGGATGCTGGGTAAAGTCATTGGACTCTAGCATGGCGTAAATTGGACAAGAATGACCGAATGGGAAGTTCGGTGCGACGAGTTGCATCAGCAGCGCAGGGGTCGGGGCAAGTGTCATGGTGGTTTCGGTGGGAGCCGGACGGGAGATACTTACCGACATGAAGAGAGCTGTTGATCAACCTACACGTGGTGAAGCATGCGATTACTTCATGAAGATTGGACTCGGTCTTCGAAGAAGGATCGAGAATGAGTATTTTGCTAACTTCAACAAAATATTGTCTTGGGGACTTTTGGCTAAACCGTGGTGCAAAACGACGCAAGGAGAGACGGTTTAGGTCAAGTGAAGATAAAGATCACGAAATAATAGATTTCAGAAGCCTGGTTGTCATCCGCTTTGATAAACATGCGTGAGTGTAAACTCATTTGTGTGTGGACTTAATGGGTGCCCGTTAGGGTCTTCTCTCTAAACCTAGCATCTACTATAGAGGGAATGTCGAGATGTGGAGTTTCCAAGTCCTTCTAAGTGAAAAACCCTAATTTGTTTTTTTTGGATTTTGGAGTAGTTGAGACTCGGGTTTGTGAGAGATGGATTGATTGTGTGCTCAAGTATTGAGTTTTTTTATCCTCCATAGTGGAGTGGCTGTAAACCAACATCTATATCATATCAATCCAAGCAAGATTCCTTCAAGATGAGTCTCTTGTTCTTGGTCTTTCTCTGCCGACTTTTGGGATTTGGCGATTCTTTGATTTTTCTTTGATTTCTTGTTGTGATCTTGCTTGTTGTGATATGTGGGAATGTATGTAGGACCATCTTGATCATCATCCACCCACGAGCAAGTTTTTGGATCAAACCTTGAATCTCCTCATTTCTTGAGCCATTTTGCCTTCATCTAAGAAATTAGTGGAATCTTGGCCTCAATCTCCCCGGTTGTCGATTGGAATATATTCCTGACCTTCTTGATGAGTCATGATTCAAATTTAAGGGGATTTGAATTACCAGATCAAAAATTGAGTCGATTTGTTATTTTTATCTCATGTTGATTTCACCATTCATTCATGTGAGAAGTCAGACCGCCCCTACTGAGAGGTCAAACCGCTAGGCCATCGGTCAGACCGCCCATCCTCACAGGTCTAACCGCCCAACTCTTTTTGTTTTGAGTTTCATTTTTTGTGATTTTGGTTGTTGTGTCTTGGGGTTTTGATTGGATTCAATACGAGACTTCCGATGTGCTTGTATATTCAATCTTCATTGCTTTCATGGCTATTGGAGTAAGAATAGAATTGAATTATGTCTAGGAGAAAAAAGTAGTTCTCCTATTCAACCCCCTCTAATAACTGTTTAGGTCCAACACTTGTTCTTGCTTTTTGTCGAACTAAGAAGGAGGAAAGCTATGATTTTACTTCGATCAAGATTTAAATTTAAGTGCCATGAAAGATTGGATCATACGTATCACTCATAAAACTTGAAACGCCATGAAACCTGAAGCCCCATGACTGGTTGATCCGTATCACTCGTAAAACTTGAAACTTGAAACCCTATGAAACCTAAAACCCCATGAAACATTATAAACCACGTGAAACTGCTATAACATTAAAATATACCGTGAGAAGCCCAAGCTCAAGACGTTCACACTTTTTTTTTTTTTTGCCAAGGTGAGATGTTATTTAACCAATGCAGTGAAAATGTAGCTTAATAGTACTGGTCTAAGAAGTTAGATCGATCTTTTGTGAAGTCATGAGTTGATAGAAAATTAAAGGGTTGAGACGTAAGACCAACTCTAGAATTACTAGATAGACGAAACAGAAGTGTGCCGGGCCGAAAGAGCCAATGGCTGCCGCTCCAAGCAAAGCAGATACCATGCTTAACCTAATGCATCGCACTTGTTTTCGATGCAGACGAATCTGATCGAGGTCTCCTACGTGTTAGCGCGATGAGTCTCACCTCAGACCGAAGCTATTCGTCGTAAGCGCGTTTTAGGCAATTAATTACTAGAGGGGAGGGGAGAGAGCATCTCCTTGATGTACTTGGAATAATGTAGTTAGATGCTGCACGTGTGTAATATATATATATATATATATATATATATATATATATATATATATATATATATATATATATACACACCACACACATATTCTACTCTGAGTGTAGTTATTCCCATCTATGAAATATCACCTAAAAGAATTTGATATACTCTTTTATCACTTTAGGTGCACTCGCGTATACATACATATATATATATATATATATATATATATATATATATATATACACGTTGAATACATTCTACTCCCGAGTGTAGTTATTTTCATCTAGGAAATATCACCTAAAAGAATTTGATATACTCTTTTATCACTTTTGGTGCACTCGTATACTAATTATAAGATACTTTAAAGCAAACCACACGAAAAATTTGCAAAAGAGTTCATAATTTTTAGTATATTTTGTAAATACCTTCATATTCGTACATAAAAAAGAGTAACTCTAGAAATGTGTACATATTACCCATAAAAAGGTGTAAATACTATCTAAGTGGTTTTATATACTTATATACTACATATACGTACTCTCGGTTGGGAATATATTCCTTATGTTGTGAGATACAGAATAGAGAGTAACTAGCCTGGAGATAGAAAAAAGTTATATATATATATATATATATATATATATATATATATATATATATATATAGAGAGAGAGAGAGAGAGAGAGAGAGAGAGAGAGAGCGCAACATGACAAACACCGTGCTTAGTTTACGAACAAGAATCCTGGGAGTATGTACTCCCGCCTCTCATATGCCACTTAAATCGTATGATAATACCTCTTTATCTATTTGAGGTATATACTTCTTTTATGTATGAAAAAGGTATATAGTAAAAATAAAGGACTCCAATGAAAATTTTTCAATCAAATCGCATTGGAGTATCTTATAATTGGTATTTAAGTATACTGAAAATGATAAAGAAGTATAATATATTTATTTAAGTGGTATATTCAAGCGAGTATGTACTCGCTTGTTTAGTACTCCTAAGTACATACTCACTGAATATACCACTTAAATAAATATATTATACTTCTTTATCATTTTCAGTATACTTAAATACCAATTATAAGATACTCCAATGCGACTTGGTTGAAAATTTTTCATTGGGGTCCTTTATTTTTTGCTATATACCCTTTTTCATATATAAAATAAGTATATACACAAATTTAGCTATAAAAGATGGACTTTAATAATTTTTTTTCATAGAACTCACTTTGGGGTATCTTATAATCATTATTGGAGTATACTCAAATAGATAAAGAGGTATTATCATACGATTTAAATGGTATATATATATATATATATAGAGAGAGAGAGAGAGCGCAACATGACAAACACCGTGCTTAGTTTACGAACAAGAAAAGGACTAACTAAATGTTTAGTTTCAAGAATACAAGACATGTCTCACGTCTCGTCTCGTGTCGTCCTAGATTTGTCGGGAAGCTTGGTCTGGGCAATCCTAGGGAGACCCTAGGATTAATATAGGGAATTAGCAGCAACACCAGACACTCAACAAGAAAACAACAAACTGAAAAGGCCGTGTATAGAAGAAGCAAACCAACAAAGCGTACGTGAGGAAATGGTTAATCTGGAGTTTTTTTTCCCGTTAAATGGTACTGTTTCCCTTCAAAATAGCAAATATAACTCTACGTGGAAAGGAAAAAAAAAAAATAGCACCGCAGACACATTGTTCAGCCGTGCGCCCAACAACCAGAGCCCTCCTGCTGTGCACCCGCCGCCCGGACTTGCCCCTCCCACCCCTCAGCGCCCGGCATCTGGACCCCCCTGCCGAGTCATCCTACCGCCCGGTCGCGTCCCTGTCGCCCATGGATTCCACATTGATTGTCTACTAATATGCGCATATAAAAGGAGTACAATGTTACAAGCTATACAAAGAAATACACAACAAATATGATCCACATTGGATAAGATTTGGTACATGTGATAATACATAGAAAGTCAGGCATACAAGAAAAGCAATAATTTCATGCGCCCTATTTGGAAGGGAGCGTTTGGCTTATTTAGCAATGTTTGGCACCGCAAATAGCAAAAATAGCCCCCTCCGGAGAGAAATGACAGAGATATTTAGGTTTAGGGTTTGCACCCACGTTGTTGTTACGATTGTAGTGTGCATAGCCAATGTCTTTCGAAAAGGAGAACGGAATTTTAAATAGACTAAATATTTAGGAATTAAATTCGAAAGACTTCATAATGTGTGAATTACATGGCGCGCAGGGTTTGGTTACGTGCTGTGAGAACTCGGGCAATTAACTTGTAATGCTTAACCCTCCCATTGGTTCTAGCACCATAGATTAAATTATCCGCTCTCGATGTATTATGCACCTCCTAGGAGCGGTACACATACACCATCACAAACATCAAAATCAATCCAAGCACAAGTTCTTACAATATCGAAACTTCATAATTTACAACATATTGAACTTACAAGGTTCAGTTTCATACAAAATGGCCGACCGGTCAAATAACAAGATAAATATCAAGTACGCAGTGGAAAATAGTAAATAAATTGAAATAAAAACATGAATTAATCATAAATAAAGTCCCAATGGCTTGCCATAACCCACAGGGCAACCAACTGGGTTCAAACTATAGTAAATCGATATTCCCGCGCAATCTTTCTTACCCGATTCAATATCGATACCTGCTGTCCAGATTAGTAAATGAAAGCAAATTGTGAGTACACGAATGTACTTCGCAAGACTTTACCAAGTCTATACATAGCTACATGCAAGCTCTACTCAAAGGAGAAGGCTATAGGGTTCATTTTCAGCACAAAGCAATATTTTAATTGAATACAAGTAGTATATTCAAATTGCAAGTTAGCAAATACTTTTTATATTTCAAATAACAGCGAGTAATTAAGATTAGATATCAATAGAATATCTACAGGTGGCTGCCCCCCGCAGCACACAAACATAGCATGAGAACTACTCTCAATACCACCCATTAAGTTTTAAATTTAAAATTCTAAAATATTGAGAACTACTCTCAATACTACCCATTAAGTTTTAAATTTAAAATTCCAAAATATTGAGTCTAATTCTTATAGGGTGTATCCAAGCGTGTCTATAACCTAGGACGAGGCTATTCAAATAGTTTAAAACCGTACAGGGGTGTACAACTTTACCAACATGTTATACCACTCCTTTTGCTAAGCTATTTAGCACACTTTCTTAGGTATGCCGGCAAAGCTAAGTCCTACGGGACATTTTCCAAACTAATGCATTAACTATGAGTCACCCGTTTGGATAGAAACCCATACGTTGTGTCGGAGTCATCGGCCCAGCCTCAGCAACTGCTGATGCTCCTCAGGCTGAAGGAGCTAGACAGGAACCCACCTCGCACACCCAACACAACAAAATATTTTTTTAACACAACACCCACCCACCACCTGCGACTCGGAGCTAACACATGCCAAAGTACTAAGTTAAGACGGTTTCCATATGGCCTCATGTGGATGCACACAAAATGCTCGGTATGGTGGCACAAGTAATTCGGTCCTTGTTGACTCGGGCACAAGCCACACACCTAATAACCACACCAACAACTATTTGTCTGAGTCCAAATTGTTTTATTTTTAGTTTTAAAATATAATAGCACAGGGTGCTGGATATAACATAATAAAAATAATTTATGTGATTAAGGTCATCGACAAAGTCAATAACCGCCCAATCTACCGGAAGCTAAGCATGACACTGAATAAAGATAAATAGACCATATAACATCTACCTAGCTCAAATTCACCAGTGGAATTATTAACTTAGACTAGTAGCAGGGGATGAATAATTTTAGGTAATTCATGCAATAGGTTTAACTACCTCTAGTCGAAAACATAACTTGACAAATAAAGCATGCATACATACTGTTGCAAAACAAGATAATAATTTTTAAATGTAATAGGATCAGTATGCATCAATGGAATGGGTGCTAGCCTTTTTTTGCTGGTACTCTAGACATTTACATGATCATCTCTGTTTCACTCCGGAATCATTGTCATCTAACGATAAGTACCGACAAAGCGAAAACACCGAATAAATACCAAAATTCCAAAAGTCTCTAAAAATTATGAAATTAATAAAAATGGTAGATTATGATCTAATATGAATTTATAAATAAAAATTATTCAATTTGAAGTTCGTATGCGAAAGTTATAGACCAAACTATTTCTGTGTAGAAGAGAAAATCCAACAATTATAGTTTCGGTTACTGTTCACCGATTTGAAACTTGTCGCACCATTTTATGGAGTTGCGGTGTAGAAAAAAGTGACTAAAATGGATATATAATAAAATTTTATGAACAACCCAATTGAATTAATCTCATTCGGAGTTCAAATGAGTTTTCTATGATTTTTCCAAGTTATTTCAATTTGTAGTGTAAAAATAATTTATTCCTGAAATTATTTCAAACTTCGAAATTTTCTGGGATAGTGACATGTTTCAAAATTATTCCCAGTTAAAGTACATTAAAAATAAAAAGCAACAAAATAGGTTTCACTCAATTTGTAGTTGATTTGAATTAGTTATGAATTTTTGAAGTTATTTGAATTTTTAGTTCAAATTTAATTTGTTTTAGAAATTTAATTAAATACTTTTCTTACTCGGCTTATGCTAGCCACAGTTACTAACTAGTGGGCCCGCGGTCTTTTCTTTTTCTAATTGACTTATTTTCTATTCAGGAATGCACATAGAATGCATAGAATGACAGGTGGGCTCGGTCTAGAAAAACAGTGTGTGGACCTTCGGTCCACGACACAGGGTTTTGGTCCACACGTGGGGGTGACTGTGCACTTAAGGCTTTAAGTCCACACGTCGGTGACTAGTCGTGAAGATCAGTACGTTAAGGTACTAGTATTTTTGTGCATGGGGCCCACGTGTAAGCGAAACAAGGCGACAATTAACCTAATGATTACATAGTAATAATTGCTTATGACAACGATTCCGTTAATTAATACGTTGCTACAGTCGTTTAGACAAACAAAGCACGCCCGACAACTGTTTTCCCGAGCTTGTCGCCGGCGGTGGAGCGCATGGCTTTGCCGGATAAGGGCTGAAATGGATTCCCCTTGCCATGGCAAAGCTACTGGTACTAGCGGTGAGACTCACTGAGGTTTGTAGCGGCGGCGTGTCGTGCTATGGCGGTGGAGGTGCCACAACCCTAACCCAAAAACTAACTCGTCGACTCTTCCAACAAAATAACGCGTGCATGAGCTACTAGATGATGCTAGGAGCTTACTGGCATGAAGATGGTCACCGGAGGAGTACGGGAAAAGGCTGGCGATGTGGAACCATGGCGGCGGTGAGTAGCTCCACGTGGAGAGGTTGGCCTAAGCAAAGAGGAAGGGAAATTGAGGTAGAGGGAGCTCAAGGGTGGCCCAGAGGTGTGTCTTTTCTCAGGGTATGGGGCTGTGAGGTATATGTCAAACATTTGACGTCTGATAAACTCACACCCATGTCCGATAAGTGCTTCTTTGTGGGATATCCTCATGAAACTAAAGGATATTACTTTTATAATCGGGTTGATAACAAAGTGTTTGTTGCCCGTAATGGTGTCTTCTTAGAGAAAGAGTTTCTTTCCAAAGGAGTCAGTGGGAGCAATGTGCAACTCGAAGAAATTCAAGAACCATCTGAAAATATTTCAACTCCTACTGAACCTCTACAGGATGAACAAAGTGTTGTTGAACTTGTAGATGGGGCAACAGCCCCATGTAGATAAAAAAGGTCATGTTAATTGCCTATAAGGTATGGGTACGATGTTTTATTATTGAATAATGATGAGCCTAAAACTTATGCGTAAGCGATGGTGTACCTAGACTCTGAGTCATGGCTAGAAGCCATGAGAAGAATCTTGTGTTTACAAGAAGGTTAGTGGGAGCAAGCTTCTATTTCTGATGTTGTATATGGATGATATACTAATGGTCGGAAATGATATTCCAATGCTTGACTCTGTTAAAACTTCATTAAGAAATAGCTTCTCAATGAAAGATTTAGGAGATGCAACATATACTCTTGGTATAAAGATCTATAGAGATAGATCTAAAAGTCTTATTGGATTAATCTAGGATATGTACATAGTCGTATGGTGATACGATCAAATTCACGCTAGTAGTATAGTGAAACGACCAAATCCAGACTGGTACTCATGGCTCGTATGGTGATACCACCAAGTCCAGACTAGTCGTTTAGAGATACGAGCTGGTCATAGACTGGTGCCCATGGCCCATGACAATAATCTTAGCAAGAGTCAGTATCCTACGACCACTAATGAGCGAGACAAAAAGAGTAGAATTATGTATGCTTCGGCTATTGGATCTATCATATATGCTATGCTATGTACACAACCAGATGTGTCGTATGCTCTAAGTGTTACAAGCAAATATCAGTCAGATCCAGGTGAAGGTCATTGAATAGCAGTCAAGAATATCATTAAGTACTTGAGAATGACTAATGATGCATTCCTTGTGTACGGTGGTGAGGAAGAGCTGATCGTAAATTGTTATAATTTTGTGTTTCATCAGTTGGTCTCAAGCAATGCTGATGTTTAATCCTTAGACCTGAGATCAGCATGGTTTCCTACATTTGTAAGTGTAAACTTTGGAGTTGCGAAACGCTACTCCGTAATTAGGTAGTTATAAAGGTAGCATGGCCATGCCACTGGTGGTCGAAGAGTTCGACCACATGAAGTTATCCGACACTCAATCGAGAAAGTATTGAACAGTCTATGGATGACACAACATCTCACCTGGAGTTCAACCAAATATCGTGAGGCAAAGGGAGAATACATGAGCTGGTCTTTCAGTTCGATCATATACGGACTAGTCGTATGGAGATACGAGCTGATCGTAGGCTTGTCGAACATGATTACTAAGTGATCGAAATCGTGGTCGTAAGGAGTTACAAACTGGTCGAGACAAAATATGAGCTGGTCGTATAGAGATAGGAGCTGGTCGATAGTGATAATGATCTGGTCGTAGATCATATTGTATTAAAGTTCGTCCGATATAATTTGTATGTATTCGGGAATCGTTATGTCCTGCTAGGTACCGCTAACAACTCGTGATCGAAAAAGGTTTTCGAGTCACAACCGAGCTACGCATGAACCTACAAGGTCACACACTTAGCGGGTTGGAACAAATCAGTACGGATAAGATTCATCAAACGTGTTCGGATAGGATCCGTCACGTGCACAATATAAGGAGATGCTTGAGGCTATTGGGGCTGACTGTAACACCCCGGCCCAACTAGAGCTGTAAGGTTACTAAAACAACAAGATGACAAATTTAAAATCTAAGTTATTACTCTAAATTTTGGCAGAATCTCCTTTGTTTTGTTAACCATACAAGGGATTCTAGCATATAACACTATCATAAACAATTATATCAAATATCCAACTTAAATCATAATTATAGAAACCCCCATGATAACACTAGTCGACTCTATTACAAAGTAATAGATTCATCAAGTCAAAACCAAATAATATCATCATAGCAGTTTGCTCAATTATAATATTCTATTTCAAAATTTAGCATTCAAAAAACTGTTCGTGCTGGAGTGCATCAATCCTTATTACTAGCCCTTCCCATGCATGTCGCTCGTGTAAAAGGCACCTAAAAAAACAAGCAACAAGCGTGAGTCCACGACTCAGTAAAGTACAAGTAAAACAATAATTCAAAATTCATCCTTGCCACAATCAACAATTCACAATATTCCATAATATTCAACTCATGCTCATGCATTGCAAAATGCCACAAATGCACTTTTTTCTTTACTCTTTGTATTTACCGGTAATGCAGGGTATGCATCCGTCGATGTATACTCATGCCTGTGCCTTCTAGCACAGTGGTCAGAAGCCCACACTCCATGAGTGTGGGGATCTCATGCCCGTTTAATACATGACGAAGACCTCAAAAGCAATACTTGATCACCATGTAGCCAAGTCTCAAGGATAACAATATGGTGCATATGGGTATATTCATTTAACCATAATGAGAATGCAACGACCAGCAGCGATAATCACGAATAAAGAAAATAATCATAATACAAACATTCATGAATATTCTCTTTAATTTTTCTACCAACTAATTACGCTTGCCTCAACCGTGTGGAGCCTGATAATGCGAAGAGGTCGTTGCCCCCAGAATCAGAACACCACCTGAACATTTTAATAACCGCACTAAGAGGACATTCTCGAGCATATGATATATAAAAAAATTATATAATTATCTACGCTCCTTAGCGCAACCCAAACATCACTTCCCAAGAAACATCGATCTGTCCCAAAACATGACAGTCCTCTTCTAAAAAATTATAACTTTTCTTCTGATTACTCAAAAATGGTGTTCTTTGATTCTATGGAAATTTACTAAATTACCCACATTAAACTAGTTGGTGAGATACCCAGATTCTGTCATTCTCTATCTCTACTAAATAGATATTAAAACTACCAGAACCTGACAGATGTTCTGGACAGCAGAACTAAAACATTCATAACTTTCAGTATGAACATCCAAAAATTATGACCTTTAGCTTTCTGAAAACCTTATTAGATTGTATACAAGTTTTATGTTGGTGATATGCTCTAAAAAATTTGTTAACTAATTTATTTTATCTAGTTAATACAATCTTTCTGAATCCTGACACAGCCTCGGGACAGCAGTGATGTAAAATTGATAACTAATAATATGTTCATCCAAATGACCTGATCCAAGGCTCTATGGAAAGATAACGAGACTACCCACAAATCTCCAGGAGATAGCCAGATCAAATTGCGTAGTTAACAATTGTAATACCTCATAAATCCAGCTAGTTCGCATAGTTTGGAATTTAGTCGAAAATGTGATTTATTAGTTTTCGGAATCGCATTCGGTAAAAAGAAAGAAGTCAGAGGGAGAAAAAGAAATAGTTTTTGTCGAAAATTCTATTTAGCAGGGGTTATCATAATTTACGGCAACTTTGGGCGCAGTCTGCGACCAGGAGGCCCAAGAGGCTGGTCGCCCATGAAGGGGCCGCCATAAAAAGGGGCGCCACTTTCCCCCCAAACCCTAGCCGCCCCTTCCCCTCCCACCAAGCCGCCACCCCCTCCCCTCTCCATCCTCTTTGGCCGGCGCCTCCTCCCCTGGTTGGGCGCCGTCTCCTCCCTTGGTGGCCGGCCATTGGTGCTCCCGGAGTTGGTCTCCAAGATCCCCGGGCGCTTCTCCTCCGATCTGTCCTCCGGCGGGTCGTTTCGTCGCCGGTGGTTCGCTGTGGTGTGGCCGGCCAAGGAAGAAGAAGGGAGACCAGAGGGGAGTGGTTCTTCGTCGTGCTACGGGTCTTCAAGGGTAACGAGCACCCCGGTTATTTGTTTGATCAAGTTTTGTTGCGGTAGAGATCATTTGAGTCACGTCGGTTTAGAGTTCCAGAATTTACAGAATTGATCAGATTGTTGCGCGGCTTGTTTCAGTACTTTAGAGGCCGAATTTGGGGTTTTGCCCTTCTAGATATTTGTTCCTGGTTTCGTTAGCTTTCTTTTGGCACCAAGATGAGCAAACTCCGACCAGTAGTTTGAGAGATATGATTTTTTGAATGCGAACTGTCCAATCTGTCTGAAATCTGTGGTCAGTAGTTTTGTCCCTCGTTTTTGTTCAAAATAGAGGCCGAATCAGAAGACTCCCCCAACTAAGTTATTGTAGATCTTGCAATTATCTTTCCAAGTTGATAAAGATCATTCCATTTGGATCAGTAGGCTAAAAGTTACACTATTTTCTTTACTGCTGATCTGTTTTCTGGACTGTTGTAGATGGGTTAGGTTTAGCAGTTAATTACCCCTCTGTTTTGGCCGAATCAGAAGATTCCGCCAACTAAGTTTTTGTAGCCTGATCAGTTAAGAATCAGTGAGCATGGGTTTCAGGTCGTTTAGAGTTACAGATAATTAATGGCGAATTTTCTTGTGCAACTGCCCGTAGAACGTTAATCTGGACTTTTGGTGTAGATGTCAAATTGAACCCTTGGGATGAGTAGGTTGATTAGAGAGCATCGTAGTACACTTGTAGCTGTGCCATATTCGATTATCCGTAATACGTGGTAATACTTGTGTAGGCGGTGAGACGGTGGGTGGAAGGACACCTTCGTTGTTTCACAACACGTCACCACACGGAAGGCAAGTGCAAATGTTTAATTCGTGTGAATTCATTGATTTCATGTTAACTTGGTAAATTATGAATATTCATGTGATTTGAGTATGATGTGGTAGAGTCCAATACCTTATTCGATGATACATTGAGTTGAATGCCAAGTTATGTTTTTCATTTCATGCATACATAATTCAGCTTGATGTCCACGGAGTGGAAACTTGTTTAAGTCCCATTAATTCCAATATGGGCATGTAAGACCTACCATTCCAATGTAGGCATTTTGGACATTCCGTATGAAACGTTCTTCATACGGACTTGGATCCCGCCTTGGTTAAGAGCGGGCTTAAGTGAACACCGACGGGTGTGTCACTAGTTATCTGCAGATAAACATGTGGAAAGTCCATTCTCCTTCAATGCATTCATTCATTCATACCATGCTTTCTTAAATTCATGAAGTAAATGATGTACTTGGTAGATTGTTTCAATTCAGTGTTCTATGTGAATGTATATGTTGTGCTTGCTTGAGTTTCACTCACTCTTGCTTTTATTTATTTTAGGTGAATTCCAAAGAAACGATTGCTAGCGGGAGGGTGTAGTCCAAAGACGTTCCTTGCACATGAATAAATGAATCATTCGTTAAAGTTCTATTTACATATCTTCAGTTTTATTTATAACGTAATGGACTGTAATAATTGTCATTTGAAGGTTCATTATTATCGCTTTGGTAAATTCTCGTTTGAATTTATAGATGAACTGTGATTAAGCCATAGATTGTTATCTTGGTTAATCGTTTCTTTAGCATTGAATGCGTTGTTAATCTTATGAAATGAATAGTAGATTGTCTTGTTAGGTGACCTCTTGTCTTCCGAATAGACAGGGTGTTACAGTTGGTATCAGAGCGGGCTTCAGGTCCGTGGTGATTAGATTGATAACATTTACTAAAACTAGTTTAACGTTGTCAACATAAACTAAAATTTGTCAACAGTTTATTAACTTTAAACTTGACACATCTTGTACCTGAGGGAAGGGTTGGGTATAACTTTGCTTCCGCATTTCTTTCAAGTCATTCCCTTATGTTCGATAATTGAATTATTTGATCTTTTGTGTGGTGGTGTTTAGATGGCGAGAGGTCGTGGCGTGGTCGCCCACCGTCCGTGGTCGGGTCGGGACGCGGTCCTACCGTGTCTTCTTCTCGACCGAGGAAGTTCGAGGCGACCACGAGGAGATTGCCTCTGCCGCTCCTCCGGCCGCAGAGCCTCTGTTGTGTCTGCGAACTAATCGTAACCTTATGAGAGAGAACCAGCTACTCCGCCAAAGAATCGCAGACGGCCATTCTCGCAGAGCTGCACTCCGCAGCAGAACTCATTGTCGCTCGCTCCACCCGAGATTAGGATGAATCTTCGGAGTGGATGTCGCCGATTGGACTCTTTTGATGGAGCCGCACACCGGTCCAGTCATGGATTGGTTGAGATATATGGAGCGTCGGTTTGGGGCATTAGAGCCGACGTCGCAGTAGGGCGCGTTCGTGGCTTTTCAGCTTGAAGGGTCAAGTCGACATCCGTGGGAAGGAGTCTGTCTTCTAGGACTCAGCCATTGGTCCCGCCACTTGGGAAGTGTTCGTGGAGAGATTCAGACACAATTCTATCCGCACTCCTTTGTTGAGAAGATGGAACAAACACTCGCTGACTTTTGAGCAAGGAAAGATGACGGTATCTGAGTACGTGGCTGGGTTCAATAACCTGGTGCGCTTTGTACCAGCGGTGGCAAATGATGATAATGAGAAGGCTAAGAGGTTCCGGCGGGGCCTCAACCAAGAGTACCGCCAGATTCTCGAGGCGGCAGATCACGTGATTTCAGCTCGGTGGTCGAGCAAGCTAGAGGAATGGAGTTGGAGAAAGGCACAGCTCCGCAAAGTCAGGCTGCTGTTAGTTCTGTCACTACTGGCAATTCCAGTGGTGGGCAGAAACGGAGTTTTGGTGGTGGGAATGGGTCTTTTCAGCGACCCGCTCCCAAGAGGTTTCAGAAGGGTCACAACACTCGTCCTGTCCGTCAGTGGCAGTCTTCCTCTTCGGCGCCCCGTCCGTTGTCTTCCATTCCATCGGTGCGTCCTGTTCCAGGACAGGGCATGAAATGTTTCCGGTGTGGTGAGGAGCATCGAACTTCAGAGTGTTCCTTCAGGGGGTCATGTCGCCATTGTGGTCGGATGGCCACAAAGCGCTCGGTTGCGCGTAACCCGACGAGTATCATCAGTGGGAGCCTGCCCAGCAGCTTCATCTTCTAGCGTTCATGGTGGTTCGCCATACTCGGCGGCGATCTCGCACCACGCTTCACTCGTGGTGGATTCCTCCTTCGTGGTTCCTCGCACCTCCAGCAGGTTCTATTGGAACCCGTTCCCGACCGCACCTCAGCTGCCTGCTGCTCTGCAGCGTTTTGGGCACCCTTCGCAGAGTGTTGGGGCTTCCTCGCCCGACGCCGCCAGAGTCTACGCCATGCCCACTCCAGATACTATGAGGCGGCCGGACGTGGTGATGTACTTTACTAGTTGACTCGCATGATGCTTTCATATTGTTTGATTCGGTGCTACGATTCGTTTGTGTCCTTGGAGTTTGTCGAAGAGCGAGTTTGAGTCTGCAGCCCATCTCTCGAGTCCGTGGTAGTCGGTTCCCGGGGTATTATTTCCACTTCTGATTTGTCCGGCCGTTCTATTGATATCGATGGGGAGGTTTTCACCGCTAACCTTATAGTTATTCAATTGGCACCTTCGATGTTATCCAGGTATGGACCGTTATTCCAATACCGTGCCAAGATTTGTTGTTTCGGAAGACGGTGACCTTGCTAGCTCCTTCCGGTGAAGAACTGGTATTCCAGGGCAGCGCACCGTCTGATTCAGTATTTGTACTGGCTAATCTATTCCCTAGCCGTCGTGCATCGACCATCGGATTACTTTGCTCCCTCAATGAAAAGACTGATTCTTTGCAGCGTATTGAGGAGATTCCAGTGGTGAAGGAGTTTTCCGATGTCTTTCCTATAGAACTTCCCGGAATGCCTCCGGTGAGGAAAGTGGAGTTCCGGATTGATCTTGTTCCGGGAACTCGGCCGTTGTCCAAATCTCCTTACCGTTTGGCTCGGCCATTTCAGGAAGAATTGAAGAAACAATTGGACGACCTGCTGTCCAAAGGTATGATTCAGCGGAGCGTTTCGCCTTGGGGAGCGCCTGTTCTCTTTATTAAGAAGAAAGATGGCAGCTGGCGTATGTGCATAGATTATCGGGCGCTTAATCAGGCGACGGTGAAGAACAAGTATCCTTTGCCTCGCATTGATGACCTTTTCGACCAGTTGAAAGGAGCTAAGATATTTTCCAAGATTGATCTCCAGTCGGGTTATAATCAGATTCGAGTTCGTGGCGGCGTGATATTGAGAAACGGCTTTCAACGAGGTATGGTCATTATGAGTATAAAGTTATGTCTTTTGGACTAACGAATGCTCCTGCAGTTTTCATGGAAGCCATGAACAGTATGCTGCATCAATACCTTGATGATTTCGTTGTGGTATTCATAGATGATATCTTGATTTATTCCAAGACAGAGGAGGATCACACCCACCATTTGCGGTTGGTACTTGAAACTTTAAGAGAGAATCAATTCTATGCCAAGCTGAAGAAATGTGAGTTCTGGATTTCGGAAGTTGGATTTTTGGGTCATGTTATTAATCAGAAGGGTATTTCAGTTGATCCTAGTAAGATTTCGACAGTGGTTGAGTGGAAGAGACCAACCAATGTTAAAGAAGTAAGGAGTTTTCTGGGTTTAGCTGGCTATTACCGGCGTTTTGTGGAGGGTTTTTCAACCATTGCTAAACCGATGTCCCAGTTGACACAGAAAGGTGTTAGGTTCCAGTGGACTGACGCTTGTGAGCGCAGTTTTTGCTCTTTGAAAGACAGATTAGTGACTGCTCCAATTCTTACTCTTCCTGAGCCTGGGAAGAGATTCACTATCTATTCAGATGCGTCCATAGTTGGACTTGGTTGTGTACTCATGCAGGATGGTAAAGTGATTGCCTATGCATCGAGACAGCTGAAGAAGCATGAGCAGAATTATCCCACCCATGATCTAGAGCTTGCTGCAGTGATTCACGCTTTGAAGATCTGGCGTCATTATTTGTATGGCGAATCTTGTGATGTGTTCATTGACCACAAGAGCCTGAAATACATCTTTACCCAGAAGGACTTGAACTTGAGACAGAGGAGATGGCTAGAGTTGATCAAAGATTATGATCTTACTATTCAAGACCATCCCTAAGGCTAATGTGGTAGCCGATGCCTTGAGTCGCAAGGCGACACCTCCTATCCTCAGTTGTCTTATCGCTAATTTTGAGCGTATGGATATTTCTTTCTGCTTTGCGGGTACCGCACAGACCGAGACTCAGTTGATTTTAGAGTCAGCCCTTCCGGATCGGGTGCGAGAAGCACAACAGCAAGATCAGATGTTCCAACGAGTGAGGAAGCGTTGCGCTGAGGGCAAGCAGGGTCACTTCAGTGTGGACAACTTTGATTCTTTGCGATTTAAAGGGCGCCTTTGTGTGCCACAGAGTCTCCTAAGAAGCGAGATTTTGAAAGAGGCCCATCGTACCCCTTATACCGTACATCCTGGTGAGACCAAGATGTACAAAGATTTAAAGAAAAGTTTCTGGTGGAAACGGATGAAAATTGATATCGCGCAGTATGTGGCTTCTTGTGGAGTGTGCCAGCGGGTCAAGGCTGAGCACAAGCGACCAGCAGGACTGTTGCAACCCTTGGAGGTACCAGTTTGGCCATGGGACGATATATCTATGGATTTTGTGGTTGGTTTACCTCGCACGCAATGAGGAAAGGATGCTATTTGGGTAATTGTGGACCGTTCATGAAGTCCGCACATTTCATTCCTATTCAGACAACCAATTCGCAGCGACTTGGCTCCTCTTTATGTACGAAATTGTGCGCTTGCACGGAGTGCCAAAGACCATTGTTTCGACCGAGACGCCAAGTTCGCTTCCAAATTCGGGAAAGTTTGCAGAGTGCATTGGGCACACAACTCCGCCTTAGCACACCTTTCATCCCAGACGGATGGGCGATCGAGCGCACCATTCAGACTTTAGAAGACATGCTCAGGTGTTGTGTTTTATCCTGGAAAGGTAATTGGGAAGAGCATTTAGCCTTGGCAGAGTTTGCTTATAACAACAGTTATCATTCCAGTATTCGAGCCGCACCATACGAGGTTCTCTATGGGCGTAAGTGCAGGTCCCCGTTGTGCTGGGATGAGGTTGGAGAGCGGCATCTGGTCCCGACCGGGTTCAGCAGACAAATGGCTAGAGTGGCGAGGTTAGGCAGAATTTGTTGGTCGCCAGAGCCGGCTGTAAGAGCTCTGCCGATGTCGAAGGCGAGAATTGGAATTCGAGGTGGGAACTGAAGTTCTGTTGAGAGTATCGCCATCTAAAGGCGTAGTGCGTTTCGGCACCAAAGGAAAGCTTAGTCCAAGGTATGTTGGACCCTTCCCAATCGTGGCACGAATTGGGAAGCTAGCTTATCGTTTGGACCTTCCTGATTCTATGAGTGGGGTTCACAACGTGTTCCATGTTTCGATGCTTAGAAAGTTTCGAGAGACCCGGATCATGCCATCCTTTGGAGCCTTTGATTGTCAGGCAAGATCTTACTATCGAATCCCGACCAGTGAGAATATTAGAAGGAGCAGAACGAGTTCTGAGGAACAAGACCCTGAAGTATGTTAAAATCCTTTGGTCTCATCAGTCCGAAAGAGAGGCTACTTAGGAGTTGGAGTCCCGCATGCGCGAACAATACCCCGACCTGTTCACTTCAGGTAATTATTTAAGTTATTCATCTTTCTTTCTTGAAGTTGCTACGTAGATTCGAGGTCGAATCTTTTCTAAGGGGGATAGAGTGTAATACCTCATAAATCCAGCTAGTTCGCATAGTTTGGAATTTAGTCGAAAATGTGATTTATTAGTTTTCTAATCGCATTCTAGAAAAAGAAAGAAGTCGAGGAGAAAAAGAAATAGTTTTGTCGAAAATTCTATTTAGCGGGGGTTATCATAATTTTTCGGCAACCTGGGCGCGCTCTGCGCGACCCAGGAGGCCCAAGAGGGGGCTGGTCGGCCCATGAAGGGGCCGGCCATAAAGGGGCCACTTTCCCCCAAACCCTAGCCGCCCCTTCCCCTCCCACCAAGCCGCCACCCTCTCCCCTCTCCATCCTCTTTGGCCGGCGCCTCCTCCCCTGGTTGGGCGCCGCCTCCTCCCTTGGTGGCCGGCCATTGGTGCTCCCGGAGTTGGTCTCCAAGATCCCGGGCGCTTCTCCTCCGATCTGTCCTCCGGCGGTCGCTTTAAATCGCCGTGGTTCGCTGTGGTGTGGCGGACAAGGAAGAAGAAGGAGACCAGCGGGAGTGGTTCTTCGTCGTGCTACGGGTCTTCAAGGGTAACGAGCACCCCGGTTATTTGTTTGATCAAGTTTTGTTGCGGTAGAGATCATTTGAGTCACGTCGGTTTAGAGTTCCAGAATTTTCAGAATTGATCAGATTGTTGCGCGGCTTGTTTCAGTACTTTAGAGGCCGAATTTGGGGTTTTGCCCTTCTAGATATTTGTTCCTGGTTTCGTTAGCTTTCTTTTGGCACCAAGATGAGCAAACTCCGACCAGTAGTTTGAGAGATATGATTTTTGAATGCGAACTGTCCAATCTGTCTGAAATCTGTGGTCAGTAGTTTTGTCCTCGTTTTTGTTCAAAATAGAGGCCGAATCAGAAGACTCCCCCAACTAAGTTATTGTAGATCTTGCAATTATCTTTCCAAGTTGATAAAGATCATTCCATTTGGATCAGTAGGCTAAAAGTTACACTATTTTCTTTACTGCTGATCTGTTTTCTGGACTGTTGTAGATGGGTTAGGTTTAGCAGTTAATTACCCTCTGTTTTGGCCGAATCAGAAGATTCCGCCAACTAAGTTTTTGTAGCCTGATCAGTTAAGAATCAGTGAGCATGGGTTTCAGGTCGTTTAGAGTTACAGATAATTAATGGCGAATTTTCTTGTGCAACTGCCCGTAGAACGATAATCTGGACTTTTGGTGTAGATGTCAAATTGAACCCTTGGGATGAGTAGGTTGATTAGAGAGCATCGTAGTACACTTGTAGCTGTGCCATATTCGATTATCCGTAATACGTGGTAATACTTGTGTAGGCGGTGAGACGGTGGGTGGAAGGACACCTTCGTTGTTTCACAACACGTCACCACACTAAGGCAAGTGCAAATGTTTAATTCGTGTGAATTCATTGATTTCATGTTAACTTGGTAAATTATGAATATTCATGTGATTTGAGTATGATGTGGTAGAGTCCAATACCTTATTCGATGATACATTGAGTTGAATGCCAAGTTATGTTTTTCATTTCATGCATACATAATTCAGCTTGATGTCCACGGAGTGAAACTTGTTTAAGTCCCATTAATTCCAATATGGGCATGTAAGACCTACCATTCCAATGTAGGCATTTTCGGACATTCCGTATGAAACGCTTCTTCATACGGATTTGGATCCCCGCTCTTGGTTAAGAGCGGGCTTAAATGAACACCGACGGTGTGTCACTAGTTATACCCAGTATAAACATGTGGAAAGTCCATTCTCCTTCAATGCATTCATTCATTCATACCATGCTTTCTTAAATTCATGAAGTAAATGATGTACTTGGTAGATTGTTTCAATTCAGTGTTCTATGTGAATGTATATGTTGTGCTTCTTTGAGTTTCACTCACTCTTGCTTTTATTTATTTTTAGGTGAATTCGGTGAAACAGATTGCTAGCGGGAGGGTGTAGTCCAAAGACGCTTCCTTGCACATGAATAAATGAATCATTCGTTAAAGTTCTATTTACATATCTTCAGTTTTATTTATAACGTAATGGACTGTAATAATTGTCATTTGAAGGTTCATTATTATCGCTTTGGTAAATTCTCGTTTGAATTTATAGATGAACTGTGATTAAGCCATAGATTGTTATCTTGGTTAATCGTTTCTTTAGCATTGAATGCGTTGTTAATCTTATGAAATGAATAGTAGATTGTCTTGTTAGGTGACCTCTTGTCTTCCGAATAGACAGGGTGTTACAACAATCCTAAAACTATAGATCACTACAGACTACCAAAACTCGATCTATTACTCGGTATCGTCAAAACACAAAACTAAAAGACTAATCGAACGGGAACTGAGAGTTACCCATGAAGAACACGCTGATGTTTGCAATAATAACCACGAGATCCACCTCTCTTATTCCTTCTCCCACTTCTTCTCCCTTTCTTCCTTGGACGGCAGCATCCACAGGAGGTTTTCCCCACAATTTTTCTTCTTGGACAGCAGCAATGGAGCACCACCAAGGGGGAGAGGTGCAAGGAATGAGTGCTGGACAGAGGGGAGGCGCCCAGGAGGAGGGGGGCGGCCAGGGGGTGGGAGAGGGGAGGCTGTAACACCCCAGCCCAACATGAGCCTGGAATGCTACTAAAATAACAATATCACAAATACAAATCCAAGACACTACAAAAAAATTCGGCAGAACCTCCTTTGTATAACCAACTTTACCGGAGATTCCAATAGATGCTTATAAAATTATCACTATTTCAACATCCAAAGTTCATCGAAGCATTCATAAATAATCTACTCAGCTAAACATAAGCAAGCATAATTAAAATTTACCACTCTCATTATTACAAATAAACCAATGCATTCAAGTATAGCCAAAGTTAATCCTTAAGCAGTTTGCTTGTTATAAAGGTACGGTCTAAATGATAATTATCTTTTCAAGAATATGTGGTAGTGAGTGCAACCAAAGCAACCCTACTCCCTCCCATGCATGACGTCCGCAAACGAGATACCTAAAAACACAACATCAGCAAGAGTGAGTCCAAGACTCAGCAAAGTACAAATAGCAAGACAATAGCCAACACAACTGTAATTAACAACATCCATCCACGTAACCCAATAAGAAATATGTCTCATGCTTATGCGATGCAAACTGTTCAAATGCACTTTTCTTTCTCTCTTTTGCATATACCGGTATTGCGGAGTGTGCATCCGTCGATGCACACCCATGCCTGTGCCTTCTAGCACAGGGACCTTAGCCCATACTCCACAAGTATGGGGACCCAAAAGCCCATCATATTCATGATGTGGACCTCAATTAATGCTTGGTCACCACGTGATCATGCCTCCAATATGATATCATGATGCACATGGTCAATTCTTTAAATCATCATGCATACATGAAACATACGCATACTTCTAGCATTTACGGGCATTATTGTCCATAACATTCGAGCATCCATGTTTAACATAATATACTCATAGCATAGTACACATAAACAAATGATCACACACAATTTACCACTACTGTACTTGCCTTAACCACGAGAGAACGAGGGATGTACAAAATGAGCTGCTCCCTGCACCGGTCCACCACCTGAATAACAGTTATAACACATGCTAAGACACAGCAGCGGATCAAAACAACCTATGTAACAACAACCATGGACTTGTAAAACTCCTAACTCGATCCCGACCCCAAGCTCCTAAACGTCGATCTGTCCCCTCGATGGACAGTCAACTTCAAAATTCCATATCTATTAGTACAGGGGTCCAAATAAGATATTCTTAGACTTTATGGAAAGATAATTAAATTATCCAACTAAGTCTAGTTGGTGAGCCTTGCTGAATCGGCGAAGTAATACCCCTACCAGGCCAATTACAAAAACATCAACTTCACATCGGGTTTTCTAGACAGAGTACTAAAACCACCATAACTTTTGCTACACAACTCGGAATGGGGTGATCTTGGACTCTCTGGAATCATGACAAAACCAGCTACAATAGTCTAGTTGGACAGGTCTCCAGATTCAGCCTCCTACTAATTCTTATATTCAGGTAAAGTTTTTCTAAGTTTTCTGTCTCTGCAATCTGACAGTTAGCAAAACAGCGACGGTAAAAAATTCATAACTTTTGATTGACAACTCTAAAAATTATGTTCTTTATCAGCTTGGAAAGATTTCTGACTCCTCTACAATATTGATTTTAGGTGCCTTTTTCTAATTCGGCCTATAAAAATTCATAATAACCAGACAATGCAATCTGCCACAACTCGTCAGCTCTCCTGGTCAGTCGCGGTAAAACTACCATAACTCCTAAACCGTTGGTTCAAATCAGGTGATCTCGGTGCCCAAAGAAAGCTAAAACCGAGATCTACAACTTTCTAAGAGGTGATCAGGTCATAAAATGAACGTAACATACCAAAATCTGACCAGGTGGCGCACCGTAGGGAGAGGTGGGGAGAGGCGGCGGTTCAAAGTGGGGAGGAGGAGGGAGAGTGGGGAGTTTAGGGTTTGGGGGTGGGAACCCCCCCTTTTTGGCCGGCCACCACATGGGCCCCTCCTAGGCTGCGGCCCAGGCCCAGGTTGTCGAGGATTTATGGAAAACCCCTTCTCTTTTCAGGAATTTCTACTCATTTAATTGTCTTTTATCCTCCCGGCTATTTTCTAATTACCCGATTCAATTCTGGGGTATTACAGAGGCACATGGGAATGGGGGTGCCTTAAGGTTTTAGTTGCCCTCCTTGGGCCAAGTTGCTATGGGATTTCGGCCCACAGCCCAAGTTGTCTGAATTACGCAAAAATCCCCTTGCATCTTCTATTAAAACCACTGTCCCTAATCGGATCTCCTCCCTAAAGTCTTCCTTCTCACTTAAATATATTTGGGGTATTATACTAGCACAAGAAAGACAAGGATACATGAGTTGTTCCACCAAAACCCTAGTCGTCATCTTCTTGAGAGAGCCTTTATGTGCGACTTGGTGCTAGTACACTGGCGTACGACGTTCTTGCCCCGAACGTGTGGATACCGTAGAGGCGCTTCTGCGGTTGTTGTGCGCTTGAGGACGATTCATGACCTTGGCGAGGAACTCGATTGGTTGGTAGAGGAGACGATCGCCACTGAGGTGCTAGTTACCACCGAGGATGATCGTCTACGAGGACGATCGACTTGCGAGAACGCTGGACGATCGACTACGAGGACGATCGACTTGCAAGGACGCTAGACGATCAACTACTACCACCATGTCAACGTACTCGACGTAGGATGATTGACTTTGACCACTTCATCGACGCGTTCTTCGTTAAACCAGGCTGCTCCAACTTTTCTTCCACTGCATTGCGCGTCTGGTCGTAACGATCTGTGATCTCTTGCTTGCATGACATCCTGGTTTACGTGGTAGAATTTTAAATTATCAGCTAGTGTAGCCTACCCGTATCCCTTCAGGAGCTCCCATGGCGAGCTGGCGCAGAGCGCGGTGCTGCATGGAGACGAGGCTCGGGCAAGCGGGACCAGGCAGGCATGGGTGAGCGCAACCACGGGCGAAACCGTGGCGGGGGCTAGGAAACTGTAGGTGCGCGTCAAGAGCCGTGGGCAGGGTGGTTGACTCCAGCGTGCTGGCAAGCTCGCTCTGCGGCGGCATGGCGTGCGCACTATGCTGGCGCTTCTACTCCTTCCACGTGGAGAGGAAGATCAGGACGGTGGGGCCAAGCGATCAGCGGCAGAAGGAAAGTGGGTCGGGGAGAGCGGTTAGGTTGTTAGCTGATTTTTAGACAAGATTTTCGAGCTCCTAAAATCATGAAAATTTTAGGGGAGTCTTAAGACATAGAGAAGATTGTAGTGTAATTTTTATAGGGTTTTTATGCATTATAGTTTTCTCTATAATTAATTGAAGTTCCTGCTTTTATGGTTTGACGTTTATTTTACTACTTTGAATGGTTGTTTAAAAATTAGTAATGAAATTCCAAAAGTTATGAAATTTTGTGGGTGATCTTCTAAGTTGCTCCAGAACCTAGAGAAAATATTTTTAGGCACTGTTCACATGATTTGGTTGTATTTTAAATTCAAATTCAAATTCAAATAGAAGACGCAAATAAAATAGTGAACCAAATAACCTCCAAAAATTCCAAACAAGCATCAGGGCTTATAATATCCAAATACAATATTCCCAGCTATGGGTATTTCTATATTTTCGAAATAAAAGATAGTTTGTATTTATGTGTTAGCTGATACGTGTGCATTAGAAACGACAGCATACACGAATCATCAAGCTGATCTACACCTAGGATACATGTGCGTCTTTTTGGAATAGGGAAAATGGTGGATCGGAAGGAAGCTAGTCTTGACAGCCCATCGGTGCCTTCCCCTTGTGTAACACCCCAACCCATCAAAGGGCCTGGAATGATACTAAATAAACATAATAACCATTTAAACATAAGGCATACTTCTAAATTTCGGAAGAACCTCCTTTGTATAATTAAGTATACCGGAGGTTCCAACAGATGCATATACTATTATCAATATCTCAACATCCAAAGTTCATCAAAGCATTCTTAAATAATCTATTCAGCTAATGCATAAGCAAGCATAATTAAAATTTACCACTCACATTATTACAAATAATCCAATGCATTCAAGCATAACCAAAATTAATCCTTAAACAGTTTGCTTATTATTAAGGTACGATCTAAATGATAATCATCTTTAAAAGAATGTGTGGTAGTGAGTGCATCCAAAGCAACCCTACTCCCTCCCATGCATGCCGTTCTTGCAAGTGGTACCTAAAAACACAACAAAAGCAAGAGGTGAGTCCAAAGACTCATCAAATATAATAAATTACATCAACAACATACAAGCATGTAACTCATCAACTATACTTCACAAAACCACATAACAATCACTTTACACATGCATGCTACGCAATATGCTCAACATGATCTTTTTCCTCCTCTTTCCCTTTTGCATTTTACCGGTAATGCAAAGTGCGCATCCGTCGATGCACACCCATGCATGTACCATCTGGTACAGGGACCATTGCCCATACTCCACGTGTATGGGGATCTAAGCCCATGCTCTTCAAGCACGGGGACCTTTAGCCCGTCATTAACATGACGGGGACCTCAAGAGTTGCTTGGTCATCACATGACCAAGACTTCAATAAACCAACATGATGCATATGTATGAATTCTCAAAGTAACACAAACATGCATCCTCAACAACATTGCATATGAATAACCTATTCATACTCCAAAATCTCATAACCATAGATAAACAACCATGAATAACACGTAATCCATATCTCTAGCAACCATGAACAATACCAAGTATGACATCTTCACAAACATGAACACACAAGTACTCATAATATATATATCTAACATTGCCATTCAATAATATATATTATATTCATCATTATACTTGCCTTAACCACGAGAGAACGAGGATGTCTGAAGTGTCTTGCCCGCATCGATCCACCACCTGAATAATAATTATAACATATGCTAAGGCACAGCAGCGGACCAAAACAAACTATATAACAACAACTATGAACTCGCAAAAACATCTAACTCGATCCCGTCCTCAAATTCCTAAACGTCGATCTATCCCCTCGGTGGATAGTCAACTTCAAAAATCCATATCTATGGTACATCAGTCCAAATAAGATATTCTTAGACTTTCTGGAAAGGTAATTAAATTCTCCAACTAAGTCTAGTTGGTGAGCCTTACTGCATCGGCCAAATAATACCCCTACCAGGCCAGTTAATAAAACATCAATTTCACATCGGGCTCTCTGGACAGAGCACTAAAACCACGATAACTTTTGCTACGCAACTTGGAACGGGGAGATCTTAGACTCTATGGAAGCACGACAAAACCAGCTACAATAGTCTAGTTGGACAAGTCTCCTGATTCGGCCTCCTACTAATTATTATATTCAGGTAAACTTTCTATCTCTGCAATGTGACATTCAGCGAAACAGCTGCGGTAAAAAATCCATAACTTTTGAATACAAACTCTAAAAATTGTGTTCTTTATCAACTTGGAAATCTTACTGAATTCTCTACAATATTTATTTTGGGTGGAGTTTCTAATTCGGGCTCTAAATAATTCATAATGGCCATACAACACAATCTGCCAATTCTCGTCAGCTCTCCTGGTCAGTCACGGTAAAACTACCATAACTCCTAAACCGTAAGTTCAAGTCAGGTGATCTCAGTGCCCAAAAAAATTCAAGACCGAGGGCTACAACTTTATAAGAGGCGGTCAGATCAGAAAACGTACGGATCATACCCAAAACTGACGAGCAACAGCGCTGAACAACACCGATCTGCTACCTCATCTTGGCCAACACTCTAACGGTGGTCTCCTCGCCTTTCCTCCAATGGACCGCAACAAGGATCTTCGTCGGGGAGGGAGGTGGTGCTGCTGGGGAGGTGGTGGCGCAGGGAGAAGCAATGGGGAGAGGGGGTGGCGGCTATGGGGGGAAGAGGGGGAAAGGGGGAGGGTGGCTAGGGTTTAGGGGGGAGGTCATCCCCCCTTTGGCCGGCCCCCCTCTTGGGCCACATGGGCCGTGGCCCAAGGCCCAGGTTGTCGTAAATTCGTGAAAGCCCTCTTTTTTCCAGGGATTTTTCTCTTCTTTCATTGTTCTTTCTTCTCCCGACTAGCTGTCTAATTGCCCGATTAAATTCCGGGGTATTACACCTTGTCTCCTACGGACCCGCATGCGCGGCTAGTCCCGAAGGTAGCCCTGTACAATGAGACGGGCTAGAAGATGGAATGACGTTAGCAGAATGTAAGGACAAATCAATATTCAGGACCCGGCGACGGGGAGCGCTAGGACGGTCGCCGGTTTCACTAGTAGGAGCCTTTCCCTTGTCGGCCACGCACTTGGTCCGCCGTCCTTAGCGTGCTATTTGGCGCTCTTGGGCTCTATGACATGTTGTTCGACACTCTTAGGCTCCATGGCCGGATTTCCCTTGTCTTCCCAGCTACCGGGTACGTAAGGTTTCTAGTGGTGGAAGGTCTTGGGTGGCAGCGCATAGTTGAATATGTACTTCTGCTTGATGAACACCTTATTGTACTTGTTCGGGTGAAAGATCTAGACCCACCATTATGAGTTAATGGAGTGTTTTAGTGATTAATGACAAATCTAATTGTGAGACTAACTTTCTTGTTAAGTATTATCTTGTGTAGTCTCATTAGGATATAAAGGTGAAATTCAACGAGGTATGCATTTGACTCATACTCTTATATAATGTTGCATTCCTCAGATCCAAAATATAGGAAGAACTCCACCTTAAGTATATCTTGAATATGTGCATATGTTTTCTTTACACATATGTGTATGCACACATTTAGGGGGAGCTCATTCTATATTTTGTGGTTTCATTAGTATTGATCCATATTCTGTCTTCCACATATTCTTGGGATCTTTACTTTGAACATATCCGTTTGAGTATATAGAACTTGTGTAGTTTGTGTATACTCATATTTGAGTAAAATAGAACTTGTGTAGTTCTTACATACTCATGTCGTGAGTATATGTAACTTGTGTAGTTCATATATACCCACGTTGTGTTACCTTTATCAAATCAAATTTATTTGTGTTTGAAATGGTTATCATCAATTACCAAAGAGGGAAAGATTGAGGTATCTTGTCCCACCATTATGAGTTAATGGTATAGTGTGATAATTAATGATAATCATATTGTGGAACTAATATTTTTCATGAGTTGGATGAATAGGTTATGTTTCAGGATGATAAAGACTTGGGATGATCATGAGTTGATCATCAAGTCAAGAGCTTCGTGTAAGGGATGCATCATGAGTTGATGCTTATCAAGAAGAGATGATCATGAGTTGATCATCAAGACAAGAGAAGACCCATCATGTGTTGATAGAGGTCAAGCAAAGGATCATCATGTGTTGATGATCATCAAGTTAATGATCCGGACTTGAAGTGATGATGTGCGTCATCAAGCTTCAAGAAGATGCAAGGCAAAGGTATGACTAGTTAGGGCTAAGGATGTGTTCCTAGTCTTTTACCGGTCTTGGTGTTTTAGTTGGAAGATTGTAACATCCCAAACAAAGGTGTGTGTTTCAAATGTAATAAAAATGAGGAGAAATTAAAACTTTTGAACATGCATTGGTTTTGTGGAGTTTTTGCATAAATTTTTGGACTTACAAGTTTTGAAAACAAAGAAAACATACAACTCAAAGTTGAGTTCCAAAAGAAAACGAGGGCAAAAACTTATGTTGACCCTCTAGAAATAATTTATTCAAATACTGAGATAATTATCACGAATTAATAAAAAATTTCCAATTTTTTGGAACCTAATCCAACCCCTAGGAAATTCAAAAACAAGTCAAAGACCTATTTTGAGATGGAATTTAAATCGCACAAATTAAATCTTGAACGGTAGGTTTTAAAATTTTATTGGAAACTAGGTTGTCCCAGGTAGTCCCCTGATTTATTTAAAAAAAATTAGAAATTTATTTCAAATTTTAGAGCCCTGGTCAAACCTTTTTCTAGTTAGTCACACTGATTTGAACCTCGGGCTCAGTACTGTTCATTGGACCCGAGTCATACTACTGTTCTGACTCGGCGAATGGGCTCACCCTAGCCACCTAATCGCGCCGAGCGTAAGCCGTCCGATCTAAAACCTACCGCCCTGATTCCTTGACCGTTTATCACCACTCCGAGCATCTCTCTTGAGCTGAGCTGTCCGATCAAGATCGAACAGCCCACACCACACCGTTTCCTGCTCCGCCCGCACTCCCTTCGCAGTCGCTGCTTGTGGGCCCCGCTGCGCACAGGGCGTCTTCTTCCTCGGGTCAGTTCGAGCTCAGGCGCTGAGCTCCACGCGGCGTCTCTGCTCTGTCTGTGCTCCGTCCACGCCGCGACCCACCGCCCTTCACGACCAATCGTGGGACTGTGGCACTTGACACCGCTTCCTTCTCCGTCTTCCTTCCCGCACAAAACCTCCTCTGCCCCTCCTTGTCCCTCACTTCTCTCTTCGGCCGTGGGAGAGAAGGAGGCTTTGAGCTCTCCTCCGTCCTGGTAAGCACCACCGCGACTGCTCCATTCTCCTTGGCTTTCGATGCCATCCCTATTTTCTCTAACCCGAGTTCTTCCTCGTGTTGTAGCTCCCGGCCCTCACCCCGGACTCTGGAGTGCGCCCAGAGCTCGCACCGTGGGATGTCGCCGAGCCAAACTCGTCTTCGGTGAGTGGTTTCTCCTTCTATGCGCGTCAGCATGCACGCTTAAACCTACTAAGCTTTTCCCCTCGGTCAATTTGACCGCCCATCCGCAGGAACCTCGGGATTTTTAGACTCTCCCTTTTCCGGCCGCAAGCGCACCTTTCGTCTCCACCTCCGGCACGGTGAGCCATTCTTAAATTCCTCGCTCATACACCACCACGAGGCACCTCTGATGCATCCTCCATCACTCATTCTCTCCCTTTGTCCTCAGGTTGAGCTCCCCTCGGTAGCACCATCGCCGCCGCCGCTGTTCTCGTCGCCGGCTCAACTCCGGAAGCCTCCCCACCTCCGGGTCATCTAGGTGAGCTCCTATTACATTATGGGCACTCGTGCGCGCTCAAATTAGCTGCAGGCGCCCTCACTTCGTGTCTTTGGACTGAGGCCGTAGCTCGCCGCCGCCACTCTCCGGTGCGCCACCGCTACGGACCACCACGAAACCTGCCACCGGCACCGGTAGGTGCGCAAGAGTACAAGGTTTCCATTTTCGGCCTTGGCTCTCGTCGTCACGGCGTGTAGCGCCGGCGAGCCGCCGGGCAAGGCCGCGGCCTCGAGCTTCTCTGTGTGGCAGTCTCCGACCGCCACTGTAGCTCCGGGATTAGAGCAAATCCCGGTCATTAAGTACTAATGATTGCTTACGATGTTTAATGTGTGTCCTTAGGAGTAAATGTGTGACTTGCATGTGGGCCCGAGGCCACTTAGAGCACAGTCATTATTGCCGGGTCCGTGGACCTGTGCACCGGCCGTGGACCAGGAGTCCATGCACTATTATGAGAACCGTGTGTATGACGTATGGGACCCACATGTCAGTAATAATTTAAATCGGAAGTAAAAATAAGAAATGGCACTGTTCTCTGGGCCCCTCTTATCATCGGCTGTGGCTAGAGTAAGGGTCGGTAAAAAAGTATTTCAATACTATCCAAAATCCCAAAATGATTTATTTGTTAACTGAATAATGCAATTAACTTCAAAAATGCATAACTAATTCATATTAACTGCAAATTTGATGATTCAAATTTTGCTAGATTCCTTTTTGCATGAACTTTATTATCAAAATGGTTTGAACTTTTTTACTGTTCCAGAAATCACTTTTGGCAAAAATTACTTTAGGTTTAGTATTATTGTTGCACTAAAAATTGCTTTAACTTCAAAAATGTGTAAGCATTTCTCTGTAACTCCAAATTGAGTAAACTCAGTTTTGTTATAATTCTCTGTTAGTGTAGTTTATTGTAAAATAGGTTGTGTGCATGATGCTATTTCTGAAAATCTTATTTGGAATGTAACTTGTGCACTACTTTCATGCCTTTGAAAAATCATAGAAAATTCATCTTAGTTCCGAATGAGGTGAATCATTTTTCGTTGATCATCTCATGTGATGATCTATCTACCATAAAAATGTCATGTGCACCACCTCTCTGGAAATTTTTACCAAAACTTTTAAAATTCGGATGAATAGTAGCAACTAGCAATTTATGGGATTTTTTGGAAAGCTGACTTTTGAACTGTCATAAATTTTTCTTAGAGAATCCAAATCAATTGATTATTATTTCTAAATTCACCTAAAATCATGCTCTACCTTATGTTAATTTTTCATGATTTTTGGATGACTTTTAATTTTTGGGTCTTTTCGGTATATTTCGTTCTTATTATGCTTTCGACTTCTTTCGGTAGGTTCTGACGATCCTATTGTATTCGAGAGTGATCCTCTACAGCAAGATAGTAATCCTCAGCAAGGCAAGAAGTTTGATCATAAATGTCCTATTACTTTCAAGTCTAATACTTTGTTTACAAATCGTATGTATGGATGCTTTTGTGTCAAAGTATTTTTCTCGATTAGAGATAGCTCTTCCTATTGCATTGTTGCCCTTACATTGTTATCCCCTGCCACAAACATAAGTTATTAATATCGCTGGTGAATTAGAGCCCAGTGATTTAATTACGCTCTTTTATTGTCTTTTCGATGTCATGCTTAGAAATGCTTAGCTACCGGTAGAATTGGGCGGTTATCGACTTAGTCGATAACCTCGATCACACAAATCATTTTATTACTCTTTGTTCAGCACCTTGTGCTAAAATTGCTATGAAAACTAAAAGTGCAAATAAAATGATTTAGACTTGGGCAAGTGGTTGGATGGAGGCATATTAGGTGTGTGAATGTCTTGCCCAGGTCAACAAGGACCGAACATCTTGTTTCACCAAAACCAAGCATATTTGCGTGCTAACCACATGATAGGGATATGAGACCTCTCTTGACTTAGTACTTTGGCGTGTGTTAGCTCTGGGTCGCAGGAGGTGGTTTGTGTGTTGTGTGAAAAAGGAACTGTGTGTTGTTGTTGGGTGTGCGGTGGTGGAGTTCCCGTAGGTTCTCCACCTCGAGGGGTATCGTAGTTGTCCAAGGCTTTACCCGTGAGGGGTAGTTGACCGAGGCTTTACGATGACTCAGACACAACGTATGGGTTTCTATCCATACGGGCGACTCGTAGTTAATACATAATATTGGAAATGTCTCGCAGGACTTAGCCTTGCCAGCATACCTAAGTAAGTGTGCTCTATTGCATGGCAAAAAGGCGGTCTGGCGTGTGTGTATATTGGTACACCCCTGCAGGGTATAAACTATTCGAATAGCCTCGTCCTAGGTTATGGACACGCTTGGGTTTGGATTTGCAGGAGTTAGACTCAACATTTTGGAATTCTTAATTAAAACTGGTTGTGGGTGGTATGAATGGGGAATTCATACTATTGTTGTGGTGGCTATTGGGTTAGCTACTTCCAGGATATCTTGTTATTATTGTTACTTGTATATCGTTGTTTTATCAAATAAAATCAGATTGTAAAATTGCTTCTAATCTATTACATTATTGCAAATGAAAACTTGCTTTATGCCGAAAATGAGTCTAGAGCCTGCTCCACTTAAATAAGCTTGCATGTAACTATTTATATAGGCCTGTTACTCTACACGTAAGTCTTGCGGAGTACAATTTTTGTACTCATTTGCTTTGCTTAACTATTTGTTGCAGAGGAGGAAGGTGAGCCCCAAGGGCCTAACTTTTGTGAGATGTGCTGCGGATTTGACGACTAGGTTGGTGGCCCGGTTGGTTGCCTTGTGGGTTAAAAGCACACTAATTAGCTTTTGTTTGTCGCCATCTTTTGGCACCTTGCTTTCGCTGTTGTTTTAAGACTCTTTAGTTGTCATTTGGCTGGTCGGCCCCTTTTGTAATAACTCTCGTTTATGTATGTCTTTTGAATTGTTTAGTCGTGCTTTGGATTCTATGTGTTGAATGGAATTGATGTATGAATTTTGTAAAGGGGTGTGTATACTGTATTTCTGGAAAGTATACACATCTCGAAGACACGGGTTATTTTGTTTGTGATGCTAGGGTCAATTGGTGACTAAGCATTGCAAGCTTAATAAACTGGAGTCCTCACAAAGACCGGATTGCTAGTATAGGTTGTCGTACTATTAAGAGTGGTCTTAACTAGTAGTTTGAGTTAGTCATGTGTTGATAGCTCATTGTGATTGCTCTAGCTCATCTAGGCATGATGCTATTTATTTGCGAATGTGTTTTGCAAATAGTTGAGGCTCATGCTTAACCCTTGTAGCATGTGACTTAAGTTTGCAAATGTGTTTTGCAAATAGTGTAAGTCCATGTACCTTATTCCTTGTGATGAGTATTCTAAAATGTTGGCAAATGTGTTTTGCAACTAGATGAGAATATCATCTTTTAACCTTGTTGGAATTGTACTCAAATGGGCGAATGTGTTTCGCCATTTGAAGTGAAGCAAATGTATTTTGCTTCTGTGGTCTGCCGGTCAGACCGCCGGTGTGGATCGGTCTGACCGGTGGCCAATCGGTCGAACCGCCATGTGTTGGGCGGTCGGACCGATTTACCTCTGTACTGATTCCTTGTCCGGAAGTTCCGCCCTTGTTAAAATGGAAATTCCGATGTGAGGAAGTTCCGAGGTGCGTGCGGAACGATTATTCCAGAGAGCGCCCGTTTTGGGACTTATCCAAATTTCCATCGGGCGGTCGGACAGGCCAGCACGGGCGGTCTGACCGATTTGGCGGCGGTCCGACCGACCATTGCATGGCGGTCCGACCGGCCGAAGGCCCAACAGCTAGCGGCCACTAGTTGGCAGTCAGACCGGCCCTGTGCTGATTTGTGGGAATCTTCTTCCAACGGCTAGTTTTTGTGTGCGGGCTATATATATGAGCCTTGGCGGTTGGGAGAGGTTGCTGGTGATATTGTGAATATCCCTTGAGCCTGTTGAGCTAAAAGCAATTCTCTCCCTTCTTATGTGCATGTGTTGCACTTCGTGAGCTTGTGGAGTAAAACCTAAGTGCATTTGTTGGGATAGGTAGTGAATTGTGTATCCACTTGAGCTTTGACACTTGATTAGTTCAAGTGAAAGTTGAGATTTGTTTCTCTTGGTGTTTGCCGACACCTAGACGGCGTGGAGGCGTCGTGCCCGGTGATCTTCTCAAGAAGCTTGTGAGAAGACCCGGCGGTTTGTGAGTGGCTTGGTGTGAGACCCCGGTTTACCTGGCTTGTAATGCTTAACCATCCACTTGGTCCTAGCATCACAAATCAAATAAACCAAGACTCGACACATGTATACTTCCCAGAAATGCAGTATACACACCCCTTTACAAAATTCGTGCATCAATTCCATTCATTCACATAGAACCGAAGCACAGCAATAAACCAGAAGTTAACATAAATAAAGGATAGTTATTACAAAATAGAGGCCGACCGGCCAAAAATCATACAAATACCAATTAAACAGCGGAAGCAAAAGTGCCATAAGATGACCATAAACAAAAGAGCCAATCAGTGTGCCTTTAACCCACAAGGCAACCGACCGGACCGCTAAACTAGTCGTCAAACCCGCAGCACATCTCACAAAAGTGAGGCCCTTGTGGCTTACCTTCCTTCTCTGCAACAAATAGTTAAGCAAAGCAAATGAGTACAAAAATTGTACTCCGCAAGACTTACGTGTAGAATAACAGACCTATACATATGCTACATGCAAGCTTATTTGAGTGGAGGCTGTATGTTTCATTTTCGGCATAAAGCAATATTTATTTGCAATAAGATAGTATATTTGAAAGCAAGTTGGCAAATCTGTTTTTAATGTTCAAATAACGATTTGACAACAATAATAACAATAGATAGATGAGAACAACAATCCTGGAAGTGACTAAACCATAGTCACCACAACAATAGCATGAATTACCCATTCATGCCAACCATGTCAAATTTTAATTAAAAGGTTGTAGTCTAATTCTCACGGGGCGTATCCGAGCGTGTCCATAACCTAGAACGAGGCTATTCGAATAGTTTTATCCCTGCAGGGGTGTACCAATGTACCCACACGTCAGACCGCCTTTTTGCCACATGATTAGCATACTTCCTTTGGTATGCCGCACGACAGCTAAGTCCATCGAGACATTTCCAATATTATGTATTGACTACGAGTCACCCGTATGGATAGAAACCCATACGTTGTGTCGGAGTCATCGTAAAGCCTCGGTCAACTGCCCCTCACGGGCAAAATCTTGGACAACTACGATGCCCCTCGAGGTGGAGAACCTACCCGGAATCTCCACCACCGCACACCCAACACAATAACACAGATCCTTTTTTACACAACACACACAAACCCCCTCCTTCGACTCAGAGCTAACACACGCCAAAGTACTCAGTCAAGAGAGGTCCCATATCCCTCTCGTGTGGTTAGCACGCAAATTGCTCAGTACGGTGGTGTAAGTAATTCGATCCTTGTTGACCTGGGCAAGACATCCACAAACCCAATAACCCACCATCCAACCACTTGCCCAAGTCTAAATTGATTTTTCATTTTCAGATTTTTGACTTTACAAAATAACAAAGCACAAGTGCTGGACATAAAGGAGTAATAATTAGATGTGTGATCAAGATCACCGACTAAATCAATGATCACCCATTACTACCGAAACTAAGCATTTCTAAGCAATTTCAAATCGCAATATACTAAGTGACACGAGCTCATCCATCGAACTCAAATCACAGCAAATAACCTAGGCTCAGGTAGTAGAGGATAATCAATTCCTACAGATTATGCAACTATAGGATCAACTAACCATAATTTAACAACAAAATAGCAATGCATACATACAAGTTGAAATCAATATATTAGACTTGAAAAATACTGGAATTAACATGATCAAACTACTTGCCTGGTTGCTGCTGTTTAATATGTTGCTGAGGATCACTTAGGTTATCAATGTGCTCTTCAGAACCTAACGAGAAAGCGAAAAAGAACCGATAAGAACGAAGAAAACACAAAGACTCAACAGCAAACATTCTCCGAATGCATTGAAAATTTTACAGTAGCAAGAGCATGATTTATAAGGAATTTAGCAACAAGAATCAATGGATTTGGATTCTTACTGCAAAGATATGATCGGAACAATTCTGCTCAGCCTTATAAATCACAAATGCTACTATTCATTACAACTAAAACCTTCGCAAAAAATTTCTGGAGTTAAAATGAGGTTAGAACCATTTTTAGATTAAATTTTAGTTAAAAACATAACTAACAAAATTTGAATTAACCGAAAAGTTAATTGCATTTTTCAGTTAACAAATAATCCTTTCGGGAAAATCCAAAATTAAAATCGACGTGGACGAAATTGGACCACTGATCTTGAATCAGACGGCCCACGCGCACGGGAGAACAGCGCGTGCGCACGGCTCACCACTCCACCGTTGGATTTGGATCAAACGGTTCATGTGGATCGAGGCGTTCGGGCGGTCCGAACGTTCACGCAAACTGGAACCGTTGATCTTGGATCCAACGGTCCACGCGGATCGAACTGTTCGGGCGGTCCAAACATTTACTAGGACCCGAACTGTTGATCTAAAGATCAACGGTGGCACCGCGAGCGCGCGGGCGGTCCGATCGTTCGAACGGACACGGTCCGTTGATCTCGGATCCAACGGTCCATGCGGATCGAAGCGTTCGGATGGTCCGAACGTTCACTCGAATCTGAGCCCTTGATCTAAAGATCGACGACTCACAACGAAGGAGCTTTCGACCAGTCCGAACGTTCACGCGAGCTTGGGCCGTTGATCCAGAGATCGACGGTCCACAGAGAACTACGTTCTAAACGCACGCGCACAGTTCGTCCGACAAACTCGACGGCGAAGGGAGGCTCACCGCCGGCGACTCTGGTCACGGCGGCGCGAGCTAAGGCCCAAAATGGGTCCGCAATAACCTTGCGTACACAATTGGACCATTCACCGCGGGTTCGGTGGTCTAGAACGCCGGCAAGCCGGAGTTGACAAAGGTGACAAAAACGGCCGAAAATGAAAAATACAAAGAAGCTCCGCTGCGGTCCAAGAAAGCGAGTGCCAAGCAACTAGGGACTAATGTGGAGCTACCTGAGCACGGAAGAGACCCAGAGAAAGGTTGGAGCTGCTCCGGCGCTGAGGAAGAAGAAAGGGGATGAACTTCGGCCGAAACAGAGAAAATCCAAATTCAGCCAATCCCTGAGAAAGTTAAGTGAAAATGAGCAGAGGTTAAGCTTGAGTGAATAAAGAGAGAGCAGAGGGAACAAGAAACAGAGAGAGAGAGAGCCACTGTGGTACCGCCTTCATCGTAAGCTGGAAGCTCGGCAATGGCGGCCGAAATGATTTCGGGTGAATCAAGCTCAAACAAGCACTGAGGTGCTAGCTAGAGTTGCGGAAATGCTAAAGGAAGCCAAGAGAGGAAACAAGGGAGCTTAAATAGAGGAAATGGCAGAGAGCAATGACAGTAATCCCCCTCGGGTCAAACTTGCCATGAGAGTGATGGGAGCAGTTGAGCTATGGACATTTGAGGGCGGTGCACGACGGGTATTTAATACGAGCAGAAGGAGTCGTTTAAAGGTGATCACCGAGGTGACCCTACGCTGCTCCAGGTCCCGCACACGCCATGGCTCTGTCACAGCTGCAACGTTCGCTCAGATGCGAGGACGGAGACGACGCGGCCACCGTTGGATCAAAATCGAACGGTTCAAATGAACGGACGATCGGCCGGTCTGAATGTTCATTTCAATCCAGGCCGTTATATCCAAATCGGACGGTTCAAATGAACGGGACGATCGGCCGGTCCGAACGTTCACTTCAATCCAGGCCGTTGATCTAGATCCTACGGCTCACACTGCGCGAGACGTTCGGACGGTCCGAACGTTCACTTCAATCCATGTCATTATCTCCAACCGGACGGTTCCTCGTGATTGAATCCAAGAACGCTCCGCGCTAATCGTGGATCGTGCGATGACGATCCGACGGCCTGACAGCTGGCCAAGGCCGAACGCATCATGGCGGTGCAGTTAGTTGATTGAACCAAGTCACTTGGCTTGAGCCCGAGTCTGACTCACACCCAAGGAATAGTGAAAACCAACTAGGGTTTGAATTAAACAGCTGATTTTTGGAGGATTTGCTTGAGGTAGCAAACTAGCTCCAAAAATTATGAAATTTTAACTGGAGGTTGCTGACTTTAGGATTAACCTTACACAAAATTTCCAGAGATTTTCATGCACTACATTTTTCTCAAGAAATTTCCAGGAGGTTAGAGTTAGGGTTTGTACAAGGTTTGACTTGGTTTGACCTACCTCCAAAAATTATGAAATAATTTCTAAAAATCATGAAATAATTCAGAGGTGTCACAAGTCATCCCTAGAGCTCAGGAAAAATATTTACATGGGTTTGGCACAAGATCTTTGCCAAGGAGGTTTTTGATTGGAGTAAAAATGAGGATTTTGATTTTTGATTTCCATAATTCCTTTACAAGAATTACAGAAATATTCAAGGACTTCAAGATGCAAGAAAAGTTTTAATTTCTACTCATTTTCTTACATTTGAAACAAGGACTTAGAATTGGGATGTTACATTTGGTGCTCGCCATCTCCGGAGTGGAGGAAGAGCAACCCTAGTGGAGCGAGGTGTTGGTTCGGTTTGGAACTGGTCCAAGTGGTTGAACTTACCTCGGAGGTGTTGGATTAATTAGTGGAGCCGGTGAAACATGGTTGGGCTTACCTCAACGTGGATTAGGGGAGACCGGTAAGTCTCCGAACACCACTGTAAAACATCATTGTGTCTTCTTGCTTTATCTTATGCTTTACTTTGAGCAATTTACGTTATATGCTTTAATTGTTTTTATATCATTGTGTGATTGCTCTCTTGTATTGTTGGTGCACTTAGTTGAGCCTAGTTGATTTAGGTTTTAATTGTGCAAAACCAATTCGTTATTTATATATTGGTTTAGAGCCGAAAGATTTTAAAAAACCGCCTATTCAACCCCCTCTAGTCGGCCACCTCGATCTTACATCGGGCCGTCTATCCATTGGAAGAAGAAGCAACACTCCTCCAGCCGCCATTATGAATGGATAAGTTAGCGATATGTGGAATAGGACGTAAAATATGAAAAATCGATGTGTGTATGAGATTCTCTTACGTGGATATCCCCCACACATGTAGTACGCCGACGGGTTTGATAGAAACTCGTGGCAGTCAATGCGGGTTGACCACCATTCTTCCGCCCCGTCATTTTGAGCAAAATTCTCGGTAAGTCTTCTTCATAGTCTTCCTCGAAAACAACACATCCCACGCTCCATCTTCACTCACCCACTATCACTAGCATCATTAAGGTTTGCTGGCACCATGTGTACAAATTGCACATACACATACACCATCGGTCTGTCGTATATCGCCGTCCTGGGCTTCGCAGTAATCTGCATATACTGGACCCATTCAACTCTACCATTCACCATTATGTAACTCCCATACGCCCTACCCTTCCCTATTTGTTCAGATGGCTGCATCGATGACAACCTTCTTCATTGAATATTCAGGCTCGTGAATATTCATCGCATCAAGGTTCTCCACCCAGACCACCTTAAACATGTCCAACCCACTTGGTCCGCCCCGTACGAGACCGTCGCCATAAAACACATTCAGGTCTTGTATGTTGGACATTACCGAAAGGCACAACAACCCAATACACTTAAAATGCATGTTATGAGCAATTCACCGTTCTTTACTGTACACAATCAAATACCTCCCTGGAATAACTATACTTCAGTAATCCTTATGCACAAATTTAACCTAATCAGTGCATAATAAAAAAAACTACTAAATTTCTACAAAAAAAACTACTAATCCTTACAACGAATTAATTATGACTGAATTAGTTACGACTGAATTAATTACGACTAAATTAATTGTGACTAATTAATTACAACTAAATAATTACGATGGTTTAATTATGACTACTTAATTACGATTAAATAACTACAACTAATTAATTATAACTTATTAATTATGACAAATTAAGTTTGACTAATTAATTACGACTAATTAACTTTAACTAATTAATTATGACTAACTGCTTACGACTAAATTAATTATGACTAATTTATTATAACTAAAATAATTATGACAAATTAATTACAACTAATTATACTGCATAATCAGTGTCTACTTAACAATTTGTCGTAATCCTTAACATTTTCTTCCACTAAATTAACATTTTGGAAAAGTTAAGTTAACACTAATTACACAGTTAATAAACATAATGTGTGTGGAAATATACCTCTTCTAGAAGATCTTCACTTGATGTTGAACTTTCTCTACTAATACGATCGTTAAGCACTACTCTAAACACTCTCAAATCGGTAACGAAATCGAAACTAATTTCGGCCGATGGCGCAACCTCTTACTCGCTTGATCCTCTCTGTCTCTCTGAACCGAGCGAAATTGTTGGTGCGGCAGGGGGGGTCCAGCGCCTAGAGTGCGGCAGGCGACATGTGTCGCCTGTCGGCACGTCCGCGGTGTCATTTTTTCTATTCGCACGGGAGGGGGCTAGTTTTGCTATTATGACGTCAAACAGTGCCAAATAAGCCCAAAACAGGTTAACCTGGGATCCATCAAACCCACAAGTTCGTGTCGTACATACCCGTAGGCTGGAGAATTGACTCATTTAGCTTGTTTTGGCGACGGATGAAATGACAAATATGGCACCACCGTGAATAGATAGGCGGGCAACATGTGTCGCCTGTGGTGCTCAGGGAGCACTTTAGGTTGTACGAGGTCAGTCGCCTATCTAGTTCCTGGCAAGTCACCTACCCGTGGTCCTAGTTCGTGGCTGGTCGCTTGCCACGGTGGTTATGAACGGTAGAGGTGTTATTTTTGTCATTCCGTTTACACGAGTCTATTTTGTAAAAAAGAGGCTAAATGAGAAGGAAAAAAACTCCGCAAAAATGTGGGAGTTGCTAGCACAATTGGCCACGTAGAGGTAAGGTTACTTGGTCAAGCAGTTACTCCTATAATCCTAATTAGAGCATCCCCAATAGTTAGAGATAGGGGTGAAAACAGATCGGATAAGGACGGATAATGGCTCTGCCATATTTGTTTTCATATTTTTTCAGATCCGGATACGAATACGAATACTCCGGATACAAATAAAATCTAATATGAATATGGAGCGAATACGAATTGAAACGAATACGGTCGCGGATATTTTTCAGAACATGAAAACCCCTTAAATTGTATGCCATAAATTAAAGAAAACATACAACTAGTTTATTTGATGCAAACATTCATGAATTCTTCATATTTTCAGCAACCACACATAACATTGGTACTAGCAAATTGCATTAACTAGTTCATCACAAATATAACACTTAGTTTACCATATTTAGCTCATAAGTCATAACTCACAAAGTCACAAGTCATCACACATTCACAATTAGTTCATCACACACATAAAACTTAGTTCACACTAACATTGATCAGGCTAGATGGTTAATCTATACACAAATAACAGTAACATCCCAAAGTATGTTACCAAAAATAAAATTAATAAAGTTATTATTTTATTGGATTTTCTAAGATTTAAAAGAGCTTTCTTGGTTAAAAATAAAATAATAAAAAAATAAGTTAATTATTTAATTTACTAGTTTTCAATGTCAAAAATAAAATTTATTGAGATTTATAGGATTTTATTGGATTTAAAGTGAAAATGAAAAAATAATAATTAATTTCTTCAATTTTTTGGATTTTAAAAAGGTTTTTCCTATTTTCAGGAATTGAAAATGATTTATGTGTAAAAATAAAAACCAACTTTAGCTTGGACTTAATTTTATTAAGTTCAAAATAATTCAAGAAATTTTTGTGATTTTTTCTAGAATTTTTTTAACTATATTTGCTATTTTCTAAATGCTATTTGATTTGTTGTATTTTCTGAAATTCAAAAATCAATTAAAATCCTATTTTCTATTTTGGACTGAAATCCTCTTCTTTTGGGCCGAAATCTGGATATCCGGATAATCTGTATCCGCCGGATAGCATGCCTACCGTATTCGTTTCCGTTTTCGACAAAAATATCCGAATTCGTTTCCGATCCGAAAATTATCCGAGAAAAATCCGATCCGATACAATCCGAATCCGTTTCCGTTCGAATCGGTCGGAAACTATCCGATCCGTTTTCATCTCTAGTTAGAGACTATATCATCTTTAGAGATAACATCTCTAATATATAGTCACTCTTCAACATTTATATTTTATATATCAACCGGAGTAGATTAATGTATCATGTCTTATCTTGTTTCGCGTGTACAACATTCTCTTCAGAAAGAGACGACATGTGTTCTCTCTTCCCCTCTCTCCTCCACGTAGGATTTTATTAACGTGACATAGCTAAGAGACAACGATAAATACGCTATTGGAGATGCCCTTAATCAAGATTAGATAGGGTTCGGTTTTGCCCTTACATTCTTTCACCGTGGATGGAATCTGGATGTCAAGCAAAACAATCGACAATTACTACATCACAAACTGAAGGCTACTCCTAGAACCAGTACTATACAGCATCTGATCTATCCTCCATTAATCCCATTTCGCTAGCTCGTACTACATCAGTGGTCGCCATTGATAAGTGTAGTAGTATTAGCAGTGTTTGCTGCTGCGCTACTACCAGGAGTATCTCCAGAGACTTAGGCTCTCGCAGACGCGGATGGCAAAGAAAGCGAGGTAGATGGCGATGAGGCCCAGGCCGTACACCCGGTCCAGACGCATCCCCCGCGCCGGTACCACCACCAGCGCCCACGCCAGCCCGGCGACCAAGAACCCCACCGTCTCGTACACCGCCCCGTCCGACGGGATCACGAACGGCGCCGGGTACTGCGCCGCCGCCGCCAGCGTCAGCGACAGCCCGAGCCCCACCACCGTGTTAAACAGTGGGCCCGCGTAGCACCCGGACATCGCTGTCTGCGCGCCGCCGGGCCCGCCGTGCAGCGCCATCGCCACGTTCGAGACAAGGTCGCCAAGCGAGTCTCCCCACGCCAGCACCGTCACCCCGAGCACGCTCGCTTTCACACCGACCATGTATCCGATGGCGACCAGGAGGGCCACCAGCTCGCGTGCCAGGGTGTACGCCCAAAGCACGCTCATCAGGAACCCCGCGGCCAGCCACGGCACGCGGCGCCGGCGGCCGCGCGGGGGCGAGGCGGCCTCGGTGGTGGCCGCGGCGAGCGCGGCGAGGAGGAGTCCGAGGAGGGCGCCGCCAAGGAGGACGGCGAGGCCGTGCCGGCGCGAGGAAGAAACGGGGTTGCGCTGCGAGGTCCATGTCACGGCGAGGAGGACGGGCGCCAGCGCGGCGGAGGCGACGGCGTAGCGGCGGGACCACCGGTGCGCGGCGATGTCCGGGATGGTGAGGCGGCGCGGAAGGTACAGCGGCATGCGGAGCGCGACCAGGAGGCAATGCAGGCAGGTTCTTAACGGGGAGCTTGGCGTCGTCTTGGAGTGGGACGGCAGTGGCGGGACGTCGCGGTCGTCGTCGAGGAGGAGCGGCGTGGCGAGGTCGGCGGGCGGCGGCTTGCCCGGCTCCGCGCAGCAGTGGGAGGTCCAGACGAGGACGACGTAGGCAGCGTAGAGCGAGACGAAGGACGCGGCCACCCAGACGGTGACCGTGCCGGTCACCAGGACGGCGAGGAGGTAGCAGAGCGCGAGGAGGAGGAAGCAGATGTCGCGCACGAACCCGCGCAGCTCCACGATGGCCCCGCCGCCACCGCGGGGCCCCGCGGCGAGCGCGACCACCCCAGCGACCACCGTGGACACGAAGAGCGCGCCGCCGAGCGCGCTGTTGAGCCCCACCCCTCCGCCGTCCCCGCCGTCCCCAGCCGCGAACGACACGACGCTGGCGAAGACGTCCGGCGCGCCGTTGCCGAGCGAGAGCAGCGTGACGCCGGCGATTGTCGGCGGCAGACGCAGCGCCGCCGAGAGCCCCTCCAACGACGCGCAGAAGTACTCCGACGCAGTATCACCGAGCAGATAGAAGAGCACCACGAGCCACAGCAGGAACGCAGCGTACCCGACCGCCGGCGCGCGGCCGAAGCCGCAGTAGAACAGGCGGAGGTAATCGACGTACCCCGCCGACGCGCATGGCGTGTGCATCCGGAGGTACGTGCACCTGGCCTCCCCGCCCGCCAGGGACTGCAGCTCCTGGCAGTTCCCCTGCTCCTTGCCAGAGGAAGAAACCGAAAGAATTACCCCCTTTACGTCGACGTCATGGCCGATGACGGTGGAGCTATGGCGGGTGGATAGGACGAGGAAGGCGGAGAGGAGCAGCAGCAGCAGGAAGCAGGCGGAGGGGACGGCGGCGTTGTACCCGCGCCGCCTGTGCAGGAGCGCCATAAAAGGGGGAGCAAGGCGGGGTTTTTAATCGGACGTCCGGCCGCTAGGACGGCATGGCGCGCGGGCGGGGGGCTATCTCGGATCCTGGTGGTGCGATGCGCGACGAGATGAGAGGAGAAGAGGGATTTGCGGCGCGAGTGGGGAGCTCGGCTCTCAGGACTGGAGAGTCAGGTGGTGTGCGTGGCCGCGCGTAACGTAACAGAGAGACAGAGGAGAAGAGGGAGTCGTGGGTTCGTTACGTGTTAAGTAGAGGGAGGGAACGCGCGGTGCGAGGGCGAGGCGGTGCGTGGAAGCTGGAAGGAAAATATGGGGTGGGGAATCGGATTGGGCGGTGACGTAGAGCTTCTCACTGGGAGGTGAGAGGACCAGTGGCAGCAGCCGGCCGTGTGGGGCCCACTTTTTTGGGCGTACGTGGGAGCGAGAGGCTACCTCCTTCTGTGTGGTGCGTGTCGCTCGGCTGGATAGATAGCTGGGCTGAGCGCTCAGCTCGTTCTGGAATCCTGGAAATGTTGTTTCCTACCGCCCTGTGCTGTGCCTGTACTACAGATAGGTCAGTGACTCCTCGTCTCTTGACTCTTGACGCTTACCGTGTTTTTTTTTTTGTAGGCAGTAAAGTTTTGGGAAGAAATGTATCTTAGCATCCACAGGAGATCCTCTGCATTAAACCCATAAGTTGAGTATATTGGCACTAACAGAAAAAGCATCAACTGGATCCGTCCCATCCACCACCAACCAACGCGACCGCGCCCATCAATGGTAATGCCACCATCCGGCACCACCATCGACCGCCTCTCATCGCCAAGTCACCAGGCTACCCAAAATTGTGAAATCTGAACAAATCTAGCCCCGTAGATTATCAAAATTCCAAATATAGCCCTCCTACCACGAAAATTCCAAATATAGCTCGGGGACTCCTATCGCTTCGGGAACAAGCAGCAGGTGGCTCTTCTTGGTCCCACGCAGCAACAGCTTTTTTTAAAAAAAAATTATTAAATAACTTTTTTTGGAGGAATTTAAATATAGCAAATGAGATCAAAAAAATTTAAAATTTTTTGTGGAGATTCCCTGCACAGTTTTCTTATTTGTGTAATTTTTTCAAAATTTTATCCTTTCTGAGTTTTTCACAAAAATTCATTTAAGTATACTGTTTGTATGAATTTTTTAATATATAAAATGAGGTCAAAACATTATAAATTTTTTTTCCCGGGCTCCTTACATAGTTTACTTGATTGTGTAATTTTTACAGAATTTTATATGCTCTAAAATTATCTCGACAAATTAAGGGTTTAGATCTCGAAAATTAGGACGTAAGGTTTCCGAAATTAGGGTTTCATGATTTCATGTGATGAAATGTGGGAAGTTTAGTACCACATGACTACTCTAGATAAGAGACACTCCCTCCTCCGCACATCTATCGTCCCGTCGCTGCTGTCTCATTTTACCCGCAGTATGATCCATATTGCCCGCAGTATGCAGATATTATTGATATGTGGGTCTACACCTATTTGTCAGTGACCAAGGCCCGTGGTTTAGGGGTGATTTTGGTTCCTTTAAAATGTTGTGGTCCTTAAAAGGCGTTTGGCCTAAAGTTGCGAGATTAAAATATTATGTCTTTTTCATGGAAAAAGATTCCATCTTGGATTAACATTTCCTCTCTTACCTAATTGTTACTCATTCTTGTTGGCAGTGTTATTTGGCATTCCTAGAGCTTAAGAGTGAAATTTACTTTATATAATTGTCGGACCGGATTTTCTAATCTCAATCCTCTGTGAAAGCAACTGTGCTATTCCTGGATCGATAGATAGCACTCACGGATACATCATCAATCATTTCATACATGACGTAAACCATACCATTCATTAATTTAACACATCGAGTTTACATAGACCGTGATCGGGTCAAGTTTTACAATAAAGGCCGAAGGCCAAATGATTACATCACAAAATTAGCTAGGCGACAACGGAAGCAAAGGGGTGAGGCACATCTCTCCACGCACAAGCGACGGGAAACACGTACATCCGATATTATCCAAAACTCGATAATATAGGATGCACCTAGGTACCAACTGAGTCGACTAGATCAAGCGAGACTAGAACAACTAAGTACTAAACTATGCTTCAAGAACTCCTTGTTCTTCCGACATCCAGTTCCTCGTAGTAGTCGTAATCTCCAATATTTCCTGCTTCTGAGGGTTTGGGGGGAAAGAGAGAGTGAGCACTACTACCGTGCTCGCGAGACAACACACAGAAAGCAATAGTATACATGCAAGGCTTAACAAGGATGACTCAGGTTCTTTTATTTGCTAAAGCAACATTTTTCAATTATCATAATTACAAAGTCATATGACTTAGTATTTTGAACAAATTGCATTTTTATTAAAGAGAGTAAGTGCAATTATTAAATAACAGTAGAGGTTACCTCCACCTCATGCTTAATTTTGATAACGGCTACATCCACCGACTATCGAGGTGGGTAAGGCTACCTTAAAAATCCAAAATAAGGGCTAAATGAGCCCACCACATTTTCATACCACCTACAAAGGTTTTTGAAATAGAACTAACTCAGGTTAAGTTCTCATGTCCGCCTTTGACCGTAGGCGCGGCTGTTTAAACAGTTTAGACTCTGCAGAGGTTGTACACTGTACCACACAAAGATAATCATACTCGCTACTCCACATGATTCCTTAGTCATGTAGTTGAGCGATCGTCACAGTAACGTTTCAAACTACCTTGCCCCTTTCGTCATCTCACCCCTATGGCCAATTGCATAAGTTGCGCGAGATGTTTACCCCAACGACTAACCCAGATGGCCCGGCCACAACGACTAGCGCAATGGGCAACTTCACCCTCCCGGTGTCCCTCTCAAGACAAGATATCGTCCCGCCGCTTGCACACTTCTAAACACCGCCAGTGGGATGATTTTCGTGGTTCAATAATTTTACTAAGCCAAGTTGCACTTTGCGGACTTGCGGTTGTCTTGGTTTTACACAAGATGTCATGACAAGATTAAGTCCTTAAGGTTATCTCAAGGTTCATTCCAATGTTAACCACGTTCCTCGGGCTACATTAGCACCCATCAACATCTCATTCATCATACCATCCACCTGCATAAGAATGAAAGAAGTTATTAGGGTTTTGAGGAGAAACCAATTAACACAACACACCGCCATTTACATCCAATGACCGCCCAAAACCATTTTCATGATTTAAAGATGATGAGCGGAACATTTATTATCCCTAGTATTTAAGCAAGACTAGCATGTCGCTTAAGTACAACATATACTAGTATTTACCATATAATTACTAGGGTGACATGGAATGAGGGGTTCAATTTATCAAAGGATGGATAATACTTAATTAATCATCAAATGGGTGTTTAACTACCTTAAGCTTTAACATACATTTGATTACGTAATTAAAGCATGCAACTTTGATATTTTAAATAAACATAGTTTGCATAAAATGTGGGCTCAAAATGATGAAAGTATTGACTCGCTTTGGTTCCGTGAGACCAGTTCGCATGTATTGGTCATTTCTTGGTGTTGAAAATATTAGCATCCAAATGTCATGGATATGAATGCTAATTATGGCGGTTTTGTTGTGGCACTAAGCAATGATCATGTCCGACTATGAATATAGTACCCCATACAATTAGCAACACATTGCATGTTATCTACGATCGTGGTTATCGGTCCTTACCATGACTGGTTAGTATTTCTTCTGAAAAAATAAACTTCCATTTCCCTTGCTTATGATGAAGCTAAAGCCATTCATGTTGCAGGTGTGAGCCATTCTCAACATATCCTAGGTCATATGACTTGCTGCATGCTTTCCACCTCTTTTCTCATTATCAAGGTGGCAAAGAAGATCGCTCATTGGAAGATATCATGCTAAAATGGATCGTGATCTGTAACACCTGCTATTCGAAGCCAAAATGCTACCTAAAGAACCAACATACAACCGAATTTGCGGAAGAATTTAAACTGAATTCCTCTAAGTACATATAGAGACCAACTTTGATAGAAGCATGGCAGGAATAACGACTGAATTCATCAGAACATAATCAAAGAATATACAAAACGAACCTCTAGTATCATATAACCAGAAACATATCATGGAGAGAAAATATCATGTGGTAGTAAATCTATTTATTACAGTTCCTCTGTTAACAAATGAAGATCATACTCGACATTAGTAATGAAAGTAAATTATAGTGAATCGTGTGAAACGTCTTTGTACTCTCTCCCAATGATTAACCATCGACGATCACCTAAAATAAATAAAGAAAACAAGGATGAGTCGAAACTCGGCAAGTATCTTGTAAACAATTGAACATAAGATTATGAACAATTCAGAGTCCATACGAACTGTGAACTTATCTCTGAACACAGATATGTATGAATGGAATGAATGGATGCATTGAAAGGAATGGACTACTCAACTGCTTATACCGGTATAGCGAGTGATACACCGTCGGTGTTCACCAAAGCCCGATTTAACCAAGTCCGGAGACCCAAATACCGTATGAAAATGTTTCATACGGTGTCCGGTTGCCCACATTGGAATGGTGGGTCTTACGTGCCCATGCTGGAGTTGATGGGTCTTTGAAATTCCACTCCCGTGGTTAAAACAAAAGCAATGCATGAATGGAATGAATCATTTGAAATGAATTCCACTAACTTCTTCCACATGGATTATCACACAAGAATGAATGTATACGACATTGAAAATGAACAGGAATAGCAATATTAACAATTCAACACGTCCAATCATCAACAGTCAATATGATAACACTTGGTACTTGCCTTCCGCGTTGTGACGTGTTAGGAGGCAACGAACGTACACCTCCACTCACCGCCTACACAAACATATATTCGGAATAAGGATAACAGGATACGACATAGCTACAGGAGGCCTACAATAACCCTTCGGCTATTCAACTCAATCAACGGAGTTAAGACTAGCATTACACTATTCAGTCTCCTGCCCATACTACCGGACAGCAGTACCGGAAAAATCATAATTAATTATATGGAACTCGAAACGACATGATATCAATGCCCATTGAAACTTAAAGCATAATTGGAAAGCTTACTGAATTCTCTACAACATTCATTTTGGGTGAACTTTCTGATTTGACCTCTCAATAATTCATAATGGCCTCTCAACAATCTTCCAATTCTAAATCGACTTAATGGACAATCAAGGTAAAACTACCATAACTCCTAAACTGTAAGTCCAAATCAGTGATCTCGGTGCCAAAAGAAATATAAGGACGAGGATACAACTTTATAAGAGGTGGTCGATCGAAAAACATATGCAGTTACCCAAAACCGATTTAACAACAAAAGCTCAATCAACTGATCTACCTCGACAAAGACTAACGCGAATTGAAAATACTACCGATCTATCGGGGATCGACGTTACCCTTGATGACCCGCTAGAAAATGGCACCTCGATGCGTGCAGGAGCTCCTCCTCCTCTCCTTCCCTTCCCTTCCTTCTTCCCTTCTCTTCCTTCTTCCCGTTCCTCCTCTTGGCCGACCCTCCAACAAGCGTCGCCTCTCCTTCCCTCCAATGGACTGCAGCAAGGAGCTTCGCCGGGGAGGGAGGTGGTGCTGTGGCGGAGATGGTGGCGCAAGGGAGAGGTGGGGGTGGTGCACAGCAAGGAGGAGAAGCAGAGGGTGGCGGCTACAAGTGGGAGAAGGGGGAAAGGAGAGGGGTGGCTAGGGTTTAGGGGGGAGGACACCCCCCTTTGGCCGACCCCCTCATGGGCCACCCTGGGCTGAGGCCCAGAGCCCAGGTTGCCAAAAAAACATAGCAAACCCCCCGATGAAAAGACAAATTCTAATTTTTCCAATTAGCTCCCTCTTCCGAAACTTCTTCTAATAAGCCAATTTACTTTTGGAGTATTACAGCATCACACGCCTCCAGGTAACCATGCTTTATATTATCGTTAATTGTTGACAGTTATAAATATTTTTACTTCAGTGCATCTCTTTTCTACTAATGTCAATGATCGTAAGAACAAAGTTTTGCTTTATGTTTACAAGAACAAAGGGTTTTTATTAGTGCAAGAGCAAAGGCATTATCATGCTCATGATCACGATAGATTCCTAGCAAAGTCTAGCTTTATTTGTTTAATATTTTTGGTATGGTTATTCACTGTGTCCTCCTAGAAAAACAGAGTTGAAATGCCTTACCATTATATCTATATTTGTGAAGAAACATTTGTCTTTTTCGGTGCAAACTTAAATGATTGAACACACTAACCATAAGGTATTTTATGACCATGTTTAGATTAGTTGAAAACTATTTTCCTATTTTATTTTATATTACCCTCCAAATGGTCGAACACGCTTTTTCTGATTTTGCATAAGGTGCAGACCCCACATGTCAATAATACCTGCATACTGCGGGCAATATGGATCATATCATGTAAAGGGGGACAAGAAATGACGGACGATAGATGTGCGGAGGAGGGAGTGTCTCTTATCTAGAGTAGTCATGTGGTACTAAACTTCCCACATTTCATCACATGAAATCATGAAACCCTAATTTTGGAAACCTTACGTCCTAATTTTCGAGACCTAAACCCTTAATTTGTCGAGATAATTTTAGAGCATATAAAATTCTGTAAAAATTACACAATCAAGTAAACTATGTAAGGAGCCCGGGAAAAAAAAATTATAATGTTTTGACCTCATTTTATATATTAAAAAATTCATACAAACAGTATACTTAAATGAATTTTTGTGAAAAACTCAGAAAGGATAAAATTTTGAAAAAATTACACAAATAAGAAAACTGTGCAGGGAAGCTCCACAAAAAATTTTAAATTTTTTGGAGCTCATTTGCTATATTTAAAAATTCCTCTAAAAAAATTATTTAATAATTTTTTTTTTTAAAAAAAGCTGCTGCTGCGTGGGACCGCAGCAGGCCACCTGCTGCGGTCCCCGACGGCAGCACCTTGACCTGCTGCGGTCCCCGAGCGCAGCAGGTCACCCCTGGGGGCTATATTTGGAATTTTCGTGGTAGGGGGGCTATATTTGGAATTTTGATGATCTACGGGGCTAGATTTGTCCAGATTTCCAAAATTGTTGGTCGAGGAGCTGGGTGAACCTAAAAAGCCGTAATCCTGACCCGACACCGACGCCAAGATAAAGTTCATCGAGTAGTTTGGAGACGAAGACACGGCAATAATCAGATGCGTTCATCGAATGAATGGAAATTCGACCGAAATCCAGTAAGATTTCGGTCGACCGTTGTTAAGCAAATTAAGCAAATCACATATCTCTCATGTGTTGCTGTTGACGCAAAATAAGAATTTACTGAGAATGTGTGGTGGTTCACGTAAGACAAGCACGCGTAAGAGATTTTAAGCCTACATCATTTATTTAGGTTTTCTTTACAAAGTAGATTATATAGAGACACAACAACCCCCCCAACTAATACGAATACAAGTTGCCAATTTGTCATAGCACCGTCTCGGAGGGTGTCAATACAAATTAAATAGTAAACTTTCCATATTTGTATTATCTAAATGAATACAAATTGAATAGTAAACTTCCCATATTTGTATTATCTAAATGAATACAAATTGAATAGTAAACTTCCCATATTTGTATTATCTAAACGAATACTGTGGATATCGTGAGGATATGTGCACGATCTCAGGATGATGAGTCAATTGGCAATGGCGTTATTGGTTTGCAAAATCTCGCGTTTTCGGGTTTGCTCCAAGGTCGCCAAAGCATCGGCGGTTCGATCAGGTTGTCGGGCGGTCGATCGCCGTGAGGCATCGACCGCCATGGTGGCCGGTCCGACCGCTGATTTGAAAGTTGGGTTTTTGGAGCTGAGCCAAAAATAGGTTGTGTAGGCAAGTTAGGGGAGTCTCCTGGATGTGGTCCCATCATTTTTGGAGCTCCCAATAAAAGTTCTATTCGATTGAAATTTCGGAAGGTTTCGAATTTCTCGCTGAATTTTGGCTAAGTCCTTGGACCGGTCCGACCGCTGCTGGGAGCGGTCCGATCAAGATGAATCGGTCGGACCGCCCGTGGGGCGATCGGACCGCAATCACTTGGAGGTGAGCCAAGTGTTGCATTGAGTGTGTTTTTCTATGGACTTCAATGCTTTATTGATGTATATTGCATTGCGAAACTGACGTGGGTCAAGTTGTGAAGAACTTGTTCCCGGAAACGGTTTGTTTGTCTATTGCTGTGCAGGTGGCTTGAAGGTCAACGGCGTCAACGGTGAGTGGATCGGGACTACGCTTGGAGAGCTGAGGTCCAGAACGATCAGGGATACCGGGTGAGGTCGTGTGACTCAAGCATGGTGCAGAATGGACAAGATGGATCGAACAGGTGGTTCGTGCATATTTGGTTGGATCAGCGGTGTGGATATCGGTGCATAGTCTCGGGAGGTTCCGATGGGATTCGGACAAGAGAGGCTTGGCGTCGATGAGAACCGCTGATCAACCTACACGTGGTGAAGCAGGCGATTGCTTCAAGAGTTATTTGTGTGTGGGTCCCATGTGTAAGAGACCCAAAAAGGGAAACCCTAGCTCTCTAGTATAAATAGGAAGGGGTGAGGTGGAAAACCTAAGGAAGCATTCATTTTAGCCCCCTTCTTCTTTTTCTAGGGTTTGGAGGAGAGGAGAGGAGAACTAGGGTTTGGAGTATGCTCCCTGTTGAGCTCTTGCCCTCCTTGGTGGAGAGGCTTTGTAAGCATCTATTGTGAATGAACAATCTTGTGATGCTCAATTGAAAGATCAATTGCTCCTTTGTGTTCTTCTCTCTTTTGGATGTTTTGGTGCTTCCTTGATTCAAAGGTCCATGCGTGGTCTCTTGGCCTTCTTTATCTTGCTTTGATGTATGGGATTACTCCTAGAGACATCTAGATCATCAATCCCCCACAAGCAAGTCGTGAATCAAGTCTTTCTCTTTTCTAGGGTTTGAGCACTTCTTGATAAAATCTCGAGAGATCGATTCTGCGAAGTGGATCTGACGGATCGTCGCTAGAAATAGGTCTCTAATATCATTAGGGAGGTGTGCTAGAAATTTGGTCAAGTTTCATTGGTTGAATCAAAAGTTGGATCAAATTTCGTTTTGGTTTTGGGTGGAGTTTTCAAGATCTTGACTCTACCGGTCCGATCGCCTTTCAACGGCGGTTCGACCGCCTGTGTATTCGATCACCGGGTTTGGCGGGTCGAATCGTCACGTCCACCGGTCCGATCCATTGGTTAGTTCTTGTCGATCCATTGGATCACCGTCGGTCCGACCGCTGTGTAGCCGGTCGACCGCCTGTGTTCTAGTGAAGAACATTGAGTTCTTTTCTCCTTTTGTGTCATGTGCTTGAGGGGTTTATCAAATTCAACACAAGGCTTCCGTTGTGTGCTCACTGAACTTCTTAGCTTCCATAGCTAAAGGAGTAAAGTTCGTGTTGGTTTTGATTTAGGTGAGAAAGTTTTGAAAGCGCCTATTCACCCCCCCTAGTCGCCTTTCCGGTCCTACAAATACAAATTCGAATATTATCGAATACGAATCGAATACCTACTCAATTCGGTCGGATTCAAAAATCCTCTTAACTTACGTAATTGTAAGATATTTATGATACTTTATCCTCGTACATAGCACACATAATCATTATAGTTTATCTATTTCACCTAAAAACATAAATTCATATTAAGCTAAAAATACTCATCCAACTAATTATCCATACTGCAATAAAATATGTATATTGTTTTATCAAATTTGAATACGAATAGTGCGGATAAAATAACATTACGGATGACAAAAGTTCATACCATATTCGTATCTATATTTTTTATGCGAATACGAATACTAATGTGGGAGAAATTATTAACTGGGTGAAAAAAAATCTAAACTATATTTGTACCACCGAATTCAGATGCCGAATAAAATAGATAATTCAGATTCATTTGACACCACCGGTGGCGAGGCCCGCTCGGAGGATCAAGGGAGCGAAAAGTGACCAGCGAGTTGGCGTGCGGGCCGAAAAGCAATACCGAGGCAAACACCTTGTACAAAGGCCCAAGGCTTAATTTTTGGCGCAAATAGCACTGTTGCAAATCTTTTTTTACGGAAATAGCGCCTCTCGCGTGGAAATAGCAAATTTGGACCATTTCCACACTGCCACCAGCCGAACTCGCAGTCGTCGCGCCATGTGGTGAAGTCCGACCCTTGGCCTGCCGGTTTTGCGCCATGTCGCCAGATCTGGTCCGTGGGAGGCCAGACTTCCTCCATGTCAGCCACGTTCGGCCCGTGGGCGGTCGGACTTCCTCCACATCAGCCACGTCTGGCCTATGGCCTGCCGAACTTCCTCCATGTCAGCCACGTCCGCCTGGACGTGCCACTTCACCCAACCGCCCCACATACCCATCCACTCATCCCCTCTAACCTATCACATCCATCACATCCGTGTCCATACATGCATGCATGCATGCAAGAGATTAGGTCGGATGACCCTTGTCCGGCCCGTGGCGGTCGGACATGGTGCCTCCCCACAGTGGTCGGCCGGACTAGGCAGTTTTCCTCCCTCCTCGCGGCTATAAATTCAAGACCCTCGTAATCACTCATCACTCATCCCAGACTCTCACAATCGCATTCTCGTTTTCGCACTAGTCGCCGAGGACATATAAAACGTAATTAATTTTTTTGGGGAGTATAGTTTGGAGCAGTTGTTAGGACCGTACCGCTTTTGAATGGTTCCCACATAGGCAGGTAATTTTTTATCCACTGCAAGTGTCGTTATTACCGTTGTCATAGTTAATTAGTCTTACTAAGCTAGTCACAATTAATGTAATTTGTATTCTTAATTAAGTAGTTGTTAATAATTAAGTAGGCTTTATTATTTGAGTATGAACGAGTTAGTGGTTAACCATTAGTGGAAATTAAATTGTAATATTTAGTTTAGTGGTACTTACTTTAGTGGTAGTTAGTTAGTCATAATTAATTTAGAGCAAATTAAAATTTGTAATTAATTTAGTTGTAATTAATCAGTCGTAATTAATAAATCATATTTGTTTGAGTCATGGTTTATCAGTGGTAATTACACTAGTAATGCATAACTCGTAAATATTTTCGGGACAAGTATTCAATTGGTTGCTAATTAATTTGTGGTGACTACATACCATGTTTGTTATATCATCGGGTTGTCCTGGCTTTAGGTAATTTCGAACATGCAAAACTTGGTAGTATTTTATGGCGACAGTCTCATACGGGCCAGGCCCGATGGGTTGGACCTGTCGAGATGCAAGTATAAGGTGGTTCGGGTGGAGTGGCTCAATGCAATGAATATTTACGAGCTTCGGAGCTGCATTTGGAGGGAGTTCGACACAGAGCTAATGACGAAGAAACTTGGCATCGAGGGGATCACCTGCATGAAGGGCGTATGGGAGCTAGTCAAGGTGAATGGAAGCGTAGCATAGGGCTAGTACATGCATATTGCCTCCCAGCATGAGATAGCGATATACCGGAAGCCGATGGTGTACGTGAATTTCGTACGTAGGGCGCCTAGAAACCTTGATGATGCCAGGGCCTTGGCAAGCGAGCAACCACAGGCGGAGCTTGAGGACGGTAGCACGGAATGTGTTGTCTCGGAGGGAAGACTCGCACATAATTTTGTGCGAAAATGAGGGGCGAAATTGTGATGGTAGGCCTGCATTGACTACCACAAGTATCTACCGGACCAGCCTCTCGGGTTAGAGTCCGACGAGGACGCCGACCCAGACTCGGATGGTAGCGACAAGGACGCACACCAGGCTAGTGGTCAAACCGGAGGAATTGTGTCATTGGAAGTGCCTTACGTGGCATCGGGACTTGATGATATCGCGGTACGTTCGCTTGTACTACCACAAGAAGAAGGGTCCTAGTGAGGGTTTGATGCCAACACTCTTTTAGTTGGGCAGCACTTCCCTAACAAGGCGTCTGTACAACAAACTATAGCACGGTACGCCTTGTCCATCATCGTGTGTATCTAGTGCGCTTGTCTAACTCAGGATATTACTCAGTGAAGTGCGTAGTGGAAGGCTGCTATGGCAAGGTCAGCGCTCATCGAGTAAAGATCTTTAGCTCGGTCTTCGCGGTCAAGGTGGTGATCGACCACACTTGCGAGCTTAGCAAGCCCTTGCGGTAGCATCGAAACGTGACTTTCGCATGCGTGGCAAGCCTCATCAGCCACCTAGTTGGGAGGACGTGTCCGTCCCCTCAAGATGCTAATGTCAGAAGTCACCAATCCAGTTGGTTATCTAGTCAGCCACAACAAGATCCGACGAGCCAAGTAGAAGGTCATCAAGTCCATATACGGGACATACGAAGAGGCGTACAACCTTGTGCTAGAGAATGCTTCACCATATTGCCAAATCAAACCCTGGCACGTACATAAACATGCTTGAAAGTGAAGATGTTGATGGAGGGTCTAACTGCTTCGTACTGAACTGGTGTCCTGGGCTTTCTCCTGGGCCTTTGAGGGCTTCAAGTTCTGTCGCCCTGTGCCCACGATGGTTGGCACTTTACTCTCGGGGAGGTACAAGGGCACCATTCTCACCACAATGCTGGATTGTTGTCGGCCCTGAACACCAGTGACATTTGCCATTGTGGATAGAGACAACACATCCAGTTGGTTGTGGTTCCTAGCGAATGTGAAGCAGGCGACAGTGGGAGACCGGCGCAATGTATGCCTTATAACGGACCGCAATGCTAGGGTTGTTGTTGACCCTGAACACCATGAAGCAAGGGACGAAACCCCCTCACTAGTGGAACGACGTGCAAACGTAGTGATGCGTGACGCATCTTGCATAGAACCTCTTCACGCGGTTCCGCGGTTAGCAAGTTATGAAGATGAAGGCGTTGTGCCTGCGGAACCAGATGCGAAAGTTTGAGTCCATCTGAACATACCTCGAACACCAGACTACGAGGCATACAGGAGAGTCCACTCCGGATTTACTGGAGGGACAGCAGGTCGTGAGTGGGCAACCCAGGAACGCCATAAGTTTCTCCCAGTGGATTAATCGTCACACTCCTGAGTTGGAGAAATGGTCCATTCTCTATAACACATACGATGCAAGGTACGAGATTATGATGACCAACATGTCTGAGATGTATAATAGCGTCCTCAAAGGTGTGCGGTACCTCCCTATCACCACGATCGTCGAGGAGACATGGACTCGCACTATTGGTTACTTTGTCAATAGAGCAACTACAGCTAAGCGAGTGATGGAAGAAGACAAGCAGTTGTCCGAGAACATGCAGAGGTACATGGACCAGAAGATGCAGAAAGCCCGAATACATGACATCGGGGTGATCGATGGCCTCAGGAGGAAGTACGAGATCGAGGCTTCAGCAAAAATATGTCAACAGTCATGTCGGGGGGAAAGGAAACACGCATGCACTCTAGGTAATGTGGCGATATGCACCTGCAACAAGTCGAAGCTTCTGCACAAGCCATGCTTGCATATGTACAAGGCGTGTGCAGAAATGAGGTAGCTGTCTACGCCGTACATCTCTAGTACTACGTCATGTAGCACCTTTTTGGTACATGGAGTGCAGAGTTTCACTCGTACAGTTTGGACATGAACTATAAAGATCTTTGGCCAGATAGGATGCAATGGGGCCCGAACAAGACCTTGAAGACAACAGGGAATGGGCAACAGCAGATGCAGCACTTCTAGAATGCCATGGATGCCAGCCAACGTACCAGCCTTAGCTACACAATCAAATGCAGGATATACAAGACCCCTGGGCAATCAATGAAGGATTGCCCCAACAAACTAAACTCGTCTAGTCGTCATTCAGTGTCATAATTTAATGTGTTGTCCATCTTATTTTATTCTCTACAGCATAATATTTGGTGGGACTACAAAATATCGAACTCGTTGGCAAACTTCTACGTGAGGATATTGCAGAAGCGCATGAGGCTTGTGAAGAAGGCCAAACTTCTATGATACCCAGATTTTTCCATGAAGTGTGTCCTGGCTTTGCGTCAAGCATGTCCTATGGGACACGTGAGCCGGTCCGGAGAGCTCATATCAGATCGGAGGGGGTATGAAGACCGTTGTGTGGGCGGAGGTGCATTAGTAAGCTGACTCTGGCCCAACTGATTCTGTCCAGCGTCGATGTGGTGTTGCTTTGAGACCTGCCGAACTGGGGCCACCTACAATGACATCATTAACCAAGGAGTCCAAAAATCCACTCTGGATTGTCTACCCGCAAGGTACGATGTCTACAATTCTGGTTGCGCGGAGGAGCTCTGGCGTTTAAAGTACGGTGTGGCAATGACCCCGGAGGAGCTCTGCCCTGCGTACGATACTTCATATTGGTCAACGTACGACAGGAGTAAGTGCCCTGGGTGCCATGGTCCAAACACTGGTGCTGTGTACTACTCCCTAGCAGGAGCTGGGAGGCTCGTATCCTCATTAGTGGATGTATGGCCGTCACCCCCACGGTCAACTGAAAGGCGCAAGACGGAATGATGTTAGTCAACATAAATACCCTGGACGTAAACTAAGAATCTGTTACCTCCCGGATGTGCAGTGCAGATGACCGAAGGGGAGCACCTGTCTGTGTACGGGGGTGCGGACAGAAGAAGTGATGCATCTCGACGGACCTGCGGTGGGAGAACAACATGATGTTAGCGGAAGATAAGGCATAACAAAAAAACAAAACATAGATTTGTATGTAACTTGCCTCTCCACTAATCTGGCCTGCGGATGACCGCTGGGAGTGCTACGATGTCCGCCGATCCTACTGGGTCGTTTTGACCCAGCAGGTGAGCACAGTCCCCCCACATGGTGCCCGACGCGTAGGACGTCGTCACTTGAATGACCGTAGCTCATGTTCCTTATTAGATTCTTCAACTCCACGAAGACATACTTCAAAGTGCTTAGCAGCCTTGGTTCTGTGTGCTATAGGCTACCGATGGCGGCCTACGATGCGCTAACGATTCGTTGCAGCATCCTGCCGTCGGGAGGGCACGACCTGGTACAAATCGAACTACTACATTACGCGTTGTGCCCCATAAGGCTCCACTATATGTGCAAACATCAGGTGACATGTCGTCGCCCATAGTTCAGCGTCATGCGTGCATTGCAAGGATAGCCCGTGTGGCACTACCAAGCCCACGAAGCCTGGTGTCCATGGAGCCCAGATGATATCGTTGTCTTGCAACAACTTGAACTCGTTGTGGAACAACGAGTAGCACCTCGCCGATATGTCCTTCGCCTAGCATAGCTGCGCAGCAGTCCACCTGTAGCCCATAGTGGGCCCGTCTATCGGGTCGTGCAACTCGGGGTATGGGTGCACTGCTCTGTGGAAGGACGGCTGCCCAACAGAGAAGTGCTCCCAACTCCACAGCTGTAGGAGCACGTAGGAACATACAAGGCTGGATTTTGACACCGGTGTCATGCCTCGAAGCGTCACACAACCCCCTGTATGTGGCGCAAAGGACGGTCGATCCCCAACTGTATTGAGGCATCGTCCCAGCCTCCGCGTTAGCCAAAGACTCGGCGATGCGGATGAAGCTAGGGTACACCCAATCGCCATGTGATGTGTGAAATATGACCAAACCAATGAGATAAGGAAAGTAAGCAACGAGGTGCGTTCGAACAACCTCGTTGGGTGGATCCTCCTAGCACTAGCTGAAATGCCTCAGCCAAGTCCGAGGGATGCCACAGACACTATCCCACACAGTTATGTCAAACCTGTTATGCGGCCTGGCCTTCCAGTCTGCCCACAGATGGCCTGGAACAAGTAACTCACCCTGGATCGGGAGACCGATCAAGAATGAGACGCCCTATAGGGTGATCGTCATCTCACCCCCACCAAAAGTGGAACGTGTACGTCTCGGGTCTCCACCAGTCGACAAGTACCGACAGCAGGTTGCCATCCAGGGTGAAGTGGCATCTGACGGAGACCAGCCTCGCGAACGGCAACAAGCCTGTGTCCCAGAGGATGGGGACGTAGCGAGCGTCCAGCTCCCAGCAATCCCTCTCGGGCTGAAACGCCAGGGGTGGAGGGCCATCCACATCCCCGTCGATCCATGATTTGCACTAATGATTTTCGTTGTAGAAGGGTTCCAGAAGCTCCAGTAGAGACACAGCTTACAAGACATGGAAGAGACAAACTATTAGTGAAAAAAATGAGGATGACGATAGATTAGTAGAAATTATAAATGACACATAAATATGCAGAATGTGTGTTACGTAATGGCATCTACATTAGTCATAGCTAAATTAATTACGATGACCAAAATAGCACTAAAATAATTATGCCAAATTTATTAGCACTAGTTAAGGATATGAAATTAATCACATCTTATAAAAATAGGACTAAATTATTTAGGAATAATTAATGACCACTAATGTATTAATATTAATTCCAACTAACTATTTCAAACTAACTATTTGAGTAAAACAGTGAACTTACGACTCATTAATTGGCCACTAATTACTACACCTAAAAATTAGAACTAATAAATTAAGTAAGATGAATCTCGCTATGACTAATTTACTAACCACAAAATTTAAAAATTAATAACGTACGAGGAGAAACAAACCTGCTGATATGACTGCCGCAAATAATGTCTGCAAAACCGAAACCGAAAGAACGAGAAAGCGACAGAGCGAGCGAGAGTGCGAGTGAGAGCAGCGATAGTGCGAACTGAAAATCGCACTCTCCTGCGATTAAATAGCCGACGTGAGAGGTAATCGGATTCCTCTCGTGCTAAAATCATGCATGCATGCATATAGATAGGAGGTGATGGGATGATTCCCTCTCACGCTAAAATCATGCATGCATGCATATGGATAGAAGGTGATGGGATGAGGTGATGGAGGAGATGGGGGCATGCGGGTGCGGCTAGGTTGGGCCGGCCACGTGGCGGACATGGCTGACGTGGAGGAAGTCCGGCCTCCCACGGGCCGAATCTAGCGACGTGGTGCAAAACCGGCCGGACGAGCCAATTCCGGCCAGTCACGGGACAGGCCGGACTTCACCACGTGGCGCAACAACAACGAGTCCGGCCGGTGGCAATGCGAAAATGGTGCCAAATTTGCAATTTTCGTGCAAGTGGTGCTTCTTTTTTTGAAAAGGTTTGCAATAGTGCTATTTGCGCTAAAAATTCCCCAAGGCTAGCTGTAAGTAGAGAGCTGTGAGAGAATTGGATCTGTAATTTGATAATCAACAAACACAAACTCTATTCCCCATCTATTTATTACCTTCTCCCCCACGTCTGTTTCTCTAATCCCGGCCTCCTGCCTCCAAATCCTTCCCCGATTATACCTCAACCCCGTCTGTTTTCTCCTCTGGAACGTAACACAATTTCTCCTCCTTTTTTTTTTTTTTTTTTTTTAAAAAAAAAGACAAGTTGCTAACCGTTGGATAGTCCAGTGTCCAGTCCAATGGTGCGGCACTCGTATTTATCTAGCTAAAACTCAGCCTTAGTTAGATTCCTACGACTGCTTGGTTCGACGCGAACTTTCGGGATCGAGATCTGATGCCACTGCATCTTACTTAACAGAGCTCAGAGTAGACTTAGTACTAAAAAAATGTTGGATATAGCTTAAGGTGGACCTATAGTAGTAAATAGATTATTGAATGTTGCCTAAAATGGACTTGGCACTAGACAAATTGTCGAACATACACAGTTTGGTAGCGATTCGCTGAGCCTTCATCCCAGCGGCAACGTTCGACCTCTACACACGAGTGGCAAATCCGTTTTTTTGGCACCAAAGGCTGGGCCAAACCGGCAAGGCGTGATTGCACGGTCGACGCGCGCGATGTAACGTGCCGAGCCACCGAAATCACCCACTGACGTCCGTCCGTCCGTCCATCCGTCCATTTGTTGTGCATATATGTGCCGCGGGCATCACCGGTAATGATAGTGTAGCAAAGACAATAGAAAGGATAAAATATTTATTGTAATAATTTTTACTATAACAAAAATACTACAACGATAATGTTACTGTGGCAAAGAGAGTAGAAAAAGTAAAATATTTACTAAAAGAACTTTTATTATAGTAAAAATACTATAATATTAATCTAAATTTTTGAGTTTCGATAAAACGAACCCAGCTAGCTTAGCCAGTCGCCAAGAGAGACTTGAGAGATCCACGAAAGAGACGGCCGGCCGGCGTCGTCTGGGCGCGACCGCCACGTGCGATCGCGTTTAGTACCGCGCGCGCACGCGTCTAATCAAGTCTCCTTGTTCGTGTATAGCGTTTCAGTTTGTCGATCTGGGTACCAGTTGTATGTAAGTAGGCACGAGTCATGCATGACGGAATGTTAATTGTAGTAGTGACACACGTACTTGCATCGTTAGATGTGACGTGAAGACGCAACCGAAAGTTTGGCTCTGTGCGGGTTACAGAAGATTAACCACTTCGGTTGCTTTTGGAATGCTCTACCTAGCCCGCCGTGTGTGTGTGCGTGTGTGTCAGTCGCTTGTGGATGTCGTGGATGCAGTTGGTGACTAATCTAAATATCTGTTCTACTTTGGTGTATGATCCTAATAAACTATCGCTAGCTATTCTAATTTGAGCGATTATTTTATAGATAAAATTCAGAAGTGTAATAACAATATAAGAACAGAAGAACAGAATAATAGATTGAATACAGAGATATAAAAGAACTTCTGACCTCTTTTTATTGCTTTTCTGTAAAACTATAATACAATGGTTGTGGATCACCCTTTGTATATTCTACTAGGAGGATGATGAGATCATCACGGGCCAGGCCTACCTGGTTAGGGTCCGGTTTCTTAACACTCCCCATTGAGTACTCATCCATCATGTTAATGTCTTATCAAAACTCTATAAAAACTCAGTGATAAAAATTTAGAGAAAGAGTGCATGAAACACGCTCTGCTGTGCTACACGAATTGCCTCATTAAAAACCTTAATCAACATTTAATCTCTAGGATTTACTCGATCTTCGTGATCAAGCTTTAATAAAGAGTTCGTGAAAATTATCCCTCTGAATTCTGCATTTCTCTAAGTCTTATCATTCTAATTCCATGTATATATCGTTCAAAGCTAAACGTTGGAAGTGACTTAGTGAATAAATCTGCAAGATTTTCACATAACTTACTATGCAGTACTTTAATTTCGTCCATCTTTTGTCATTCATGAGCATAGAAGAACTTACGGTTGATATGCTTAGTGAGAGGACACTTCACATAACCCATCTGCACTTATGCAATACAAGCTCTATTATCTTCATAGATAATAGTAGGGATTTGCACAGTATTCAATCCACATGACTGCCGGATGTGGTGAATATCTGCCGAAGCCAAGAACATTCTCGTAAGGCCTCGTACAGTGCTATGATTTTCGAGTGGTTTATCAAAGTAGATATTGCTTAGATGATTTTCATAAAATTGCAGTTCCACCACATAGGAATACATAGCATATTTGCGACTTGGCGGTATGCGGGTCTGACAGGTACCCAGCATTTGCATAGCCGGTCATAGTTAGGTCTTGATTTTTTTGTAGAACATGCAAAGATCTTTGTTTCTTTGTAGGTATCAGAAGATATCCTTTATCATTGTCCAACCGAAAAGATACAAATAGTACGCGACGAGATGCGTTCTAACAGTCTCGTCCAGTGCATCCGCAGAACATTTGACTGAAATGTCTATGCCGTATCTGAGGGACACCATGGACCCTGTCTGGCACTAGTAAGCCGAACCGTTGCACCAAAGGGAGTTCCAATCCGCTGGTGGACGGGTGGAACAAGTGTGTCTCCTATGATCGACAGACCGGTCAAGAAGAAGACATCTTGGAGAGTGACCATCATCTCTCCCGACTGAAAGAGGAACGTGTGCGTCTCGGGTCTCCACCTGTCAACAAGCGCCGACATGAGACTCCCGTCCAGGGTGAAGTAGCGACCAACCTGGAGCATCCTCACAAAGGGCAATAAGCCCGTGTCTCGAAGGATTAGGACGTAGCGAGTGTCAAGGTCTAAGTAATGTTTCTCCGACCTAAGCACGAGGGTTGGAGGACCATCCCCGTCTTTGGTGGTCCACAACTTGCTCAGGTGATGTTCGTCGTATGATGGTTCGAGCAGCTCTAGTGGCAGTTCACTCCAGGGGCACTTCACTCGTCAGCGCCGTGCCCTTGGGGCACAGACTAGGGAGATCCAGACCTCAGGGGACCAGATTTAGCGTGTGGTGAGCGTGGGGAAGTCCGGCCGCTTAGGAACCGGACATGACTACGTTGGCTGTCGGCAGCTCTGTAGTGATGTTTTTGTCATTATGGCTAAGAGGAGACTAAACTTTCTATTACGCCCAGAAACAATACCATATCAGCAAAAAAAAAAAAATCTCCACGTTGGCTCCATGGATCACCCACGTGCTGACATTACTCTAGACTTTGTGATAAATATTTCTTAAAGGCAAATTGTCGCAACCTAGTCCTCGTATCTGAAAATAGAAACAGGCTGTCCCGGTAAAGGCTGCAACATACGCAGTTGGATAAGTTTCAAGGTAGTTACGGTTATAGTCTTTTGTGAAACTAAGGTAGTAGGTGTGGCATGCAGACACGGCTGCAGCAGCGGTGGCCCTGGGCAGGGGAAATGCTCAGCGGGGAACACGACGCCATCGCGCGGCACCCATGCGATCCACGGGACTAACACCTGAGAGCCCATCTGAGGCTCTGAGCTCATGAACTGACGGGCCAGCGCGCATCATCGCGCTACATCTTCTAACAGCTCCGCTTCTGGTCTCGGCTACTGGGCTACCCAACTCGGCCGGCACCGCCTGATGCTGGGATACCGCCCTGTCTCTGCATGTGGGCCCACCGTCCGGGCGATGAACCCAAAGCTGGTGCGGTTTGGAATCTGGGAGCGGAACAACAATTCAAGGAGCTATTTTTCTTTTCTTCTCCATTTGCGACGGAGAGTGGGGAGGCGAGCAGAATTTCTTTCCCTCTTGTTCCGACCGGAGCGCATGGCGATGGAGGTCTCGGTTAGGCTCCGCCCAACGCCCGCCTCGGCGGCATCGCGCCGCGGCAGGGGCAGAGGATCCCCGCCGCCGCCCCCGTCTTTCCCTTCGGCCCGGCCCGCCTCTCGCGCGGTTTCCGCCAAGGTGAGGTGCCCTCTTCTTGCTTCCTCGGGGTTTTCCCTTCCCTTACTTTTTCGCGAGTTATCAGGATGTGTTAGGCCTGTACGGATGTCGGGTTCGTTAGGTGTGTAGCTCCGATGATGCTTCCCTTCCGGGTTGCGGCAACTTCCAAGGTGGTGGGGATTTCACCTTGTGGCGCTTTACAGACTAATCTTGACATTTTGGTGCATCTTTTTTAGCTTTTGTCCCCAAATTGTTCGTCCTTTTCTTATAGGACAGAAAGTAGAAGAAGCTAGCACTTCCTTGATCCAAAGGATTAGCCATTAGCAATACTGTATGAATGGAGGAAACTCCTAAATTTATGGCCTCTGGCAATCGTAAACATATCCAAATGAGCCAAGTAAACGCTGAGACCAAGCCATCGAAATGAACACGAGTGAGATATTCGGTCGAATTGGCGAGTTAGTGCTGTCCATCTTTAGAATGCCCAGGAAAAAAAATTGCCGTCTTATGGGCTGGTTGGCTTGTGATTTATGCCTTTGCAAACGCAGGCTTGTTGATTCTGGTGCCTTATGAGTTATGAGAGCATTCTGTTGAAACTCTCAACGGAATGGTGCCTTATGAGTTTTGATGCCAAGTCGTGATTTATGAACAATGTTTCTGTTGCTTATTAGAATTTAGAACAATTACATTGAGAAGTCTATTGGTGAAAATAGTGTTAGACCATGTTGTGAGAATCTGATAAGCATGCATGTGTTCACTTTAATCGGAGGTTCTTTTGCATATATGGTTTTGAATATTGGCACACTGTTGTGGTAAGAAATGGTAGGTTGGAACAATGAAAACATGACAATGTAGATGGGTTAGCAACAGACGGGCGTGGAATTAACCTTGTGGATATCAGTCGTGGCTTGTCAGGTTGTGGGCATGAAACAAAAGAAGGAATTTCCGAATTTCAGAAAAAGGATTAAAGAAAACCAAGCTCAAAGAAATAGCAAATAAACTCCAAAAATTCCTAGAAAATACTCTAGAACTCAAGGAACTCAAATAAAACGGTTTTGAATTTAATTGAAGTTTAGATTATTCATATTAAATGGTTTTAATTTATGATAATTCAAATTAAGTTTGACTTAAGCAAGAAAAATCAAATGGTTATTTTTATTTTGAAATGGTTCAAAAAGACTCTAAAAATTTGGGATGTTACAACCTCCCTCAGGCAAGCTCCTCTTATTGATATAATGTGTAACAAGTGTGTCTTTACATATTGTAAGGCCCGGCGTGTAAGTACTGCTCGGTGCTAACGGACATAGTGGCATTATTATATTGTTGGTGCGTAAGTATGTAGTATGCGCTTTTTTTTTGGTGAAAGATCTAGTATGTGCTTTATTAGAAGTCACAGTGTTCTTATTATGCCAGGCTAATCTAGGCCATTGCTATGGTCATTTATAATAGCAAATACTTCTTAATTTCCTGTGTTGAGCATTCAGAAACTTTGTTGTTTAGATAACACACAGAAGACACTGGGGAGAGCAATAACAACAGCATTCCTTGATATTTTCATGCAAATTTGTTGTTGAAATATTCATATTAGACGTCTTTCCTTTCCAACCTCAACCTACTCACGTTCTACTTCTGGAGATAGGAAGTTGGATCTTCATCATTTACTTTACTATCGGTGTCGTTTTCCCCCTTCTTTCCTTTTTGTTCTCTGTTGCATTTTGTAGACTAACTATTTGGACATCCTATTTGATAGTACAAGTTTGTGTTAAGAGGTTCATAATTTTTCTTGCCATGCAGATAAAAGCAAGTGCAATTTATGACCTGCAAAGAAGCAAGAGTAACCTTGAATCGTTATTCTGCTACGACAAATCTGTTCCGGAGGAGGATATTGGGAAACCAACTGGTTTAGATTTGGAAAAGAAGAACGTTGGGAAGAATCCTCCTTGTGTGAGCTGTGAAGCTAAAGGCGCAGTGCTGTGTGCAACTTGTGCTGGTTCAGGCTTGTACGTCGACTCAATACTAGAGAGCCAAGGGATCATCGTAAAAGTCAGATGTCTAGGTAAGCAAGCTTGACAATCATTTTTGTGCAGTAATTGTGTATACGCTGTTACTTCTATATGGATGATACATGTACATGCTGATGTTGCAATTACTATAGGTTGTGGAGGAACTGGAAACATTATGTGCTCCAAATGCGGAGGTCGTGGGCACACATGAATTGCCAAAACTTGCATTTCTCACAAACAAGGCTTTGTTTGTAAGGACGATCGATCGGGGTTCCCTTTCTGAGTTGAACGTCGGTCAGGATTTCTGCTCATGTAGACAAGCAAAGAGATTTGTAGTTGATTTTCTCATACGGCTCTACGGACAGTTATTTGTATTAAAGGATTTGGCCCTGAGTCAGCAGATGTAACGTGAGTTCATTTCTATGAGAACAACTGAAAGCATCCTGTGTGAAAGGATTTTCATTCTGTCATATTACTGTTCTCAACTGTTGACAATGTCGTGCCCATTGATGTGGTTTTTTAGATGATTCAGATAAAGCGGTACCGCCGTTTCAGCATCCATACAGCGGACAAAAGCAGCAGACGACGTATGTGAGCTACTTATTGAGTTGCGGTTTATGTTTGAATGGAGATTTTTCTCAAAAATAATAGATTTTAAAAAGAATTACATAAATAAATAATTGAATTTTTTTTACAGAACTAATCCCTGTCGCCAGTTCAATTGGAGACAGGGGTAGGGACCTGTTACCCATGGAATAAGGACCTGTTACCCATGGAATAAGGTCTTTGTTACCCGTGGAATAAGGTTTTGTCGTCAATTCAGCTTAATCGGCGATAAGAACTAAATTCCTAAATTGCTCTTTTTTAAGGGAGTATATATCACTAGAGAAGTTCTTGTCGCCAATTCAGGTTTTGTCGCCATTTCAATTAGCGACGGTGGTCTGACTTCTTTTTCTGTTGATGACAGTAGCCCTGTCATCAATTGAAAACATTCTTCCTGTCGTCAATTAAACTAGCGACCAATGTCTAGTTTTGTAAATAAAAAACCGACTATTTATTTTTGTAATTATTTTTAATAAAGGATTTTTTTTTGAAAAAAAATCCTTACAGCCATACTTTACTCGATCTCTCCATTTGAAAAAAAAAATCCTTACAGCCATACTTTACTCGATCTCTCCATTTGTGCATATGCCTCTTGTGCCTTTCCTCAGCTTCATACAATCATAGTTAATGTTGTTGCCCGTTGCCATCCTAAGATGATATCCTATTTTCTGTATAGATATCAGATGTACTAACCGTTTGTAAACAATAAATGGTCATGATCAGGAATCCAGGTTAGCTGCAATGCGATTCAAGCGAGATGCCCCCATGTAGACCCCACCCCTAGGGGCAGTTAATTTTGTCCAGAACGAACGGTTAGATCGAGCGGATCAAGAAACTCGAATTTCAAGCACCCGAAGGTCGCGAGAGTTTTGAAAAACTATGGACTCGACCAGCAGTTGGTTCATATATGAGCACTTTATTCCAAATTCTAGTAAGAATTGTAGACTATAAATATGCGGTGTTAGTCATTGTAAATAATTGATTGTATGAAGAGCAATAAAGAGAAGCAAGAAGCTCCCTACATCTCTGTGTTCAATCTACAATTTTATTCTTGTGTTCTTGTATTGTTTAGTATGATTCTATGTTTGTCTATAAGGTTATCGTTCGGACTGGACTCACCAGCGACGGTTCCTCAACACGTTATCAGCACGATCGACTCTTCTCGCATAGAAAGGTAACCATCGAAGAACGACACTCGTAGATTGAATCGTTTTTCTAGATTGATTTCAATTCTGCAAATTTGGCTTTCTAGATGGGTTTTTCTACAGTGCAAATCCGTTCTAATCTACTGCGAGCCGACTTGAAGTCGCCAGCACAATTCCGATCGGTGAATTGTATGAAAGATTGGATGTCGATTTTACCGTAGATTGAAATTACAAATTCGTTCTAAACTACCGCGAGCTGACTTGACGTCGCCGGCTAATCCGATCGGTAATCACATGAACGACAATTACATCGTATGAACAGTAATTTGCATGAACAATATTTTTTGAAATGAACAGTAAACACGAAAAATCTACACGACTGCGCCTGCACGCCAACGGCCAGCACGTCGCCATAGCTGCGCCTGCACGCGCATCGCCGTCGCTAGCCAACTCAGCATGAAGCGTCGTTGATAGCTGCGCTCGCATGCGCACCAAAGACGCACTTCGCACGCCGCCACCGGCCCTATAACCACTGGAGTTGAAGCCGCCGCCCGCCCACGGCCGCCGAGCGGCCGCACCACCTCGCCACCTTGAAGCCGCCACCTGCGCCCTCGGCACTGCCGACCGGAGCCCCGCGACGTGCGCATTGCCACCCACCCAAATCAAGAAAGAAAGGGGAGGGATAAGAGCGACCATCACAGACTGCCGTCGCCGCGGAATGCCGACACATCGGCCGCCGACGCACCGCCGGAACCACCCCGCTTGGCGCCTCGGCTGCCCAGCGCCAGTCGCCGCCGCATGGAACGCCGGCGCCGTGTGTGCCGGTTCCCCTCGTCTTTGCCTGCATGGGCGGCGCCGCCATCGCCGCCTCCGTGCTCCGCCGCCGCAATGCGCTGGCGATCCGCGAGCCGCCGTCGGTTGTCGCCTCCGCCACACGCTGTCGCCGCCGTAGTACTCGCCGGCCGCTCCGGACGAGCCGCCGCCTCGATCGGCCGCATCGCTAAGGCGCCGACCACCGCGCCGCACGTAGCTCCGGCGCCGGTCGCCGCCCACTTGCCGTCGGCCCCCGGCGTAAGCCACCGCCACCCGCGCTAAGCCGCCACCACCCGCCTTTTTATCTCATGCGTAAGCAAATAGGGAGGCCGCCACGCCACCCATGAAGGTCGGCCTAACTCGTCGGTAGGAAAGAAAAAAATCCTATTTTGTGAAAAACCCCAAGGAATTCGGAAATTATGAGAAATTTTCCACGAATAAGAAAATTTTGCGAAAAACACCTCGGACTTTCTAAAAATTACAAAAAATTTCTCGAAACTGAAATTTCGCGTTTTAACCCCAAGAAATTTTAGAATTCACCGAAAGTTCATTTTCAAGCAGAAAAGAGCCTCGAGAATTCAATTTTTGAATCGGTTTGTGCATTTGAAGTATGTTTAACTTTGTTAGTATTTTTCTATGCAATTTATGTACTGTATTTATTGTATTTTGATTATTTATGATTATTTATATTTCTTTTAATCACTGAAAATAGCAGTAAATCATGAAAAATACATAGAAAAATATAGAATCACGAACCGAAAGTTCAAAAACATTATGAGAATTTTGCAACTATTTGTGATCTTGCACTTAGATCTTTTTACAGTCACTTGCAGTTTGTGATTGTGATAAAATATTGAATAATAGTTGTAAGCTCTAGGAGAGTAAAATATTAAATTCTTATGATGAGTCCTGCAAGACTTATTCTCGTATTTATAATAGCAAGTTATGTTATGATATCTGAAGAGTTATGTTCTGATATTTGAAGTGTTTTATTTATATGTTGCTTGTTTTCTGTTGCATATTAATAAAGTACATTATATTAGAGCGTATGGTGCTCTATGGAGGAAGTGTGCTTAGCAGGTAGTGGCATAATGAATACCAGCTTGAGAGAGATGAAATTTTTCAGTCAATTAGTAAGAATGCTTGTAGTCTTACGACAATCGTAGGCAGCGATACATGTATAATCGGCTCAGGAAATACCACAATTATAATCCCAATGGGTACAAATTTGGTCATTAAAGAAGCCTTATTGTAACTAGAATCAGCTAGAACTCTCAAGAATATTCGCGCTAACGGTTTCCACGTAGAGACTGAAGAAGAGCATGGTAAGAAATACCTGCTCATTACAAAGCTTGAAGAAAGTAGAAAAATGGTATTAAAATGACTTCATTCATTTGAAACTGGGCTATACTACACTAATATTAAGGTATCTGCAACCTATACTACCCTGAAAACTGTATTTAGAAGCTTTGAACCTTTTCTATCTCTGGTATGATAGATTATGCTGCCTAGGTCTTAGGATCATGAGAGATATAATTAACAATTCACAGGGACATAATGTCAATATAATGAATTTCCCGAATTAGGAAGATTTTGTGTGCCCCGCATGTGCCACCGGAAAATTAATTACTAAACCTTCTGCTCTGAAAGTGAAGAATGAAATCCCTGCATTCCTGGACCGTATCCAAGGAGACATTTGCGGTCCTATACAGCTCCTGTCAGGGCCATTTAGGTATTTTATGGTGCTCATCGAAGCTTCCTCGAAACGGTAACACGTTTGTTTATTGTCTACGAGAAACCATACTTCTGCAAAGTTAATCTCGCAGATAATTAACATTAAAAATAATTTCCCTGATCATCATGTGAAGTCCACCAGAATGAACAACGCCGGAGAATTTACTTCGAAGGTATTTGATGATTATTGCATGACACTGAGAAATTAAAGTTGAGCATCCCGTACCGCATGTCCACACCCAGAATGGAATAACATAATTGTTATTTACCAACTACATGTTGGGGACACACAGTCCTACACACAGCAACTCTCATTAATCTTAGACCACCGGCATATAATGTCTATTCACCTATGCAACTAGCGCAAGGGTCAACATCGAAAATTTCTCATCTTTGAAGATTTGGTTGCAAGGTTTATATACATATACCATCACCACAGCGAACTACAATAGGCCCTCTCCAAAAGTCTGAGATATACGTTGGTTATGAGACAACATCTATAATCAGGTATTTGAACCCAATGACTGGAGATTTGTATGCAGCCCGCTTCGCTGATAGCATATTTGATGAGGATTATTTTCCCGTCATTAGGGGGAGGAAATAAAACCCTTGATGAAAAATGTCAGGACAAAATTGAAATCCATGCACATGCACTAGTGAAGCATATAGAGAAGTCTAGAAGATAATTGAAGTCCAGAAGACAATTGAAGTATAGAAGATAATTGCAGTCTGGAAGATAATTGATTTGCAAGCGTTAGCAAATCATATGTCTGACCACTTTAGTGATTTGAAGAGTATGACCAAGTCGCATGTACATGCATGCAATGCATCGGAGAGGGTTGAAATACCGATGAAGGTATCCCTAATCCTATCATAAGGCCTCTCAAAGTCGAAAACTCTGGCCCCTCGAATCCGAAGTAACCGAGGACGCCTGGTGAAAAAGGATAAGAAGAACTAGACATAGCCGATCACCAAAAGTTCCCTAGAACCAGAAGGGAGCCAGTTGAGACCTGGCACTAGTATGAAACCTTCAGAAAAGGCATACCAGAATTGAACATCCCCATGAAGGGAGATATCAACATAGATGTGTGCGTACACATCGGAGCTAGAAAACTAAAGAGACTTGCCCCGTAATTAAAAGCAGCGGTGAGCAAGTAGAAACATTAGAAGAATCGCCCTTAAAGAAATAGCTATAAACTTTGTGACCTCGGGAGAATCTATGAATAAGACAGCAACCAATGTCGATATTTACTTTGCAAAGAAAATTATCACAATCATCGATCTTGATCCATAGCCTGCATCGCTCACTGAATGTAAGAAAAGATCAGATTGAGACGATTGAAAGAAGGCAATAGAAATAGAATTATTTTCTCTGAATAAAAGAAAGGTATTTGGGCCAGTAAGCTGTTCGCCTCTCCATGTGCACGCCGTAGGGCATAACTGGGTATTTGTTTGGAAGAGAAATGAATATAATGAAGTAAATCAAGGCTTGTTGCACAAGGTTTCACTCAACATCCAGGAGTTGTTTATGAAGAAACATATTCCCCGGTCATAGGCGAAACCACCCTTTAGATATTTAATCTCAATGATAGTAAACTTGAAGTTAAAAGTGAAATTGATGGATGTGGTAACAACATACCTTTATGGAATATTGGATTTGGACATTTATATGAAGATACCTGAATGTATCCCTGTCCAGAACCAAGACAGAGCAGATAAAAATCTGTATAGTGTGAAACTCAGAAAGTCATTGTACGAAGTTAAAGGAGTAGAAACCGGGGAAAGAAAAGACAATTAAAGGAGTATAAATTTGAATGGAAACGAAAAGAGTAAAGAATCGAATCGAGTAATTTGAATGGAAGCCGGGGAAAGAAAAGACAATTAAAGGAGTAGAAATTCCTGAAAAATAGAAGGGGTTTTCCATAAACTCTCGACAAACTGGGCCTGGGCCACGGCCCAGGAGGGGCCCATGTGGTGGCCGGCCATAAGGGGGGGGGTTCCCACCCCCCAAACCCTAAACTCCACATTTCTCTCCCCCTCCCCCCTTTGGAGCCGCCGCCCCCCCTTCCCCCTTCCTGTGCACCTCCTTGTGCGTCGATTTTGGGTAAGATACGTTCGTTTTCTGTCCTGGCCATCTCTTAGAAAGTTGTAGGTATTGTTCTTAGCTTTCCATAGCCACCGAGATCACGTGATTCCGCCTTACGGTTTAGGATATATGATTTTTTTAGTGCGTGCTCCTCTGTCTGTCTGACGAGAAGGATCTGTCGGCTTGATCCTAGGTTTTGATTTAGTTAGAGGCATTTCCAGAACCTCCACCCAAATAAGTTATTGTAGCCCTTTAAATTATCTTTCAAATCTGATAAAGATCATCTCCATTGGATCTGTATAATGAAAGTTATGATATTTTATTTACCACTGTTCTGAATTGTGGGCAGATAAATATTAGTGTTTTCATCTATTGTTTAGACTACTGTAGAGGCCGAATCTGGGGTTTTGCCCTTCTAGAGTTTTATTCCTGGGAACGTTAGCTTTCTTTTGGCACTGAGATCAGGAAAATCCGATCTGTAGTTTGGGAGATATGAATTTTTTATTACGAACTGTCCGGTCTGTCTGAAAACTGAGGTCAGTAGGTTTGTCCCTCGGTTTTGTTCAAATTAGGGGCCCAATCAGAACCTTCACCCAACTAAGTTATTTTAGCCCTTAAAATTATATTTCCAAGCTGATAAGAATCATTCTCATTGGATCAATAGGTTGAAAGTTACGCCATTTTTTTATCTCGATCCGTATTCAGACGACGTAGATGGGTTGTGTTTAGCTGATAATTAGCCCTCTGTTTTGGTTGAATCAGGGGATTCCGCCAACTAATGTTTTGTAGCCTGATCTGTTAAGATTCAGTGAGCACTGGTTTCAGGTCTTTTAGGGTTACAGATAATTAATGGTGAATTTGCTCGTACCGCTGCTCAGAAGGGCTGAAATCATTGAATAGTTTATTTTCATTTTGGGTCTATGCGGTATATTGGATAGTCGGGGTTATTGTAGAACACCGTAGCAGTGTTATATCGTTGTTCTTATTTTGGGAACATGCTTGTGTAGGCGGCGAGGCATCATGTGTGGAACACCTTCGTTGCCTACTAACGAGTCACAACGCGAAGGCAAGTATTGTATGTTAACGGTGTTGAATTCAAAGGAATGCATAATGATATGTTGTTTACATGAATGTTCTTGTGCTTTGTTCATGGTGTTGATATACCGCAAGTGACTAGTGTGGCCTTATTGGTACATTATGTTGAGTGGAATACATACTTATACTTGTTTACACATGTTGTTGAATGCCATGTGTCTTTTCCACTAATGTGTGTTATTCATTCATACCATGAGAAATCATCATGTTCATTCATAAAATTTATTATGACCACGAAGTGGATTCTTTTAGTAAGTCCCATCAATTCCAAGATGGGCATTTGAAAGACCCATCAATTCCAAAGATGGGCATTTGAAAACCCACCATTCCAATGTGGGTAGTGTTGACCACCATTCCAATGTGGTAACTTGGACACCGTATGAAACGTTCTTCATACGGTGATTGGGTCCCGTGCTTTGTGAAGTACGGGCTTAAGTGAACACCGACGGTGTATCACTCGCTATACCAGATATCACGATCGATAAGTCCATACCTTCAATGCATTCTTACATTTCATCCATTCATGTATTCATTCCATACGCATATGTATGTGTTCCAATAATTGTTCGTAATTCAACTGAATTGTGTTGTCCACTCCATGCTTGATTATTCTTGTTTAGTACTTGCTTAGTCTTCGACTCACCCTTGCTTTGTATGTTTTAATTAGGTAATTGAGGAAGACGACAAGATGATTTGGTGGGGTAGTTCGGCACACTACACTTCACTTTTATCCAATCAGAACAATTATTCTTGCCATTCATCAAGTCAAATTGTTGAAATAAGTTCCGTTGTAATAATCCTATGTTAGTATCGTTTGACTGTTCGTGGTATTGTGACCGTTTATCCATTCTTTACCATGATTCTAGTGATCGTTCATTGTCTTTCCTTAGGAATTTATGTTGATTGAATCTGGATAATCTAGTTTTAATGCTATGCTTAGTAGTTTGATAGGTTTGCGTGACATTTTGGCTTCCGAATAGCCAGGGTGTTACAGGTTATGTGAAGAGTCATCTCATAAAGCATATCAACCCCAAGTACTGCATACTAAGTCATGTGAAAATCTAGCAAAATTATTCACTAAGTCACTTACAACATCTAGCTTTAAAAGGTGGATACATGAAATTTGAATGATAAGACTTAGAGAAGTGTAGAATTCAGAGGGAGAACCTTCACGAACTCATTATTGAAGCTTGATTACGAAGATCGAGTACCCAAAGAGTAAATCCTGGAGATTAAATGAAATTAGGTGGATTGTACTCTTTTTCCCTTAACGAGTTTTCCTGAAGTTTCCCGGTTAAGGTTTTTAACGAGACAATTCATGCAACGCAGCAGAATGTGTGTAATGTACTCTTTCTCTAAATTTTTTCCACTGAGTTTTTATGGAGTTTTGACGAGGTATGAACAAGTGAGGATGGGTGCCCATGGGGGAGTGTTGGTAAACTATAGGCTCGGTCCAGCAGCCAGCCCATGTATGGGCATCCCATCCCAAACCCTAGTAGGGGCTGTAGACTATAAATAGGGGGTGCTAGTCATTGTAAAGTATTGATCGTATGAAGGGAAATAAAGAGAAGCAAGAAGCCCCTTATATCTCTGTGTTCAATTTACTATTCTGTTATTGTGTTATTGCATTGTTTGATGTGATTCTATGTTTGTATATGAGGTTATCGTTCGGACTGGACTCGCCAGCGACGGTTCCTCAACATTCTGCAGCAGAGAAGTCACTCATGTTTGGTACCGAACTATTGATTCCTTTCCAATCCGTAGATCAAATGCTCAGAAGAACCCATACATTACAGCACACCTTAGCTCCAGGTAAAAGTTTAAAAGAATTTGTTTTTAATAATATTATTTTAAAAGATAATTACAAAAATAAATAGTCACCCAAATTTTTTTACAAAACTAGGCTCATGTCGTCGTTTGAACTGATGACAGTTCAACTGGCGATAGGAACCCTGTTCAGTCCCTATCGCCGGTCCAACTCCCTATCACTAGTTCAATTAGCGACGGGGAGTGAATAGTACTCCTATCGCCAGTTGAACTAGTGACAGGAAACCACATGATCATGTCACCAGTTGAACAGGAAACCGCGTGATCGTTTCACCAGTTCAACTGGAGATGGAGTCCATGTCTACAAAAACCGCAAAATTCAATAGAAATGTCATTTTAATTTCAAAAAAAAAAAAAAAAGAGAGGGAGGGGAAAGAGAGAAGAAAGGTAGCTAAGCTCTGTCAGTTCGCAGAGGAGAGAGAGAGAGAGACAAAGCATCCGATCCGATCGGCCATCTCCAGGTACAAGTTTTTGCAACTTCTTACATTATATCAAAACCTTGCTGGTTAGCAAACAAAAATAGTGACATAAAATTCAATAGATTAGATATTTTTGTCAAATTATGCAGTACATATTTTGAGTTGTGTATAGTCTAGTTCATCGTACACATATTATTAATTTTTCTGCCCTCAATCGATTTAGGATAAACATGCAGAAATAGGTAGACGCCTACTACAAATTTGTAAAAATTGTAGAGTAGCTAAGTAGGGTAGGTAGAGCCTAATCAAAATAATCCCAACTTTATTTAGCTTCCCATTTATGCGGGGTAATTAAACTATTAATGTCAAAAATTAATTTTAAACTTGGAAAATAGAATGACACGTCTTAAATTGTAAAAATAAAATAGAAGTTACTACATAGGTTACATAGAGACGAAATTAAATTTTGTGGTCGTTATTTTTTGTTTACGTTTTGCACATGGTAAATATTTAAGCACTCGGTTCTAATTTAAAAATTATGTTAAAATTGGAAGACTCGATTACAAATTCTTTAAAAATTATGTTAAAATTGAAAATACTATTTAAACTAGGTTTGTTTATTGTTTTTGTTAATGCCGCTTCTTATTACCTTATGTACATGTTTTGTAGTCTTTACAATGTATGCACTGATATGGTGGACCCAGGGCAGGCTGCGTAGTGGTCGTACGAGTTGCTCGACCCGGTGATTGACACACATCACCGTAGCCGCCTCAATACCATCCTCTCATAGGAGGGCGAAGCGGCGATTGAGCTTAGTGCGTTGCAGCTGCGCACACCCATCAAGGCATTTATGGTGGACCCATGCTAGGTTCCAAGGTACGTGTTATTGCGATCTTCATGTACTCATTTGCAGCCTAACTACTTCGGGTGGACTAACGTTTGTTTGTGACCTTACCCGACGTAGTTTGAGGGCGCTAGGTCACTTTCCACTGGTGAGGATGGTTGAGGCTACGTGGGAGGACGACCAGGACTTCACGGGAGGTCCAGGTCGTACGTCCAGGCGTTTTCTATACGATCGGTGCCTACTGACGGCACTGGTTGACCATTGGAAAACACTTCCGTGCAGGGAGATGACGCCAACACTTTAGGCTGTCACCTTCCTGATCGGGTTGCCCTGCGTTGGCTTCCCTCTGGCGGCGTATGACATCTCAGCCACGTGGCGCACAGAGCTCCTAGTGAGGTTCCTGGATGTGCTGCCCCCGGGCAATGGTTACTGGGAGTTCAGCAACACCCCCGGGCCGACGCTAAGGTGGATCTACCGGTTCTACGTAAATCTTCATAACTATTATCCTCTCGCATCAATTTATTTGTGAACCCTTGCTGATGTACATGTCTTCTTGTAGCCCAAGTGTATAGTGGAGGACGCACCTGACAACATTGTTAGGAGGCACTTCGATGCCTGCATGTTGTGGTTCTTTGGGTGGGTCATGTTCATAGGGTCCCACAGCGACAACATTGACAAGCACTACATCCGGTACACACGTGAGCTCGCGGACTGGCCAGTGGAGGAGATCCAGCCCTACGCCTGGGGTCCAGCGGTGTTGTGTGTGACGCGTGCCACCGGGTTCAGGACAGCTCCATCATCTCTGGATGCTCGCTACATCTGCAGTTGTGGTCCTTCGTGCGCTTCTAGATCGGACAACCATAGCTGGACTTGGGAGCGTACACGGTCAGCATGTACGCCGAGGACGACGACGTCGACCGGCCGACCATGGGCACAGTGTGGTGCCGCCGACCGGTTAGTGTCATGAACATTTATTATTTTTCATAATGTAATCAAAATTTCGTGTGCTAAGTTTTCGTTGTTCCATTCCAGAGGTCACCAACACGCTGATCACTACACACGCGTCCTACCCGGACTACGTTGTGATCTTTTATTAGCTGATGGATGGCCACGTCAACTAGACATCGTACACATAGGAGAGGGTGTACGCGCGTGCGCCCGGAGGACTATCGAGCCTGTGCACATGAGACAACGTGTACTTGTACATGTGGAGGGACTTGGTGCACGAAGTGTTCGTGGAGGAGTACTAGGTGCAGCGGGTCATGCACCAGTTCGGTCTACGATAGTAGGTCCCAGCCCCCTAGGAGGGCAGCGGGTGTCGCCGAGCGTGCATTGGTAAGTTCACTCTTTACTTCTTTCGTACAACCTGAGTTACATACCAATGAAACAATTGTCTTGCCTTCTGTAGGTACACTAGGAAGGGAGTAATTGCTGCTATCTCTTGGGTGGATAGGATGTTCTCTTGGGTTCAGTGTTGGCTCGAAGCCTACAAGGACGTCATCGAGGATCATGCTCCCTACGACCCCGGGACGTACACAGAGTACATAGAGTGGTAAGCCAGTTGGACGAGGGTTCGCTGCGTCAGAGTCGTGGACGACCCACCACGATACGAGGCTACACCATCCGACACGTACCCGACCCAGCTGGACTCCGCATTCCACCACATGGTATATATTGAACGGTTTGTGCTTCATATTTAATTTGCAAGATTTAGGTTTTCAACTTGTTGAGTACATGTACAGGTGGATCTACAGTGGGAGATGCATGAGTTGGCAACCTCTGTGCATTGGAGGACGCTCGGGGAGCGGTTCAGCATGACGACGTAGGACATCAGAGCGGTCATGGAGCAGTTCCTCGAGAAGACAAGGCGAGGGATCCAGATCACGACCTGTCGCACACCGAGGGACACGGTGGACCCACCAGTGCGTGGACGAGGGGTGAGCCACAGTGGTTCACGGCCACGGGCTCCTCACCCGGAGGTGGTGAGTGGGTCCTTGTGGCACCATGGTGTGAGCACCTCAGTACAGTGGGAAGGTGAGCATGACACATTCACTTCTACTTCTTTATTTCAAACCCCACTAGTTTCTAAAAACAATCTTCTCTTATAGATCCTGAGTTCCACCGGTACACGGGGCAGGACTACATAGAGTCGTCCTCAGCTGCCTTCGTGTCACCAGGTACAAGTACCTTGCTTGCTTGCGTAACATTCTATTTCATGGTTTTTTCCACGTTTACATGAAAACGTAATGTCTCACAGGTCGTATACCGCTTTAGGACGAGGAAAACTTGTCGTACGATGAGTCACGCTCCGGGGAGTACTACTTGGACCAGCATGGCACCCAGGTCTCCGTGGGGGCTTCACAGCTGCACGGTGCGCCTACACCAACCCAATCGACGCAGAACCCCCTCGCAACACCACCTCATACTACTCGCGTTGGTTGGGTACCTCGGCAGCCTAACCCTCTGACGTACTCGCACCAGTGCCCGCAGCCGCCCCAAACAAGGCCAGGGTGACACACGGGGTACTTCCCAAGAGGTGCGGCCAATAGATATTTGTTCCTTTAAATTTCAGACATCCCATGTAAATATTAATGTATGTATCACTATTATTATGCTAGTGCCGTGTTTCATTATTTCTTTTTTGCGTGCACACCATGACCACATGAGGGAGTCCGCATTGGGACACCCTACACTACAGAGACGTGACCCAACAAGTCTACTTCCCGCAGAGACGTGACCCGACGAGGCAACTTTGAGTAGTGACGTGACCCGACGAGGTAGCTTTGCGCATCGATGTGACTCGACGAGGCAGCTTTACACAGCGATGTGACCCGATGAGGCATCTTTGCGAAGCAACGTGACCCAACAATGTCTCCCGATGCAGGGCCGGCTCGACATATAAGTGCTACCCCTTCCACGGCGGGTTCTCTTGCATCAAGACTTCAACACAATCTCGCTCAGATGTTGAACCAATGGGACGATATTCACAAACTCGCAAGGGGTTCTGCAGCTAGAGACAAACAAATGGAGGGTGCCAGGAGGGCACCTCCCCACAATGACACCCCCCGTAGTAGCAACCCCTACCTGTACATTGTAAGTAAGCATTCGCCGCAACACCCGCACGAGGAGACGCCACCCATCTGTTGGTGCAGGGATACCTGCAAGTTCTTTAAGTCTAAGGAGCGTTTCAGTCTGGGCATGCGTTACTAGGGTTGCGCAAACTACTCCTCGAGACTATCCCGACTGCCATTGGGACTCGGGCCGCTATCAGCAGCCAGTAAGGATCAGTTACAATATGTTCCCCTACTATTTTTCTTTCAAAGTACTCACTAACAACCTCTTCCGTCTACCCGTAGTCCCCGGATCTGCTATGTGGCTACCGCAAGTGGATCGACGAAGGAATCCACCCATGAGACCAGTGGCGTCTTGACTGCGAGGAGTGGGATTCCAAGAGGGACCACGAGAAGTGGGAGGAGGAGCACCGCAACGAAGAGCACAATGAATGTATTCGGCGGGAGACGCAAGCTCATCTCGAGGTGTGCAGGTGCAGGGAGCGCGAGGTTCACAAGAGGGAGCGTGATAGAAAGGTAGAAATGGCGGCCAAGGCCGGGCGGCTAGCAAGGAGTACAACGCCGAGCTCGTAAGGAAGGGCAAATGGCCCCGGTCCACGCAGTAGGTCGGGCCATTCCGTAGTAGTCCCCCATCCTACCCGCCATGTTATACCTATCTTGTAAAGGCATGCATACTTACTTGGTTCGAATGCTTGTGTCGTAGTGTATCGTAGTAGTAGCGAGGATGACTAAAGCAATTAGCCGAACCATCATGCCATGTGACCATGTGTAACGTGCTTCTTTCTACGCACTCTAATGCATGTTATCTTACCTTAAAAGTTCGATGCTCGATAGCAGCCTTTATGCCTTTCACAACTACGCATCTTTTATTAGTGGTGTCTACCATATGTCCATCACAACTACGACAAATCACACTGATACTACATAACATTAAGCAAAACATCATAACACTTAGTTTTTTACAAATCAAAGTGATATTTCAAAGCATTGTACATCACATATTACAACTGTCTTTGCTTACCCATGGCCGCGACCTCAACATCCCCCATGTGGACTGCCTCGAGTCGGGCGGTCGGATGAGGTCCCTGATGAGGACATCCCTCCTTCGGATACACGCACGACACAAGACCCTCCAGATCTGGGTGCTGAACTACACGGTCCTATGACAAGGGCTAGAGCACGTCACTTAATCGATCAGGTAAAGTCGTTTCTAGGGCTGAGTGTATTATTTGAGAACTCTATGATGCTGCCTAGTGGAGATGATTTACTTGTACTCAGGAATCTAGGACTACGACCAGTTCAAGAAGGTCTACGACCACTGCAAGAAGATCTACGACCACTACAAGAAGACCTACGACTAGTTGATTTGATTGGAGCAATCTACGACCAGAAAAACGAGCACAGTACTCGTTGGACACAATCTACGACCAAAGATAGCATGGACTCCTCAAGACCACCCTAGGACCAGTCCTACGACCGGATCTTCGACGTAAATACGCAACACAAGGTGTCGTCACCGCTTTGAAACTAATAAGACTTTGTAAGCGTACGAGGTCGAGTCCGGTTGTGTACGCTTCATCCCACTACCGCACAACCCTAGGTCGACCTCCTCACGTTCCCCTATATATATACAGTAGCCGCCATAGTTTAGAGGCGGGTTTTTCTTAGATTATTATGCCAATTGCAGTTTCGCCGATTATTTGTTTGAGGAACCCCACTTGTAAACTTCATCCATATCCGCAATACAATTCAGATTGCATCTACCTTGTTCTTGTGAGTTGCTTCGATTGCTTGCAGGAACAATAACCTTCGTGGTAAGGTCGATCGCATGCAAGCGTGGTCGATAACGACAGCGCAAGGGTGTAGCGAATGCGGTGACGATCTGCTGGTTGGAAGCCTCAAAGCGTCAACGTCCTCACGACGAACCAAATCGAACCTATCGGAAGATCGGGCCACCGTGACTCATCAAGTGGTATCAGAGCAAAGGTTGCCCGTTAGGTAATTTCATTTATACCCTTTTGTTAGTTGTGTTTCCTCACCTAGAGTCCAGAAAAACTGCCCTACAAAAAGTTTTAGATCGTAATTATTCCGTTGTCCAAACCACTTTGTGCCTTTCGCAATTTTGTTTTCGCCGCATTGTTGAGTTCGAGTCCATCGTCGGTGTCTTTGTTGCTGGTTTAGAGTAGCATTATTGGTCTCTAGTCAGCACCGTCGCCCGCCGTGCCACCATCCATCCTGGACGCACGACCTCCTTTTTCGAGCGACACCCATTCGACCACCCGCTCGGGATTTACCATCGGTGAATCGAACATCTACTCGGATCCGACCACCTCTTGAGCAACACCCATTCTACCATCCACTCGGAACTACCACCGGTGGATTCGATCCCTGGTCGGATTACAGAGTAGCAATGAACTAGCCCAAGTTCGAGAGAGAGAGAGTATCTTTTAATTACCTATTTACCCTCGCTCTCCGAAAAAGTTTGTGACCCAATCACCTCATCGGATCCAGAAAAGGTAACAGAAGAATTTTGGGTTTGGGTCACGTTTGCAAAAAAAAAGAAAAAAAAGAGAGGAAGCAAAAAGTGCAAAAGAAAAGAAGCAAAAAGTGCAAAAGAAAAGAAGAAGAAGCAATTCGACCACCCTAGTTGGTCTACAACCGCCCGACCTTGCATCCTTTGGACTCCTTTGTATCGAGTCCTTGTTTCGATCAGTATTGTACTAGGGCTAGGGGCACTTTTAGACCAGCAACTGTGACGAGTACTGTGGGCTTTGGTTCAGCTTTGCTAATCTGATTTCATTATTGCTATTCCTTGCTACTAAACATTGCTTGTCCGAGCTCCACATACTTTCGACCCTCAGATTGGATCCTCGCATTCGCCTCCGCCGTGATCGTACATCCCACCTTCACCGATTAGACCACCTGCTGCAATTTGGTAAGAAACTCATAAGAGCTTGGTAAGATGCTTGAGAGTGTGAGATTCCACTCTCCGACCACCTAATAGTGATAGGGATAATACCTTTGTGTTGTCTTTTGTCTCCTACTAACCATGTCAGGTGAAGGATTGGATGCGCAAGAGTGTGTTTTGAGGAAAGAGCTCATGACGCTATTGGATGAACAACGCACTACCGTTAATGAGGACATCGACAGGAAGCTTCAAGCTACCACGATCACATTACAACGCTCAATCAACGATAGTATTACGGCGCTCACTATACGCCTCGAAAGAATGGTGAACCGACCACCAAACGTTGGTCGTGTGGAACCTCATGGTGCAGCCCATGACCATGAGTTTGATAATGATAATGAGATGCACGACACGACGCCTTTGATGCACGACAACGGAACCGACCGAACTTCAACCGTCAAGGTATGAGAGGTAATAATGTTCAGCAACATAATGCACGTGTTAACGATGATCCATATGCTAAAGTTAAGTTCTCTATACCATCTTTTGCGGGTGCTTATGATGCTGAAATATATCTAGACTGGGAGATGACGGTAGAACAGAAATTGAATGCTCACCTAGTTCCCGAAGTGCATAGAGTTAGGCAAGCCACAAGTGAATTTAAAAACTTTGCCATCATTTGGTGGAATAGGGTATGCACCGAAGGATTAGCGCCTACTACGTGGGATGGTTTAAAGCTTGCTATGCGTAACAGATTTGTCCCACCTTCTTTTAAACGAGATTTGCGTAATAAATTGCAGCGTTTAAACCAAGGTAATAGATCCATAGAAGAATATTATCAGGAGCTACAAATTAGCATGTTGCGTTGTGATATTATTGAGGATGAAGAAGCTGCAATGGCATGTTTTTATGGAGGATTAAGACGTGAAATTCAGGACATAGTGGATTACAAAGAATACGATAACGTCCCTAGGTTGTTCCAACTTGCATGTTTGGCAGAAAAAGAATTGCAGGGACGACAACAGAGGCCAAGGAACAACTTTGGGAGCATATCTACACCACGACCAGTGCCGGGGCAAGCCAAAACAGCCCCACCTTCACTACACGCTGCCCCTGCCCTCCACGAGTAGGGCGCGTTCAGCAGCACCTCCGACCACATCACATGCACCCGAGGTAAGTAAAGTTACTAGTGTGCAGGCACCAGCCAAGAGTTCTTCGTCGGTTGCTTCCACTGGTCGTACCACTGGGATTGTGTGCCACCGTTGCAAGGAATAGGGCACGTCATGAGGGATCGCCTGGTCGTGAGCATACCTTGCCACCAAAGACGGTGGTTATGTAAGTACTAGTGATATTGAGGACGAATATGTACTTGCGGCTAACATTGCGGTGGAGGAGATGAGATGAGCGATGATGATGATGATGTAGAGGAACAAGTAGGCTGCTTGTTGACACCGAGTATCATGTGAGCCTTGTTGCGCAACGAGTCTTGGCGCACAAGTGGAAGGCGAGCAAAATCAGCGGCACAACTTATTTGGACTGATTTCTCATGAAGGACAGAGCCTGCAGAGTCATCATTGATGGAGGAGCTGCAACAACCTTGCAAGCTCCGAGATGGTCGAGAAGCTTGGCTTGACCACACAACCACACCCACGTCCCTACTACATCCAATGGTTCAATTCGTGTGGTAAATTAAAGGTACACAAAGTTGTGAAAGTGCAATTTTTAGCAGGTAATTACAAAGATAGTTCTGACTTTGATATCGTGCCTATGCAAGCATGCTCTTTGTTGCTCGGTAGACCTTGGATATATGACAATGATGTTTTGCACCATGGTAGAGCTAATACCTACTCATTTTCACATAAGGGTAAGAAGATTAAGTTGTTGCCTTTGACACCAGCTGAGATTCTGAAAGATAAAGAAGAGCGCGCTAAAAATGAAAGAAACACCGATAAGCATGATTCTGAAAATCAGCAAGTAGCAAAACGTATTTTTCCACCCAAAAGGGAGAAAGTGGCATCTAGTCCTAAGTCCGAGGGAATTAAATTGAAGGGATGTGTTATGATTGCCACTAAATCTGAACTTACCGAAATTTGTAATAATGAGCTGCCATGCTATGCTTTGATATGCAAAAATGCCTTATATTCGCTTGAAGACATAGCTAGCTCTTTGCCTCCTGCTGTTGCTAACCTTTTGCAGGAGTATGTGGATGTATTTCAAGCGAGGTACCCCGGGATTACCACCTATTCGAGGAATTGAGCATCAAATTGATTTGATCCCAGAGCGACTTTGCCAAACCGTCTTGCATATAGGACCAATCCAGAGGAGACTAAGGAAATTCAATGACAAGTCCAAGATCTTTTGGACCGTGGAGTGCGTAAGAGAAAGCCTTAGTCCTTGTGATGTTCCAGTTCTTTTGGTTCCTAAGAAAGACGGTAGTTGGCATATGTGTGTTGATTGCAGAGCCATTAATAACATTACTATAAGGTATCGTCATCCTATCCCAAGGCTAGACGACATGCTAGATGAATTGAGTGGTTCTATTATTTTCACAAAGATTGACTTGCGGAGTGGTTACCACAGTTAGAATGAAATTAGGAGATGAATGGAAAGCGCTTTTAAAACTAAGTTCGGATTATATGAGTGGTTAGTGATGCCTTTCGGTGTAACTAATGCACCTAGTACTTTTATGCATTTGATGAACGAGGTTTTACGTCCTTTCATTGGAAAATTTGTGGTGGTTTACTTTGATGATATCTTAATTTATAGCAAGTCACATGAGCAACACTTAAATCATATACGTGCTGTTTTTAATGCTTTGAGAGACGCACGTTTGTTTGGTAACCTCGAGAAGTGCACCTTTTGCACCGATCGAGTTGCATTTCTTGGTTATATTGTGACACCACAGGGGCATTGAGGTGGATGAGACAAAGATTGTAGCCATCCAAAGGCGGCGATGCCTACTCTTGTGTCACAAGTGCGGAGCTTCCATGGCCTTCTTTGGATTCTACCGCGCTTTGTGCGGGATTTCAGCACCATTGCCGCACCATTGAATGAATTGACAAAGAAAGGAGTGCCTTTCCAATGGGGACCTGCACAAGAGAAGGCATTCAACTTTTTGAAAGAGAAGCTCACACAAGCACCCCTACTCCAACTCCCTGATTTTGGTAAGACTTTTGAAATTGAATGTGATGCCAAAGGATTGGGATAGGTGGTGTATTGATTCAAGAAGGTAAACCGATTGCATATTTCAAATAAAAACTAAATGGGCCTAGTTTGAATTATTCCACCTATGATAAGGAATTGTATGCTTTAGTTCGAGTGCTTCAAACTTGGCAGCATTATCTATGGCCCAAAGAATTTGTTATACATTCGGATCATGAATCGCTAAAACATATTAGAAGTCAAGCTAAACTGAATAAACGACATGCTAACTGGGTAGAATTTATTGAGTCATTCCCATATGTTATAAAGCATAAGAAAGGTAAGGATAATATGATTGCTGATGCGCTCTCTAGACGTTATACCATGTTATCTCAACTTGACGATAAAATTTTTGGTTTGGAGGCCATTAAGAGTTTATATGTCACTGATTTGGACTTTAAGGAAGTGCTTGAACATTGTAAAGGAGGAAGACATGGAATAACTATGTCTTTGAATGATGGTTTGGTCTATCGTGCTAACAAGCTATGCATTCCAGCTAGCTCTGTTCGTCTTTTGTTGTTACAGGAGGCACATGGAGGAGGTTTGATGGCGTATTTTGGAGCAAAGAAGACAGAATATGTGCTGGCCACCCACTTCTTTTGGCCAAAGATGAGGCGTGATGTCGAGCGTTACGTAGCTCGCTGCACTACATGCAACAAAGCTAAGTCCCGTCTCCTTCCACATGGACTTTATATGCCTCTTCCTATTCCTAGCGCCCCTTGGGAGGATATTTCTATGGATTTTGTTTTAGGATTGCCTAGGACAAAGAAGGGGAGAGATAGTATATTTGTAGTAGTGGATCGATTTTCTAAAATGGCACATTTTATATCTTGTCACAAGAGCGATGATATGCTACAAACATAGCTGATTTGTTTTTCAGGGAAATCATTCGCTTACATGGAGTGCCCAATACTATTGTCTCGGATCGTGATGCGAAGTTTTTGAGCCACTTTTGGAGATCACTTTGGAATAAATTGGGGACAAAGCTGCTGTTCTCTACTACATGCCATCCCCAAACTGATGGACAAACGGAGGTTGTCAACCGCACGTTATCCACCATGTTGCGGACTGTTTTAAAGAAGAACTTGAAGATGTGGGAAGCGTGTTTACCGCATATTGAGTTTGCTTACAATAGGTCAGTACACTCCACCACCAAGGTAAGTCCATTTCAGGTAGTGTATGGTTTTAACCCCCGTGCTCCTATTGATTTACTACCTTTACCGACCTCTGAAAAAATTAATCTAGATGCTAAGAAGCGTGCTGCATTTATTCTCAAGTTGCATGAAACCACTAAAGAGAATATAAAGCATATGACTGAAAGGTATAAGGTTGCTGGAAATAAAGGTAGGAAAGTTGTAAAATTTGAACCAGGTGATTTAGTTTGGGTTCATTTGAGAAAGGATAGGTTTCCGGAATTAATAAAATCAAAGTTGATGCCTAGAGCTGAAGGACCATTTAAGATAATAAAGAAGATAAATGATAATGCATATCAATTAGAATTACCTGTAGATTTTGGGGTTAGCCCCACATTTAACATTTCAGATTTGAAACCATACGTGGGAGAAGAAGATGAGCTTGAGTCGAGGACGACTCCAATTCAAGAGGGGGAGTATGATGAGGACATCCCTCCTTCGGATACACGCACTACACAAGACCCTCCAGATCTGGGTGCTGAACTACACGGTCCTATGACAAGAGCTAGAGCACGTCACTTAATCGATCAGGTAAAGTCGTTTCTAGGGCTAAGTGTATTATTTGAGAACTCTATGATGCTGCCTAATGGAGATGATTTACTTGTACTCAGGAATCCAGGATTACGACCAGTTCAAGAAGATCTACGACCACTACAAGAAGACCTACGACTAGTTGATTCGATTGGAGCAATCTACGATCAGAAAAGCAAGCACAGTACTCGTTGGACACAATCTACGACCAAAGATAGCATGGACTCCTCAAAACCACCCTAGGATCAGCCCTACGACCACATCTTCGACCAGAAATACGCAACACAAGGTGCTGCGTCACCGTTTTGGAAACTAATAAGACTTTGTAAACGTAACGAGGGCGGAGTCCAGGTTGTGTACGCTTCATCCCACGGCCGCACAACCCTAGGTCGACCTCCTCACGTTCCCCTATATATATACATGGCCGCCATAGTTTAGGCGGGTTTTCTTAGATTATTACGCCAATTGCGGTTTAGCGATTATCGGTTTGAGGAACCCCACTTGTAAACTTCATCCATATCCGCAATACAATTCAGATTGCATCTACCTTGTTCTTGTGAGTTGCTTGATTGCTTGCGGAACAATAACCTTCGTGGTAAGGTCGATCGCGTGCAAGCGTGGTCGATAACGACAGCGTCTTGGGTGTAGCGAATTGCGAGGTGACGATCTGTTGGTCGGAAGCCTCAAAGCGTCAACGTCCTCACGACGAACCAAATCGAACCTATCGGAAGATCAGGCCGCCGTGACTCATCAACAATGCTCAATACAAGAGCACGAAAATCACATCAAACATCAAGAACCCTAGCCTCCACAAAAGCTCTCCCTAAGAAAATTAGGGTTTACAAGAATTGCAAAAGAGACGAAGAGGGGGTGCAGCCACCTCCCTCTCCTATTTATAGTGGAGGCTTAGACCTTCTAGATGTTTGATCCTATTGGGCTCCCGTTAAGGCCGAAAACAAACGGGACACATACGCAGGCAGTTTAAAGCGTCGTTTTTATCTCCACTTGACCAAACTAGCTACACCTTACGCCATCTTGCACCTCGGATTAGCTAATAGGTCACCCTTGTCCATCTTACACCACGCTTGAGTACATTGACCTCACCCGGCATCGTAGATCGTTCTGGACCTCAGCTCTCCAAGCCTAGTCCCGATCATCCTCGCCGTTGACCGTCGTTGACCACCAAGCAACCTGCACAACAATAGACAAGTAAACCAAATTTGGAAATAAGTTCTTCACAACTTGACCAATGTTAGTCAAAACATGCATCATGCAACATGTATGCCCTGAAACTTATGACTTTGACCTAACAACCAAACAACGCCGCCACGACGGGTGACGATCAAAGTGAAAACTCCCACCACTCGGTCGGCCCGACCGCCACCTATGGGCGGTCGGACCATAATGGACTTAGCCGTTTTTCCTCTCTAGAAAACCGAAACCTACTGCAATTTTCAAACCAATAGAACTTTTGACTGGAGACTCCAAAAATTATGAGACCAAGTGCAATAGAATCACCTCTCTTGCCTACACACTCTATTTTTGGGCCAGCTCAAATCCTCACTTTCTGACATTTCTGGTCCGACCACCCCTTAGGGCCGGTCCGACCGATTTGGGACCGGTTTGACCGCCGCCCTGGCCGGTCAGACCGGTTCTGGCCTGACAACACACGAACTGTGCCGAAAGCACGCAAAACAACATACCGTAAACGTCATTGGCAATTGTCACATCATCCTAAGATCTGGAGCATATCACCATTATATTCACAACATCAAATCCTTCATCATCTTCCTCTATGAATATGTTCTCTGTCACCTGTGTATCACCTGAAATATCTGATCTAGCTCCAGAGCTATTCTCATCAAAAGTGACATTGCATGTCTCCTGAACAAGGTTAGTTTCAGCATTAAAAACCCGAAAGCCCCTCAAATGTGCAGGATAACACAGAAATAAACCATCAAAAGTTCTTGACTCAAATTTATCTAGATTTCCTGTCTTGAGAATAAAACATTTAGATTCAAAGACTCGAAAGTGCGAGACAGAGGGTTTTCTACAAAATCAAAGCTCATAAGCAGTCTTGCCCAAAGAAGGTCTCACAAAGACACGATTAGCAATATGGCAAGCAGTAGCAACAGCTTTGGCCCAAAACCTCCTCGGCGTGCTATACTCATCTAGCATCGTCCTAGCCATCTCGACCAGGGTCCTGTTCTTCCATTCCACAATGTTATTTTGTCGAGGGACGTGTGGAGAAAATAACTGATGCTCAATTCCACGCTCAGCACAAAAAGAAGCAAATGAGGCATTCTTGAACTCCGTACCATTGTCATTGCGGATCGATCTCAAGGCACCCGGAAGTTCAGAAGCCAAACGCAGAACAAGTTCATGATAATAATCAATAGCTTCATCCCTCGAAGCAAGAAAGTACACCCAAGTGTATCTAGAAAAATCATCGACTATGACAAGAATGTACCATTTTCCACCAACTGACTGAACCTTAGCAGGACCAACAGTATCCATATGAAGCAATTGTCCCGGTCCGTCAATCATGACCATAGTCACTGAAGGGTGTGAGGCGGAAACTTGATTGCCATGCCTACAGGGCGCACATACAGCATCTTTGACGCCTTTAAGTTTGGGCAAACTTCTCATGAGCTCAAGGTTGCTAACTCGCGTCAGATGATCAAAACCAATGTACACCAAACGACGGTGGCAAAACCAGAACACAGAAGAAGATGATGAAATCAAGCATTTGAGAGAACCAGCAAGAGATTCAGAAAAATCAGCTCCAAAGATCCTAGCAACTCTAGTAATTCCAAAAACAAGCTCACCAGTTGAATCAAGCACCCGACAAGTATTTTTCTTAAATCTAGTCTCATATCCATCATCAAGAAGTTGAGAGACAGAAAGCAAATTAAACTTTAGCTTGTCCACAAGGGCAACGTCCTTGAGGATGAAACTGTCGTTCACCCTGATCGATCCCGTTCCTTCAATCCGCCCTTGTTTATCATCTCCAAAGGTGAGGAAATCATCACCTGTCGACCGCGTGAAGGAGATGAACCATCTTGAGTCTCCGGTCATGTGGCGTGAACAGCCGGAGTCGACGAACCACGTGTCCTTCCTCTTTCCGTGGTAATCCTGAAAATCAAGGAACAAAAGAACGATATGTCTCAATACTGGGGTTAGTTAAACAAGACTTAGGAACCAAGTACTGAGACACACGTCTGCGAGAAGTATGCAAAGCAGAAGTGATATCCTTGATTTTATTTGAAGTTCTGTTCTGAGCAATGGTTAAAGTAACATGAGAGTTATGCTATCTAGCAACATGATAATGAGCATGTGACATAAATTCTAAACCAGGTTTCTTCTTTTCTATGTTACCATGTCTCATAAAAGCTCTAGGTTGATTAGATGAAATTCTAGCAAAATTTTTCTTATTATTTTTCAACCTACGCCAATAGAACTCAATCAAATGCCCATGCTTTTTGCAATAGGTGCAATAATACTTAATACCACTAGGAGAAGCACCTTTAGACTTAACAGATGTTTGGGAAACACCTACAGATTTAAAGATAGTTTTTGCAGGTTGGTTTTTGAATTCAATTAACCCATTTTCCAAGACTTGAGTAACTTTTGGGTTAGAATTATTTTGAACATGATTGTATCCTAATCCTTGCTTCTTATAAGGATTTTAGACTTGTCCATAATCATGTTTAATTGTTTCTTACCTTTAGAGAATTTTTCTAAGGTATTCTTAAGATAAACATTTTCTTCTTCAAGATTAACACATGATTCACAGGTTTTACCCTTAATGATTCTAGCATATTTCTCCTTATATAAAGCAGCTTCAAGTTTAAGAGCTGGACATGAAGCACATGTAGAAGACTCAATACTGTCCTTAAGCTTGGCATATTTAGCTCTAGCTACTTCTAAGATATCTTTAATTTCATATTCGCGTTCTAAGCAGAAAGTGCAAAGGCTAGGATCAACCACACCAGAAGCAACTAATTTGCTAGACTCTAAGCATTTTTCACATGGAGCAGGTTTAACTTCAACAAGCTCAGTCCTAGCATTTTTAAGTTGTTGCAAAGCAATATCATGAGCAGATTGCAGTTTAGCAAATTCAGAGTGCAAAGCATGGCATGATGAACATTCATCATATTCAAGAGTCTTAGCATTTTCAAGTTCTAAGGTCAAATTATCTACTTGTGACTCTAAGTCCTTATTCTTGGCCATGACAAACTCTAATGCCTTATCCTGACTCATGAGTTGCTCAAACATAGATTCACATCTATCAGAAAGAACATCATAGGAAGGAGGTACCTCATCGTTGTCGTTGTCAACGGAGTCGGCCATGAAGCACAAGCCGGTGATGTCCTTGGCCTTCCCTTTCTTCTTGTTTTGAGGGATCTCCTCCTCCTTGTACTCCTCACTCCCGGAGTCAACATCGCTTAAGGATTGATCCTCAAAAGCGGCAAGCACCCGGTGAGCGGCCTTTGTCAGCTTGGCAGTATCAAATCTTGATTTGTTACATTGAGGCTTCTTCCAAGCTGGTTTTCCCTCCTTATGGTTGCTCTTACCTTTCAGCATGGGGCAATTTGCCCGGATATGATTAAGCTCACCACACTCATAGCAAGTCACGGGACCTCCTCGATTTCTGTTTCTCATATTGTTGTAGGCCCGTGTGACCTTTTTGACTATGAGGGCCAACTCAGCCTTAGGAAGACTCTCAAACTCTTGTTCATGAATTGCAGATAAACCAGCAAGCGAAAATCCAGAAGAAGACTCAAAAGACCCATCAGAAGCTCTCTTGAGCGGGTCTGCTACCAAAGCCATGTTTTCCTTTTTGGGATGATCAATCCTCTTGATCTCATGAGTCTTAAGCTTGCTATAGAGCAGCTCCAAAGTAAGATCAGAAAGATTGACATTCTCCTCAATGGCTGTGGCCTTTATCTCCCACTCCTTGGTGTTGATTGCAGCCAAGAGGTGGGTGGCATTTTCAGACTGAGAATATTCAATACAAACAGCTTTCATCTGATTAATCACTTTATTAAAGCGACTGAAAATATCATCGATGCTCTCTCTAGGACGCATCTCGAATTTGTTATATTCACGCTTATAGACTGTTTCGCGTACTTTCTTGACTTGGGACGAACCCTCATGATAGGTTTCGAGAGTGTTACAAATCTCATGCGCAGTCTCAAGATTGAAAATTCGATCATACTCCTGTCTCCCAAGCACGTCATACAAGAGGTTTTTAGCCTTTTTGTTGTTAGCCAAAAGGTCTTCTGAAGCTGGCATAGCAACTTCGGGCACAACGAGCGGGACTCGAACAACCTCCCATATACCGTGTCCTTCACTCTCAAGGAAGACTCGTGCCCATCGAAGATATGCGACTTTGTGGAGTATCTATCCATCGCCAAGTTCAGTAACCGGTTAACATCAAGATTGAACTAATCGGGCTCTGATACCACTTGTTGGACCGAAAAGGCGACAAGAGGGGGGCGGCGAATAGGAGGACGCTCACTTTTTCACAAATAATGGATTCAACACAACTTTCACTCCAGTAGCTATGGAAGCTATGAAGATCAGTATATCAGTACATCGGAAGACTAATATTGAATCCAATATAAACCCCTTAGCAAAACGACAAAATCAACAAAGATTGAAACACATCAATGCATTCTTTCAATTAAGCATCACAAGATTTCTTGCGGCCGGGCCATTTGTATTCTTGGGGTGAGGCCTCGGACCGATTGCTGCGGCAATCTCGACCGGGTGACTCTAGCCGGTCGACCTCCTATGCACCGACTGCCTCTAGAAACAGATCAATCCATGATCGGCCCGTAGATGGCGAAGTTGCAAATAGATGAAACTTTTGATCCACAACTCCAAACTTGATGAAACTTGAAACACACCTTCTCTATGATATCAGAAACCTATTCCAAATGAACATTGTGATAATTCTTGGAAGGATAGCGATCCTTTTCGATTTGATTGAATAAGAGTTCAAAGCGGGCGAAGTTGCAAATAGATGAAACTTTTGATCCACAACTCCAAACTTGATGAAACTTGAAACACACCTTCTCTATGATATCAGAAACCTATTCCAAATGAACATTGTGATAATTCTTGGAAGGATAGCGATCCTTTTCGATTTGATTGAATAAGAGTTCAAAACTGGGTCAAAACAAAAACTTGATCCAAGATCTTGCTCGTGGGTGATTGATGATCAAGATGATCATAGGTATGTTACCACATGTCACACCATGCTGAATCACATGGAGAATTCAATCAAAAACTCGCGGATCAAAGAAAATGTCAAAATCATCAAATATAGAGAAAGAACGCAATGAGACAAAACATTGATCAAACTTTCCTTTGATTGATTGATATGATATGGGCTTACAGCCTCTCTATCAATGGAGGGCAATGCTCAATCCAAGAGCACGAAAATCACATCAAACTATCAAGAACCCTAGCCTCCACAAAAACTCTCCCTAAGAAAATTAAGTTTTACAAAAATAGCAAAAGAGACGAAGAGAAGGTGCAGCCGCCTCTCTCCTTTTTATAGTGGAGGCTTAGACCTTCTAGAAGTTTGACTCTATTGGGCTCTTGTTAAGGCCGAAAACAAACGGGATACATACGCACGTATTTTAATGCACCGTCTATATCTCCCCTTTACCTAATTAGCTACACCTTCGCCATCTTGCGCCTCAGATTAGCCAATAGGTCACCCTTGTCCATCTTGCACGACGCTTGAGTACATTGACCTCACCCGGCATCGTCGATCGTTCTGGAACTCAGCTCTCCAAGCCTAGTCCCAATCATCCTCGATGTTGACCGTCGTTGACCACCAAGCAACCTGCACAACAATAGACAAGTAAACCGAATTTGGGAATAAGTTCTTCACAACTTGACCCATGTTAGTCAAAACATACATCATGCAACATATATACCCTGAAACCCATGACTTTGACCTAACAACCGAATATCGCCGCCACGACGGGCGACAATCCAAGTGAAAACCGGTCAGACTGCCCCTAGGGCCTGTCTTACCGTCCACCCTGGCCGGTCTGACCGCCACCTATTGGCCGGTCTGACCGCCAGTAAAGACTTAACCGAATTTCCTCTCTGGAAAACCGAAACCTACTGGAATTTTCAATCCAATAGAACTTTTGACTGGAGACTCCAAAAATTATGAGACCAAGTGAAATATAATCCCCTCTGTTGCCTGCTACCTCTATTTTTGGCCCAGCTCAAAATACCACTTTCTGACATTGCCAGTCCGACTACCGCTTAGGCCGGTCGGACCGATCTTAGGTTGGCCTCGACCACCGCTTAGGCGGTCGGACCGCTGAAGCTTTACAAAGATCTTTCTTTGCCAAAAACACATGAAACAACAAACCGTTAACGCCATTGCCAATTGTCACATCATCCTAAGATCTGGAGTATATCCCCATGATATCCACACTTTTCTTTGCTACTAACAATGACATATCGCGAGTATACGTATCTTCCCTTTCATGGTAGTAATGATCCAGAGGAGTATCTTGAGTGGGTACAAAACATGGAATTCGAGCTTGAATCCCAGAAGTTCGAATCAGAAGCCAATGAAGTGAGACCGGCCACTATGTTTTTTACAGACTATGCCTCTAGTTGGTGGCAACAACTAAGTGGGAAACGATTCATTACATCTTGGGTCTATTTAAAAAGGGCCATGAGAATAGAATTTGTTCCATCCTATTATGAGCGGGAACTTCTACGCCACGTGGAGAGCATTACATAAGGATGCAAAGTTGTCCAAGATTACTATATTGAGTTGAATAATGTAATGCACCGTGCCAATATCACTAGTGCATATCAAGAAAAGACATACTTCAAAGTAGGCTCGAATTATCAGATCGTTGCTGCACTTCAAGATGAATATTTTCGTAGTCTACAAGATTTTATGAAACATGCTATGAAGCGAGAAAAGAGACTTAAAGACATGCAAGCACATCAATTAAATCTACACCGACTCTTTAGTTCTTATTCATCCACTGGTGTGTCACTTGAGAGGAAGATCGAGCATGGCAATTTTTCTTCGATCGAGGTGATGAGTAGTGCTGCCTCGTCACAACCCACAACACGTGAGGAGGTCGTGGTTGGTGGTAGTTGTATCATTGCTGGCCCACGGTCTTACAAGAATGAGATGTATCAAAACCCGTGTGAGAATAAGAGCCACATAACCAAATTGAGTGAGAGTGATAAAAAGAGTGAGCTGTGTGATTCCACCATATCCGAGGTTGAGAGCATCCCAATTGAGAGTGTGTGAGATACACTAAAAGAAAAGAGAGAGATAGATGATAGGATAAGTAAGATTATTTTTGAACCTAACAACTTACCCACTATTTCTAGTGTTATATCTCACATTGTGCTGGTTGACCAAGCAAATAAGGGGTTGGACATTCAAGAGCCCTCACCATTGGAAGAGAAAGATGAAGAGATAACCATGTTTGGAGAGGGAATGCCTACTACCCCGTGGTTACATGATGACATCACGATACCCGCGGCACCTACATCAACTGAGGAGGACGATCAAGGTAACACTATTAGTACTAAATCGATATATCATCAAGACAAGGTGCATAAAACAGAGAACTCCATTATTCCTTTGATGATTCCAAGTTCTAAATTTGATACGCTTAATTTGCATAATATGGAATTGATTACTCATATAGAAGCTATTACTAGAATATCCCTTAATGATTCTTTGTGCCATATCATATTCGATAAACCAAAGGAGCTAGTTAGTGTTATTAAGAAGGTTCTTGAAATTTCACATTTAAGATCACTAGTAAATACCTACATACACACATATAAATTCAATTTGATCGGAGATTTTGGTGTAGACAATATGTTTCAAGTTTATCGAATATGCATTACCTGTGACAATCCCGATCTTCTCGACGTAGAATCGAAGATAACTTGCACGCTTGACTTGACAAATCGTAGTTGCTCACCCGATGCCAATGCATGAACTTGCAACTCTTTAATTCGTCTAATCTCACGTGCACTCCACCCGACCACCAAGTGGAGGTTTATCGATCCCTCAATTCCCAACGGAAAGATAAAACAGTCTATGGAAGAAAACGCCATATTCCACTTCAAGTCGTTAGCCTTCACCAAACTTCTTAGAAGAATCAAGTGTTGATGCAAAAAGCAATCAAAATCTTTAATCGTGGTCTGAGGTTACATGGGGGTCTAACCCTCAATATATAGTGTCTTTCTCCACCTCATGGCTGGCCAAGAGGCCCTACACCTACTCTATTTCGAAATTAGGAGTCCTACTCCAATTCGGACACAATCTAAAACAAAAAGGAAACTCTAATTTTACAACCGCCACATTGTTTGGGCCATATCTTTTGACACGGATAATTTTTGGACTGGGAGAGGATCTGTTGGATCGCCCTTGAAGTTATCTTTTCAACAAGCACAAGAACACCCAAATCGAACTCCGTTTGTGAATGTTATGACCTTTTTACTCCGAACTATCCTGCTGATTACGAATCCGAATTTGATGCTGGTTCCAAATCCGAATTGAATCCAAACCTTCCTATCTTCAATTTCATTAATTAAAACAACTTGAATTCGTGTGAAACTTGAGAAATGGACTCTTGTAAACCTTTGAAAAGTCATGGCATAGCTGGATATCCTCCCAAGATGTCGTACAAGCCACAAAATCATCAACTTTGTCAACTCTCGCGCATCGATCGATTTGAATGTGCAACATGTACTCGAATAGCCATAACTTGTTATAGAAAGCTTCAAATCACATGTCGTTTGATCCATTGAAAAGTAGACTTGATAAGATTTTCAAATATATATATTGTTTATACTAGATCCTTCCGGGTTTCTGCGAAGATCATCGTGAACTTCAAGATCAGTGTGGCGCCATCTATTGTTCGTCTCATGCTCCCCTACCTCCCATGGGTTGCATGCCATTTTTGTAAGGAGCAAAACACCCTGAGAAGCATCATGTTCTGTCTTCCAATAAACCTTCTGCTTGAAACCTGACAACAAGTGATAACCCGATATTAGGTAGTATAATATTCTCTACTAATTTAAAAAGAAATTCAGGGAACAGATTCACCTGTTGGATAAACTTCTCTTGTTTTTCAACTCTTTTAGTAAGCTCATGTTGTTCTGAGGTACTTGATGAATTGAAAACACTATACGGAACAACATAGCTAAGGATGTCCGCATCATTCGGCAATTCCTGTCAGCCCACATGAAGCATCGTAAACCACCGTGCTTGCCACCGAGTCCCCTCGGCTGGCTGTGGCAGCTTCCTTCTCGCAGTGCATCGATCATATCGCCCTGATATTCTTCCCTGACTACTGTTCCTCTGACCAGAGACAAGCCAAATTGGTGCAACCGAGACTTCTCCCCGGTCGTGGTCGTCCGAGTTAACCAGGGTCGGTGTGTCTCTCTCACCCACTGGGTATCGACACCTGCCGAGTTCGAACGCCCCAATGCGACAAGGCATACACTGGCGGCGACTGCCATTGCTCGGCCATTACTCGCCATCGCTCAACCCATCACACCTGCTACACTATGCTACCGACTCCATCAAGATCGCCAACCACTCCTTGGTACTGTGTAGCGCTGAATACAACACATGCACTCGGACGACCTCCACCCCCATGGCTATAAATAGCAGCCCCAAGCCCCCTCATTATCGTTCCGCCACAAGTGCTAGTTTCCCCCACACACTCCTTCATTCCTCAAGTGAGCTTGAGCCCTAGGTAAGGCTTGAGCGCTCGTTTCGGCCAAGCACTTCCACGACGTCGCCAGCAGCATTGACGCCCATCAATGAAGCTCTTTCCTTCTTAAATGCATCAACTCATATTCCCTGACCCCAGAGGTGGTTCCCCTCATTTGATTCCACTATGTATTCCCTTCCTCCCCTTTGACCAGAGTAGCCCAAGCAGTCGAATCGACCTCGTTGGCCATCACCACCGCTTGGAGCTTCTCCCGCTATCACAGACCACCATCGCCAAACCATCTTCGGCTATCTCGCCTCCTCCGTGTCCTATCAGTACATTCCTAGTGACCACTAGATGCTTATTTTCACACTAGTTGCACAAAAGCATTGCAGAACGATGAATGAATTGTAGTCGAACCCCCGGGTGGTCGAACCTCCTTCTACTTGGAATGTAACCGGACCTCCTTTCGACCAGGTAGTCACACATTCTTTCGCTTGGAATATAGTCAAACCTCCAGGTAGTCGAACCCTCCACCGCCTAGAATGTGGTCGAACTCCTTCAACCAGGCGGACGAAACCCTTCCTAGTTGATGGACGAAAGTCCTTTTTATCGGATAGTCAAAACTCCTTTTGACTATATGGTCGAAACTCCTTTTTACCGGATGGTCGAAACTCCTACCGACTGGATGGTCGAAACTCATGTTGACCGGATGATCGAAACTCCTTTTTACCGAATGGTCAAAACTCCCTATCCGACCATATAGTCAAAATCCCTTCGACCAGTTAGTGGAAACTCCTTTCGACCAAATTGTCGAAACTCCTTCGACCAGTTAGTCGAAAACCCTACTTCTGTCGACCAGATGGTCGAAACTCCTCCGACTAGTTAGTCGAAAACTCCTTCGATCAGTTAGTTAAAACTTCTGTCGACCAGATGGTTGAAACTCCTCCGACTAGTTAGTCGAAAACCCTTTTGACCAGTTGGTCGAAACTCCTTCGACTAGTTTATCGAAACTCTTTTCGACCAGATAGTCGAAATTCCTTCCACCAGTTAGCCAAAACTCCTTTCGACCAATTAGTCAAAACAATGAACAATAGTCGAAACAATGAACAGTAGTTGAAATAATGAATAGTACTTGAAACAATTAACAGTACTCGAAACCCTTTCGACCAGGTATTCGAAACCCATTCCAACTAGGTGGTCGAAACTATGAACAATACTTGAAACCATGAATAGTACTCAAAAGCCCGCTCAACCAGGAATTCAAAACCATTCCAACCAGGTGGTCAAACTATAAACAGTACTCGAACCAATGAACAGTACTCAAAACCCCTTTTGACCAGGTATTCGAAACTCATTTCGACAAGGTGGTTGAAACTATAAACAATACTCGAAATAAGGAGTAGTACTCGAAAACCCCTTTCGACCAAGTAGTCAAAATCCCCTCCGACCAAGTGGTCGAAACACTGAACAACACTGAAACCGAGAACTCGTATACGGACTACCCACTGTCTCGGGACCAACTCACGTTACCTACTCGGATTCTATGTCCAATACCAAATGCGGTAATGAGAACCGGAGACTAACTAAATCTGCTCAACTGAACCGAAGACACCCCTATTTGGAATTCATTTGGATTTTTGAATGCAAGCTCAATTCATTTAGGCCTATTTGAATTTTTGGTTGGATTTTGCATATAGAGTCTAAAGTTCCCTAAGACCCTCTACTAGACCCCGAGCAGGAGTAGTAGTACCTCGACCAAGGTGAGTCAATACTTTGATCATATTGCACCTAGTCTTTGCAAATTATGTTGCTCTAAATTATGAAATTGCGTTGCTATAATTTGTACAACTATATTAGTTTAGTTCATTGTTAATGGCTTAATGTTAATTGAGTATAAATTTTCAATCCTTGAACTTCGACATTATCGTTTGTCACCCTATAATTAATGGTTTACGTACTAGTTAATAAGTTTGTATCTAAGTGTCATACTTAGCCTTGCTTAGATACATTATCATGCGGACATTTAATTGCCCGATACCAATAATTCAAAACATGAAAACTAGAATTAGGCAATCGAGGCTGGGAGCCTGGCTGATATGTTGGACTAAAGTTATTTTTAAAATAAACCAAAACATGAAAAACCAATTTCGACTTGGGTGGATAGAAAGAGTTGTAACACCCTGACCCAAAATCGGCTCAATGCCCAGCCCACCGTGGGGCGGACCCGCCCACACATAGCACCTCACTTACACTTTTCGTCCTCGCTTCATGTAAAAGGGTTAACCCGGAGGTGCTACGTTTGGATCAAACAGGCATTATATACTACTACAACTCACTTAAGACAAGCAATGTGGGACTAATCCCACCACACAACTCCTCATGGGCCACATGGGCCGCGCTACGAGTAGGCTGGGGTATTACACTCACCCCTTAAGGGTGACCCCTCGGCGATATCGCATCTGCTGCAAATGCCGAACCACCCCTCGGTACACGTCCGTCGTCGGTGCCATCACATATGCCATGCCATGTGTCCACTCCGGGCCCACATGTGTCATCGTCATATGCCCGCGCCCACATCGCGCGCCGCGTGCAGCGAAGGTTGATGCTCTGATACCATTTGTAACACCCTGACCCAAAATCCGCTCAATGCCCAAATTTCACCGTGGGGCGGACCCGCGTACACATAGCACCTCACTTACACTTTCGTCCTCGCTTCGTGTAAAAGGGTTAACCCGGAGGTGCTACGTTTGGATCAACAGCATTATATACTACTACAACTCACTTGAGACAAGCAATGTGGGACTAATCCCACCACATAACTCCTCATGGGCCACATGGGCCACACTACGAGCAGGCCGGGGTATTACATTCACCCCCCTCAAGGGCTGACGTCCTCGACAGCATACCGCATATGCGGTAAATACCCAGAATCACCCCTCGGTACACGTTCATGCGTCCAGTGCCGGCACATATGCCATGCCATGTGTCCACTCCGGGCCCACATGCGCCATGCGCCATATGCCCGCCCTGCCCTGCACGCGCCGTCAATAAGGTTGATGCTCGATACCATCTGTAACACCCTGACCCAAAATCGGCTCAATGCCCAGCCCACCGTGGGGCGGACCCGCCCACACATAGTACCTCACTTACACTTTTCGTCCTCACTTCATGTAAAAGGGTTAATCCGGAGGTGCTACGTTTGGATCAAACAGGCATTATATACTACTACAACTCACTTGAGACAAGCAATGTGGGACTAATCCCACCACACAACTCCTTATGGGCCACATGGGCCGCGCTACGAGTAGGCTGGGGTATTACAAGAGTGGCTAGTGCTGGTGATGCACGTCGGTGGGGGTATGAGAATGTACCGCCCAAGTCAATTATGTACCGAATCTGGTAATGATCTCTCATGTAAGACAGTACAACCACAAGTCTACCATGTATACGATCTGGCTGATTAATTTGTTCACCTCAACATTGCTTTCATCATCCCGCGTATATGGCATGTATTATAGTATAGAGGACAACCACTCCGGGGTGGCGCGGCTATAATACATTAGAAAACCACTACGGTGCAAAAGAGGGCTACGGAGGGTGGCATGTACTATGGTCTTAGTTGACAACCGACCAGAGGACAGAGGTCCAAAGGGAGGCGCGGTTGTATTGCATTAGGAAACCATCCTCTGTAGTGAAGCCTAGCGGATGAAACTGCGTTGGGTAGGGTATTGTAAAGACTTTGTGATAATCAACTCAATCGCACACCTATGAAAGTGTGTCTGTACAATAAAAGCGGTTATCTCTTGTAGGTAAAGTGTACAAACTCTGTGGAGTAAAAAAACTATCTGGATAGCCATGCTCACGGTCAAGAGCGGTACTGAGAACTTGATTGAGTTAGCTTTCTTTTTTATAAAACTATGTGTGGGTGTGGAATGAAAAGATGGGGTGGGACCCTAGGGATTTGAGAAAGTCTGGTCGGGGACCAGTGGTAAATGAATGGAAAGATGGGGTAGGACCCTAGGGGGATTTGAGAAAGCCTGGTCGGGGACTAGTGGTAAATACGGGATAGCCCGAGCATTGGGTAATTGGAGCCACTAGTACCTTACAATTAAAACTCGGTTTATAAAACAAGTTGTTAAAGACGCTAAGTCTCATAATATTCTACTACTTAATCTAATTCAAACTTGGCTTTATGCAAATCAAATAACTATGAACCTTCCCTTGACTAGCTTTGCATTTATAATAAATTGCATTGTGTATTGACTCGCGAGTACGGTTATGTACTCAAGCTCGTTCCATATAATCTTTCAGAGCCACTTGATCAAGACCTATATGACTACTACTTGGCGGCCGAACCTGATGGTAGAGAAGATGGTGAAGCTTAAGCTGGGACCTCCAGTCACTTGCCTATGGGCAAAATGAATGGATCTACTGTTGATTCCTTTGCTTCCGCATTTACCCCTTATTCTGTACTCTGAACTTTGTGATATAGTGACCTTCATGCCCCTTTTGTAAAACAGTGAGCCGCACGGCCAGTTATGTAATATATTTTGGATGTGTATGTGATGTATGTGATTGATCTAAGAAGGTATCTGTGTTTGCTATCTACTGATGCAGAGAATGGTACAAGTTAACATAGTAAATTCTAAATTACAAATTTATGATCTCACACGCCCCCCCTCTATTCCAAATCGGTACGTATCTGGCTAGGGAATGGTTCTTCGTTATGGTCTGATATGGACTGATTTTGTGGTTCGAAAAGTAGATTCGGTTGGGGAGCTATAAGACTAACAGATTAGAAGTAGTTGTGGCTTAAACTTTTTAGTACCGATTTCTAACTGTCAGGATTCACCGCGTTTAGTACCGATTTCGAACTGTTAGGTTTCACCGCGAGCGATGTGGTCATATTGCTGCTCTGTTTCTATAGAAGGGACGTCTCGGTCGATGTACTTTGCATATAATGATGTTTATTGATCCAAATGTGATGAACTTTGTGGTCTGTTTGGAACGCATTGGTTTTACAAAAATTTGATAGGAAACAATTCGATTCCCGCGTTCCAAATGGGCCTGAGAATGAATTTTTGGAACTATTGTTTGTACATATTCAAGTTGTGGTATTATTGAGCTCAAACCATGGGATGCATTTTATATACTAATTTTCAGGTTTGTTTTAAAATTTGTAATGTCAAATGATATAACTTAGATGCTTGAGAATATATTTACGTGTTTTGTAGCTATTTAGGTTTTTAAGATATCATAAACATTAGAAACGACAATAAGCTTGAAAAAAAAATACAACTTGAGAAACGTAATTGATGTATGAGCTTTGATGGAAGAAAATTTTGAGCATAATAAATTAACCACTCTTCATCGTCTAGCCGCATGCCCCTATTTTTCTCCAATGGTTACTCCTTTCCAAAATGTTTACATGCATATGTACCTCGGCTAATCTCAAGTAATACATTCATTATGTGTGCAGCAAATTATCTTATTAGTTTGCATGGTATTAGAGTACCATGCTCACATATACACGATGCATCATGGGCGACCTACCTTGAACTTATCTTCCCTCACATCGGTTGCCTCACCGAACCATGTGTATTATATCTCTTCTCTCCACCACAACTTTTCCGCTTCAACCTCCAACAACAAGTTCAATTCTTAATCGATATCGCTTAGCTGCTAACCCTTCCAATGCAATACTCTACCACATAGTTATCTTCTACTTCTCTTCAATTATTGCTAAATGCTGACCGTTGTGATATCAACACACATACACGTGCAAATGTCGCTAATACCTGCTGGGGACACCTGTCGTACTCTCTCCGGTGGCCCCAAGCCTATTTCTTACAGTTGCGTCATCTCTACTCTTAACTCTTTGCTCCTTTGTTTATGTATACTCCCGCTTCTATTCGTATGGATGTATGCATGTATATACACATGCACGATGTTATACTTTCCCAATGTCTTCTTCTACCATGTTGGTCGCTCCTCTTCGATGTAGTTCAACTCAACGATGTGGCTTTGTTACTAACTGCGATGACCTCTCATCTTCACTGATGCCAGTATGTCTGCTTTAGTCGTTGTCTAACGATATGGAGAATCTTCTCGCCATCGCTGGCGACGTCGTGTCACTCACCAATGATGGCACGCTCCTAGCTACGTGATAACCCCATATTGTTGATAGTTCGTCTTCAATGCAAAGGTTCATCTTCTCTCTGTTAGGGCTTTCCCATCATTGCACTGACTTCTTCAATAACGCTAATGCTCACCACTTGTTGTCACAACACTTGGCTCCTTCGACTCTGATCTTTCTCTTCAGCGGCTCCAGCGAGCAACACGACATTGTCCTAGTTGAACGGCTAAGATGAGCACATGCAATTGTTCTCATATTTGCCGCCGCTGCCTCAGCACTTCGCTTCCTCATGGATCAAGGTCTTCTTGTAGGAGAAATAGACATCATTGAACTCTTTCGTGGTCTCCTCCCACACCATTTGTAGTAACATTATCATAATTTATATTTAATTTATTTAAAATTTTACTTATTCAGGGATTTTACTTTGGAATTTGTATGGAAATAGAATTTCAAACTTTCTTTTAATTTTTCTCCCTAATTTAAATTATTTTTTGTTGGGATTCATAAACTATTCCAATAGTTAATTTTTATTTTTTTGTCGAATTATAGTTATAACGTATTTAAATTTGGAATTGTATCAAAATCAAATTGTCTATTTTAATTTATTTTTTATTCCAAATATCAGTCATTTTTTGTTGAAATTCGTATAACAATCCAATTGTGACTTTTTGTTTGATTTTTATTCTAGAATATATTAATTTAGGATTTTACTTAGGAATTCATATGGAAATAAAATTGATAATGTTATTTTATTTTTTATAATGATTTTTAGTTATTTTAATATTTTAATTTGAAATTCATATAGAAATTAAATAGCAAATTTTATTTTTGTTTTTATCCCAAATTTCATTTATTTCTTATTGGATTTCGTATACTAATCCTATAGGTAATTTGTTTATAAAAATTATAACGAATTGCAGTTATTAGGGATTTTACTATGAAATTCGTATTGAAATCAAATTTCCTATTTTATTTTATTTTTAATTCCAAAATACAGGTATTTTTGTTGGAATTCGTATACTAAATCTTTTTAAAAAATTGTTTCGAATTATGTTTATTTAGGAATTTACTAATGAATTCGTATTGAAATCAATTTTATAATTTTACTTTATTTTTAATGCTAATTTTCTTTATTTGGGAATTTTACTTTTTAATTCATATCAAAATCAAAATGTCAATTTCTTTTCCCAAAATCCAATTATTTTTTGTTGGAATTTGTATACTAATCCAATTGCATTTTTGTTTAATTTTAATTCTGAATTATATTTATTTATCAACTTGATAATTTTATTTTTTTTGTTTTGAATTTTATTTATTTATGTATTTTTCCATGGAATTCATATGGAAATCAAATTCAATTATTTTTTGTTTAAATTCGTATAATAATCCAATTGTTGATCATTTTTTAGAAAAATATTTATAATTATAGTTATAAGTGATTTTACTTTGGAATTTGTATCAAAATTATTTTGCTAATTTTATATTAGTTTTTATTCTAAATTCTTGTTATTTTTATTGAAATTGGTGGACTAATCCAATTACTGATTTTGTTTAATTGTTTTCTGAATTATGTTTATCTAGTTATTTTATATATATAATCATATCAAAATCAAATTGTTAATCTTATTTTATTTGTTATTCTGAATTTTAGTTACTTTAGCATTGTACTTGAGTTGGACTCTTATTTCTATGTTGTATTTGACGTGGAGTCCTTCCTTTAATCTAGATCGCTATAATCTGGACTCACCATAATCAACGGTGTGGATCTTTCTCTTTTTTCACCGATTAACGTGAGAATTTTTAGCACTTGAAAGCGAACGTGGTAGCTTTTTTCTATCGCTTTAATAATATATTAAATATATTAAATCTATAGTGGATGTGGATCATTTTGCTTGCACTTTTCTTTGATATTGGCAGGATCAGAAATTCAAAAAGAGGAGCTCAAGGAGTGGATGCTGATGAGCTCTCTATAGTTATTCGAAGTAGCTTTACGAGCGGAGCAAGCAGCCATAGTGACACCGTTCCTTTAGTTTTTCTGAGGTCGAGGAGCCTGATGGAAAACAGGCAGGGAGATTAGAAAGGGTGTCTGTTATCGTACTGAAGTTAAAATGTTTCATTTACCTAGCTCTGTAAAATAGGATGAAAGCACACGCTACGCCTAGCATGCCGGTGAGGTTGTTTTGAACTATACAAAAAGAATTAAGTTCGCATAAATCTTATATGATATGAAGAACGAATGTGTCAAGCGTCCTAAATAGCACAACTGTCATTGTGGAAGCAAAAAAAATGTGAAATAGGAAAGTCAGATACCTACAACTATATAACCGAAATGTGTGCAAAAATAAAAAAATCTTAAACAAAATATAGAAAAATACAGTGCTGGGTATGACATAGCCAGCTGTCATTACCGTATTCTAAAATGATATTGTCATCTCATTAAAAAATGGCATGGTGAGTTTACATAGGACAAACGTTCTCTATTACCAATTCAACAGAATGAATCTACAGGGGACATATCGCAGCAAGAATGTATGTATATGCATATTTGGACTTAATAATTCAGAAAAAGAAAAAATCTTACATGTACAACTTTTTCTTTTGCAAATGTAGATAGATATAGAGTCATTTGGAGACCAAGATGACACATGATGCACACCAAGCTAAGGTGGCATAAACCATTATTTTGGGTATATTCCAACTAACTACTTCTCAAACAAGGGCGCCAACAGATGGGGGGATTGGTTGTCACCAAAAGGAAGGGGATGGAGATAGACAGACAAAGGGAAGGAGTGTTCAAGAAGTATGAAATATTGATACTCGATTAAGCAACACGAAGAGACATTGCTATCAGAAAGTTCAAAGTAATAGAATCATGTGAAATTGTGAATGCTTTCTACCCTAAATAACAGTAACATCACATCTCAAAGATAGCTTCCATTCAAAGAACAACTATTAAAGCAGCTTGAAAATTGCACCAAAGCCTTAAGTTATGATTGATAACACTTGGTAACTAGCTGAAAATGCATTTACGTATTAGTTTTTAACATCTTGAAGATAATATCACTATTGAGAATAGCCTTTCTATCAGCAAGTAAAAAAAAACATGTTTATGAGTTAGCTATTAGGCCCTTTATGACATAATCATAAGCCATGGAAAATAATCAAACTCCAGCTTTGCTAAGATTGGAAATGTGCTGCTAACAGGAAGTGTCAAACACTAACTCAGCAATCGGCATCAGCCTCATTGCATATTTATTAGAAGGGTTTAGGTATGAATGTTATGGTGAGAAGAACAAGATTGAAAATGCAGCATTTTTAGTGCTGACTCCATGGTTTCACAATGTATTGCATACATACATGTCCAAGAGAAACTCGCTATTTTAGATCATGGTGCCCAGGAACTATAATGCCCCAGTTAATTAATACCATACAAACATTTTGCTGGAGAGTTTGTGTTAGATATAAATGACGAGTTGTATTATATATTGACTCTACTTTGAGACTACGGGATTCTACGGGATACACACAATAATTTTCTGAAAACAACTTGGTATCAGAGCCATCCTCGTGCCCATCCACCACCGAACCATGACCCTAGTCCTCACGTACCTCAGCCACCGCCGCTCCTCCTTTCGCATCAGCCAGGGTCGCGTCGCTGCTGTGCCTCGCAAGCAAGAGGGCCGCCGCTCAGGTCGCACGGACCACCACCGCCGCCGCGAGGGCTACACTATGCGGGAAGGCACCGCCGCTCCTCGTGGCTGCTATTGCGAAGGAGATCGGGAGTGCCACCGAGAAGAGAGGATCCTTAGCCATCATTGCTTGGTGCACAAAGAAGAAGGGGAGCAGAGGGAGAGAACCGATCGAAAAGAAGAAAAGTAGGCAAGAAAATAAAAGAGGACTGAAGAAAAGCAGGCAAGAAGGTGTAATATCCCGAAAATATTTTGGCTTTTCGGAAGAAGTCTCGGGAGAGGAGTGAAGCAAAATTCAGAATTTATCCTTTTCTTGAGGGGTTTCAACAGAGTTCCGCAAACTTTGGGCTGGGGCCTCAAGAGGGCCAAGAGGGGCCCATGAGGGGGTTCCTCCCATAACCCTAGCCTCACCCCTCCCTTCCCCCACTCCCCTCCCCAAGCCGCCACTCCCCTCTCCCCCTTCCAACCGGCCACCTCCACCTCCCCCACTCCTCCCATCTCCCATGGCAGCCGCCCGCCTATTTCTTGCACCGCCCCTGCCCCTTGCGCACCTCCAGCAGCGTCTCATCTTCCCCAATTACGCTCTTGTTGCTGCCCTTTGGGAGGAGAAGAGAATCGGAACTTCCGCAGATGGGGTAGCGAGTGTCCGATAATATCGTATTGAGATTCCTCCGAGACGAAAATCGAATAGAATTTTTGGCGTAAGCGGATGTTCAAGATCGGAAGTTCCGCAGCGGTAAGCACGAACTTCCGATAATTCTCGACAAGCGCGGATAATTCGAAATCGGAACTTCCGCCGTGGGTGCGAACTTCCGATTGTGTCCGAATCGCGCGTAGAAGGTTGAATTGTGATTTTGATTTTGTATGAGTTTGAGACTTATACAAATATTGATGCTATGATATTGTGCAATGCTATGTGATGTGTTTTTGTCTGTGTTGATCGCAGGCATCAAGATGGAGTCATGATTTAGACACGTGGACCGGACTAGGCGCAGGAGGCGTTGAGGTCGAACGGTCGGGATGTGTCAAGACGGCGTGAATCTTGAAGCGTTAAGTCGTGCACAACAAGTTGTACGGAGGCTTCGAGTAAGGTGCGCAAGGGCGAAGGGTCTTTTCGCAGCGCAAAAGTGGAGGCGGTTCTGTTCGGGTGTAGCGGCTTAATGGGTTGAAGGCCCATTAGCCAAGGCTATAAATAGGGAGAACCTCAGGGTTAGGTTAGACCTTGAGAGTGAGAAAATTAGGGTTAGCTCCACCAAAAAGGTGTGTTTTGCTTTTGAGTTGTGGAGTTGATGAACTCAAACCTATTGTAATCATTCCTCTTTGTGTTACCTCTCAGAATCCATGTTTCAATTCAATGAAATCGAGGTTTCGATTACTTGATTTTGCAACTCTCTCTCTCTCTGCTCATGTTGAATATCTAGGTTTTTGGTATATCTTTTGTTTCGCTTTATGAAATAGCATGAAACTTCATATCTAGAATCGCTTTGGTATTGCTATTACTTCCTCAAAGTTTCATGCTCTAAGAATCGAGAATCTCGCTTATCATTGGTTTTGGTCTTTCTTGCCCCTTCTTCAAGAAATCCGCTTTTGGTTCGATTATTGAATCTTTGGTTGCGATTCTTCTCCATAAGGTCAAGATGGTGTTTAGGATGATGTCCTGTAAAACTTGACCCGAGAAGAGCATTCAAGATTAAGTAGTTTGGATTTTTGAGCAAAACCCGACGCTCGTTTTAGCTCGTGATAATCGAACTTCCGATTTTAGGCAAATGGAAGTACATAGCGAACTTCGAGCTATACATCATGGAACTACCGCAAGCGGAACTACCGCAGCTGTACTTCCTTAACTTCCGATTTCCGTAAGAACACCAAACTAGGTTTTGTTATTTGATCTTGCTTCATTTACTTTCTTTAGATCTTCGAGATCTTTGTAGGCTCGTTTTAAATACAAAGAAGGAGTATTAATTTTAGGCACCATTCACCCCTCTGCTGCCATTTCGGTCCTTCAATTGGTATCGAGCCGGTTAGCTCTTCTTGATAGATCTTAACCTCGGTTGAGCCATGGCAACGACAAGTATTCCACCAAGCCTCCAGCTTTTGATGGTCCGGATTACCCTTCGGAAGAGCCGAATGGAAACTTACATCCGTGCTCGTGGGTATGCCATCCGAGAAAGGTGAAGGTTAGATTTGCTGCTCGCCGATGAGAACATCAATGCCGGAAACATGGCCGATGTTGAGGCAAATGCTAAGGCAAGGAACATAATCATTCGTGGTTTAAGGTATGAGTTTGATCGTATCTCTCATTTGATTTCGCCACGACATCCGGGTGACCTCGATGCATACCATGAGGGCACCACTCGATTAAGACGGCTTCGACAAGACCCGCCTGCGTGAGTACAAGAAATTTGAAATGCTTGTCGTGAATCTTTAGACGAGTGCTTTTCGCCATTTCACAAAATCTTGAGCAACCTCCGAGCTCTTCGGTCTTACATACCGACTCGATAACGCCGATGATGCTTTCGTGACTTGATCTTCGTGTTTGGGAGATGAAAGTGACTACCATCAAAGATAGCACGACCTCTCGACTCGACTCTTGATGCGCTTTACTCGCCTCAAGACTCACGAGATTGACATTGTCTCTCAAGGTCAAGTCACAATGATGGCTTTAGTCACCGATCCCACTTCGATCTTCTTCTCGAGTCGATACGTGGTTCTCCCTAGCGTCTCGTGACATAACCGATGATCGCTAGAGCAACTTGAGGATGAACAGCTAGCCCTCCTAGCTCTAAGTTTTCCCATGCTTACAAGAGGAGGAGGGATGGTAAGAGAGGAGGTCCTGATTTGTTTCGAGTGTGGTGGCCCCAACCACATCCGAGCAAACCGCCCCAAGCTTGGGAAGGGCAAAGGTGACTATGGCGGTCCAAGCAAGAACGACTACATCGACAAGAACCAAGAACACGAAGCCCTCAAAGACTGACCAAGGCAAGAAGAAGTTCCGCAACTTTGGGAAGGCTAAGAAGTCGCTCCATCGCTCCCTCACCGCCTCTCGACGAGCCGGACACCAGCGAGGTGGAGGGGTGGAGGACGATGATGGGAAGGACGATCATGATCCCAAGGACGAAGAACTTCTCCTAAGATGTGCTTCATGGCCTCTGGGCGAATCGAGCGACAATGAGTCAGACTCGACTCGACGAGGTTAGTCCCACTTATGACCAGCTTAATGATGCTTTCTTAAGCTAGGTAGATTCCATGCTAAGTCTAGGACTAAGTGTGTTGGGTTGAGAAGGAAGTAGTTAGACTATCACGGAGCTCACTTTACTTACATCCGCTCCCTCCCGTGATGAATGTGACACATGCCGTGCTTTGATTGATGATATGGAAAACTAAGGACCTTACATGATAGTGTGTCCTCCTAACTTGACATGATTAAGGTAGAGAACATTAGCCTTCTTGTCGAGATGACTAGGATAGCACCTCCTTCATCCACTACCGTTGAGGCTACTTTGCTTGCACCTCATGTGAGGTTAAGGACAATTCGCTTAGAGGTCTTTATACTTCTTGATCCAAACTTGTGAAAATTGTAATAATCTCAAGATGAACCTAAACGAGATCACAAAATTGTTGAATTTCAAGTCTGCGCTTACTAGAGCTCGTTGTTTCTTGTTTAAACACCTAGAATCATGTGAAATGATTGATCACAATAACAAATTGGACTAAGGACCTTGTTAGCTCACCTTGCAATCATTGTAATAAACTAAAATGTGATTTGGTTGCATTGATGAAAATGTGTGAAGCTAACTATTCTAGAGACACAATCATCCGCTTGTATTGTGTGTCTTGGGAAGAAGTCTAAGGGTTTGGTAGAGACGCCTAGTAACGTGAACCAATCTAGCGAGGATGTCCTCCAAAGTCGGCCGCGCGCACAAGCCAATCTGTACCTACTCATTGTCCCTTTCTTCCCCTCGCTTCTTCTTGCATAGTGTCGGATCTTATGAACACTCTCGAGAGGTTTGTAGGAGGCAAGAAGAAGCTCAATCTCATTCTAGACAAATCTAAAATTTGCGATTTAATCGTGGTCTAGGATATGATATCAGGATATGAGGAAGCATCCACCGTCGTGCTCAAAACCATAGCACTGTGTGATCAAAACTAAGCCCGGACCGAGAAAGTCAATTTTAAGTCACGGTTTTGTTCAAAGGATTTGACAGCAAGGTGATCCCACCGCAGCTTCGCCCTCGTAGGCGAAGTATCATTGCACCTTCCGCCGTTGGACATTTAGTTGATCATTGCTTTCGTAAAGACTATGTTGAGTCTCTTAGGTACATTCAAGTTCTTGAGTGCACCTAAGACCAACACGAGGTCTAGGTTTGTTCCATCCGATGATTTTGGGCAAGATCGAGGACTTGGTTTTTCCGAAGTCAGCTCCCTTTGGTCGATCTCCGCCAGTCCGAGGGTAGATCTGCTTCCTTTCGAGATAGCTACATGCATGGCAGATCACAAGATGTTAACTTCGACTCGCTTCTTCCATAGCAATGATCTAGCAACAAAGAGATCTTTTGACTTGTTGAGTGACAGAGAGCGAGGGTAGATAGAGGTCACTCTTGCTTGACTACTTCATCTGTTGGCGGAGTTACTCGAGATTGGGTGCCAAAATCTCTCATTGATTCACCCCAAGATCGACTTTACTCTGCTTGACTGTGGTCGCCGGCCGGGAAGGAAAGGTCCGGATTGTAGACTCGGTTGTTCACGCCATATGACCGTGAGTCTCGTTGGTTTTCTTCTCTAGCCCGCGCCTCCGTGTGATGAGACGATCACCTTCGAGATGCTTCATTTGGGCGCGCCATCGCTAAAGGTATCGTGAGCATTAATGATTCTTTTATTTTAAAAGATGTTGCCTTAGTAAGTAAGCCGCAGATAATCGCTTTAGCCTCTCACCACCGATGACGGTTTCGAGGTGAGCTTTAAGAAAACAATTGCAAAATTCTTGATTCTTCTGTAGTCTAGTTTATGGATTTCGTTATGGGAGGATTTTTCGTTGATTTTACTCGATCTTCCGTGATCCTCTCCGATGTTTAATTGCTTCAATCCCGTGATTTGTCTTTACGCATAGGAGACTTGGTCATATAGGATTTGATCATCTCGACCTGAGTTAGTGGCCACGATCTCATTCGTGGTTTGTCAAACTCAAAATGGTCAAGGATCTTGTTTGTGCTCCTGCCGCACGGCAAAATGGTTGCCGCTTCACATCCTCCAAATAAGTGACTATGACAGATGCACTGTGTCAATCGCCCATATGGACACATGAGGACCACTAGAGTGCAACAAGAGGAGGGAAGTGGTACGTACTTGTCGTGGTCGATGACTTCTCGAGGTATTCTTGGGTGTTCTTCTTAGCCTCAAGGATGAGACGCTTACTCTTTTCGTGGTCTTTTTAGTAGGCTGTTGAGCTCCCTGTGCATTACGAGCAATTGACCGATAATGGCACCGAGTTCAAGAATTCCTACTTTGAGAGTTTTGTGGTGAGACAGTGTAGAGCACCGCTTCGTCTCCATACGCCCTCAACAAAATGGCGTTGTGGAGAGGAAGAACCGCACTTTGGTCGAGATAGCCTGACGATGCTTGATGAGTACTCTACACCTAGGAAGTTTTAATGAGGGAATTGCTATCGCTTGTCATGTTTCTAATGTAGTTTTTCTGCACTCTTGCATCGCACTTCTTATGAGTTGAGATATGGGCGAAACCCAATGGCCTCGCATTTTCGTGTGTTTGGTTGCAAGTGTTTTATTCTCAAGTCCGGGAACCTAGATAAGTTCGAGTCACGATCTTGTGATGGGATCTTTCTCGGTTACTCGACTTCTTCTCGTGCTATAGAGTCTGGAATCATGAATCTAGTAAATTGTTAGAAACTCAGGAGGTGACCTTCGATGAGGCCACCGAGGACTAGGCCGATATCTCGTGTCCTTAGAGCGATCTGAGTCCATCTTTGTGGACGATGAGGAGGATGGAGATGAGGGTTGTTTACCGATCCAGCCTCTTCTTCTCCTCTTGAGGTGCCCTCTTCCACCGCACCTCGAGGAGATCACTTACCTTCTCGCTTCTTCCAAGCTAGTGGCTCTGCTCCTATCTCGTCCGCTAATGAGGTAGAGGCCACTTCTTCATCTCACCACTGACCTCCAAGACACATTCAAAAGGACCATCCTTCGTGAGCAGATCATTGAGACCTCTTTGAGCGTGTCACACGCTCTAAGGCAGGTTTGTCTCTCTCTCGCTCCATTCTCGCCTTCGCCGCCTCATTTGAGCCCAAAGACGCTTGTCATGCTCTATCTCGACGAGTCTTGGACAAACGCTATGCATGAGGAGTTGGAAAACTTTGAAAGAAACAAGGTCTGGTCTCTTGTTGAGCCCCCTCAAGGTCACAATATCATTGGGACCAAATGGGTGTTCAAGAACAAGCAAAGTGAAGATGGGCTAGTCATTCGAAACAAGGCTAGCCGGTAGCTCTGGGTTACTCTCAAGTTGAGGGTCTAGATTTCAAGAGACCTTGCCCTCAGTAGCTAGACTTGAAGCCATTAGAATTCGCTTGCCTTGCTGCCTTCTAAGGGTTTCAAGTTTTACTGATGGATGTCAAGAGTGCCTTCCTCAATGGCCTTATTGAGGAAGAAGTCTATGTCGATGCACCCCTCGGTTTCGAGAACCCCAAATACCCTAACCATGTCTACAGGCTTTCCAAAGCTTTGGTATGGCCCCAAGCGGCTCCCAGAGCTTGGTATGAAAGGCTTAAGTCCTATCTGCTGAGCCATGGTTTTGAGATGGGTAAAATTGACAAGACCTTGTTCATTCGCCGTCTTGGCACTGATCTTTTGCTCGCCCGCATCTATGTGGATGACATTATCTTTGGCTCCTCGCATGCTCGCATTTCCGCTTTTCCGATGTCATGAGCTCGGAGTTTGAAATGAGCATGATGGGCGAAGTTGAGCTTCTTCCTTGGCTTCCAAATCAAACAGACTCTGGAGGTACCTTTCTTCATCAAGGCAAATACACTCGAGACCTCCTGCGCTTCGACATGAATGATGGAAAGCCAAGATCAACTCCAATGGCATCTACAAATGCTCTGATCCGGATGAAGACAGCGAACTCGTTGACCAAAAGGATTTTAGGAGCATGATTGGCTCGGCAAGAAGGTGTAATATCTAGATCTATCATGACTTTTTATGTGTAGTTTAGTCTTTGACATGCTAAGGTATTTAAAATGATAAACTTGAATTAAAATCTTGTCATGATAGCTCTTGAGACTAGAAAATATTTTGGCTTTTCTAAGAAGTCTCGGAGAGGAGTGAAGCAAAATTCTCAAACTCATCTTATGCTTTTTTAGAATTTATCCTTTTCTTCGAGGGAGTTTTCAGGTCATTAAATCAACTACCGTGTATGGAGCGAAGTTCCGTTCGGAACTTCCGCAATGGGGTAGCGGAGTGTCCGATAATATCGGTATTGAGATTCCTCCAGACGAAAATCGAATAGAATTTTTGGGCTGGGCTCGGCGCAGCCCAAGAGGGGCCCATGAGGGGGTTCCTCCCATAACCCTAGCCTCACCGGGCTCCCTTCCCCACTCCCTCCCACCAAAAGCCGCCACTCCCTCTCCCCTTCCAACCTCTCTCTCTGCCACCTCCACCTCCCCACTCCTCCCATCTCCCATGGCACCGCCCTTCTTCAAGCCTATTTCTTGCAAGATGGTGTTTAGGATGATGTCCGCCGCCCTTGCGCACCTCCAGATGGCGAAGTATGCAAGCGGAACTCTCATCTTCCCAATTACGCTCTTGTTTCGGAAGAACACACCAAACTAGGTTTTGTTATTTGATCTTGCCCTTTGGGAGGAAGGTGAGGAGACATCCATTGGAGGGTCGGCCAAAGGAGGAGGAAGGAGGAGAAGACGAGGGGTCTTCTTCATGAGGGATAAACCAGCGTCTCCCTAAGGTTCTACAAGGGTAACGAGATGTTTTCCCTGCTCCTTGATGTTGATTAGTTGCGAATCTGATTAGTTTGATTGGATAGAATAGGTGCTGTTAGGAATTCAGATTCTGTCCAGTAGGTTGCGTGGCCGATTTCGGATCCTTAGAGGCAGAATTAGAAGTTTCCACCTCCTCGAGATTTGTAGCCACGGTTATTAGATTTCCATAGCCGCCAAGATCACCAGATTCTGATCTACGGTTCAAAAGTTACGATATATTATTTCCTACTGTCCTAAGAAACCTGACGAGAATTGTAAGTAAAGTTGTTTAATGAAATATAATTTTGTTAGGATCAGATTCAGATTTGTCACCCAAAATGAATTTTAGATAATTTTATCATATTTTCAGATTGATAAAGAACACTCTAATTAGATATATAGATTAAAAGTTATGCTATGTTCTTCGTTACTGTTCCGTTCGTCTGGACATATTTCTGTCAGGCATATTCACCTACTGTTTAGTTAATTATTTTGGTAGAATTAGAAAATCTTGTAAACTAGAGTTTTGTAGGTTTGCTCGTTAAGTTTATTTGAGCACTGGACTCACATCGTTCTGATTCCCAGATTAATAAATATGTATTTTGCCGTGCTGCTGTCCTGAATGGTTGTCGGTTTGCTGACTGTAGTTTTGAGCCGTGGACTAGATTTTGTTAAAGGCAAATTATGAGTATCATGCCAACTAGACTTTTGAAGGTCTTGTTCTTAGATTTCCAGAATGACAATAATCATAGATTTTGGTTAATTGTATCAAAATTTATGATTATTTCATTACTTCGGTGTAATTCTGCTAGACAGATTTTGTATTAAGACTATCATCTAAATGTTAGCCTAGGTTGTTGGCCGAATCAGAAGGTTCAGCCAACTAGGTTAATGTGGATATTTTCGTTACCTTTCCATAGGATCTGAAATCATCCCTTTTCGAGTCTCAGAGCAAAAGATATGGTATTTTTAGTGTCACTGTCCAAATTACCGTCCTGCTAGACTGTCGGTTTAATTGGGTAGATCGACTATGCGAACCTTGGGTTTAGGATGTGACGACTAAGCATTTCGAGTAACGTCCTTTTCACGTTGTTACTTATTTAAATAATTAATTTGTATAGGAGAAGGGAATTCGAGATTAGTGGCTTCATCCTTGCCTCCTAACGCATCACAGTTCGAAAGGCAAGTACAATTGATTTGTCTTATTTGTTGTTGTTCCACTTGATTGATGAATATGAAATGGGTAATTTTGGTATTCCTTGTTTCCTTTCATAGTTGATATACCATGATTCTTCAATAATAAGACTACGTTCATTATATTCATTCGTTCCTATTCACTCACGGGAGTGGGTAGTGAAGTCCCGTAATTTCACTATGGGCAAGTACCTTGTGAGTCTTATTGTTGGTGAATGCTGAGTTCTTGTTGATTCATACTGTTATTTCTATGATCCAGGACTAGAATCAATGCTTCATGTTCTTTTCACGTTCGTTAATCCATGTTTAATAAGATAATATCTTTCATTATTCATAATTCATTCCATTCATTCATTGTTCAGGTTTCGTCCATGGGAGTGGAATGTAAAGACCCATCTATTCTAGTATGGGCATGTAAGACCCACCATTCCAATGTGGTCAGATTTGGATCCCTGTATGAAACGTTCTTTATACGGGCTTTGCATCCCCGCATGTTGTTAAATGCAGGCCTAAGTGAACACCGATAGGTGTGTCACTGGCTATACCGGTATAAGCAGAAATGGAGTTCATGCATTTCATTCATTCATATGATTTCATCCATTCTACCTTCAATTTCTATTATGTGATGTTATGTTCATATTCAGTATGGTTCGCTTTATTTCGTTGTACTTGCTGATTCGCGGACTCATTCTTGCAATGTTTATTTGTTTTAGGTAACTTTTGAAGATGGCATGCATGGGAGGGCTTAGTCACTTGGATCACATCATTCACTTTACATTCCTTCTTTCTTTCACTCCACAATATTCAGTTTTCATTTATTTGAACTTGTCCTTGCCTTTCATTTGTTAAAGCTGAACTGTAATAAATAGGGTATGATGGTAGATGATATAATTCCCTATGTTTTGGTTGATTAAATAACTGTTGGTAATTTCTAATTAATCTAGTATTTGAATTATCTTAATTGATTCAGTAGACTTGGATATTTGGAATTTGTGTTATGTGGATGGATTCAGATTATATTCTTGCAATCATACCAATAGATGATGATCTTTATATGCTATTGGATTGAGGTATTGTTTAAATTCTTCCGCAATGTGGTTGTATGTTAGTCCTTTAGGTAACATTTTGACTTCTGAATAGCCAGGGTGTTACAGAAGGTGTCGGCCGATCGAAGAAAAGCATGAAAAAAAAAGTTCTGGTTGGGCCGGAAAAGTGATTTTGGGAGGAACATTGTACTCAGCACCAGAAGCTCCATATTGGATTTCGCTTTTGACATATGCAAGAATAATTAATAAACTTCAATTCAATTCAGCGACTCAAGCTTTCGAAGATCTTGAACTAATACACGCCTCCGTATATATATATATATATATGCGCATCCTGTTTCCTTAACAAAACAAAATGGATAACTAATGCAGGGAACAATTAATTCCCACGTTCCTGTGATTCACGTTTAGGTGTTGAACTAAGCGTCGAACGTCACGCAATGCCCCCTGATCGAAGGCCGACGTAACCACGTTTAGGTGTTGGCTGTTTACAAACAAGTTAAGATCAGTGGAAATTAGTGTTAAGATCAGTGGAATATTAACAGTGGAAATTAGTCTAATATATCTCTGCGAGCTAAAATTGAGTTGGGGCTAGGCTACCTATGTGAATCCAGTCCCTGCCTAGCCTACCATTCTCACTTTTTAAATTCTGGACATATTAATTATTATTAGTATAAAAAAAGTCGGCCATGCATTGTACTGATTAACACCCATCCCACTCCAACTAATGTGCTTCCCTTGAGCCATGGACCAACAACTCGTGCAAATCCACGTGGATATATTTCCAGGTCCAAAGGCCAAGACCAAGCAAGGAATACTTGATTAACCCTGACCCAGAAGCACATGAAGAGGCAAATGCAGCCGGCGATCGGATCGATCACTTGTCCAGCAAGCCAAGTCCGATCCATCCAAGAATCTATTCTTCTCCCCCTCCTATGTCTCCTGAGCCCTTCCTATGACTACATGTACAAGGGCCATCGACATCAACACCATCACCAGCGGCAGCACAAGCATTCCAACAACACATTCATTCGTTTTGTCGCATCCCACTTAGCTCTCAAGAAGCCGCACCCATGGACGCGATTGGCACCAACCGCACCTATGAGGAGTACGACGCCGCCGTCGAGTGGACCCGCGCCGCCGAGGCCGACGACGTCAGGATCATCCTCCCAGGCAAGCAACAAAGCTACCTTAATTCCTCTGCAATTCACGTACGTCCATGAATGCGTGCATGCAGGCTGACTGATGAGATGCATGTGTATGTATGTCGAACCATGGATGGGTCGCAGGGTTCAAGAGGGAGGAGATACGGGTGCTGGTGGACGGCCACGGCCACCTGCGGACGCGCGCCGAGCGTTCGGTGGCCGGCAACAGGTGGAGCCGCTTCCAGAAGGACTTCCGGCTCCCCGCCGACTGCAACGTCGACGGCATCCGCGCCAAGTTCGAGAACGAGAAGCTCGCCATCACGTTCCCCAAGAAGAGTCCCTCGCCGCAGGCCCCCCCGGTGCCACCGCCGGCGCCACCCCAGCCCGAGCCCAGGAGGCCGCTGACGGTGCCGTCCCAGAAGCCACCGCCGGTGCTTCCTGAGCTTGCAAAGACGCCGCCGCCGCCTAGAACGCCCGCGCGGCCCACGGTACAGGGGACGCTGACTCCTGCTCCTTCCCAGAAGCCCGTTACCGATCGCAGGCCTTCGCTGCCGTCTCCCGTGCCAGCGCCAGCTCCGGATGTGAAAACCAATAAGAAGAACAATGGAGGTGCTGCAACCACGAAGCCCGGGCCGGCCGACGTCCCGAAACCGAGGGGAGAGGGGGTGAACGAGATCAAGAAGCCGCCGGCGGTGGTGGAAGAGGAGAAGAGGACGGAGAGGGAGGCGAAAGGGAAGATGGAGGAAGACAGGAAGATGACGGAGGAGAAGGAGAAGAAGGCCAAGGAGGAGGAGGGGATGACGGGGGAGATGGATACGGCGCAGCAGAGGAGGCCGATCTCGGCAAGCCGCGGGCTGCTGATGAACGTGGCGGTGGCGGTGGTGGTGCTCGTTGGGATCACCGTCTACGTGTGGCACACCTTGAGGAACGCCACCGCCGGCGGTGACCACGGCCATGGCGAGCCGGGAGCCGGGAGCTACAGTGACGAGATGTGAGCAAGCGCAGAGTGTTTGAGGTGTGAGTTTACACGCAAGTGAATGGTTCAAGTATATATATGCATGCAAAGGGCAAGAGTATATTTGTGTGGTTTGTTAATCATGTGGTGTTACATCTAAAAAAAACGTATGTTCTTTGCTTTGGTTGATCAATTTGATGAAATAAGATGATGAGCACACATACTCTGCCAATTATGCCTACTCTTGTTAATTCCATTTTTCAGAATTTCGGTGTGCAAATTCTCCTATTCTTTCTCCTTTTAACAATATTAACCACTCCCACCTTTCACAAATATACTGCCTCCAAAGCCCTTTTGTGTTACATGAGTCAAACATTATAAACTTTGACTATCAATAATTTTTTTGAATATTTAGATTGGACATGTACAAATGATATGCGTAGATTTATCTCAAAAAATACTTTCATAATATTATATTATTATTATTATTATTATTTATAAATATATTACAATAAAAATAAGTGATCCAAGTTGCATTTTAGAGACCATATCAATGTCCAAAACAACTTCCTTTCGTGACTACAGGGAGTAAGTTGTTTTTACTTTTCATAGTCTTGGTCTCTTCGATACATAACTTTGACTATGGTTTTTATTAATAATATGCTAAAAAAAATACATATTATGGAAGCATTTTGTAATACAAATTCAATGACATTATTTACATGTAGTCACTCAGTCATTACACAATTATATATATATATATATATTAATGGACAAAGTTTCAAAAAGTTAACGCTGATATGTTTAGAGAGAGGAAGGGAGTACTAGCTAGCTGTGGCGTTCAAATGATATACTTCATGTAGTAATAAGTCAATTGTCAAGTAGATCACCTCCAGACATGAACTAGATTGCAGCATAAATAGTGAACAAAATCAGGGAAAGTTGTTGTGCCCTTTTGTTCATACTTCAATTTCGTTTTAAAATGAAGTAGAGATGAAAAGGAACAGGACTACCCTGAATCCTCATGCTTTACATATGTGATATGTTTGTTCTTGTTATTAGTTTCTTCGCTTTGATCTTTGGGTTGATCTGGGGTTCTCTGGGTTTTGGATCGGGTCCGAGATTGACCGAGAGAGAGAGAGAAGCGTTACCGTCGGTCGTAGAGGAGGTAGGGTTGGTCATGTCGTCCGTTGGTGAAGGTCTGCGCTAGGGCAGCGACGTTCGGTGGAGAGGTGCGCGGCTCGGCGGCGGTGGCGTGTCCCGAGCGGAGGCGAGGCCGGCGGTAGTCGATCGCGTCGGTGGAGGCGGCGGTGGACAGTCCCGTCGCTGGAGCGCTACCCTTCGGATCGGATTAGGGTTTTGTCGGTTAGGGTTTGTGGCGCGGCGGCATCAACCTCGTGTCATGTGCTGCCCCGGCCCCCACCTCCTTTTATAGCGCTAGCGACAGGAGCCCACCACCATCTTGGTGGGCGCCCGATCGTATGCGATCGAGGGTTGGGCCAAATGCCCAGATCAACTCTAACATTCTCCCCTTGATCTCAATCAGGCTTTATCTTTAATTACTTTTGACTTTACTCATTCCATCACAAATTGGTGCATAGAACGTGTCTCATCGTCACGGCCAATCGCCGATAGATTCAACAACTACAATACACCTCCACATGCTCAAATAGTTACTTTAATCTTTTGGGCCATCTTTTAGTCCAGAATCATAGGCTTTCCTTAAACCCATGCCGCTATATGTTCTCTGAACACATTGGGTGGTAAGCCTTTAGTAAGCGGATCCGCTAACATCTTTGCGGTACTTATATGCTCAAGACTTATAATTTGATCCCTAACTTTATCTTTCACAACATAGTACTTTATGTCAATGTGTTTGGCGCACCACTTGACTTATTGTTGTGGGCATACATTATCATGGGTTCATTATCGCAGATACAACTTAAGTGGTCTATTGATGTCGTCAACCACTTTTAAACCGGTATGAACTTCTTTAGCGCTTCACTTGCCAGTAGCCTCATAACATGCTACAAACTCGGCATACATTGTGGACGATGTAGTGACGGTTTGCTTTGAGCTTTTCCACGATATAGCTCCTCCAAATGAGTAGTGAAGACATATCCGGATGTCGACTTTCTATCATCTCCGCAAAATCGTAATCAGATACCCCACTATATGGAGTAATCGATCTTCAGATATGTCATCATGAGGCCTTTTGTTCCTTGCAAATAACGCAAGACTTTCTTTATCAATTTCAATGTTCTATTCGAGATTGCTCGAATCGCCAAGTAACCCGTAACAAAAGCTAAGTCGTATGCAGTACACTTGAGCATACCGTAAGCTTCCGATACCAAGCATATGGAACCGCTTTCATTTGATCGATCTCATATCGTTCTGAGGGCATTGAAAATCTCCATATCTGCCGCCCTTGACTATAGGTGCAGGTGAAGGACTACATTTATGCATCCCAAATTTCTTTAAGACTTTCTCTATGTATGTCTTTGTGATAGTCCCAATATCCCTTTGTTTCTATCCGGTGAATTTCGATCCCTAAAACGAACGAAGCTTCACCAAGATCTTTCATATCAAAGTTTGAGGACAAAACTTCTTTGTCTCCAAAGAGTGATCGACATCACTACTAGCCAAGAGGATATCATCCACATATAGGATTAGGAAGATAAACTTCCCATCTTTAAACTTTGTATAGACACGCTTGTCCTCTACATTCTCTTTAAACCCAAATTTTCTTATTGTATCACAAACTTCAAGTACCACTGCCTTGAAGCTTGCTTTAACCATAAATCGATTTCTTTAGGTGACATCCCATTCTTTCATTTCCTTCCATGACAAAACCTTTCGGTTGTACCATGTAAACATTTTCCTCCAAATCCCCATTAAGAAATGCCGTCTTTACATCCATCTGATGTAACTCTAAATCATAATGTGCTACTAATGCCATTATGATTCGAAGGAATCTTCTGAGACTGGAGAAAAGGTCTCATTGTAATCAATTCCTTCTCTTTGCGTAAAGCCTTTTGCCACAAGTCGCGCTTTGTATCTTTCTACATTCCCTTGGGAGTCAAGCTTTGTCTTGTAGACCCATTTACTGCCCTCTTGCTTTTGGCTCCTTTAGGAATAATTTCCAAGTCCCGGCACTTTATTAGTTTTCATGGACCTCATTTCCTCTTCCATGGCTTCAAGCCATTTTGAGAAATTTTCGCTTCTCATGGCTTCTTCAAATGAGGTGGGGTCATCCTCCATTTGAAATTCCTCATGATGATAAACTGATAATCATCGAAATAGCCGATCTTCTTACTCTTGAGACCTCCTGGGCTTCCACATTTGGTACATCTTCTCGCTTGAGGTCACTGTTGCTCCCCCTCATTTGTGGCAATGGGTTCTATATGATCCTGAAGAACAGGTTCCTCATTTTCATTCATTGTTGCCACAGAGAAACAATACAGTCTTGGCACCACAAGATCTTATACCGTCGGTCAAATGAACAGTAGTGGGAAGAGTGGCTCTTGAATCATCGGAGTGGGCACATATACCCGCTTCTCTTCAAGATCAATCTCGAGCTACCATGCTCCCCTCATCATTTCTTCTTCTAAGAAGACAAACATGTCTCGTTTCTACAAACTTTGTATATCCGTCTCGACGGTAGAAAACGAAAATACCCTGAATCCTCATGCTTTACATATGTGATATGTTTGTTCTTGTGTTCATATTTCGTGTGGAGTTGGGAGAATGAATAAGGGCAACATAAGGACTTTCGAAACCATCAAGTTAACTTTATTTGTATTGTACAAAGATTTTGGCTTTTGTACAGATGGCACATAAAACCACATGATATTTGACTTAAAAGCATCATGTTTCCTCAATAAAATTTTGATAACCGACTAATAATGAGACATGTTTTTTTAATATGGACCCATTTTAATTTTTCTTTTTAAAGCGACAAACCAAACTGAGGTAGCGATTTTACTATGTCCTATGGTACTATAGCACTCAATCTAAACTATTCATTTTGGATTATTTTGAATTATGTGGTGAAGACAATGTCCTAATGCATGTCCGTGTTATCAATATAAACCAAATGATCTTTCTAACAAACAGTCACATACGTGTTTTATGCATTTGCAATCCATAAATTTCGCTAGGCAAGATAATCAAACATGCTCCGTTTAATCAAACATAATCTTTCTAGCAGTGACAACATCGGCTTCAAACCGGTTGGACTACCAATTGTTGGTTTGCCAGAAATTTTCTGATAGCAAAGAGGAGCCAGTTTAGTTTTACAGTTGTATTTTACACTAATGCGAGCGGCCGTACGAAAATGTCCGCCAGTGTGTGGTTCAGGGGAGGAATACCTTTTATATGCACGTATACATAATACATGGTAAATTACAAGAATGATCTTCCTATTAACAAGTTTCTGCATCCTTGCTCTGCCTGCATACTGCATAGTATTTCCAGCGTAGCAGTACAGCTTGGAGCTGAAGCAAAACATCTGAGACCAGCAGAAGCAAAGAGAGGAGCTGCGTAGCAACAACCATCACCGTATAACTCATCTAGGAGGTAACACCAATCTGCTGCTAAGAACCAAATATATTGTAATCTACCATAATGCTCCATATATACCCCCATTGCTCTGTCCTAATCAATCTTCTTTCTGAAAAGAGTCCAAGGAATAGAACAATACCGTGTATATATCATGCAGGCAGGAGCAGCGTGTACACGGCCGTCGACCCGCGGTGCGAGTGGGCACGCACGCAAGACGCCGACACCCTCGTCGTCGATGTGTCAGGTACTAGTGCTACTGTAATGCGTCTCATAACTCACTGCAGTAGAATTCAGTGTTGCACTGTTAGCTTGTGGCCTGCGTCTTCTGAGGAGCTGGCTTGTTTCAGGGTTCAGGAAGGAGTTGAAGCCTTGAAGGTGCAATACAACACCAGCAGGAACCTGAAGGTCACCGGCGAGCGCCAGGTAGACGGCGCCCGGTGGGCGCGCTTCCTCAAGGTGTTTCCGGTCCCAAGGAGCTGCGACGCCGGCGCCATCCGGGCGCCCTGCTCTATGTCATCCTGCCCAAGGGATCGTCGTCGCTGTCATCCATGGACAAGCAGAAAGAAAAGCAGCCTGGGAGCTCTCAGCCTCAAGGAGAGCAGAAAGGGGGAACAGGCAGTGCAGACTGCTCAAGTAGCAGCACTGGCAGCCTATGGAGTGCCCAGGAAGGTGCCGAGATTAAGGACAGGATTGAAGAGAGGAAGATGGAACTGGAGGAGATGAAGGAAAAGAGACAGGAGGAGATTGCCACACAAGATGTACCCACGACTTACGGTGGTGGTGATGCAAATTCTGTCAGAAAAGATGACGGCGAGGGCAAGAGCAAGAGATGGTGTAACAAGATTTGGCCCCTGCATGTTCTTTGCTTTGTTCTCATCCTTGCATTGCTTGGTGTTTGAGCCTGTGTACTGTATGTATTGTTGCTGTGAAGCATTTGTGAAAGTTGTATGTGCAAAACTGTAAATGTATCCGGTGCATAACAATATTTCAGCTGGTGACTGATTTGCACCTCAAGAGCTTATTGACGAGTATCAATATAACACAGCATAACATATAAGCTGTCTCTGCATTCAGATCGACAACTGCGTATTTCAGTTCTGTTTATAACCATAACAAATATGCCCCCACACAACAGCCTCAAAAACCCCCACCAAACTTAGAATACAGATAACAGTGTATCGTACCACGACTAACCTAACCGAAGACCAGGGGCACATAAGACCCAAATTATTCAAAAACAAATGGCTCTGTTGGAACTGTGTTTCAACTTTCAACAAGCAAAGGGGTAGATACTATCATTCAGACACTCATTTTGCGCTGGCAAGCTGGGTGCGGATGAGCTTGGTGGCGGAAACCATGTTGGTTAGAGCAGGCTTCACCTCGGTGTACTTGCGGGTCTTGAGACCGCAGTCGGGATTCACCCAAAGGATGTTAGTGTCAAGCACGGCAAGCATCTTGTTGATGCGGTCGGCAATCTCCTCGGTGGAGGGGATCCTGGGAGAGTGGATGTCATAGACACCAGGGCCAATGCCAGCTCCGTACTTGACACCCTCGCGGAAGACGGACAGGAGCTTCTCATCAGACCGGGAGTTCTCAATGGTGATCACATCAGCATCCATGTCAATGATGGAGTGGATGATATCGTTGAAGTTGGAGTAGCACATGTGAGTGTGGATCTGCCCAACAAAAAAAAAAAGAGGCCCATCAGTAGTGATGCTAAGAAAGATTTCAAGATATCTCATAACATTTCAAGAAGACTACCTGAGTGGTGTCCTGTACTCCGCAGTTGGTAATTCTGAATGAGTGGACAGCCCAGTTCAAGTAGAAAGCATGCTCTGCCTTGCGCAGTGGCAGACCCTCTCTTAGAGCAGCCTCATCGATCTGGATCACCTGCAAAGAACCAAAAACATTATTGTTGCACTTGCACAAGGACTTATTGATGAAACGAGAACTAGAAAAAGAAAGTAGAAGATACAAACCTGAATACCACCAGCTTCCAGATCCTCAACCTCCTTTTTAATTGCAAGAGCTATCTGGTAGCATGTCTCGAACCTGTACACCAATAAGCAGTTAAAACACCTCCACATGAAGGATCAAAATGTGTTTGGAACTAAGTAAACATATTTAAGAAGCTAGAGAGCAGTAACAACCTTGGCTGGTCGTTCCTGACAAAAGACCAGTTGAGGATTGTGACAGGACCAGTCAGCATTCCCTTCATTGGGCGAGAGGTCATGCTCTGGGCCATCTTGGACCAGAAGACTGTCATGGGGTTCGGGCGGCTGACATCACCATAGATAATGGGTGGCTTCACACAACGTGATCCATAAGATTGCACCCATCCGTTGGCAGTAAACGCAAAACCAGATAATTGCTCACCGAAGTACTCAACCATGTCATTTCTCTGAAAATACAGAGAAATTATGCTACAAAAATTAGTAAACATTTCATCTGCAGAAAACAAAATATCAATATGATAAAACATATATCTGTTTCAATGATCCGTAGCCAAACATAGCTTCATATTTTTCACGACCTCTGACAGAACATAGATGAGTCTATGATAAACAGTATTAGTTCAATAATGCTCACCTCAGGCTCTCCATGCACAAGCACATCAATGTCAAGCTCCTCTTGGATCTTAACAACCTTGCTAATTTCTTCCTTGATGGCATTGACGTACTCCTCCTCAGAGATCCTGCGCCAACACAAATTTTTAATAAGAAATGCAGACAAATATTACAAGAAAAGTACCTGTGGAGACACTCACTTCTTCGCCTTGTACTCACGGCGGACCTTCCTGAGGTCCATAGTCTGAGGGAATGAACCAATTGTGGTTGTGGGAAGGACAGGAAGGTTGAGCTTCTTCTGCTGAGCGTCCAATCTAGTAGAAACATTGGTAGCACGGCGGTGGTCAGAGCCCTTCAAAGCAGCTGCCTGTAAGAAATGCACTTCCGGTTAAGAATTGGAATGTGTTAACTGTTAACATCTGTCTATATGAATGAAGCTCAATGCACTTACAGCCTTCTGGACTTCCTCGTTTGTCACTCTGGGTGATGACCTCCTTGAGGCCTGAGCAGCAGCATTGGCTGCAAAGTAAGCCTGTAGTTGATAGTGTTAAATATTAACAAGTCAGCAAAGTTAATTTAGTCATAACTAAAGAGGTCCAAAGAAACACCCAGCTATAGTTAAAAGTCTCAGGAGAATGAGGGGTAAAACTGGATATCATACCTCGTCCTTTTGACCAGCCAAAGCCTTGGCAAGGGCATTCACCTCAACCACCTTCTGGGCAGCAAATGCAAGCCATGACTTAATCTCGCTATCGAGCTTAGTCTCGTTTACAAGATCAACAGCGGTGTGCATCAGCGAGCAGGAGGTGGACACCACAAGCTTGTCTGAAAGAAGCACAATTATTAAAACAGAATGCAACAAGAATGGAAAACAGAAAAATAACAATTATATGCTATAATGCTTACCCTTGCCAGCAACAGCTTCAAGAGACTGAAGAGTGCTGAGAGATGCAGCAAGATCATCTGCCCAAATGTTCCGTCCATCTACAACACCAGCAAAGAGGTACTTTCCAGATGGGAAACCAGCACTCTTGACAAGATCAAGTGTCTTAGTTCCGCGGACAAGATCAAAACCATAGGCAGTCACACCGCTCAAGGATGTGAGAGTCCTGTGTTTGCAAAAGAATGATTGTTTTGTTTTCTCAGCAAAAGAATTTGAAAAGAGAATGGAGAACAGGATGCATTAGCACTAGAAAACATACTTGTAGGATTCTGCAGGAACATCAGCAAAGTATGTCTCAATAAGCACATTCAATCCAGAGAGTGCTGACTCAAGTTCAGCATATGCTGAAGAGAATGCAGCCAGTTGGTGAGCATCAAGATCCAAAACAAGGGTGGGCTCATCAAACTGAATCCATGAAGCACCAGCTGCCTTCAGCTCAGCCACAACCTCCCTGCAATTTATAATATATGACATCAACTGAGGATCGAAGGTAAGGGAAAGAAAAAAAAGTTGGCTGCTTGAATATATGCTTACTTGTAGATGGGAAGAATGCTACCAAGAAGTGAAAGAAGTGAGAATGATTTGTCCACACCCTTGGCAAGCTTAGAAAGCAGCAAGTATGAGACTGGTCCAATAAGCACCGGAACAGTATCAACGCCAAGCTGCATGAGAGGCAACAACATATAAACAGACGTGCCTAATTTGTTTAGAAGAAACCATCATGGAACTTCCTTTTCAGGGTGTACATCACCAACAGAGAATAGGTGCCCTAGCGTATCACTACCGTATGCAACACGGAATAAAATAACAGTTTCATGTGGGGTCCATTCAAGACAGCATCGAAACATCCCAACTGATGACATATAGACATCAAACAGATTCGTAGTAGTCTATTCCATTGAAAACTCACAATATTATTGCAAAGGTGGTTTCAGACAATAAGGAAAAAGAATGGCAAAACATTCCAATTTAAGGGCCTTGAACTGAACTACTGAGTTTGATATATGGTTAGAATGCAAATGGTAATGCATCATTCTCTGTGTGATAGCAAAATGTGTTTACTTCAGAACTAATTCCATTTTCAATTTCAAATATGGCTCTCAAATCAACTAGTTATCATTTACTTGTAATTTGTATAAGCACAGCCAACCAAGAGATGATGATACACTGGTTCCAAATGTGTGCATTAAAGGCTCTTTGCTAACCCAAGAACATCAAGCCAACAAAGGAGACCTTGTAATTTAATTAACAAAGGGAGACATATTAAACTAACAATATCATAGTCAGATAGCTAGCACATAAATAAGATGGTTCAGAACATTTTTTCTACTACTTAATCATATAGGTGCACAAACTACACTACGGAAAGGAGATAAATGACTTGACGTACAGATGGCTGAGACAATGCTGTGGTTATAGCAACATACCGCCTTTGCCTCCTTGTATTCAGAGACAGCCTTGTGTGAAGCATAGGAGAAATTGGTGGTTGGGCCCAGTTCAGGGACAATGAAGTGGCTGAAAAAAGTAATACCGCCAGTAAGCAAAAGTGTTCGATATTCGCCTCTGATAAGCACTCGAGAGATGCAAATCGACTTACTAGTTGGTGTCAAACCACTTGGTCATCTCCATAGCAGGGACACTGGCATTTCCCCTGGCCATTGAGAAGTAGGTGCTGAAACCTATCTCACCGCCAGTCCAAGAGTAACGTTCCGGGACAGCGCCAAGCATGGCTGTTGTGTCAAGGACCTGGTCATAGTACGAGAAGGTGTTGCTGGGAATGTACTTAATCCCAGCCTCTGACATTTGCTTCCAGATGCTAGCCCTAAGGTCGGTGGCAACCTTCTCCAACTCCTCAGCGCTGCTCTTCCCATCCCAGAAAGACTCCAAGGCAAACTTGAGCTCCCTCTTGGGGCCCATGCGAGGGTATCCAACAATGTGGGACGCCATCCTTCTGTGCTTGATTCACAAGAACAGAGATATATTTATCAATGAGTACAACATTAAGAACCTTTCCAAAATATTTTGGATAGATAACTAAATATGTCTCTAACTTAGCTGCCAAATAACCCAAAACTATCCCGATATATTTCACAAAATCAGTAATCCAACTTCTTTATTTTCTGTTATGCCATACACTTTATTCCTACTGCATGGATTCCTCCTGTAAGATTTAGGCGTTGGTATAAAGAAATACCTCTGGCTAAGAAAGAATGTTTCTTTAAACTGGAAATGCTTAACCGTACCATGGAGGCAGGTTATATGCACTAAAGTCCTCCATTTAGGATCCAACCTAGCCTTCCCAGGGTGTGGATACAGGAGAGCTAAAACTGGTCGGAAGGGAAGTACGGTCCCTCTCAGACATGTAGGCATCATACTACAAATAACATTCGGAACAACCGATAGCTTGAATCAAAATGTCTAACGAGTAGGATAGTGATAGATTAATGGTATAATTTATGGCTAAAACATAATTAGCTCCATGAAACATGTCATGTGAAATAAATATAAGGATTAGAACTACATGAAACAAATTGAGCAATATAAAACTAGTATTTTCTTACAGATACACAACCAATGTTACTAAAATAAAATCTGAGAACCTATACGTATAATCTGCCAAAACGTAAAAACAGATCTAATGCGAGACATCAGGCAGACACCAGGGACCCAACCATTCGTATCAGTCTCAGATCTAATTTGTGCAACCAAAAGCTCGGATCTGAGCAGCTACTCCACTCCAAATCGCATCCAAACACCAACCTAGATCCAACCACCCCCTCCCACTGCAATGAAACGATTACGATGGACACCACAACAACATCATCATACCGAACGTAAACCGATGATCCTAACGACAAGAACAGCCCAAGAAACCAACCGTTCCCGGACTAAGAACACTAATCCCAGTACCCCGCACCGCGCCACAACGCTCCAATCCCAACAAGGGAGGCGCAATGGGCATGGATCCGGCGATCCAAGAACACAAAATTGGCCGGAGTAAACGACTCACCGCACCAAAGCGATCCAAGAGACGGGCACGCGCAGTGGTAGTAGATCTAGCTAGGCGGGAAAATGGCGTGGGATTATATATCGCGAGGGAGCGGTGGAGAGGCGCTTACCCTTGGAGCGTGGGGCGGGGGAGTGGCGCCGGGAGATTAGGAGGGAGAGGAGGACCAGAGGTGAGGGGAATTCGAGGGGTTTGGGGGGTTTATTTATAAACGGCTCACGTGTGGTGGTAGGTAGGCGTGCGTGTGAAATCTGGTGAGATCTGATCTGTTAATCTTTTTTAAAAAAACATGATCTGTAATTTGTTGGTGCGGCTTATGCGAGTGGTTTTGGAGGAACCTGATGCTCTGCATGCAGAGGGACACCATATAAACAGTAATTCATGTTATGTGAATAGTGCTAAGCAACAGATGAGAAATTATTGTACTAATTTACTGTAGTAATATTGGACGATAAAAATTACTTCTAATTCCTGTGCACCATAATATCTCTATATTGAAAGCAGTAATACAGAGAATCCATCTCTGTTTTGGCATGATTAAATTCATATCTACATGTGCAGTTATATGGAAAGTTCCAACATTCATCGCAAACTGCGAGTCGTATACCAAAATTTGTTATAAACAGATTAATCCTGGTCACGAGAGGAAATCAACACGGGGTACGAAGGTGTCCTATGCTACTGTTTTTCGTTCATTTGCCATTCATAGCATTCGTTCATCTGTTGCTAAAATATATTGAGCGCTCCACGGCTACACTACAAACTGAAGTAGCTTAGCATCCATGGACGTGGACCTATAGCGAGTGACAATAATTTGATGGTATAGGCATGAGTGAGAATTTATCTCGTTCTTTGTTAAATGTTTTCTAAAGAAGTGTAAATCAAACTCAAATATCTATTAAAAAAAATTCCCAAGCAGAACCTAGGTTCACCGGGGGACGTAAAACAGTTATCATTTGTTCATACACAAGACGAGAATTGTTCACAACACTCATTTACAAACCATAAACATTTCCACAAAACGAAGAACTAATATGCCAATTAAACTTCTTTACGATCAAGGTTCACGTGGTTATTTTTGGAAGCAGTGAGTAATTAACCTCATGTAGTCCACCAATGAGCCATGCATTCGAATTGTATTGCTGAAAGCAGCCTTACATTTCTGCCAACTATACATATTGGAGTTCGTGGCATACACATGATAAAAATGGAGGGATGCTAGTGGAGACAAAGTTATAATAAGGTGAGTTAGCAATTACACATTTAAATATCACGTGCAATCCAAACTGATACATAAATTATGAGGAACAAATTTGAAATTAGAAATACATTAAATGTAGTATCTTAATAATGGATAGTGTGCTTTGAAAACCCAAAAATATGCACAAGTAGCAATTTTAAGAAGAAAAAATAACTAGATTTGTGATGCAAATAATGGCAGAGGTACTACGAGGGTACAAAGGGTGAGGCGAGCGGAGCCCATGCTCCAGCCCCCTCGTGCCTCCCATGGTGCATCCGCCACTGATTGAAGTAGTTGGAATATGAGTAACAATTTGGTGCTATTACCTCTTATTTTAGGAAAGTCTTTAACATAATTGTGCTTACTAGTTTTCCCATGCTATTTTTAAAAAAACTAGCAACAGGTTGGTTAGTACATACTCCCTCCGATTACAAAAAGATGGCATTTTGGAATATATGCAGTCAAACTTTCTAAACTTTGGCTATCGATATCTTTTTCAATATTTTGATTCAACACATGAAAATGGTATATCTATATTTGTCTCAAAAATAAATTTTATAAAGTATAATTTTGCTAGGTTTTATAAACCAATTACAATAAAAATTAGTAGTCAAAGTTGTATTTTGGGACCGTATCGATGTCCAAAATAATATTCTTTTGTGACTGGAGCAAGTATATATGCAACCTCTAGTGTATAAACAACAAATGTGTAGGACCAACTTTTTCGCCTTAAACAAATTCAACAAGAACTTTTCTCCTTTAGCTATGAAAGCTAAGAAGGTCAGTACACGCACAGAGAAAGCCTTGTGCTGAATTCGATAACCCCCTTAACCACAAGACACAAATGTGGAGAAATGATCTCATTGGGCCGGTGTCGGACAACTGCGGTCCGACCATTTGCCAAAAAATAGATCCGACCGATTGCAATCGGTTCGACCGGCCGTTAATAATCGGTGGTCCAAAGTTGGCGGTCATCTCGATCATAGTATATAAATCGGTCCGACCGATTTAGTCTAGAACTGAAATACCAAGCCCAAAACCAAAACGAAATTTGGTCCAACTTTTGATTCAACCAATGAAACTTGACCAAATTTGGAGCACACCTCCTTAAGGATATCTAAGACCTATTTCTAGCGACGATCGTTCAGATCCACTTCGTAGAAACGATCTCTTAAGGTTTTACCAAAGAAGTGCACAAACCCTAGAAATATAAAAACTTGATTCAAACTTGCTTGTGGGGGTTGATGATCTAGATGATTCTAGGAGTATTCCCACACATCAAAGCAAGATAAAATCGGTCAAGAGACCAAGCATAAACACTTGAATCAAGGAAGCACCAAACTCAACAAAAGAGAGAAGAACACAAAGGAGACAATCGATCTCTTAAGCAAGCATCACAAGATTGATTGATCCCACAAGATGCTTACAAAGCCACTCCCTCAAGGAGGACAGGAGCTCAAACCAAAGAGCACACACAATCACTCCAACCCTAGCTTCTCCTCTCCAAACCCTAGAAAAAGGTGGAGGGGTCCAAATGAGTGCTTAGGGGTTTTATATCTCCCCCCTTCTATTTATAGGAGAGCTAGGGTTTCACACATGGGACCCACACACACATGGGACCCACTCACACACAACTGTTGAAGCAATCGTCTGCTTCACCACGTGTAGGTTGATCAACGGCTCTCATCACGTCGGCAAGTCTCTCCCGTCCGAATCCCATCGGAACCTCCCAAAGACTTGCACCGACTTCCGCACCGCCTGATCCAACCAGCTGCCACGAACTACCCGTTCGATCCATCTTGCCCATTCTGCACCATGCTTGAGTCACACGACCTCACCCGGCATCCATGATCATTCTGGACCTCAGCTCTCCAAGCGTAGTCCCGATCCACCTCACCGTTGACGTCGTTGACCTGCAAGCCACCTGCACAGCAATAGACAAACAAATCGTCTCCGGGAACAAGTTCTTCACAACTTGACCCACGTCAGTTCAACAATGCAATATGCAACAATAAAGCATTGACATCCATACAATAACCACATTCAAATCACATCAATGCCAAGAAGGCTAACCTCCAAGTGATCGGCGGTGCAGGCTTCGCTTTACACAAATCCCGACCGATTTCGGCCGGTCAGGCCGATTCGAGCCGATGGGACCGATTCCATAACGTGGTCGGACCGCCGAAATGACTTAGCCAAATTTTCATCTTGAAAATCCAAACCTTCGGAATTTTCAAATGAATAGAACTTTTCGGTAGGAGCTCAAAAATAATGTGACCACATCCGTGAGACTCCTCACTTGCCTACACATCCTATTTTTGGCACGGCTTCAAAACCCACTTTGAACCATACCCGTCGGACCGCAACCACACGTGGTCGGACCTCTCACAGGATCGTCCGCCCGTCGTCACACCGACCGACACGTGGTCCGACGGTCAAGCAAACCACAAACGCGAGATTTTGCAAACCAACAAAGGCATTGCCAATTGACTCATCATCCTAAGATCATGCACATATCCTCACGATATCCACAAAATGCCAACTGTGAAAATCTAATGAACAATGGAGCAAAAATGGTGATTTTCAAAAAAAAAAAAATTGGCAACTTTTTTTGAAGGCAATACGGCCCGAAGGGCCTAGAGCTCTAGCATTAATTGGTGAACAGTACAAAAGTTGGTACATTGAAACATCCCAAAATTTTCAAGCTTTTAGAATTATTTTGTGTAGTTTAGCCTCTGAAAAATTTCTCCAAATTTTATTTGACATAATTTATCTTAATTGCAATTTTTAGAAATACAAATGATTTAATGTGAATAATATAAACATCAATAAATTCAAAAACTATTTTATTTGGGTTCTTTGTGTTTGGAAGTATTTTTCATATTTTTCTAGGAGTTTTTTCGAGTGTATTTGCTATTTTCTTGGCTATTTTTATTTCCTGTATTTTCTAAAAATAAAAAACTATTTAAAATCCCAGAAGGCGGCGGATCCTTTTCGCCATCCCACTCTATTTTCTCCCTCTCAACCTAGCTTTTCGTCCACGCAACCCAGTCCGCCGACCCATTTCCTTTCCACTGTGCTAGCCCTCTCGAGCGTCGGCCCGACAGCAGCCGCTGTCGCCGCCGTGTCGCTCGTGTTTGAGCCGAACTTGGCTGCCGCCTCTGAATCCCTCGATGTACACGCCATGACATGCAACCCTAGGTACCCCCATAAAAGTCGAGTTCCCGTGTGCATCGCTCCTCATTCCACAAACCCTAGCATCTATTTTGCGTCGAAGTCGTCGCCGCCCGTTGTCTTCTTCATCTTCGGTGGAAAAGTCATCGTGCTCGTTGATTTGATTCGTCGTTCCCCATCGCACCGGTGAGCTAATCAAGATTCTACCCGGTCACATCGTGTTCCACGTTCCAATCTACCCATCCCTCAAGCTAATTTGATATTGGTTTATCGTGAGTAGAGATCGAGCCAATCCAAGCTTTACCACTCTCATCCCTTCACCGTTCAGTTCCACTGCCGCTGGTGAGTTTCGGCCGTCACTGTCCACACCATCAGGATCATCGGTTCGCATTCTACACGTTGTGCGCCTTCTCATCGTCGGAGTGTTGCCCGTCATCGTTTCCGCTGTATGGAATGTCGCCACCATCACTTGCATCGTGTCATCACCTACCAAAGGTGATGTCGACCGCGTCACCGCATTCGCCGAACGCATCCCTCCGCACGCGCCACTGTGAACCCTACGCCAACAACCATCGGGCCCCGAGCGCCACCATGGCCGCCATCTCGGTGCCACGTACGCACCGTGTCTGTGCCATTCACCACATCAGCCGCCACACCACCCGAATCCTAGATCCAAACCGTGTGGACCTAGTCCATCGTGAATCGAGCTTATGGCACATGGGTGCCACATGTTAATGCTATTCGTATACCCAATTCACTGTGAACCCGTGAGCCCAAACTCGTGTACCGGTCTATAGATCGTGGACCCCATCTATCAGTCTCTAAGCCTTTTTCCAAAATTCCCAAAAATAATGATTCCCAAAATATTCTCTTGGTCCCACCTACCTGTCTCTATTCCCTCTCTCTCCTCTATTATTTTTTTGAATTATTCCAACCAATCAACTTTCGAAAGCCCGTTCTCCCTCTTACGAACCCCGATTGAGCTCGTTCAAGTTTTTAAATTCATCTAAAATCAAATACTACCTTCCAAAAAATTTACTATAATTTTTGGAGTTTATTGGTGTTCTGTTTTGGTATTTATTTGCATTTTATTATTCGTTGTCATTGTGTATAGACGTTGATACTTCAGAAGCTTACGAAGGAATGGAGTTTGCTCAAGACTAGAATCAAGACTTGTTTCAAGACAAGTTGTGCTTTGATTATGTTACACCCAGTTTTACAAAGGTGTTTTATTTGAAATTATTGCATACTAATTTAATTATCAAATATTTTATTATTTAGGGATTAGCTATGCAATCTATTTGATTTATACCTACTTTGTCAATTTTATGCCCCTATCATTTGTCACCCTAGGTTGGTTAACTATTAGTTGGTCAATAATATAGAACCAACGTGGGTTGATTAGACACGATTAGTACGCTTATCCTTGCAATAGGTTATTGATATCATTTTGAAATGAAAGTCTATAACTGATTAATGAATTATGGAATGTCTTTGTGGACCTTGGTGTGTCAGGTGTTGTTTAATAATGATGACATGTGTCACACGTTAATCAAGTGGGTGTGAAAATGATTTAGACTAGGGCGAGTGTAAGTATTGTGTGACCTTGGCAAGTGTGTTGGGCATGTTATATGATGATTTAACTAGATGGTTGAAAGTATCTAGGTCCTTGTTAATGGTTTTTGTAATTAATGGCAACAACGTATTAAGGGACTAACTTGTGTGTTAAGATGTTTTTAAGGTTAAGTCCTAAAGATCGAATGATGATATGGAAATATCAATGCAAAGGTGACAAAGATCGACTTGACTCAAGCAATGGTATAATAGTATCTAAGGATCATTTTATAGTATTTGACAGGTCTCGATGTTTGGAGAAAAGACCAAATTTGTAGGCTAGATGTCGTACTTTAAAGAGGAATCATAGCTAGTAGCTTGAGGATTTATTTATATGTCATATTGATTAACTAAAAGTCATGCATTGCATTTGTTCGTTCTTGCCTTTGGAAAAATGTTCAGAAAATCCGATATGACCGCAAGTGATGAGCGGTATTACCGCAAGTCAGTAATACCAAAATCTAGTTGGCAGAATGAATTTTCTAGGGAGTATATTTTTGTAAAACTTTCTTGAAATCAAAAATCTGGTATGACCACAAGTGATGAGCGGTATTACTGTAAGTCGGTAATACTGAAATTAAGTTGGCAATATTAATTTTCCAGAGAGTGTGTTTTTGGAAGAGTTTCTCGATATCCCAAAATCGGTATGACCACAAGGGATGAGCGGTATTACCGCAAGTCGGTAATACCGAAGTCTTGTTGCGGTATGTTTTTTTCCCGGAGAACATGTTTTTGAAAGTTTTTCTTGAAATCTGAAAATGGTATGACCACAGCTCTTGAGCGGTATTAACCCAAGTCGGTAATACCGAGTTTTACTTAGCGGTACAAATTTTCCAGAGAGTGTGTTTTTCTTGTGATTTTTGTCATCTGAAAATCGGTAATACCGCTATAGCCGACCGGTCTTACCGCAATGTGGTAACACCAATTTATAGTTGGCGGTAGTACCTCAACTTTTTAGTAACAGCTATAACAGGCGCATTAAATGCACAAGTTGACCGTTGATTCTCGACTACGGTAATACCAGTCTAGAACGATTTTTAGGAATCTTGTTCAAACTGCTAATTTTGTGGTTGGAGGCTATAAATACACCTCCACCTGCACCAAGCCCAACACCTTTAGTCATATTGAATACACTTGAGGCTTTTTTGCACTCTCCTCTACTCATTTGCATTAAATTCACATTTTGAGGAAGTTGAAAGATTTTCAAGTGCATTGCATCATTAGTTGATCACTTTGGCACTGATTGTCTTGAAGCGAGCACAACGATTTGTTACTCTTGGTGCTTGCTGGCACCTAGACGGTTTGGAGAAGAAGTTGCACAATGATCACTCTAAAGAAGCTTGTGAAGTGACCCGGCAAAGAATTATGAAGTGGTTGTGTGCTCACCATCTCTAGAGAGGAGGAAGAGCAACGATAGAGATCGAGAGTCAAGGCTTAATTCATGGAGCCAGCTTGATTCATTCAAGCTTCCTCAACGTGGACTAGTGAAGACCGGCAAGTCTTCGATACCACGGAAAAATCTTCATTGTCTTCATTATGGTTTATTCTTGTCTTTACTACTTCCATATTTACGTTTCTAGCAATTTACTTGTGTAGAATTGCCTAGCTAGAATTGTATCTAATTTTGACATAATTTTATAATTATCTTAAAAGGCTTAGTAGTTCCTTCATTACATTTGTGCTTGGAAGCTTTGTTAATACAATCTTGTTTAAAATTGTTAATTAGTTACATAATTTTAAAAACCTCATATTCACCCTCCTCTAGTTGGTTATCCTTGATCCTACAAGTAGTATCAGAGCTTGGTCTCTCTAATTTTGGACTTAACCGTCTAGGAGAGAAATTATGGCTAGTGAGGGAATGTCAATAGGCAATGCTCCTTTTTTATGAATCAAATTATGCTTATCAAAAAATTGCAATGTCCATTTATTTAAAGGCTATGAGTCCAAGCATATGGAGAATTGATAGTGAGGGTTTTGTTATGGCACTTGATCCTACACACCCCACGAATCTTGAGGAACGAAACTCCCACCTCAATGCTCAAAAGATGAACAGACTATTTGGAGCTTTAAACACAGATGAGTTCAATCGAGTGAGCAATCTTGAAACCACTCATGAGATATGGAGTACGCTCTCGAAAATTCATGAGGGCACATCCACGGTTAAAGAAGCCAAATTGCATAGGTTTGGATCAAATATGAGACATTTATAATGTTGCCTCATGAAAACATCACCGAGATGTATTCTAGACTCAACAATATTATAAATGAACTCAAAGGTCTTGGCAATAACTTATTTAATGTTCATATTGTCTGCAAGATGCTTAGGGCTCTACCGAATAAATACGAGACATTGGTGACGCTATTTCTCAACTCTCCTGAGTTGCAAAGAATGACACCAACCGGACTCATGGGTAACCTCATAACAAATAAGTTGTACAAGAAAGACAAGAAAAAGCTTTTGGAGTTATCTTCCTTAAAGAAGAAGATTACCGCTTTCAAGGCTAAAGCGGAATCAAGTAATGAAGAGGATGAAGAAGAAGACTCCAAAGAAGAATTCGCTCTCCTTGTGAGGAGAATGAAGAAATTCATGAGAAGATACCCATATCGAAGTTTTAACTTTGACAGGAGCAAAAAAGGGCAATCCTCCAACGAAAATAAGTGCTATAGCAATATCCGTTGCTATGAGTGTGATGAGAAGGGGCACATTGCCTCTCATTGCCCTAACAAGAAGGATGACAAGTGCAAGTATTCAAAGAAGAAGGAATACAACACTACTACACAAAAGCTCATCACAAACGGTTCGAACCGTCATCATAGACGATTTTTGAACTATCTGAATTTTTATATCTGTGATAAAAGCCGTTATCACAGACGGTTTTGAGCCGTCTGTGATAAGGCTCAACACAAACGGTTTTTAGTTCAAACTGTCTGTGATAGTAGTCTATCACATACGGTTTTAATCAAGAACCGTCTGTGATAGAGGTCATTCACAGACGGTTTGTAACTACAACCGTCTACGATATACTGCGTATCACAGATGATTTCACCAAGAACCATCTGTGATACGCAGTATATCGCAGATGGTTGTAGTTACAAATCGTCTGTGATATAACCGTATCATAGACGGTGTGGTGTTGGTTTCTTGCTTGGATATTCATCAAATAACAAAGTTTATCGTGTCTTTAACAAAAATACTGGTTTGGTTGAAGAAAGACATGACGTTCGATTTGATGAAACTAACGGCTTTCAAGAAGAGCAAGATGATTTAGATGATGTAGGAAAAGAGGCTTTGAGGGAAGCAATGAAGAATATACAAATTGGAGACATCAAGTCAAAAGAAGATCCAAGTGATCCATTATCTTCCACTTAAATCTAACCTTCCACCTTTTTCACAACAAATCAAATTAAAATTGATGAAGAGGATATCAAGTAAGATGATCAACAATCCAACTTACCACCAAGAATTCATAATGCAATAGTAAAGGATCATCCAATAGGTCAAATATTGGGTAATGTGAGTAAGGGTGTTCAAACTCGATCTTGTGTCGCTTCTTTTTTGTGAATGTTACTATTTTGTCTTTTCTCTTGAGCCAAAACATGTAGATGAAGCACTCAATGAGCTGTATTGGGTAAATGTCATGCATGAAGAACTCAATAACTTTATCTGGAATGATGTTTGGGCATTGGTGGAGAGACCTAAAGAACACAACGTTATTGGTACAAAATGGGTCTTTAGGAACAAGCAAGATGAAAGTGGAATCGTCGTAAGAAACAAAGCAAGATTAATCGCTCAAAGATTCTCTCAAGTCGAAGATTTGGATTTCGATGAAACTTTCACTCCTGTAGAAAGACTTGAGTTAATTAAGATATTACTTGCTTTTGCATCAAGCTTTGGTATTAAATTATTTTAAATGAATGTCAAAAGTACTTTTCTAAATGGAAAAATATCCAAACTTGTTTTCATAGAGCAACCACCCGGTTTTGAAGATCCTAATAATTCTAATAATATCTATAAACTCTCGAAGGCGCTATATGGAATTAAACAAGCGCCTGAGCATGGTATGAACGCCTTAGAGATTTTCTAGTTTCAAAAGGATTTAAAATTGGCAAAATTGACTCAATTTTGTTTACAAAAGCCTTAAATGATAATTTCTTTGTTTGCCAAATTTATGTTGATGATATTATATTTGGGTCTACTAATCAAGATTTTTAAGGAATTTGGTGATATGTGTCTAGGGAATTTGAAATATTGATGATCAGAGAGCTTAGCTATTTCGTTGGACTTCAACTCAAGCAACTCAGGATGGAACCTTCATAAGCCAAACGAAGTATGCCAAAGATTTGATCAAGAAATTTGGCATGAAAGATGAATAAAACCCATCAAAACTCCCATGGCAACCAACAGTCATCTTGACCTTAATGAGGGAGGTAAACCGATAGATTTAAAGCTTTATAGAACTATGATTGGTAGTTTGCTTTATCTTACCGCATCTAGGCCCGATATCATGTTTAGTATTTGCATGTGTGCACGATTTCAAGCATCATCAAAAGAGTGTCATTTGGTTGCCATAAAAAGAATTCTAAGATATTTAAAGCATTCATCTAGCATTGGCTTGTGGTATCCAAAAGGTGCAAAATTCGATTTAATTGGATATTTGGACTCCGATTATGCTGGTTGCTAGGTGGTTAGAAAAAACACCTCGGGTAGTTGTCAATTCTTAGGAAGATTCTTAGTGTTATGGTCATCCAAGAAATAAAATTCAGTAGCCCTATCCACCGCCGAAGCCGAATATGTCTCCGCAGGAAGTTCTTGTGCTCAATTGCTATGGATGAGGCAAACTTTGATGGATTATAAAATAAAATTTAAAAATATACATCTTTTGTGTGACAATGATAGTGTCGTAAAGATTGCAAATAATCTGGTCTAATACTCAAGAACCAACCATATATATATATATCCATCACCATTTCTTGAGATATCATATGGGCAAAGGAGATATCAAAATTAGCCACATAAGGACCGATGACCAATTAGTCGATATCTTCACCAAACCATTAGATGAAAGCAGCTTTTGCAAGTTGAGGAATAAGTTAAATTTTATATACCATTCTAATGTTGCTTGAAACTCATGCCTCTTGAAAATTGGCTTTCGTTTGGTTTTCTTGACATATTTGTGAAAACAATTTCAAAATCTATCAAAAATTCTCTAATTCCATAAAAACTATATTCATTGAAGTTTCTATTATCTATTCCATGCACAATGATCCTAGAAATATTTATTTGAGTGATTGAATCATGGATCATTTGCATTTTCTATTCAGCTTCAGTTTTTGTCAGGCAAAATAGTAATACCTCGGTTTACCATTGGTACTACCGCTGCCCGGTAATACCGCACCACAACAGCGGTATTACCACATATGAATGGCAGTTCCAATAGAGGTTAGAACCAAGGTAGTCAGAGTCGAGATACTAAATTGGATCGATTTGCCTCCGGTAGGATCGAATTGTAGAATCGGTGATTCTACAGAATTGTAAAAATACACATATTTAACATCTATACTATAAGTTTGTATGATTCTTATATGGTTTACCACTTGCTTATAACTGAAAAAGGGACAAAGCGTTTGACGAGGATCTAATAATCCTCATTTTATCTTTTATCTATAATTCTTATTATGGGTAAATATGATGTCACATAGTCCCCAGAAGTACCCCTTATATCTATAAGGGAGAGGCCTACCAAGTGATTGTAAGATCTTCTACAATCACTCCTATAGTCGTAAGTCTTGCTACGACTATATCATGGTCGTAAGTCTTTCTACGACCACTACATGGTCGTAAGTCTTTCTACGACCACTACATAGTCGTAAGTTGTCGGGACCCAAATATGCAAATCTGGACCCTCTGTGTATTCTGCACTAGTCCAGGATCACGCTAGTGCACACAGTGTCAACATTGATGAAATATCACATCCATACAACGAATATAAGAATAAACGAGTACATTTAAATAACAAATAATTGTTGGGACCTTATGGTCGAGTGTTACATTTATTAAGCCATGCAAGGCTGACAATAAAGAAATAAACTGCAATGAAACGAAATAAACTCGGTGGCTCCCATCAATTTACCACGAACTGCAACCGATCGGGATCAAGACCCTAACGTTCAACCTTCGTAGAACTCTTCTTCAAAAGCAGGCGACGACTCCTCCACTTCAGTTGATTTGTTTAGCAAGAGTGAGTACACACCGTACTCGCAAGTCATACCACGTAATGCATTTATACATGATGGCTTATTCCAAAGAAATGGCTTCGTGGTTATTTTGCGAAATGCAACATTTGCAATTGAATACAAATAATAGATTGAAAGCATAATTCAAAACAAATGCACAATAAGAAGTTAACAATTGATTTCACAAAGGACACACAGTCTAATCAATTTCTTTCACACAACTGAACAAGTTATCTCACACAGCTGACCCTTCCCAATTGTTTTATGAAAATCTACCCCTCGTGTGAAATTCCGAGCATGTCCATAACAGGGGACGCGCTATTCGAATAGATTGGTTTAAACACTCTGCAGAGGTTGTACACTTTACCCACACGATGAAACCAACCGGATCGAGTTGATCACAACAAAACCTTTCGAGACGTCATCTCAAACAAAGACACTCCTGGTGTGCTTTACTGCCGTCAATTTGTACACACACCCTTGGAGCGACACACACCATTGGACAGGATGCGTGAACCGTCCCGCGATGTGCCATATCACACCTCTAGCCCATCACACGGCTTAAATACAACCCGAGTTGTCAATGTCAAGACTCCATAACTTACTAAGTTAGGCCCACCCATACTAGGCATGTGGTCGTGCAGTGAAGGCCAGATTCAATGGCGCACAAAGTTAAGTCCTTAATTGACCAAGGCAAGACTTCCATTTAACCCAAATCACAAAGTTTAATAAGCACACAGCTCCACCATTCACAGAATCCACCACTTGCCTCGGTCTAAATCTTTTCCCACCTGTTGATTAAGTGCAACACATGCCATCAACGAGTAATAGCACACACACACAGATTCATCACACAGGTTCCATAATCACTTAGTCAAGTTTATAATTGCAACTCTCACATGAAATGATGACTCGTGGCATGGCTAAGCGATCTAATCGTATCTAACCAACCCACGTTGGTGCTACAATAATACCAACTAATAATTAATCAACCTAGGGTGACAAAAGATCATGACATACAATAGACAAGGTGGCATAACAATTTGGATTAATAACTACACCCAAAAGCATTTAAATAAATACTTGAAATAGAATGCAATACATTGAAACAAAGTATTTTGAAAACTGGGTTCAAAATGATCAAAGGTATAACTTGCCTTGGAATAGATCTAGATATTGGTCTTGGTCTTGAGGTGCTCCTTCTTACGCAAAATTCCCAAGTATCGACGTCTACTCATAAGCGAGACAAAAGAAACAAAACAGATAAATAACAGAGGCAAAACAAACTCCAAAAATCAAATAAAATTCACCATTAAATAGATCTGACTTTTATATAAATTTAAAAATTTGAATGGGCTCAATCGGAGTTCGGATGCAAAAGATATGGGCTTTGGAAGATTTGAAAATCAATTAAACCCTAATTTGGATTTTCTCGAATTTCCCAAATTATTTTTATAAAGGAAAATCGGATTATTGCGCAATGCTTGCGTCGGTAGAATTTCGAAAAAGAATTAAATTTAAAAGAATTCGACAGTGGGACCCATTTGTCACCTCTCGGCTCACGGTGGATTTGGGTCCTCCAAGCCGAGGCAAGGCGGCAGATGAAGCCAAGGCCATGTGTGCATCTTGGTTTAGTCTTGATCTGGCGCCACGCGATGCACACGTAAGCGACAGAGAGGCGCGAGAGGTCGACGCGGCCGACGAGTCATGGCCGACTACGCGGCGAGGGACCAAGGGTATCACCGTGATCGGCGATCGCCGGCGACCAAGGGTACCAGAGCAATCCTTGCGCTATTGCGCACCTAGTCTTGACCTTACCAAAGAATTGAAAGTGGCGTGGCCGTGGTGGAGAAAAGCGGAGGCGAAGTCACGGCTTTTGTCGGACGGCGGCGATGGGACTCAATGCGACGAAAGCGCTGAGGTGGCTGGCGACACCGAGCCCAAGGAGGCGATCGATGACGGTGAGCGGCGACAATGGCGCGGCAAGCGGCGAAAAACGAGGCGGCGAAAGTTTGGATTTTGGGCTAATGTGGGGCTCTGGGCGAGAGATCGACAGGCGGCGGCTGCTATGGGATCGCGGAGGAGGGGGAACCCTAGGGTGTATTTATAGGGCTCGGAGCGGCGAGATGGAAACCCTAATTGGAGTCCGTCTCGGTCACGCTCGGGATCTTCCGGTTTTAGGAGATAGAGCGAGATTTGAAGGTTAAATCGGTTGGGGATGGATCTGGAATAGTTGGGGCTCAGATTGGTGGGGTTGGCGAGAAATCAGTAATGGTTGCGCGATTTTCGGACGAGCTCCTTGAGCGAAAAATGGCGACAGAGCGAAAGCGGGAGGAAGAAGACCGTGTCGGAGACGACGACCTCGGGAGCCCCTGCGTCGAGAGAGAAGGCGAGAAAGCGGCCGAGATCAAGCGTCCAATGATGATCCGACGGGGGGCAAGCGAAGCGGGCGAAGGCGGGCCGAGGCGATGGAATAGTCTTGGGCTTCGGTAAGCTTCGATCAAGGATTTTCATATGATTTTTCTTTTAAATAAATCCAGAAAATGCAAATAGCAATTAGAAAATAGCAAATGACTTTAGAAAAATTCCAGAAAATTCTGTAAAATATATCCAAGCATATAGAATCTAAATAAAATAGTTTTGACAATTGTTGATGTTGGGATTAAGCACATTAAATCAATTTGTCCTTAAAGTCCAATTTAAGCTTTTTAAATTAATATTCAACTAATCCAAAAGGTAAATTCTCTTGCTACCAATATTTAAAAGATTTTTAAAGCTCTGAATTTTGGGATGTTACATAAGTCCTTCTACGATTGCTACCTGGTCGTAAGTCCTTCTACGACCAGGTAAACTACGACCACCTTATAATCAAACCTACGGTAGTGGGTCCAATTGATTAAGGAATCGAGCAGTGCACGCACTACTATCCCGCGTAGTAATAGTGCTTAAATACCCCATTATCTTTGAATGATAATTGCGGACGGCGTGGAGAAGCCAATGCGCGGTAATTCTGCCATCACACGCCCATTCTCGGCTCAATTAAGGCGCCTCTTCCGAGGCAAAGCGGCTACTCCTTCACGACTATATAAGGACATCAAGGGCGTAGTAGAGAGGAGAGTTCGATTCTCTGTAATAGTCTTAGCTTCTTACTCGATCATTAAGAATACCAAACCACAGATTAGGGTTATTATTCTCTCGGAGAAGGCTGAACTGTCTAAACATCCGTGTCAACTACTCTGCGTGATTTCATCTCTAGGAGACCCCGAATCAAATAATCTTTACGTAAGATCGGTTCTAATACACAGCGGTTGGCGCCGACCGTGGGGAGCTTCCGGTAATCTCTTGTCAACATACTCTCTTTTCCAATCTCATGCAATCATGGCGGAGAATGGAGCGAGAAAACTGGTTTGACTTGGCGGTCTGCAGACGTCGACATGGATGCGGTTTCGACTACGAGCCGAGTGATGCATCGGCGATGGTGATGTTGCCTCGGAGATTATTCTCCGAGAAACCATCCCATTAATGGAGTTGAGGAGGATCCTTATCCCCACAACAATACGTCCAACGAGAGAGACAATTCCCTCAAAGGACAAGGGTCAATCCGGCCGGGACCGCTCCCGGGAGGACTCACAACACGGCGAGAGTTTTTCTCCAAGTGTTCAAGTCCCCTTAAGGCGGTCAGACTTGTAAGTCAAGTTCAGGAGCCACCATTCCGAGGACTCCACGACATCTAGTGATCCTCTCTCGGGGTAACTCCAGAGAGGGTGGGATCAAGCATGCTTTCTGCTAAATTCGGCCGTCTCCCGCAGATCTCATTTGCGACGGAGCGATTATAACCGGAGTTCCCCTACGGAGGATTACTCCAAGTCGCGAGATGGTGTCTCTCGAGCACTCCTCAGCGGGAGGCCTCGGCGCAAGTGAGAATCATCAGCGGGAGGTCTTCGTCCTTCCCCAATCGAAATCGACCTCATGGGGCCGAGATAAGAACACTCCTGAAGATCACACTGCGCGCCTCGTGGTAATGGCAAGGGCACCACCGTTGGCGAGAGAGAACCAACACTCTCATGAGCGAGAAATCCTCGACATTCTCGCACTCCACTAAGAAGGTCTCAAAGACACGATGAGGAGGATTTTGATGTCGTCGAGAAGAAAAAAATTGCGATCCGAAGAACTGCTGGCGCATTCAACATCGATCGGAGGAGGTACAAGAACTCCGGGATATCAGCGACTTACTCGAGAATCCCACCAAGAGCTTGCTCGAGCGCTGAGAATGCGATCTCTTTCTTTGAAGAGATTACGCAAAGACTTGAATCAGTAATGACAAGGCTGAGGTACCTCATCGACAACATTCGGTAGTCGTAGCAATCGACTTCCTCACTACGATCAATCGAATATTTCTCTCGTAGGAATCGACACGGCCATAAGTCGAATCGATCCCTATTCGGAGAAATACTTTTCGATCGGTGAAGATCAAGAAGCCCCTCGGAGGTGATCATTCACCACTTCGACAAAGAAATTCTAGCGAGTGGAGTACGAGGAGTATTCTCCTCGTAGAAGCTGAGACCTACTACGAAAAAGGTCGACTGTTCAGGGTATCGTCGTATCGATCACTGGTGATATTAACAATTCTTTCCTACAAAGAAGGCGTCAAGAAGTGATTCTGGGATGCCGGGCATTTTCGCCGACCTTGAAAGCGATTCGTTGCCACCTCATTTTCGGCCGGTGAACATGGAGAAATTTGATGGATCTCAAAATCCCATCAATTTCTTGAGATCTATCTAACAATTGTCCGGCGGCGGGAGGAGGAGAGCATGTAATGGCGAATTACCTTCGATTGTGCTCGAAGGATCCGCTCGATCGTGGTTATTAAACCAACCACTCGAGTCGATCTACTCTTGGCAACACCTCTGCGATCTTCTACGGTAATTTCCAAGGTACATACAACCGCCTCGGAAAGAAGGCGACTTGCACCGGATAAAACAGAACAACAACGAGACTTTGCGTAAATTCATCAAGCGCTTTAGTCGGGTTAAGTAACTCAATTTGGAAATTTCGATTCCTCTGTGATCGGGGCTTTTAAGCAAGGAGTCCGTAGTAGAAGGATAACGGAGGACATTGCTTTGAATCCTCCCAACCTTTGCGCTCGAACTCTTGAGATGGCCGTCGATATGCAATGGCTTACGAGGCGGTCGAGTGGAACAACACTATCGATCGAGAAACATATACTCCTCGAGAGCGGTGAAGTTGGTAAGGATAAAAAGCAAAAAGTCCAAGAAGAAAATAAAAAGTCAAAAACCACAAACCAGTGGTTCCAAGGAGGTTCTGGCCGTGAAAGATGGAGAGCCCCAAACCACCAAGTCGTACCCTGATCAAGGCAAAGGTAAGCGCCCTGATCGTAGGAGCGACAAACCAAGGTGGTGTCCTTTTCATAAAAGGAAGGATATGACCTCAGATGGCTAGAAGTTTTCCAAAGAAAGCTCGAGGACTACTACAACAAAGCACCACTCCCTACTCTCGGCGGGTGGGACATACGAGTGGCCAAAAGTCGTCGGATGATGAGGAGATGCTGTTCAAGATCCGCAACATACCGTTGAGCACATCTACGGAGGATCATCGACATCGACTCAAGCGACAACTTAAAGGCTGCGGACGAGAGGTAAATTCCATACATACTCCTCTCGTCAATAAATTACGAAGTGGTCGGAAGTTACCATCTCTTTTGAGAAGGATGATTGCCCAATCACTCTGAGTCGATCAGTCGATATCCGATTGTGGTGAACCCACCATCAACAAGCTGTCGGGTCAATCGAGTGTTGGTTGATGGTGGCGATTCTTTGAACATATTATTTACTAATGCCACGGACGAGATGCAAGTACCGGGACAAAGGTAAGGCGATGCGATACTCCTTTCATGGAATCGTCAGGGTCTTCACCAAACCTATTGGCCAAGTTTCTCTTCCTTTAACATTTGGCTCACCAAGTAATTTCGGGGATAGAAAGTCTCCTTTGATGTGGTCGATTCGATCGGCATATAACGCCATACTCGGACGACCAACTTTGGCAAAATTCTTAATGGCTACTCATTACGGGTATCAATGTCTTAAGATGCGAGTCCCAAAGGAGTGATCACCATTCGATGTGACAAAAGATGGCGTATAGTCACGACCGTCGATCCTCGAGATGGTTGGTCAAATACCAACTCGAGATGAAAGTCGACCTTCGACTAGCAAGTCGAAGCCTAAAAGCTACACCAAAGCCGAACGACCAAGTCAAAGAGGTTCCTCACGGGCCTTGAAGAGCCCTCGAGATCTGTTCATCGGGAGACTTCCGACCCCAAATAGGAAGACGCCCTCATTACCTTCCTCCGAGCTAATGCAGATGTCTTTGCGTGGCAAACATCAGACATGCCCGAGTCCCGTGGAGGTGATCGAGCACGAGGCTAGCTTTACGGCTGATAAAGTACTGTAAAACAAAAATTACGAGATTTGCCCACGATCGGCGAGATGCTATTAAATCGAGTTGGATAAGCTACTTAAGCGGGCTTTATAAGAGAAGTCAACCACCCAGTGGTTGGCTAACCTGTAATGGTCAAAAAGTCAAGCGGCAAATGGCGTATGTGCGTGGACTTTCTTGATCTTAATAAAGCTTGTCCAAAGATGATTTCCCTTTACCTCGTATCGATCACCGGTTGATTCTCTGCGAGTTGTGAGATATTAAGTTTTTAGATGCATATTACGGATACCACGGATCAATATGTGTTTAAGCGATGAAGAAAAGACCGCATTCATTACTCCATTTGGTACCTTTTGCTATGTCAAAATGCCATTTGGTCTAAAGAATGCTGGTGCTTCTTTTCAACGCCTAATACAATCGACTTTTTCATCTCAATTAGGTAGAATTTGGAAGCCTATGTTGATGATCTAGTCGTAAAAAGCATTAAGAGACTTAATCATATCAGCGACCTACAAGAAACATTCGACAACCTCGAAAGCACCGCTTAAAACTCAATCGAGAGAAGTGTGTGTTTGGAATTTCTTGAGAAAATTGCTTGGATTCCTAGTATCCGAGCGAGGAATCGAAGCAAATCTGAAAAATAAAACCATCCTCGGATCGTCCTCCAAACACAAAAAGGAAGTCAAAAACTCCTTTGGGTGCATGGCGGCTTTAAGTCGTTTCATCGCACGACTAGGAGAAAAGGACTACCTTTCTTTAAACTTCTCGGAGACATGAAGATTTTGAGTGGTCGAGCGAGGCAAGCAGCGCCTTTGAGGATGTCAAGAGGTATCTTTCGAGTGCTCTGTTCGGTTTCTCCAAAGCCGGAAGAGGCGCTCTTAATTTACCTAGGCGCCACGCCACGAGCGAAGAAGCGCGATACAAGTCGTAGAGCGTGAAAGCGTACAACGACCGGTTTACTACGTTAGCGAAGTTTTACGGGCCTAGGGCGTTACCCTCGGGTCCAAAAACTTCTATATGCCCTCCTCATGTCTTGAGAAACTACGGCATTATTTTGAGCGCACAAAATAGGCATGCGTGCGAGTTTCCTTTAGGAGCAATCCTCCATAATAAGGAAGCAATGGGGCGCATGGCAAAATGGTCGGTCGAACTTGGGAGTTCGACCTCCATTCGTGTCGAACGGCCATAAAATCCCGGATCTTGGCGGACTTTGTCGCCGAATGGACAAATCTGAACCTCTTGAGGATCCCGATCTGATTCCCACGACCCGATGGATGATGTACTTTGACGGGTCACTTACTTTAAGTGGCTCGAAATTGAGAGTAGTCTGGTATCTCCTCTGGAGAAACCTTAAAGTATGCCATACAATTAAACTTTCGGGCCACTAATAATGTGGCGAGTGCGAAGGTTTGCTAGGCGGCATACGAGTGCGAAAGCACTCTCAATTAAATCGACTACTCGTGAGAGGAGACTCTCAACTAGTCGTGAATCAAGTCGGAAAGAGTACGGTGCTCTAGCTTGACAATGTCTCAATACTTATCGGAAGTTACGCAAGCTAGAAAAGCATTTTTAGGTTTGAGTACAATTCAACCCTCGAAAGGATAATTTCCTCATGAGACCAACTTGCTCGGATGGCTTCTTCCGATCTACGGTACCAAAGGGTTTTCTTGGAGCAACTCCAAAGCCGTCTCAGTCGAAGAACCGAGACACCTCTATTGAGATGGCCTCATTAGACTACGAGGATATCGGATGACTCCCAATTACAAGTATCTTCGCAAGGGTTCCAGTGCCAAGATGATCTTGAAGCGGTCGTTTATCGAAAAGCCAAAATGTATACTTTGGTCGAAGGAGTTCTCTACAAGCGAGGAACCCAAGGGATACTCATGCGATGCATTCATAAAGCGAAGGAATAACACTCCTTCACGATATACACACAGTGGCATCACATGGGACACATGCTTCCTCTGAGAACCTTGGTTGGTAAAGCCTTTCGACAAGGTTTTCTTGGCCTCTGACCACATATGATGCTAAGGAGGTGGTTAAAAAGTGTGTTCAGTGCCAATTCCATGGTAGACAAATACACCAACCGGCTCAAGCATTACAGACAATACCTCTTTCTTGGCCTTTTGCGACACAGGGTCTCGATATCCTAGGACCGTTTCCCAAAGCTCCGGAGGTTTGAATTCCTTTTGTGGCTATTGACACGTTCACAAAATGGATTGAAGTGAACACATAATGGGATAACATCGAAAGCGACAAAAGGTTCATGATGAGATGCGTAATTAGCCGATTTGGAGTTAAGTCGGATAATTACGAACAATAATAAACAATTATGAAGTGCAAAATTTGGGAATTTTGCGACGAGTTGAGTACCAAATTATGCTATGCTTCATTGCACATCCCAAAGCAGCGGCGGTCGAGCGATGTAAGCGGCCAAATAATGCGAGGAATTAAAACCGAGTCTTGACCCGACTTGTTAGCGCTCGGGGCTTGGGTACAAAATTACCCTCCGTGTTATGGGCGGTTAAATGCGACCACCGATCGAGCAATAGGAGAAACACCATTTTTCTAATGTTGGGCGAAGCCATGCTTCCTCGGAGCTAAAATTACGATCGACACGAGTTGAAACTTTCAACAACTCGGACCGAGGAACAACTTGAGCGGATGACATTAACCTACTCGAAGAAAGGAGAAACCTAGCCTTAATCCGTTCGGCGGTCTACCAACAAGCCTGCGCGAGATACTATGATCGTAAGGTCCAACCTCGCGACCTTCTTTGTAGGTGACTTAGTATTGAGGCTCTGCCAATCCAAGTCTAATCGGAATAAACTTTCCCCAAGTGGGAAGGTCCTTACGATGGTCGAAGTAACTTGGCCGAGTCGATCACGACTAGCGATGGAAGATGGGCGAGTTCTCTCAAACTCTTGGAACATCGACCCGATTCGCAAATTCTATGTGTGACCAATTTCTCGAGCAATAAAAGTCCGAGTTCTTTCTACTTCTCTTGCCTTATTTTTTGAGTAGTGCTTTTTAATCTTTCGACTATGATACAAAAACACCCGATTTTCTTTACACTCGGTGAAAAACAAGTAACATCATCTAGTCGAAACTTCTCCTATCGCATGTGGTTACGCCCACTAGAAGGAATTTCCTAGCATCGACTCGTTACTCATTTTTCAACCAATACAAAGAGCTCGGGTTTTATCCGATGAAATATTCTCGAGCCAACTCTCTCAATCTTAGTTTATTTTTGTTGACTTCCAAAAATATTCTAAGTAGAGTACACTTGATATATTTATTCGACCACCTTTGATGTACTCGTTTCGTTTTGACTGGTCGAAGGAAGAGACACACCTAGTCGAAGTCTTTCCTCTCTGCATGTGGTCTCCTACTTTTTGCTACTGGAAAAGACTTATCGAGTCCATCAGAAAAGGACGAACGAATTATTAAAGTCCTCTAGGCGTTTGCTTAACTCAAGTTCTTTGTTCTTGGTTTGATTAAACTAGTCGGAGATGGTAACATCACCTAGTCGAAGCCTTTCCTCTCTGCGTGGTCTTGCCCACTAGAAGGAACTTCCTAGTGTCCAGTCGTTTCTACTCTTTCGACCAAGTGCTTGACAACCATAACAAAAACTATAAGTTAAACAAACCTCTCTTTGTTTTCAGAAACCCCATTTCAAACACTATTTACTTAGATTGTCTAAACAATCTAAGCAAATAATCGAGGCTAGGATAAAGTTATTAATTTGACTTCAATTCTTAGTCTTTCATTCGTTTATTATCTTTTGAGTTACTAACTACTCGACAAGATGATTTTCAGAAACAAGATGGCCTAGGATAAAGTTATTAGTTTAACTTCAATCTTTGGTCTTTCATTCGTTTATTATCTTATGAGTTACTAACTACTCGACAAGATGATTTTCAGAAATAAGATGGATCATATATTACTCATCAATGAAATTATCGCCTTACAAGGTAGTTACAAGATTACTCGAAGGGAGAGCCTAGTTGCATTTCCTCATACCTTTTGCCAATCGACTACATTTCCTCAATCAGACGACTTGCCTCGATTCGGAACGATCGAATAAACCGATTGGTTTAACATTAAGGCGGGGTCTTGAGCTTTAAGTTTAATAAAGCGTAACTTACTGCGACTTGCCTCCCCTTATTGATTGACAGATTAGTCTTGAGTGGTCACCATTTCTTGCAATTTTCGACTTGTTCCCCAATGGTACTTGTGTGAGCAGCTATGGTATCTTCTCGAGGAGTTTTCCTTCGAATGTAGCTCACTAAGCACATTGTTCGAGAGAGTGATGTTGCCTTGAAGACTAGTCTTCATCGACTCCATCTCTATTGGGTACAAGTCGAAGCCTCATGAAGTTTCTTGTTTTCGACCACTTGTTCTGAAAAGAATAAAATCGGTCAAACGAAAATAAACTTCTGGAGGAAGATAGCACAAAGATAATTATAGGTAAAAGCATTTCTTACCTACTAATTGAGAATCCAGTTTCTTAACCTCTTCTCGATGGGAAGCAATGGTTTCGATGTGCTTTTTCTCCCATGCTCTGATGTCCTCTGCATTCATCTTAGCGATGCGGATGGACTCATTGTAGATCAAGGTTTTTTCTTGGATTTCAGCCTCGAGGCTTCTCAATTGGACAGCAATTTTTGAACAAGAAATTGGCATTAGAAAAGGAAAATACTCAAAAGGATAACGGTAAAAATTACTTACATTAATTGAGTTCTAAGACCCTCGAGTTCTTGATCCTTATTCGTAGTATCTGGAAAACTCTTGAATGACCAAAGCTTTTCTTGAACTTGATGCAGAGCTTCGCATCTCTTTTCTTTATCGGAGAAGAAAGGAGAGTCGGGTAAAGGTTAAAGATCAAGCATCTTAAGTTCGAACTTCTTGTTTATTTTTTCCGCAATCTTTTAGATGCTGAGCGGTCTCTCGAAGTTTATCAGAGAGGACTAATACTTCGTTCCTTAGCCTCCTCGACTCTTCTTTTTCATAGTCGGTGAGTCATTTAAGGTCTTCGTATCCTTTATTTAACCTACAAAGAGCGAGGCGAAGATAAACATCATAGAATGGTTGTAAGTACTTCTACAACTCTTGACCTAGTCGTAAGTTTTTTTACGACTACGATATGGTTGTAAGTCTTTCTCGACCACTACAGGTTGTAAGTAGTCGTAAGCTTTTACGACTAGTACTTTGTCATGAGTTTCTTCCATGACTATTCTCGTAAAACATTATCACAGTATTTAAGTCGAAAACAACTATGAATGATAAGTGACTTACCATCTCTCTCGCCTCTGCAGAGTAGTTCTTTCTCTGTCTTAGCTCTAAAAGTTGTCGATGGTACTCACCGACAACAACGACAATTTGCTCGAGCTTTACGCAAAGAGAACGATGAGAAGAGAAGGAAAGCCACATATATAAGTATTTTGAAGATACTTACATTCATAGTCGTCCTAGCAAACATCGAATATACAAGGTCAGGGTTCTGCGACTTATCTATCCTCGCGACTTTGTCCCACCACACCTTCTCGAGCGCTCATTATCAAAAGTATTCTCCGTGTTGGGAATATCTTTGGGATGGGGACTTCGGTCACGAGATCTATGTGAAGACCCTATGACGGAGGCGAGGCCCAAAGAAGTCACCACGAGTTGAAATTTTCTCCTTACGGTTGCAGAACTTCTCTTTGGGTAGGGAAGGCGCCTCCTACGATTTCCTTCCCAGGCGGTGCAGGTTGGTCACCACCTTGACGGAGGCTTTCATAGTCGCCTCTGTTGTTTCTCGACCTCGATGGTCGTGGCGGCCACCTCACGATGGCCGCTACCTCAAGGGTCGTAGCTACGACTTCGGCGGATGTGGGAATCACTGCAGGAGTCTCGACTTCATCGGCCACCTGGGCCAAGGGTGATACTTCCACCACCTCCATTAATACTTCTCCGATGGCGGAGGGATGGCAATGGACTTCTCGTGGAAGCATTCCGAAATGAAGAAGTCGGTGAAATAAAGAAAAGCAAATCGGGTTGTGAAAAGAAAAAGGTAAATGTCGTTCTTACGCTTTACTACATTTCACATACCTCGCACCTGGTCTTAACCGAGAATTTTGGAGCAATCCTCCCAGCGGAGGACCTCTTCTTCTCCACGACCACGTGCGGTGAGGTTCAACAATTGGCTCGGCTCGACCACGTCACGGTCGTAGAGTTTGAACGAGGAACGAGCTCGGTTTCTGATTCTCTGGATGGCCGAGATCGGTCTCGACCATTCCAAGAGCGACCGCCCTCATTGCGAGTTGTCTTGATCGACATCGTCCTTCATAAAAGACACAAAATCTTTCCAATTCTCCTTTTCCAGTTGCCTAACAAAACTAGGAGTGGCAGAAACTACGAAAGATTATTTGTCATAACAGAAGGTACCTTAGCCTTGCGAGGTTTGCGCTTAAGAGATTGGTTGCCTCAACCTCCTCGGCCCGAAGGCTGCGGCCTCGGCTTAATCTGACTCACTGCCGCAGTCTGTAGAGGTGCAGTCGAAGACCGAGCTCGAGCTTGCTCCCCCTTGTCGGCAGATTTTACAAGTCGGCGTCTCTTAGAGGAGGCCGAGCCTTTGTCTTTCGACAACCCGGCGCCAATAGTCATCGATGCGACTTCTTCGTCGTCCGGCGATTTTCCATGCCTACTTTACGTAAAGCAAAGCGAAAAAGAAGAATCACTAATTAGTCGTAAGTTTTCTCGACTAGTGCCAAGTCGTAAGTTTTCTCGACTCTTTCTTGATCGTAAGATATTCTCGATCACCATTAGTCGTAAGTATCTTCTACGACTATAAAGTCCTAAAGAAAGAATCGATTTTTGATTACCTTTAGGCGCTCTATCCTTTCATCTGCGGACAAAACCGCAATGACTTGAGGAACCGCCCCTCGAGTGGCGGAGACTTCTCGCAGATGAGTCGACTCTGGAGTCAACCTCGGCTGTGAAAGATCCGTAAGCAGATAAGAATATTAGACAAGGTTGAGAAAGACCAAACCGAGCTAAGTCGACAATTACTTACCCTCCTCGTAGTCTCTGGTGGGGTCTCCTCTTCCGAGTACCTCCACATAGGAGATGCTCGTTTCTTGAGAGGACTAATTAGCGTGTGATGAAATCCTTCACCACATGCCATCCGTCAACCCTTCTTCCTTCAAGTCCTTAATAGCTTGAATATAAGGGCTAATCCATTGATATCTTGAGGTTGAGTCCCATGAAGATTTCTTTTCAGCGACCTTCCCGAAAGAAAGGTGTCTTGAGAGTGACCTTCGGTAGAACCACCTCTTCCTCGGCCCGACCCGAAGACCGGGTGAAACTCTGAATATACTCCTTCGACTTGAGTCGTGGAGCTTGAGCCATGACTTCCGGCGATTCGGTTTGTCGAGCCATCCCATAATAATATTGGAACACTCGAGATCCGGGAATCCCAGTGCACCTCATGAGATACGAACACACTCAACATGGTAATGGAATTGGGACCTAAGTTCACGGTTCCACCCCAAAGTGTTCGAGTACTCTTGTAAGAAAGGGGTGGGCGAGCAATCGAAGGCCGCTCTCACATCGCTTGGAAGGCGAGATTTGCCCATTTTCCCCGATGGCGATCTTTGCCCGATAGTGGAATCCACTTCACGAGCCTTCTCGGAATCTTCCGACATCGACCAAGATCTTGATCTTAGCGCATCCATCTCCGATTCCTCCCATTCGAAACTCTCTTGGCCATTTCGCTCGAAGCAAGAAGTTTTTGATTGGGTTAGCGGAGAAGATGAAACCTAGTCGAGGACGGAGAAAGCAAGAGCTCGAAGAACAGCGGAGTGATTTGGGGGAAAGGTAAAAACCCAAGTCTACCTCCTGGTAAGTTTTTATAACCGCACGATCTCCGCCGCTTCGGAAACCGTCTCGGCTATAGGTCTATGGGAGATGGTTGTACCGCTTCGGGAACCGCTTCATCGGACAAGTCTATGAGAGCCGATTGCAATTCCCCAGATGGTCCGTTCGAGAAAAAATAGGTGCGTATTGTCACCCCCAAGCGAAATTACATTCTTGACCAAGTCTTTCTGGTCGAAGGAAGTATCAATCGGAAGAGTTTTTTCTCCGATTCCCCTACTACGACCACCAGACGGTCGTAGGGGTTTTTACGACTTTTTGATAGTCGTAAGCAATCTTCACGATTGCAATCGCTTCGGGAACCGTCTCATCAACAGATCTGTGGAAATCGTTTGCAATTCCCCAGACGGTCTGTTCAGGAAAGTTAGGTTCGTTTTGTCACCTCCAAGCAAAATTACTTTCTTGACCAAATCTTTCTGGTCGCCCTACTACACAATTGTAGGGGTTTTTATGACTTTTTGATAGTCGTAAGCAACCTTCCTGACCAAGCAAATTCCTGGTCAAAGCAGCACTCAAATGTCGAAGAGTTTTCTCCTTCGACTATCATTCTACGACATTTTCATGGTCGTAAGTCCATTTACGAAACCTTTACCAAGTAAGTTACTTTCACTTGAAGTCGGGGCTAGATGACGAGGATCTAATAATCCTCATTTTATCTTTTATCTATAATTCTTATTATGGGTAAATATGATGTCACATAGTCCCGAAGTACCCTTATATCTATAAGGAGAGGCCTACCAAGTGATTGTAAGATCTTCTACAATCACCCCTACGATCGTAAGTCTTGCTACGACTATATCATGGTCGTAAGTCTTTCTCGACCACTACATGGTCGTAAGTCTTTCTCGACCACTACATAGTCGTAAGTCCTTCTCTGATGCTACAGGTCGTAAGTCCTTCTACGACCGGGTAAACTCGACCACCTTATAATCAAACCTACAGTGAGTGGGTCCAATTGATTAAGGAATCGAGGCAGTCCGCACGCACTACTATCCCGCGTAGTAATAGTGCTTAAATACCCCATTATCTTTGAATGATAATTGCGGACGGCGTGGAGAAGCCAATGCGCCGGTAATTCTCGCCATCACACGCCCATTCTTGGCTCAATTAAGGCGCCTCTTCCGCAGGGCAAAACGGCTACTCCTTCACGACTATATAAGGACATCAAGGGCGAGTAGAGAGAGGAGAGTTCGATTCTCTGTAATAGTCTTAGCTTCTTACTCGATCATTAAGAATACCACACCACACAGGATTAGGGTTATTATTCTCTCCGAAGAAGGCCTGAACCTATCTAAACATCCCGTGTCAACTACTCTGCGTGATTTCATCTCTAGGAGACCCCCCGAATCAAATAATCTTTACGTAAGATCGGTTCTAATACACCGACAGCGTTTTTTATCGCATAACAGAAAAACATAATGGTATTGACATGATGGGTGATAAAGTTCTGAACTACAGGAGAACATCCAATGATCATGACTAGTTTACTACAATTACATGAGAAATGTTCACAACTTTTGTAAATCAATATCTAATTGCAACACTTGCATGTTCCTTAAAAGCAGCTAGACATACTCTAGGAATAAAAATAGCTTATCACTATCAAGCTCAAGATTGCTCATGTCATAATATAGATATTTGTACTAGCATTACCACACAGATATAATAATTTGCATGCTACTTGTTTATTTATAGTTTCATTCTCAGAAATTAATATCAATAAATTTTGCTCTAAAACAAAATACCAGCAAACCCTGGCCTCTAAATAAATCAAAAAATTACAATTTTTTTGCCCAAATGACTCTACCATGATTCTACCCTACGATTCTACACGATTCTACATGATTCTACTCTTTGGATAGCGACTTTACCACGATTCTACCTGATTCCGATTAACAGTGCGATTTGGATTGACAGGTTGTCGTGAGTTCGTAGAATCGTAAGACTCTAAGAGTAGGATCGCGATTCTAACTACCTTGGTTACAACTGATGCCTTTTCTCCTGGCCTTCTCCTCCGTGCGGTGTAACCACTCATTCTTCTCAGAACTACCAAAGGTCTTGTCTCTCTCTCTCTCTCTTCTCTCTTCCTCTCCATAAAACCTCTACTCGAGTCCTTCGGTTTTGTGGACTTTTTGTTGAATCTTTGATTGGGATTGGTTCTAGTGATCACATCTCATCCATCCCTCGAGGTATTTGCCCTTGTTTCATCTCTTCTTTCAAAGTTTTGGCATTTATCTCATTTCTAGGGTTTGAGTTCAATGTGTATAATTTAATCAATTACTTTTGGGCAAATTGCTTAAAACTAGTATTTGGTGACATTTCAAGTCTATTCCATGATTCCATTCATGCCAAATACTTGCTTATTGCAAAATCAATCAAAACCCTAAAGAACTTCTGTAATTGCGGTAATACCGCCCTTGATCTGCGGTACTAACGGTTGTCGGTAATACCACTTGTGAACTGCTGTACTACCGATGATCGGTAATATTGTTGTTGTACTGCGGTACTACCGCTCTTGCAGAACAAAAATTGATTCTATCATACCGTTTCACTCAATCTTATTCGCTATTGTCGTAATTGCTTTCTCTTATCTTAGCAACCATGCCAAGAACCAAAACCGCTCTTCGAAAAGGTGTCACTCCTGATGGAGATCCGGAGAAAAGACTTGACCCTCCAACCTTGAGTACTAAACCATCTCATCACAAAGTAGCTCCTAGGAGTACAACACCTTCGAGATCACGAAGTGAGGACAGTGCTTCTGAGACAGAAAGATTTCTATTGTCAATAAGAAAATGGGACCAAGGGCAGTCTTCAAAGCAACCCCAAGAGAGTGATAGTGAAGAAGAAGGTGAAGATGATGAGGAAGTAAGTACATATGAAGAAGATGATGATGAGGAAATGGAAGAGGTCGAAGAGCTGGATGTGGATTTAACTCAAATATCAAGTGAGGACTATGCAATTCTCCGTCATGCAAATCAATTTGAGAAACCTGCCAGCTCAACAGATTCAAGGTTTCACACCAAATTCCAGCAGCAGGTTTTTGCTCAACTTTACAGTCATCACTTTCAATTTGATGATCATCGATATATATATTGGGCACATTTGGAGAAGATTGATCATGTTGCTGGAGCTTACCATCTATTCCAACAAGCTGGTCTGGAAGAGATAGTCGAATTAAAGTGTGACTACAGTGAAGATCACATCTGATACTTCCATACTACTGTTTATGTATCTCCAGAGTTTGATCACTTGATTTCGATGTCAGACACTCAAAGGCTACAAGCCTCCAAAGCTGACTTTGAGCAAGCACTTGGGACGTACTCCGAATCACAACCAAAGATCTATGACAGGGAAGCACTCAGAATTCAAGCATGACATCATTTTTATGATGATAATGTGAATTTTGTGTCCGAGAAAATTGGAGGTCTTCTCCCTTTACCTAGCTTGATCAATCACATTATCAACCATACTTTCTTTCCCAAGAGTGAAAATTTCGATGCCATTCGAGAACATGCTTGGAACATCATAGATAATGTCATGAATGGAAGAAAGTTTGATGTTGTTGATCTTATCATAAGAGAGATCGGTTCTTCCAAAAATGGTAGGATTAAGAGAATATATTTTGCTCCCTATATCATGGCTATCATCATGACAAATATTCAGTTTCGAGGTGGACGTCTAGGAGTTCATAAGCCTTATAAGTCAAGAGATGGAGGCCCAGTTCCTGCAGCTATACCCCCTCAAGTTCAAGAGAATGCTCCGGCTGAAGAAGAGGTCACTCTATCTCAGATACACTAAGTCATTTTGGAGATTCAAAAAGATCAATAAAATTTTCAGACTGAGATCAACAATAGGCTGGCTGCTTTGATCGAAAGCGTGAGTGCTCTAGAGGAGGTAGCTCAAGCATCTTCTTCGGTAGCACCTTCTTCGCCTGTTCGCTATGGACATCGCCACCGTTGTGATCCATCTTCTCAAGCTCCACCTCAAGACTGATACATTTTGGTCCTTGATGCTAAAGGGGAAGATTAATATTGAAAGATTTAGCGGGAGGTTAGCTTTTGAGGAATATCTTATTAGCTATTATCTATGATTGGAATAATATGTTTTATGTCTATGTTTGTAAGACCTTGTTGGTATTTCTCTAAGACTTGTTATGTTGAACTTGTTTATTGAATACTTGTTTAATGTTATCTCAAGCATCCTTTTTTTTAGTTATCATCTATTATTGCTTGAATAATCTATAGTGAACATTGTTCCACACACTCAATAAATAAAGGAAACTCCGTCAAAAATTTAATAATCCATATGTGCGTAAAAATTACTTCATGAACCTTGATGCACATATTTAGGGGGTGCTTTCTCTATTTATTGATTGACTTTGATAGCAACCAATTTTTCATCTCCTTTGAGCTCAACTCAAGAAATTGTTGCAAATTAAATATGAAAACAAGAATATACAACCTTGTGTATATTCAAAATCTTTCATGATTATTGGGTTGTCATTAATGGTTTTGGTAATTAATGGAGATTGAAAGTATCTAGACCCCTGTTAATGGAGATTGAAAGTATCTAGGCGCCTGTTAATGGTTTTGGTAATTAATGGCAACAACGTATTAATGGACTAACTTGTGTGTTATGATTTTTTTAAGGTTAAGTCCCAAAGATCGAATCATGACATGGAAACAGCAATGCAAAGGTGACAAAGATCGACTTGACTCAAGCAAAGGTATAACAGAATCTAAGGATCATTTTATAGTATTTGACTGGTCTCGGTGTTTGGAGAAAAGACCGGATTTGTAGGCTAGATGTCGTACTATAAAGAGGAATCATAGCTAGTAGCTTGAGTATCTATTTATATACCATATTGATCAACTAAAAGTCATGCATTGTATTTGTTCTTGCCTTTGCAAAAATGTTCAAGAAATCCGGTATGACCACAAGTAATGAGTAGTATTACCACAAGTCGGTAATACCGAAATTCAGTTGGTGGTATAAAATTTCCAGAGAGTATGTTTTTGTGAAACTTTCTTGAAATCCAAAATCCGGTATGACCGCAAGTGATGAGCGGTATTACCGCAAGTCGGTAATACTGAAATCTAGTTTGCGGTATGAATTTTCCAGAGAGTGTGTTTTTGGAAGAGTTTCTCGATATCCCAAAATCGGTATAACCGCAAGGGATGAGCGGTATTACCGCAAGTCGATAACAACAAAGTCTTCTTGCGGTATGTTTTTTCCAGAGAATATATTTTTGGGAGTTTTTCTTGAAATATGAAAACGGTATGACCGCAACTCTTGAGCAGTATTACCGCAAGTCGGTAATAGATAGTTTTACTTGGCGGTACGAATTTTCCAGAGAGTGTGTTTTTCTTGTGATTTTTGATCATCTAGAAATCGGTAATACCGATATAGCCGATCGGTCTTACCGCAATGCGGTAACATAGTAACTTTTTAATAACGGTTATAACAAGCGCATTAAATGCACATCAGTTGACCATTGATTCTTAACTGTGGTAATACCGGTCTAGAACGGCGGTATTACCGCAAATCCTGAATTTTTCAGGAATCTTGTTCAAACGGCTAGTTTTATGTTTGGGGGCTATAAATACACCCACACCTGCACCAAGCCCAGAACATTTGGCCATATTGAATACACTTGAGACTTTGGTGCTCTCTCCTCTACTTATTTGCATTGAATTCACAATTTGAGGTAGTTGATAGCTATTCAAGTGCATTACATCATTAGTTGATAACTTTGGCACTTGATTGTCTTCAAGCGAGCGAGACGATTTGTTACTCTTGGTGCTTGCCGGCACCTAGACGGCTTGGAGAAGAAGTTGTGCGATGATCACTTCAAAGAAGCTTGTGAAGTGACCTGACAAAGGATTGTGAAGTGGTTGCGTGCTCACCATCTCTGAAGCGGAGGAAGAGCGACGATAGTGATCGAGGGTCAAGTCTTAATTCGTGGAGCCGGCTTGATTCGGTCAAGCTTTATGTTGGACCGAAAAGGTGACTAGAAGGGGGTGGATAGGAGCATGCTCACTTTTTCACAAATAATTGATTCAATAAGATTTTACTCTAGTAGCTATGGTAGCTATGAAGATCAATATACCAGTACAACGGAAGACTAGTATTGCCAATTTAACCCCCTAAGCAATACGATAAAAATCAACACAAACTAAAGCAAAGCAGTGCACTAGCGGTCTAACCTATGGGTCCTGGCGGTCGATCACGACCACAGCGATCGACCGGTGGCCTTGGGCGATCGACCGCCGCCAAAAAATCAGATCAAAGCGGCCGATGACGAAGTTGCAAATAAATAAAACTTTTGATATACAACTCCAAACTCGATGAAACTTGGAACACACCTTTTCTATGATGTCAAGAACCTATTACAATCGAAGATTGTGGAAATTCTTGGAAGAATAACGATCCTTTTCCGTTTGATAAGAGAAGGGTTCAAAATCGAGTCAAAACGAAAACTAGATCCAAAATCTTGCTCGTGGGTGATTGATGATCAAGATGATCCTAGATATGTTCCCACATATCACAGCAAGCTAGATCACATGAATAATTCAATCAAAAACTCGCGGATCAAAGAAAGACTCAAAATCATCAAGTAAAGAGAAAGAACGCAAAGAGACAAGATATTGATCAAACTTTCTTTAGATTGATTTGATATGATTTGGGCTTACAGCCACTCCATCAATGGAGGACAATACTCAATCCAAGAGCACGAAAATCATATCAAACTCTCTAAAACCCTAGCCTCCACAAAAGCTCTCCCTAAGCAAAATTAGAGTTTCCAACTAAAAAGAGACGAAGAGGAGGTGTAGCCACCTCCCTCCCCTATTTATAGTGGAGGCTTAGACATTCTAGAAGTTTGACTCAATTGGGCTCCCGTTAAGGCCCAAAACAAACGGGTCACACACGCACGTATTTTAATGTGCCGTCTTTATCTCCTTTGACCTAATTAGCTACACCTTGCGCCATCTTGCTCGCGGATTAGCCAATAGGTCACTATTATCCATCTTGCACCACGCTTGAGTTCATTGACCTCACCCAGCATCGTCGATCGCTCTGGACATCAGCTCTCCAAGCCTAGTCCCGATCATCCTTGTCGTTGACCGTCATTGACCACCAAGCAACCTGCACAACAATAGACAAGCAAACCGAATCCGGGAACAAGTTCTTCACAACTTGACCCATGTTAGTCAAAACATGCATCATGCAACACATATGCACTGAAACTCATGACTTTGACCTAACAACCGAACATCGCCGCCACGAAGACCGATGATCCAAGTGAAAACTGGTCAGACCGCCCCTAAGGCCAGTCTAACCGCCCACCCTGGCCAGTCTGACCGCCACCTATTGGCCGGTCAGACCGCCAGTTGGGACTTAGCCAATTTCAACCTCTGAAATTCTAAAACCTACTGGAATTTTCAATCCAATAGAACTTTTGACTGAAGACTCCGAAAATTATGGGACTAAGTGCAATAGAATCCCCTCTCTTGCTTACACCCTCTATTTTTGGCCCAGCTCAAAACACCATTTCTGAAGTTGGTCGGTCCGACCGCCGCTATGGCCGGTCGGACCGCCCTTAGGCCGGTTAGACCGCCTGAGGCCTGACAGCCCTGCAACTTTGCCAAAAACACGTGAAAAGACAAACCGTTAACGCCATTGCCAATTGTCACATCATCCTAAGATCTTGAGCATATCCCCATGGTATCCACACTTTCTCAACGTGGACTAGTGAATACCGGTAAGTCTTCGATATCACAGGAAAAACTTCATTGTCTTCGCTGTGGTTTATTCTTGACTTATTACTTCTGCATTTATGTTTCTAGCAATTTACTTGTCTAGAATTGCCTAGCTAGAATTGTATCTAGTTTTGACATAATTTCATAATTGTCTTAAAAGGCTTAGTAGTTTCTTCATTACATTTATGCCAAGAAGTTTTGTTAAGACAATCTTATTTAAAATTATTAATTAGTTAAAGAATTTAAAAAACCTCCTATTCACCCCCTCTCTAGTCGGTTATCCTTGATCCTACACCCCATCTAATCGGTTATCCTTGATCCTACAATGGTATGGATGTCTTGCTTTGGTCAACTTAAGGACTTAACTTTGTGCACCATTGAACTGAGCATATCGTATGACCACATGTCTGGAATGGGACAGACCTAGCTTAGTAAGTTATGAAGTCTCGACATTGGCTACCTTAGGAAGTAGGTTAAACTCAATGCCAGGGTGGAGGTGTGGACTCATAGGGGTCGATGACGAGCTAGCTCAGCTCGGTAAAGCTCGTTAAGAAAACGGGCTCGGCTCGGCTCGGCTCGTTAAGTTAACGAGTACAAAAGTAAGACCGGCTTGGCTCGTTAAAAAGCTCAACTCGACTCGTTAGGCTCGTTATTGAATTCACAACCAAAAGTCATTGTTTTCACTGCAATTGCCATTCTACACATGACAAGATTTCTTCCAAACATATACATCCTTAATCGCATCAGATGAATGAATGAATTCAACACAACTATCCTTCCAAGTCATCACAACTTTAGAAGGCTAATGTACAACATTGGAAAAGGAATTTACAACAAAATTATCCACTTCAACGAAACAAATGCTTTTGATTTGGCACAAACATCATCAGCATACAACAACTATCCATGTCTCCCAGCAAATATCTTCTGCAAGTCTCAACATCGCCATTTCTGTAAGCCACATAGATCATAATACTGAACTTCAGTCTTATCTTGACATATCACTCTGGATAATTATGAGTACTACCAAATAGTCTCCACTCACCAGTCCACCACCAAAAAGTCTCTACTCACTGCAAGCCAAACCAATATTGCAAATATGAATATTCTATGAAAAATAACTTACTATTTAACTAGTTGCTAGCCACCGCACCTTCAGGACGCCGGGGCGAGAGGCTACAGCCGGAGCAGGAGGCCCAGGGCCGGAGACGTGGGCCACGGAGACGGAGTCGCGGGCCATTGAGACGAAGGCTTGGGGGTGGACACAGAGCCCGAGAGCGAGGAGGGAGCGGGCGGGAGGTGGGCGAAGTGGAGGCGGAGCAGCTCAACGTCCAGCCCGGACCGGAGCCGGGGCGGGAGACTGCAGCCAGTGTAGGAGGGGAGTGCGGCCATGCGGTTTGGGGTGAATCAGGGGTTGCGCTGGGGAGTACGGTCATGGACAGCTATAACATCCCAATTTTCAGAGCTTTAAAAATCTTTTAAATAGTGGTAGAGAGAAAAATTCACCATTTGGATTTATTTGAATATTAAATTAAAAAGCTTAATATGGACTTTAAGGACAAACTGATTTAAATGTGCTTAATCCCAACATCAACAATTGTCAAAACTATTTTATTTAGATTCTATATGCTTGGATATATTTTATAGAATTTTCTGGAATTTTTCCAAAGACATTTGCTATTTTCTATTGGCTATTTGTATTTTCTGGATTTATTTAAAAGAAAATCAAAAGAAAATCCTTGAACGATCTTTGGGCGAAGCCCAACACTATTCCGCCATGACCCCTTTTCTCTCATTGACCCATTGCGTGCTCGCTTCCGGCCGTTGGATTTCCATCGCGACGGCTGCGCGCCCTTCGCCTCGCTCTCTCTCGGCGATGGGCCGCCCGAGGTCGTCGTCTCAGCGAGCTTTCTTCTTCCTCGCGCTCGCGTGTCGCTCGCCTCGGCCGCCATTGCGAGCTTGGCAGCAGCGTCACGACAACGGACTCTCGTCCCGATCTTCTTGCGCCAACCCCACCAATTTAAACCCTGTCTATTCGCATCTATCTCCATGTAATCAACCACCAAATCGGTTTCAATCTCTCCGAATCTCGGAATTTCAAATCGCGGCCGTTTCGGACCCGATTTGGGGGTTTCCAAATCTCGGCGTCCCCGGGCCTATAAATACCCCCTTAGCACCGCCCGGACCTCCGCAACCCAAAGCCGCCACCCTCGTCGCCTCGATCGCTCTAGCGCCGCTGCATTTCGAGTTTTAGGGTTTTCGGCCGAGCTTCTTCTCCGGTGAATTGCGCCGCCGTCATCGCCGCCCTTGCCCCGCCGACTCCACCACCGTGTTCAGCAAGGTCCAGGCTACCTCGTGCGCACCTCCTCGTCGCCGAGCATCACCGGAGCCCCGGTCCTACAAACCCGAGACCACCTCGCCGCCTCAAGCTGCCGCCGGCCATCTCCGACAACCCCAGGTGCTCAAACCGGTGCCCACATGTGCGCAATAATCCCCTCTACACGTTGGTACCACTCACCGCCGGCGAGGAGTCGCCGTTCGCCGTTGCCATTGGTTCCCGAGCCGTCGCCGCCGTCGGTCTGATGTGGCAGCCCGTGTCAGCATCCACCTCAGCCCGTGTGCATGTGTGTCAGCCATGTAGGCGCCGCGTCAGTGCCACCCACACGCGGGTACACCACCTCAGCCCCGACCCAGATCCAAAGGCTCGGTGGACTTGGTCCACCGTGAGCCGTGTCACTGACATGTGGGGCCCACATGTCAGATTTCTTTTTAAATTTATTTATTTTCCAGAAATTCTCGGCTGACGCAAGCATTGCGCAATAAGTCGATTTTCCTTTATAAAAATAATTTGGGAAATTCAATAAAATTCAAATTAGGGTTTTATTTGATTTTCAAACTTCCAAGGCCCATATCTTTTGCATCTGACCTCCGATTGAGCCCATTCAAATTTGTAAATTCATATAAAATTAAGATCTATTTAATGGTGAATTTTATTTGAATTTTTGGAGTTGTTTTGCCACTGTTATTTAGTTATCTTTGTTTCTTTTGTCTCGTTTGCGAGTAGACGACGATACTTCGGGGAATTTTGCAGAAGAAGGAGCACCTCAAGACCAAGACCAATTTCTAGATCTATTCCAAGGCAAGTTATACCTTTGATCATATTGAACCCAGTTTTCAAAATACTTTGTTTCAATTTATTGCATTCTATTTCAAGTATTTATTTAAATACTTTTGGGATAGTTATTAATCCAATTTGTTATATCCACATTGTCTATTGTATGCCATCATCTTTTGTCACCCTAGGTTGGTTCATTATTAGTTGGTATTATCGTAGCACCAACGTGGGTTGGTTAGATACGATTAGACTGCTTAGGCATGCCACGAGTCATCATTTCATGTAAGTTGCAATTATAAACTTGACTAAGTGATTATGGAACTGTGTGATAAAACTGTGTGTGCTGTGTGCTGTTACTCGTTGATGGCATGTGTTGCACTTAATCAATAGGGTGGGAAAAGATTTGGACTGAGGCAAGTGGTGGATCTGTGTGAATGGTGGGCGTGTGCTTTAAACTTTGTGATTTGGGTTAAAATCGGAAGTCTTGCCTTGGTCAATTAAGGACTTAACTTTGTGCGCCATTGAACTGGGCCTTCTTTATGCGACCACATGCCTAGTATGGGTGGGCCTGACTCGATAAGTTATGGAGTCTTGACATTGACAACTCAGTTGTATTTAAAGCGTGTGATGGGTGGAGGTGTGATATGTCACATCGCGAACAGTTATTGCATCCTCGTCCAGCGGTGTGTGTCGTTCAAAGAGTGTGTGTACAAATTGACTACAGGAAAGCACATCGGAGTGTCATTGTTTGAGATGAAATCTCGAAAGGTTTTGTTATGGTCGATGCTAGCTACATTGATTGTATCGTGTGGGTAAAGTGTACAACCTCTGCAGAGTGTTACATCAATCTATTCAATAACCGCGTCCTCGGTTATGGACATGCTCGGGAATTTCACACGAGGGGTAGATTTTCATAGAAACAAATGGGAAGGGTCAGCTGTGTGAGATAACTTGGGCAGCTGTGTGAATAACTTGATTAGACTGTGTGTCCTTTGTGAAATCAATTGTTAACTTATTATTGTCTATTTATTTTGAATTATGCTTTCAATCTATTATTTGTATTCAATTGCAAATGTTGCATTTCTGCAAAATAACCACAGAAGTCATTCCTTTGGAATAAGCCATCATCTATAAATTGCATTCTGTGGTATGACTTGCGAGTACGGTGTGTACTCACTCTTGCTAAACAAATCAACAGAAGTGGAAGGGTCGTCGCCTGCTTTTGAAGAAGAGTTCTACGAAGGTTGATCGTTAGGGTCTTGATCGATCGATTGCTGTGGTAAATTGATGGGAGCCCACTGGAGTTTATTTCGTTTCCACTGCAGTTTATTCTTTATTGTCAGCCTTGCATGGCTTAATAAATGTAAAACTTGACCGCAAGGTCCCAACAGCTATTTGTTATTCAAAGTACTCGTTTATTCTTATATTCGTTGTATGGATGTGATATTTCATCGATGTTGACACTGTGTGCACTAGCGTGATCCTGGACTAGTGCAGAATACACAGAGGATCCAGATTTGCATATTTGGGTCCCGACAACAGCGCAATAGCGCATTCGAGTTGTGTTGCGCACAACGGGCTAGGCCTAGACGCCCGGTGGAGTGGACCGAGTGGTGGGCTTCTCTTTTGGGCTGGTTTTCTAAACGAGTTTAACGAGCAACTCGTGAGTTAGGTCAAACTTGGCTCGTTAAGAAAACAAGCTAAATTGCCAGCTCGGCTCGGCTCATTAAGGGACTGAGTTTGAGCTAAGTCGAGCCAATCCCTTGACGAACCGAGCTGGCTCGCGAGTTTCGACTCACATGTTGGATCACATCTATGGACGGTTCGCCGTTTACATATTCAATGGTGTGCTCCAGGCTAACACATATGTGGGTTCGGCTACCGACTTTATACTCACCGAGAGGCCCAATTATCGAGATGAAGTTTCGGAAAGACTTTATTGTGATTTTCTCTATACAAGTTGATTGCATCTTGTGGGTAAAGTGTACAGCCTCTGCAGAGTGTTAACAATCTATTCGAATAATCGCATTCGCAGTCATGGATATAGTCGGAGATTTCACATGAGGGGGAGGATTTTGTAAAACTAATCTGGGTGGAAAGTGAAGTAAATGTGTTAGGAAGGATTATGCTTTGTACATATATTCAAATTATTGTTTAATTATTATTATGGTTTTATTATGCATTCAATCTATTTATTCGTATCCAAATGTAAATGTCACTTTGTGCAAAATCACTTTAGTAGCCATATCATTTGGAATAAGCATTGCATCTATATATTGCATTATGTGTGCACAACTTGCTAAGTACTCCATGTATTCACTCTTGCAATAATCATCATTTAGTGGGAGAAGTCAACACCTGCTCTGGAGGAGTACTATGAAGAGATTGATCTTTAAGTCTTATTCCTAGTTGGTTGCCTATGGCAATTTGATGGGTTTCGCTGCTGTTTTTTTTTCCTTTAGTGATAAAGCCCTATGTGACTGAATAAGTGTAAACTCGATCATGTGGTCACAACAGTTATTTATTTATCAAACTTAGTATGTTTACCCTTATATTTATTTTGTATGGAATGGTGTTCATCGATGTTGACACTGTGTGTACTAGCATGATCCTGGACTAGTGTAGCATACACAGATGGTCTGGATTTGCATATTCGGGTCCCGACATACATCTACCATCATTTTATAAGAAGAAGCCTAGAAAATAACAAAATTACAAGATAGATCTCTGGATTCTTCTAGCTGAAGAAGCCTCATCGGAGAAGATGATGGTGATCTTGAGGCTTCTTGACGCCGGATGCATTGACAACTTAGAAGCGGAAAAAAATGGAAAACAAATTAGGGAAAAAAAGACAAGCATGAGGGCTACAGTACCTACAATAGGAGCACTTTGGACCATTTGATCAAAGCTTGGACGACTAGAATCGAGCTACTATAGGATTATGCTACAGTGCCAATCTATAAAAAGAACCGTTACAACACTACGCTACAATACTCCATGAAATCTAGACCATTCACCTTGAATCCAATGGCTAGAAAATTAATGCAACACGGTTTTCTTTGGTACTGTAGCACTCGTTTTAACCTGTTCATTATAGATCGTACGGTGAAGATAATATCCTAATACCGGTCACTGTAGATCTTTTATATTTTTCACTTTAACATAGAGGATCCGTTTTCACAAAATGGTGGGGAGACGAGTGACGGGACCGATGGGTTGGTGACGAGATGGTGGCAACCTTAGTGAGACTTCTTTTAAAGAAAACTTGTTCATTACTCCTAGTTCTGTTCATTATTTATTGCATGCTCCTTGAGGAGGAATATGCTGCGGTCAGAGCTCAAGGTGAAATTTTGGTACTATATGCCTACAAATCTCTATATTCACCTTCGTTTCGTCAATTGCTTATTTACTCTTCAAATAATGGAAAACAACTAGTCAAAGTTTATACTCCCTCCGGTTTACAGAAGTAAGTCGTTTTGGAATACACATAGTTAAACTTTAATTTTTTAGTTTATCAGTATTTTTAAAAATATTTAGATTAGATACATGAAAAATCATATACTTAGATCCGTCTCGAAAAGACTTTCATAATATTATAATTTTATCGGGCTTTACAAATATATTGCAATAAAAATTAGTGATCAAACTTGCATTTTAGGACCGTGTCAATGTCTAAAACAATTTATTTTTGTGAACTGGAGAGAGTAGTGAGCAGCGAATAGATATTAATTGTTGATTATTTTTAATAGGTGATATATGCACGCAAGTACTCCCAATATTATTCACACATCCACTCAGAGTACAAATGGTTGCAGATCAAATATAAGCAAGTTGAAGAACACTTGGTTCTTTTTCCACTGCTCCAAAACCCAAATTTACAGCTCGCTGACATCTGTGACTGATGAACAATTGTCGATTACAAAACTGTGGTTGGTGCAAAGAATATTAACTCCATCCAAATAATGTGGAGGAGTAGGAATGGTGGGGATTAAAGTGTTTCTATGGAATCCTGATTAGATGGTAATGACATTTGAAATTTAATAGATGTGCACCCCAACATCCCAACCGTCCCAGGTGGCGTAGCTCCTGCCTCACCAGCCATGATAGTTCACTTTTAGCTACTTTTCTCCAATTTGGCCTCCATCACACTCAAAACACACTCCATGCAACAGAGTTTTCTTTTTCTTTAACCATGGACTAGGACTAGCATTTTCCTCTATTTTTGAGAGGTTTTTCTTGGTGCTGGGGCATGGTATGATGTGCCCTACTTGCAGACTTTGGGTCCCACCATGGAGAAGAAAAAAAAGATCCATGTTAGGTGCTCCTACCTCCGGGGGTTGGTGAACGACAGGTGGCAAGCTGAAATACGCGTGTGCATCCTTCAAGGTTGCAATCACGCTTCACAGTAGCTCCAATTTGTCAATGACATTGATATCAGTAGCCTACCACCCTGCCATTGCACCCTTCTTTTGTCAGCTTGCATGTTCCTTTACATGTGTACTACACTACTAGCATGGTAAACCTGTTGTTCTTTCAGGGACAAGAGTTTCAGCGTGTCTCAGAATTCAGAAAAGGCCTTGATTCTGAAGCAGCTCGTGGAACCGAACGACGCACAGCACCGTCAGCAAAAGCATCAGCAACCAGCTGTTGAGGAAAAGAAATGTTTCTGCCTCGTTGCTGCTGTTGAAATGATTTTTGTCAACTTCACAAGCCGAAAGGACATGTCTTGATCGAAGAATCTTTTTCCCAACGAACCGAACAAATCACGATTCCAAGGTAAGGGGTTGTGAGCTTAAGTCTAACAAATCTCTTTCCAAGGAGAAGAAAAAAAGGGAGTGCAAAACTTCGAGCTGTTGAAGCAGTTCATCAGCAAACAACTGCTGTACAGAGCTACACATGTGAGCTGACCATTTGACCAAACCACAGCAAGAGCCAATCAAAAGCAAGCTTAAGAAAGCTCAATGTTTATGATTAGGTTAACAAAAGGGACTACTAGGCATGCTCAAGAAAAAAAAAAGAAGACTTCTGGGCTCTTGGAGGCAGTAGTTGGGACCTTAAATACAGCTATAAACATGTATACAGCTATGCTCTAAGAGATCCATTGGTGAAAAGGTGGTTAAAGATCAGGGCCTCAGAAGCCATTAGGAGAGGTTAGTACAAAGACAGCTCAACAGCTATCGATCTCAAGATTATTCTTGTTCCACATCGTCGGCCGTTGGCCCCTCATCATCGTCATCATCAGTGTCATCATCATCATCATCGTACTCATCATCGTCATCACTGCCATCTGTGGAACCGAAAATTGCATCCTTGGCTGCCGCGGAATCACCAAAGCTGCGCTGTCCAGGCTGCATATGGCCAGAGGAAGCATGCACAAAACTGGGTATATTCACTGGTGGTAATGAGGAGAGCGGTTTTGGGGCTAACGGTTTCAGGTAATTTGGGAGGCTTTCCCCAGGCCTAATGCGGATAGCAACTTTCGACTGTGCTGCTTTTATGATTGAAGCTGCATCAGATGGAGATGCAATGCGTGCACCAGCTGCAATGGCTGCAGCCCTAATAGAAGAACCCTCAGGATGTGCCTGAGAATCAATATTCTCTGCAAGTGTTCTTGTCTGTGAATGTGCAGCAGGCACTTGTGCAGAAGATTGAGATTGGCAAAGACCAAATGATGAATTGCCATTACTAATCACGCCGTCGGAATTTGTAGAATTCATCCCAGCTGCATCAACAGTAAGGTCAAATTGTGTTAGTAAAAGGAATAAAAGTTTCGTAGATAAGTAATAACATTTAAGCAGTCAAATTACCAGCATGCCACAATGAAACAAACACATATACGTCACAACAATTTAACAGCAAGGATTATTTATGACACTGGTACAAATCATAACATGTATAAACAGAACTGCGATGGGATGTTTGGAACAATTTATAGATTTGCATAGCACAGTAAAATCATGGCAACACATACCTGCAGATATCTTGCAGCTATCCATGGAAGGCAGGCACAATCCAATAGGAACTGTCACAAGCTGCGGTGAGGCAGTATAATTTACTGTATTTCCACTGCTTCCCTTGTTGCCGTTAGCTTGGGACAGTTCATGACTCTGCATATTCATCAGCATTTATTATGGTCAGAACCTTGAAGCTAGCGTAGGAAGAGGCGTGACAATTGAAATGGAAAGCATTCTGTAAATATAGTAAGTGAATCCAAGTTAACCAGAAGCTACAACAGGAGCTAAACTAAGCAACACCCCAGGGTTTATAAGAGGGGTATTGATGATGTCTCTCACTAATTGTAACCGGCCACCAAACTGCAGTGATCAGTTCTTATATATAAAGGCAAAACACTTTCCTCTGACAGAGGACTAAAAATGTAGAAGTCGTTGCATGGCATAACCGAAATAGACCCACACAACTGTTAACAGAGCACACCACACAATACCAGATTAGACATCAAGAAAACAGAATTACAGATAACACCCATTTAAGACAAAGGGCTCAATTGATGACATCACAGGCAAATAAATTGACAGATTATGGACTTAAGTAAACCATTTGAAGTTCCTTTAAAGAAAAAGGAAGAAAAGAGAGATGTTTCAACAGGGATAAATGGCATGCAGCATTTCTGACATGTAAGCCTTTTGGGATCTTAATCCTCACCTACCATCGGGTTGCAGTTGTCAGGCTAAAAACACAAGATTTGGCTTGCTAAGTTACTGCTGAGGGGAAATGTATACTAAAGTAACCATATACATCTCTTAAAATGGTATATCACATAAAATGGTAAAGAATTCCATAATTCCCAAATACAATAGCACATTTGGCCATTTGGGGGATACGTAAATAAATACAAAATGGTTACCAGGCAAATATGACATAACCAAAACATCAGTAATATACACTGGCATATTCCCAAAACACCCCCCCAGCTCCTATTTTAACTAGATTGACCACAATGATCCTATTTTCCCAGGTTTTTTTAATAGCTTGCTATGTTATAGATAAAAGATTATCGGGCAAAAAAGTCAAGTTTATCAATGTCCTATTAATGAGCCACTCAGAGCAACTTTGAGAAAGTTACAGGCTTACAGCATTATAAATCAATAGGGAATTACTTCACATACTAACCCTTGCACACTAAATGATCTAAACGACTAAACCCTTGGTTCTCTCCCATTGTCAATCCTATTCTTGAGTCTTGACACATACCAAATTTCCTTGTTTTACACCATCCAATCAAACTTTACACAAAATTTAGTATTCGCACCAGGAACAAAATTATGAAATGTTGGCCATCAAGCGATAATGTGAGATTATCATTAAGCAAAACGGTATGATTGAATAATACAATCTTCTTTACAATATTATTTATAGCCCAACCCCGAACATGTTCAGAACTTCAGATCTCTATTCAAACCAGTTTACTTAAGCAAGAAGCTACTATATTGAAGCCCAGTCTTCCAATAAGTAGCCATGCTTCAGCTGAAGCTTCATTATATTAGACAGCCAATAGTCTTAAGCAACAAAAGCAGCAATTGTATTTGTATACAAAAATTAAAAATAAACTACAATGAATATTTTAATAATGTTTTGTAGCTGACAATAATCACTTGATTTTTCTTTAGCTATCTGCTGGAGTGTTGAACAATAAAAGGACAATCTAATGAGGTATTTATCCCTCTCTTGACAATACTCACTTAAGTATAAACAAAGCAGTTAAACTGATTTTAGTTTGGACAATACTCAAGTATAAACAAAGTAGTTGAACTGATTTTACTTAGCTGTATCTTCTAATGCAGTAGATCTCCTACAATTATAAATGTCAAGTACCAAAATTTGTATTGAAACCATTGATACCGGTCAACTGAGCAAACAATGCAGGAAAAATTATCATTACAAATTTAATGATTATGAGCCAAATGAAGAATGTGTAATTAATTGAACTTTAGTTCACAAGGAAACACTGGTTTTTTTGGTACATATTTAATGCCTGGGCTGGGTGCAGCACTGTGCACGAACTACATGCAAATGAAAAACAATTCTGAAATTATTCCCAAAAATGCTAATATCCAGTCAAGCAGCCAGTTTAGATAACTGTAAAAAGAACTTGTCCGGTATTCTCTTGGAAGTGAAAGAGAACAAAAGAGAGAACAGCAACATGAGTCATCTTCCAAAATGATATTTGCAATCAAGCAGCCTCTGTTACGGCTCGGTTTCAGTTGGCATCGCAGAGGAGAAAGAAGACGGAAGCGGAATTCTGGATCGGAGTGCAGAGGATACGGCGAACGCTGAAGTTCGCCAGAAGTCGAGGTCGGGACTAATCGCCAGCCAGAGTTGGTTGCTTGTGTAGAAAGAAGGAGAAGCTAACTTAACTGATATATTTCTTGAGTTCTGTATTACAATGCGATGCCTTTTAATAGATGACTAGCTAGTACTGTATCCGGAAGGGATACCTCCATATACTTCTAAATCCTGAAGGGATATTTCCTAACATATCTTACCAAACAAACCAATGCTATTTTTTATAGTATTTCCTATTACTGCCGGGCCTCTAGACAGCAGAAACCAACTCGGCAATACTACAAATCAGTAACCACTTCAGTTTCACCAGAACGTGCTCTTGCCGGATTCGGCACAGCAGCGTCTGGCAACGGCTTCGTGCGACGTGAGTATTTTCGACCGAAGGAGTCCATAACATTTCTGCTGTCCTGGAGAAACAGCTCGTCCAGATAGACAGCGAAGATACATGCCAATGACATGATTAACGACTTTTGTTTGGCCATCAGATTGTGGATGAAAAGCGGAACTGAGATGTAACTTGGAGCCAGCAGGATGAAATAACTCAGACCAAAAAGAGCTTGTGAAGACAGGGTCATGATCACTCACAATAGAAGACGGAATGCCATGAAGCCGGACAATATTATCAAGAAAACACGGGCGACTGAACTAGCCGTATATGGATGATCAAGTGCCACAAAATAAGCATATTTCGAGAAACAATCCACCATGAAAAGAATCGTTGATTTGCCATGCACCTTAGGAAAACCCTCCACAAAGTCCATCGAAATGTCATCCCAAACTTGATGAGGAACGTCCAATGGTTGTAAAAGACCAAATGGATGCAAATGTTTAGATTTGTTACGTTGACAGGTGGCACAACCTTGTACAAATTCCTAAACCAAATGACGCATACCAGGTACATAAATTGAGAGTGAAGACGATGGAGTCTTTTTGTGTACCCTCATGACCCGTTTGATGTGCATCAGCCAAAAGGGGTCCCCAAACTGCAGAATCTGCCGGCACGAACACACGGCCGCAAAACAGCAGCAAGTCATCTTTGATAGACCACCCGAGCGGCGCAGCACCAGCCGCAACATCGGATCTACGTTGAACCAAATCAGGCCGGGTGAGGATGTCCTGCCGAAGGGCGTTAAAGACAGCAAAGCGAGGAGCGGACACTACATGAAGAGTAAGTTGCTCCTCCGTGCGGCAGGACAAAGCATCAACCGCGGTATTCTGTCGTCCCGGGCGGTATTCCACCGTAAAACCGTAGCCAAAAAGTTTACTGACCCACTGATGTTGTGGTATGGTAGAAAGTCGATCCAATAAAAACTTCAAGCTATAATGGTCAGTATGAACGCAAAAAGAACGCCCCCACAAATATGGACACCAATGGCGAATTACCTTGACCAATCCAATAAGTTCTCGTTCACAAGCCGCGAGTTTAGCATGCAGTGGTGCCACATGACTAAAAAATGCTAATAGACGACCCCCTTGATGTAAAATAGCACCAAAACCGGCCCATAACGCATCACAATCGACGGTGAACGGCGCCGAGAAATCGGAAAGTTGTAATACCGGCGCGGAATTGAGAGCCGTTTTCAGGGCAGCAAATACATGTGTGACCGTGTCACTCCATATGAATCCCTCTTTCTTCGTCAACTTCGTAAGAGGCGTTGCAATGAGACCATAATCCTAGATAAATTTACGGTAATAACCCGTAAGACCAAGAAATCTATGTAACGCTCGAACTGAAGTTGGGATTGGCCAATCGGCCACGGCCGATATCTTCTCGAGATCCATGACCACACCCTGACCGGAGATAATGTGACCCAAGTACGCTACTGAATCCAAACCAAAGGAACACTTGGAGAGCTTCAGGAACAACACATTATCTTATAACAGTTGAAGAACGACACACACCTGCTGAATATGTGCTAACCAAGATGAACTGTAAATCAAAATATCGTTCATAAGAGCCTGAAAAGCTGTTGGAGCGTTGGTAAGACCAAAAGGCATAACGATGAACTCAAAATGGCCCTGATGTGTACGGAAAGCAGTCTTTTCAATGTCGGGTGGATGCATTCAGACTTGATGATAGCCACTACGTAAATCCAGCTTGGTGGAAAAAACAGGCGCCCTTGAGCTCATCCAAGAGCTCGTCAACTACTGGAATTCAAGGTTGTCACGACGACCTTGGCGACCACAGCGCCTAAGGGGCGCCAGGATGCCTAGTCGTCCAGGCAGGCGCCTAGTCATCCTCTAGGCGAGGCAAGGCGAGCTAAGGTAGCAAGTAGCAACTTCAAATCTACAACTAGCAACACTACACTACATCAGCATTCAGCAAAGTACCGAAACATCTAGCACACAATCACACATCAAGATCTAGCGATGAGATTACTAACATCGATGATTACAAAACATAGAACTGCAGAGGGGAGATGCAAAGGGGAAAGCAGAGGGGGCGGAGGATCAAGCAGAGGGAGGCAACGCTAGAGGGGGAACCAGAGAAGAGGGAGGGAGGCCAGGGGGAAGTAGCGCAGAGGGAGGGAGGCAGCGCCAGAGGGGAAGCAGAGCAAAGGGTGAGAGACAGCGCGGGAGGGAGGAAGGAGGCGCGGGAGCACAAGAGGGAGGGAGGCAGCCAGAGGGAAAGCACAGCAGAGGGAGGGAGGCAGCGCGGGAGGGAGGGAGGCGGCGCGAGAGCACGAGAGGGAGGGAAGCGGCGCGGCGGAAGTGGATGCGCGGCAAGAGCGCGGGAGCAGGGGAATGGTGGCGCGGCAGGAGGGAGGGAGTGGCGGCGCACAGGAGAGAGGGAGTGGTGGCGCGGGAGCGAGTGCGGGAGGGAGTGGCGGCGCGGAAGGAGTGGCAATGGGTCAGCGCAGTGAGGGGTGGTGGGAGCGTGGGAGGGAGAGGAGGTGGGAGGGAGCAGAGGAGGGAGAAGGAGTACCAGGCGGCCGGTGGCCGGCACGAAGAGGCGGTCGGAGATGCCCAAGGCGAGGCGAGCCACCACTGGACAACAAGGCGACGCCAAGGCAACAACTAAGCGACACCGTGACATCCTTGCTGGAATTGGAAATGTCTTTTACAATCTTGTCGTTCAAGGTGCGATAGTCCACACAAAAACGCCAAGTCGCATCTTTTTTTTTACCAAAAGAACCGGAGCTGAGAAGGTCGACGTACTCTCCCTGATGATGCCTTGTTACAGCATGTCGTCACATTGACGCTCAATTTCATCCTTCAAAAGTTATGGATATCGATAAGGACGAACGGCCACGGGAGCTGTCCCAGGTAGAAGATGAATGTGATGATCATGACGACGGGCTGGGGGCATACCACGTGGCTCAGCGAAAACGGGCTCTAACTCTCGCAACAGATCCGAGAGCACTCCTTCCGGAGCGCATGCATGCACTCGGGGAACGACGCGTCTAGAAGCGATGCCTTGCCAGGTTACCTGCTGGTCATGCCACAAAAATGACATTGTAAGAAGGTTGAAATCCCAGACTATGGGTCCAAGAACACAAAGTCACTGTACACCCAATACAACATCGAAGCCCTCCAATGGCGATGCATAGCAATTGATATTAAAGGACTCATTATTGATGTCAATGAGTAACCCACGGTGTACTCCCAAGCTCTGTACGCGATCGCCATTTGCCACAGTAACCTTCATCCCCTGGAACGGTGTAAGCTGAACTCCAATGCAGTTGGCAACGCCATCGGCCAAAAAATTGTGAGTCGACCCGGAATCTACCAAGGCCATCAGGAGGACACCGTGTATATACACGCGAAGCTTCATGGTTCTACACGTACTCACGCCCGTAATCGCATGCAGTGAGATTTGTACATCAGTGTCGGCTGATTCCGCAGTAGAATCGCCCTCCAGCTCAAGCAAGTATATGCTCTTGAACGAACAAGCGTGATCACGCGTAAATTTTGCCGGGCAATTGAAGCACAATCCTTCAAGGCGGCAATCTTGCATCTCTGCTGGGGGTCAGACGGCGAAATCGCGGCTGCCAGGACGCAGCTGGTACGAACGAGCCGGCTGAGGCGGAAGCAGATGCGGTTAACCCGGAAGGAGGCACCGTGGGACTGGCAGTAGCAAGCGGGGGCTTAGTCGTTCGGTGCGGAATTAGGGCAGACAAACGTGGTGAAGATGATCCGCGGATTGGTGACAGCGCGTCGGCCGAATCGTCCTCATCCCGATGCTCATATGCAGGGTTGAGGCTCATCGCCATTTGCAGGTTGGTTGGATTTTGGAGCTCCGCGTCAATCTTCAACGGGTTGCGCAAGCTGGCCGTAAACAAATGCACCTGATGTTTTGACGAGAGTTGCTTGGTGCGGCAAAGGAGAGCCATGAATTGTTGTTGATACTCCATAACCGTCCCAGTACGTCGAAGATGAGCCAATTCACCTAGCGGGTTGCTTCGCAAGGGCGGCCCGAAGCGCATGTTGACGAAGTCGACGAAACGAGGCCAAGATACGATGCCCTTGTCACGCTCAAGTTGGTAGTACCAGAGATGGGCGTTGTCAGTTAGATGGTACGTGGCAAGCCAAACCTTCTCTTCCATGGTGCGCTGGCCAAGATAAAAATGTTCACGCCAATTGAGCCATGGCAGAGGGTCGTCGTCTCCATCATACGTGGGAAATTCCAACTTGTGGAATCGTGGCACGCCGAAGGCCTCCTCCCCCAGCCAGCCACCTCCCATCACTCTTGTTGGTGCTAGAGGGTGCAGTGGTAGTGTCGTTGCATCGCTGCCTTGTCCTCCGATCTGAAATTTTTCAGTGCACGAAATCTGCAAATCGTGATTGTCCAACCGATGGTTCAACATGGAGAGCTGGGCGAGGATTTGACCAAGCTTGGCCGAATCGTCTCGGCCATGAGCGGCGGCCGTCGCTTGAGCTTCCAAGTCGTCGCCAGTCATGATGGATGGCACGATGTCTGGCTCTGATACCATTACGGATCAGTTTCAGTTGGCGTCGCAAAGGAGAAAGAAGACAAAAGCGAGATTCTGGATCGGAACGCAGAGGATACGACGAACGCTAAAGTTCGCCGTAAGTCGTAGGTCGGGACTTATCCCCAGCCAGAGTTGGTTGCTTGTGTAGAAAGAGGCTAACTTAACTGATATATTTCTTGAGTTCTGTATTACAATGCGATGCCTTTTAATAGATGACTAGCTAGTAACGTATCCAGAAGGGATACCTCCATATACTTCTAAATCCTGAAGGGATATTTCCTAACATATCTTACCTAACAAACCAATGCTATTTTTTATAGTATTTCCTATTACTGTCGGGCCTCTAGACAGCAGAAACCAACTCAGCAATACGACGAATCATTAACCACTCGGTTTCGCTAGAACGTGCTCTTGCCGGATTTGGCACAGCAGCGTCTGGCAACGGCTTCGTGCGACATGAGTATTTTCGACCGAAGGAGTCCATTACAGCCTCAGATGAGAAAAACAAAGAAACAATATTATGTAGTGTTCATTTGGAAGTGAAAAAAAAGGAAACAAAAGAAAAAAAAGGATTGTGGTGGGGTGAGAAACAGGAGAATGCATAGCTTACTATGATTGATGGTAAACAGCATTATTGATCATTTTTTTATATCGGTCACCATAATATTGCCAGAAAGAATTTATAGTTCAAGATATTCAGACCAAGAACCTAGATCTACACCTGCTGGTCTTTCCAAAATTTCAAGTTAGTTGGACACAATGCAAACATAAAACAAAAACGATGAAACAGATGTTCTAAATAATCCAAGTATGACAAGAGGCCTACAAGCAAAGAAACAGATAAAAGACATTTTGCTGTTTGTTCCGCTAACAGACAAAGGATAACCTCATCACCCTCCTATCCCCTGTTCTTCTTAAACTTCCTATCCAATGTTCGCAAGAAGTTGGAGAAGTTTTGTGATTCTTGTACATTCTATTACTCCCACCATTCATTATAAATGATTTTGTAGACTTATGTACACATATTAAGAAAATGCACAAGATGACTACCATGCCCTATTAACTTTGTTCACCTACCAAAGACCTTTTAGTCTAAATGACTAATGAACAAAGTCACTAATGACCACATATAATGGCACATACATTAAACAAGGAAAAGGCAATGTAGGAGGATATGGTTATATTTCGTAACGAAAAATGCAGAATATGCCTTATGAAAGAACAAAAATCTCTCCCTAAAGAGAGGAAGTATATATTTAAGTTATATTTCCTTGTTTATTATAAGCACGAACTTGAATACAACATATAAGATATGCAGAATATGAAATTTCTGGTAGTCAGTATAGTAAATGACCTCTTTAATACGTGAAGCAACCCCTGAAGATTTAGTTTCTCCTCCTTGCACGACATTTCCTGAAGAAGGTGCTGATGCTGATGCATCTCGGTCTAACAATCCAGAAAACTTGTCAACGACTGCAGAGGCAGGTGTGGTGTTGCCATCGATTGAGTGATTTGCACCTGATGTTTGCCCATATTGTGTACACAAAGAAACAGGACCTGCAGCAACTAGCTGACTAGGACCTTGTGAACCACTTGATGTACCAGGAGCAACAAACAGAAAATTAACAGGCTGTTGCATATACATAAGTTGATTTGGCGCGGAGTTCTCTCTTGGGTTGTTTGAATTCCTTTTTCTCTTCTTTTGCCGACTAAAGCTATCCTGGATTTTTCCAAAACTTTCTGGTGGTTGGGCTGCAATTGGCATCACTGCCAATGGTGCTACTTGTCCAATACCTCTCTTGGCCATATTGACCTTGTTAGCAGCCTCTTGAAGAGCCTGCATTGCTACCTTATAAACCTCTATAGATGATGCTCCTTCTTCAGCATACCTAAGTGCTTCACGACATAAACTGTTGTAACGCCATGTCTGAGATTGCTCACCATCTTCAACAATACTTCTTTGCTCCTCCTTGGGCTCATTAACTCTGCTAACTTCATCAATTTTCTTGTCCAAGCTTCTATCTGTGGCACTTTTGGTCCATCTTCTTAGAATGTACCGAGAAGGAAGTGTAGATACACCTTGTGCACCAAAGACAGTAAGTATATGCCTACAGACGATACCAAAATATTCAAACACCCGACAGCTACACTTTGCAGAACTTTCAAAAGAATTGAATTCAACTATACAAGGCTTCTCACTTCCGTCACATTTGGCCACTTTATATAAGCAAGTCTTGCCATCCTCCTTTACCATTTCCAGAGTGGAAATGGAGGCATCAATCAATTCCTGTTGGAATTTCAAAAACATTGACCTTGTGTATAAGTCCGCTCCTTGCTTCTCAATAGGAGATGATGTCTTGATATCTGGAAGCGAATACTTTGTTTCAAATTCTTCCTTCACCTCCTTCTCATAACAACAGTCAAGAGCTTTTTCATACTGCTGAATGAATGACTGTGAATCAGTTTTGGCACTCATGTAACCTTGAAAAAACAAACTCCTGCTTGTACACTCCTGCTTTGATGACTCATCCCCAAAGAATGTATCCCTCAGGTATACTGGGACCCATTGCCGCCGGCAATTGTACATTGAATCAAGCCATTCGCAGTTTCCAGAGCCAACCTTAGAAATCAATGCCTTCCAATTTGTTTCAAACTCATTAATTGTCTCAGACATGTTGACACAATTGGCAAGCTCCTCATGAAAGGATGGAAATGCTTTCAATAAATGTGATAGCTTATCCTGGGCTTCATTCAAGATGTGCCACCTGCAGAATCGGTGCCTAGTTTGAGGAAGAACCTTACGGACAGCTGATCGTATGGTGCCATCATGCTCCGTGGTAAGAGAGGCAGGGTGTTGACCAGACATTGCCAAGAGAAGTGTCTCAAACAACCAAACAAATGATGCTTCAGAGTTGTCCCCAATGATCGCACAACCAAATAGGACTGGCTGGCAATGGTGATTGATTCCAGCAAAAGCAGCAAGCGGGAGTTCGTACTTGCTTCTTTTGCAGTAGTCATCCAAGAAAATGGCATCCCCAAAGTCTTTGTACGCCGTCCTTGCTCTCGCATCAGCCCAAAAGACATTTCCTACTGGATGCCCCTCGACAAACTGCATGGCATAAAAGAATGTCGGGTCTTCAGCTTGCATGTGTTTGACATAATCCAGAACTACTCGAGTACCATTTCCAATACCATCCCCAATATACTGGGGAACCACTTGAGCTACAGCTGCTACGCTGGTCTGAGGAACAGGCGGTGTAAGAGGTGGTGGCGGAGGCTCAATAGCAAGAAGCATACCACCATTTCGATGACCCCCAAAGGAACGCTGCTTCCCGCACTCCGACAATGGCTTGTGCGTGCGCAGGCAATGCGCCTGGTTCGGAGGGACCAGAGGATGGTTATGTGCAGTCTCCAGCTTGGTTACCGCCCACTGGCCGTTATCCTGCTTCTTCACCCGGATCATGGCCTTGCACCCAACCCTCGTGACGGCCCGCGTCCGCCGGCCCCTCCCACTATCCTCGCCACCGGCGCTGGCGGCAACACCCTCGTTCTTGCCGCGGTAGGTGCGGAAACCCTCCTTGGCGCAGACGAACTGGCGCGACATGATGGAGCCGTCCCGGCGCGAGCGGTGCATGACGCTAATCCTGGTGCTGAAGCCCACGCGGTGGGCGTACACATTGTAGAAGGTCCAGGCGTCCTCCTCGTCGTCGAACTCCATGCCCTCAAACGGGTCGACGCCGTCGTACGCGCCGGCGCGCGCGGCGTACGCCGAGGCCGCCGCCGACCCGGCCGAGCCGTTCCCGGCGTCCAGCTCCATCTCGGCGGCGTAGTCGATGCTGTCGTTGTCCCCGTCGCCCATTTCGCTGTCGGGCGTCCCCTGGTCGCTCCCCACCACCCCTCTCTCCATAGCCCCCGCGCCGCAGCAGCGCTACCAAGAACGCCCACAGGCGGCGGCGGCGGCGCCTTCCTCGCCCCCCACGCGGCCCCCAAGATCAAGCTCTCAAGCCAGAGGCATCACTATCTCCGCCCAGGAGACGAATACCCACCAACCAGCGATCCCCCACAGCCGGTTCTTGGCCGCTTGAGCGGGGAGGGAGGAGCAGCCGCGATCGAGCCGCACACGGCGCGAGAGCGCGAGGAGGGAGGGGGAACACCCAGAGGGTGCCGGGGAGGGAGAAGGAGGGAGGCGGAGGCGGCGAGGGGGCGGTGCTCCGGCGAGGTGTGAGGAGGAGGAGGAGGAGGAGGAGGGGGGGGGGTGGGGCAAGGGTGAGGAAGAGGAGCAGGGGGCGTGACCGGCCGGGGCAGTTTGGGGTTTGACCGGGCGCACCGGATCAGACAGAGGGGGAGAGGGGGTCCGGCTAGCTAGGGTTTGTTTGCACTCCTTCTCCTTCCTTCCCCTCTGCCTCTGCCTCTGCCTCTGCCTGGGTGGGGGTTGGGGTGGGGCTGAGGAGGTTTGGAACTTTGTTCCATGGCCCACCGCGATTCCCTGTACTTTGACGTGCAACAGAATGGATCATCGGATAGTCAAAAAGGCCCAAAATAGTGCTCTTCTCTTTCCCTTTATTTTTTTTTATTTTATTTTGCAAAACAAGGAGTTTACTGAACAGTGTTTTTAGTACTTCAGTTCGTTTTGGGATATCTAAAAATACAGACTTTGTCTTTTAAAATAAAGTTAGACCGATGCAGATGTGCCATGGCAAGCAGATTGCAATATGCTAGAATTAGGTTGTGGGTTAGTGCAATCAATTTAAAGCTAACAAACCACGTGTTACTGGTTCAAAATCTCAGAAAATCCTAGTGAAAAATTCATATAAATAAGCCACCAATACGTGGTTGGTGAGAATCTAACTCTAGTCATCGGCCAAAGAGACATGTAGAATTTCGAAGACATCGATAGGCTAATTTAGCATACAGAGCGAAGCTTCATTTCTTAAAAAAAAAATCTAGGACACTATCATTGAATAGACAAGAAGGTAGGAAAAAAAACAACTCAGTTGCTGCTGTTATTATTAGAACATCTTTACCCAAACCTAAAGAGAGAGAAAAACATTGGATCTCGTTGGCGCATCACTTCCCGTTGTGGAAACAAGCTACGTTTTCCCGTAGAACTTTCTAGGAGCTTCCAACAGAAAAGGTTTTGGGCCTGGTGTTCATCAGCAACGAGGAGGGATTGCTGGATTAATATTGTCGTTGTCCACCGCAATAGCTGAAACTTATATGTGCCTATAGATGGATTGCTCATAGTAGTAACTCGTACGGCAACCAAATAGCTGGAATTTCAAGGGTGTAGCTTGTAGGCAACCAAGCTTTCTTGCTAGCAAGGCAAGGCATTTGTTTGATGAGGGCAAATTTATTGAACTCAAATTGTCATTGTACAATTTTCATAACTCTATGCCTGGCTGACTCTTACCCTCGACTATACATACACCCACATCACCATTTCGGTGCAAACAGACTAAAAAACCTTTGAACAACTAGTATTGAACAAATCCATTTTTACTAAATGGATAACACCGTACTAAATTTATGTAAAATACATAATACATTAGCTCCTTCAAAACAAATTCAATTGCCATCTCATCCTGAAATAATCACAAATCCCAACCAATCCCTCCCGATCTAAACCATTTTAGCCCTCCAAAAGGCGCTTCTCAAGTTGAAGTTAACACTAGTGCAACCACCCCACTGTAACCTCTGCAGTTTCAAACCCCTCCTTCCCGCCACCAAACCGTATGGCGCCGCTGCTCCCCTTCCTACCCCTCCGCCTCCTGTCCATGCTCCCCGTCTTCGCCACCGCCTTCTTGCCACCCTCATTGCACCCCGCCCCGCCTGCCTTATCGAGCAGCCACACTACCTTGGCCTTGCCTGCGGCGGCTGCGGCCTCCGCGGCGGTTCTCCCCTTCGCCGTCGTGGCCTTGGCGTTCGCGCCGCTCTTCAGGAGGATGTCCACCACGTCGGCGCGCCGCGCCTCAGCGGCGCAGTGCAGCGCCGTATAGCCCTCGGCGTCGGCCGCCTCGACGTCGGCGCCACGGTCGATGAGGTCGCACACTGTGTCGGCCCGCCCTTTGAAGGCCGCGCGCATCAGCGGCGTCCACCCGTGCGCGTCCCGCCCCTCCACGGACGCGCCGCCGTCGGCCGCGCGCCGGACGGCCCGGGCCTCGCCTTTGCTCGCGGCGGCCAGGATCGCCTCGCCGAGGCCCAGGGAGTCCATGATCCGGCCCGCGTGGCCCTCCTCGGCGGCGATCTCGAAGGCCGTCTTCCCCGCCGCATCGCGCACCGCGGCAGTGCCGGCAGCGCCGTGCGCCAGGATGAGACGCGCGACCGCCTCGTCCCCGCGCCTCGCCGCGGCGTGGAGGGCGGTGCCACCATCTGTGCGGCACCTCGCGTCGGCCCTCGCGCCCGCCGCGAGGAGGGCCTTCACGGCGTCTCGCCGCCCCGCCTCCGCCGCCAACCGCAGAGGAGTCTTGCCGTCCCTCCCCGCTGCGTCAATGGATGTGAAGGAACAAGAGAAGGAAGCGCAGGAGAAGGATGCCAGAGAAGCGGAAGCGGGTTTTCCAAGAAGCAGCTTCAAGACGTCGTTGTGGCCGCCGGCTGCCGCCACGTGGAGGGCGTTGGAGCCGGCGGGCGTCGCGCCGTTGGCTAGGAGGAGCTCGGCGATGAGGCACTCGCCGGACGCTGCGGCTGTCTCGAGGGGCGTCCGGCCGCGGCTCGGCTTGTCGGCGTCAGCGCCGTACTCAAGGAGCACCTGCACGATGTCAACGCGGCCGAGGCCGACGGCGAGGTCGAGCAGCGTGCGCCCGGACTCGTCTGCCGCGTCCGCGGCACGCCACTCGGCCTCGCTGCGGTCGAGCACCTCCCTCAGCGCCTCGACCGCGCAGGCCGCGACCAGACGCGCCGCCACCGCCGCGCCCACGAAGCACGCCCTGATGCCGCTGTCCACGAACACCTGCTTCCTCCTCGCCGAGAACCACTCCGGGTTCACAGAGTCCAGCGCCGTCACGGGCTCCCTCACCGCCGCGCCGGGCACCACCACGCTCTGCAGCAGGAACGCGTCCTCCCCGCGGCTGCTTCCCCCGCCGGGCCCCTCCGGCGCCGCCGAGGCCAGGTACACAACCTCCACGGTCACCGCGGCGAGCGGTGCCAGGATACCCGTGTGCGGCCGCACTGCGAAGCGCCCCCTCACCGCGGGCTGCAGCCTGAACGCCACCGGCATGGTGTGCATCGCGTTCCGCAGCGTCAGCTCCCCCCTCGCCGGCCTCCCCAGCTCCACCCGCACCACCACCTCGTTGGTCGGCTCCGGTATCACCAACCTATCCATCTCCTCCTCTCCCTTCTTGATCCACTCTTACACAAAAGGTGCAACCTTTTTCTGTTCTGGTGTAGAGCTAGTACTAGTATAGTACAGTGATGGTGAGTTCTTGGTTGGGCTAATGGTGGAAAGAAGAAGCCGTCAAGAGGAGTGGGAGTAGTGGAGGGTTCTTATGTACTAACAAGGGCATGGCCGGCGCGGCGTGGAGGTGTGCCACATGGTGGGTGTGAAGAACAAGTAGGCTTGTTCTATATGGTGGCAGCCTGAGATTGTTTAATGAGGGGTTTCGCGTCGGATGGTGGAGTTTATTCCACAGGGCAATGGAGACGAGGATGGAGTTTAGCGGCGGCAACTTCACAGTGGCCTTGCCCGTGCCGCCGCTGTCGCTCGTCATTGTAGGCGATAAACTAATGATATCAACAAAGCAGAGATGATTGGATGGTAGAATTACCAAAATTCTTTTGTACAGTTTGTAGTTAGTAGTAGGTGGTATATGTTTTGACAGTTAGAACAGTTAAGTTTCTGTGAGTAGAGCTATGGCATATTTTGTTGATTTAGAATGTTCGCTTTGAGCCTGCCGTATAGCTACTTACAGCATGCTTGAAGAGACTTGACTACAACTGACATCATCCGAATGCTTCAAATGGACCAATGGATATCCTTTCTTAGGAATAATTTTACTGTAAAATTACTTCTTTATATACTGGAGATGTTCATGCTCAAGGCTGCTTCACTACTACAGAAAAACTCATTACAAATGGTTCGTAACAGTCATCACAGACGGTTTTTGAACCGTCTGAAATTTTATGTCTGTGATAACAGGCGGTTGAAAAACCGTCTGTGATAACTCTTATCACAAACGGTTCCAACCACGAACCGTCTGTGATTTTGTAGAGTCGTGACTCTGAGTTCGTGGTTGGAACGTCAGCGATTCCAGTCACGACCAATCACGAACCGTCTGTGATACTACATAATCACAGACAGTTCGTGGTTGGAACCGTCTGTGATACTGACGGTTCGTGGTTAGAACCGTCTGTGATAAGTCTTTAAACCTAATTAATTTTTATCGTATTTTCAGCTAGCCTCAGGAATTGCTAGTCATGCTCTCTGAAAACTAGTAAGTAGAAACATATCACAGATAATTGTTGACAACTCAAAGTGATCATTTTACTCAAAATCAATTACAAAAGAATGTTTCAAGTATATATTGTCGCTAGAGTTACAAATTGAATTACAACCAGTCAAAGTGAATTACAATATTGAATCAATTGTTTCGAGGTCGTTCATCGGTGTCGACGGCGTGAAACTCTCCGATGGTGTTAACTATATCCGCCTTGATGAAGGCGAGCTCCCCTCGAGCGTCGTGACTGGTCCATCTCGAGTGCATTTAACTCTATGTTCAAGCCACATCGCTAGCGAGTAAAGTAGTAAGCATATATATTTAAATTTATAATTAAGAAATAATTATTATGAGATTGACAAACCTGGGGATCGTGCGTCCTAGAAGCAATCAATAGCTGCATATGATGGCATACGTAGAATGTGCATAGGTGATCTCGTTTTTCTTTGGCGACCTTTGCAAAAATAGAATTACATATATATGTACAGTCAGTTCGAGACGCAATATTACGGAGTATGATATATGATTATTGTGTTGTAGCGCGTACCGGAAATCGCATCCTGTGAGTCAGTGTGGCGCTCGTTCCCGTGTATAAACCTCCCTCGGCAACATAGCCGATGAACGCTCTACATGATTCAAAAAAGTTATCCTTGTCCATTTCAAATGAAGGAAGACTACAATAGAGTTATGTGCGGAGGAAATGAACATACCTGTCGAGTATTCCTTTAAGAAAGGTGAAGTCGTAATTTTTGTTGAGTAGAGAATCAAGGTACAATATCATGTTCCTCTTTGGCACAAGAATCAGAAGAATCGATGGAACCTACTCATGTATGTCGCTATAGTCATAAACTGTGTTGAAGCGTAATTTGTATAGCAAATATTGAAGCACTTACTCCTGGTTGTAGGGCACCATTATGTAGTCCTTGTCGTCCAGAGTAAGCAATCCCATTTTTATGTAATTCTCGACGTAGGATGCGTCTTGGTTGATTGTTTGCTCAAAGACCACATGTGGGTCGAGGAAACCCACCGGTTCTTTGATTCGACGGGCACATTTCATAATGTATCTGTACATAAGCAATGAGTTATGATATTTATCGGTATCACGTGAGTGTAGAAATTGGTTGTACACACTTACAGTGTCCAGCATCGTAGAAGTGAGGCGTCGAGGGCAGTTAGGTTGTATCCGTCAGAGACTTCCAGGTTGGGGTGGTGATGAGGACCCGTTCCCTTGTAAGTACCCCGCAGACGGTCCGGAATCTCGCAGCTGCTTTCTTGGGACTCAGCGGGATCCGGCGTCACCGACCTCCATGATCGTCATGCGGCCCGAGGGCAATTTGGAGATTCCTCTGCCTTCTCGCCTGCGTACCACCTTGATCGGAGATCCAGACGCATTTGGCGACGTCGCTGACGACGGCGAAGACGGTGCCTCTGCCATCTCGCTTACTTGCTATCTATATAAGTTACGTATGCAATGATTACATAAACAAATAGAAATTACCCATTGAACCTAAATATATGATACGTAGTAAATAAAATATATGAAATTGCACAAAAAAACTGCAAAGGAGAAGGAAATATTGCAAACAGTGCGGTTTTAACATATAGCTGAAATATTGCATGATTTTGAGTGCTCTCAGCAGGCGAGTTGCAAAAGAATCAACGATTGCCATCTCAGCCCTGTTTTATAGTAGTGTCATACCATAAAGAAACAAAGAGAAGCAATAATCACCTCACCCTAACAATTTCTGGAATAAATCATTACACCAAAACCGATCAAAACAGAATGAGGTAAATGGTATGTTAACCATCAAGGGATGGCAATGAATAGATTATATCTTATTACCAATCTAGTGGGTTGTGTGGGCGTGTTTGCTTCGTAGGTTATATGGATGAGGTACAGGAGGGCATGGCCTCTTCCTGTGTGCGGGAGCCGTCTTGACGGAAAGATAACAGGGGTAGGATGGAGAGAAATTAGAGGGTCAAGGCGAAACTAGAAGAGGAAATTTATTTCTTGCTTGATAGAAGCTGTAGCTTTCCTAATTCTCCTCTCAGAAACCCTCCTGGATTCTATTCTTTGCCGAAGCTTCTCCTGGCGTAAACACCTGCTGCTGTTGCGTGAAAACCTACTCCCTAACAAAACCAGACTCGCTAACTTCCTCTGGATGCTAACGTGCTACTGTTGCTATGCCACAACATGGGAACACTTCCATCCCTCATCCATAACTGGTGTGGAACGGAGATGCGGAGGAGGCGGCTAACCGTATTTGGATACTTGCTTGTTTTCAAGGAACTGTTTGGCACCAAACTAGAATTAGAATTGGTCATACAGTTTGCTAAGTGGAGAATGGAATGGAGCGTCAATAAAAATATTATTTCATTAGCACCGCCATGTACATCATTATTTTTACCATGTAGAGTCTATACAAAGCGAAAAAGTAGAGCCTACTCTCGCTACCTAAGCAGTCAATTCCAATTCCAAAGCTAAAAGCAGTCCATGAGATGTCTTTCTAGTATTTTTCAAGTAGGAAAAGATAGATTTGCCAACACAAAGAACGCCATCGAATACATTAATGCAAGTATATATGCATGTCTAATTGTGCAAATACACAGCATCTTATTGTGTAAACAAACTAAATATAGATCTCTGTACAAATCTATTTGTGCAAATATAACTTACATGTACATCTAGTAGTGAAATTTAACCCTACCTCCCATTTCAAACAAAAGCACAAAGAGAGTAAAACATCTAAAGGGGTAAAATGCCACATAAACCCTCGGGTGGTCGGGCGGGGCGGCACCGAGGGTAACCCTCGCCTCTCACAGCGAAGGGGAAGCGTGGGAAACTCACCGGGTGGTCGGCGGGGCGGGGCGGCACCGAGGAAACCCTCGGCTCTCACAGCAGAGAGGGGGCGCGGGAAACTCACCGGGTGGTCGGCAGGGCGGGGCGGCCGGACGGAGGCGAGGACGAAGGGAGGTGGCGCTGGCCTGGAGGCGAGGACGAAGAAGGGGCGGCGCAGTCCTGAGGTGGCGTTAGTGGAGAGGCCGAGGCGTGGCGGGCAGTGGAAAAAGAATAAAGCGAAAGAGTGCACAACCGTTCGAGTCGGGCACTTATATAGCTGGATATCACGAGCGGATCTATGATAGAACCGTGCGTGATAATAAATCACGAGCAGTTCCATAAACAAACCATCTATGATGTTAACTATTACGAGCGGTTACATTATGAAACCGTCTGTGATGACTTAACAGAAAACCTAATTTTAATATCACGAGCGGTTGTATGGCGAACCGCTGCGTGATATGTTGATATCACGAGCGGTTCATTACTAGAACCGCTCAGCGAGGTTAATCATCACGAGCGGTGTATTAATAGAACCGCTGCGTGATGTGAACAGTTCACACATATGTAGAACCGTCGGATCTCAGCGAGCGGGCGGATGCATTGGGCGTTCGGACCATTCCGATCCACCATGAAATCTTAACCGTTGGATCTTCCACGGCGAGCAGATCTTATGAGCCGTTCTTTGATTGGGCCGATCGGACCGTCGATCTTTAGATCAACGACCGAGTTCGCGTGAGCGTTGAGCCGTTCGAAAGTTCTTTCGCGTGAGCCGTCTATCTTTAGATCAACGGCCACCTTCATTCAAGCGTTCGGACGGTCCATTTGACGCGTATAACTTGGATCGTTTCTGACCGTTGGATGTATAATCGACGGCTCTGATTTAGTGGGTCGTTCGGACCGTCCGAAACGCACCGCGAATCTTAGCCGTGCAATACCAAATGAACGGTCGAGATTCGATAGGCCGTTTGGACCGTCCGAAACGCGCCCGTGGCTGTGAACCATTGGATCTTGATCCAACGGCTCACAATCGCCGCCTTTGAATCACGCGCGCGCGCTCACGCGGTGGGCCGCTATGCATCGGTCCCATCTATCAGTGCGTGGAGTGCGCTCGCCGCGTGCCCATTTGGCGATGTCGATAGCTAGCGGCTTCTCGTGAAAAAGTATTAATCGCTTTATAAAATCCGAGAAAGTATTAATTTGCACACTGTTAAATATGTTAACTTCGAAATATCATAACTAATTCATTTCAACTCCAAAATGGATGAAACCACTTCTGATACTTTTCATTTTTGATAAACTTAATATTAAAATTGGTTTCAAGCACGTCTCTGTACCAGAGAGTATTATTTTGGAAAATGCACTTTTAAAATCTTTATTGTTACAAAGAAAATTGCTGATAACTTTGTAAATGCATAACTAAATCTTGGGAACTCAAAATGAGTCAAACTCAACTGTTTTGGACTTGTATTAATATTACCTTTTAAGGTGCATAACCTTCGAATTGACTTGGATGGACTTAAGGTGGAATTCATTTACTTGAGGCCCAGAGTTATTTCCTTAAGACCAAGTAAACCTCGGTCTTATGGAAATAACCCAAGGGTCCTCACAAATTGACCCACACCAAAAATATGTTTCTCTGGAATAAACGTTCCGGAAGAACTTCAGAACTTCTGCACACCGGTAGTTCCGTTTATCAACGGCGGAACTACCGCACAGAGAATCATTTCAAAGGGAAATCGGTCGGACCGCCCAACACATGGCAGTCTGACCGATTTATCACTGGTCCATAACACGTGACACATTTCCATGTTAACATCAAATTACAATGGAATACATGCTTAATTGAAATATAGTCCTTCATGATGATCGACACGCAAATAGCTAGCTTCCTCACTGGGTTCTTCCTCTAGTCTGATGTTGTCTCCGAAAGGAGGCAACTCGTCAAATTGATTGTACTCTTCCTCATCCACGACATTCTCAACTCCGACAATCCTTCTTTTCCCATGAAGAACTACGTGGCGGTTCTTATTTGCTAGGTCCGTTACATAAAAAACTTGAACAACTTGCTTATCGAGTACGAATGGTTCGTCCTTGTATCCAACACGTTTGAGGTCCACAGTAGTAACGCCGTACTTGTCGACCTTCACGCCCTGCGGAAGTTTAACCCAATGACATCGAAACATGGGGATCTTGAAAAGTACATAGTCGAGCTCCCAAATCTCCTCTACGAACCCATAGTACGAGTTCAACCCGCGTGCCCCCGCGGTATTGAACCCCTCGTGAAATGCATCTATGTGGACACCGCTGTTCTGGACTGTGCTCTTCCTATCACGAGTCTTTGTATAAAACGTGTACCCATTTATGTCGTATCCTTGCCATGTCACAATTGTAAATTTTGGTCCTTTGGCCAACCATAGCAATGTTTCATCACTTGATGACCTCCAAGTGAATCGCATCTTTAACCATTCGTTGAACCGACGGTTGTGCTCTCTCGTTATCCAAACCTCCGACCGGTCTGGATTCTGTTGGCGTACCATGTCTTTATGCTCGTCGATGTACGGGGACACTTGGGTCATGTGTTGCAAGACCGTGAAATGGGCATGCGCATACGTATCTAGATCGGGAGTGATTGCTTTCCTCCCGATGGTCCCGATATCCTCCAGTCTCCCCTCGTGACGAGATAGAGGCACACCTATCGGTTCCACCTGAGCCATGTAGTCCAGCATAACTCAATGACCTCTTCGGTTGTATAACCTTCGATGATACTGCCCTCTGGCCGAGATCGATTCCGTACGTAGGATTTCAGAATTCCCATGTATCTCTCGAAAGGGTACATATGATGTAGGAACACAGGGCCGCATATCTTTATCTCTTTCACAAGGTGAACAATGAGATGGACCATGATATCAAAAAATGACGGATGGAAATACATCTCAAGATGACATAGAGTCGTCACCACCTCGGCCTGCAGAGCGTCGAGTCCTTCGACATCGATGACCTTCTGAGCAATTGAGTTAAAGAAATAACACAGCCTAAAGATTGCCACTCGGACCTTGTTTGGCAAGATACTCCTAATTGCAACAGGAAGCATCTGTGTCATCAGCACATGACAATCATGAGACTTCATACCAATTAATTTCAAATCTTTCATGGAAACAAGTTTCTTAATATTGGCGAGTGTAGGACGGAACTTTCACACCATGCAAGCTTTGACACAGTTCATTTCTCTCGGCCTTGGACAAAGTGTAGCAAGCTGGGGGAAGGTACGTTCGTCCTTTATCGGTCTCTTTCGGTGCTAACTCGATTCTTATGTTCATATCAACCAAGTCACGTCATGCGTTAACACCGTCTTTTGTTTTGCCACTAATGTTCAGTAAGAGACCAATCAAGCTATCACATACATTCTTCTCCACGTGCATGACGTCGATGCAGTGGCGAACTTCTAAGTGCTCCCAATAAGGCAAGTCCCAAAAAATTGACCGCTTCTTCTAGATGTTTTTCTGAGGGGTCCTTAATTTACGTCCCTTTCCAAGCACAACATCGATATCCTTAACCATATCATAGACCTCTTTCCCTCTAAAAGCCCTTAGAGCTGAACCGTCCTCCTTATTTCCGTCGAATTGTTTCTTCATCTTGCGGTATGTGTGAATCCTGGGAAGGAACCTACGGTGATGCATATACACAGTTTTGTGTGAGTTTTTCAGCCATACACTCTCGGTACCATCTAAGCGGTCTTGACGAGCTTTGGCTCCTTTTGTATCTTGAACCCGACAGTTACCAAGGGCGAAAAATCATTGATGGTGCAGAATAACATGGCGCGTAAAGTGAAGTTCTCTCGTTTGTACGCATCCCATACTTGTACCCCTTCGTTCCAAAGTGTCACAAGATCTTCCAGCAATGGTGCTAGGTACACATCAATATCCTTCCCAGGTTGCTTCGGCCCTTGGATAAGTAGTGGCATCAAAATATATTTTCACTTCATACACAGCCAAGGAGGAAGGTTGTACATACATAGATTCACGGGCCAGGTTCTATGTCGGCTGCTCATGTTATCGAAAGGATTCATTCCGTCCGTACTCAACCCTAACCTTATGTTCCTCGGTTCTGCACCGAACTCTTCGAAGCTCTGATTGAAGTTTCTCCACTGGGCAGAATCAGCAGGGTGTCTGAGCTTCCCATCTTTCTTACGCTCCTTCGAGTGCCAATGCATCAATCTTGCCTCCTTTCTATTCGCAAATAAACACTTCAAATGTGGGATCACAGACAGATACCACAACATCTTAGCAGGAGGTCCTTGCTTTGCCTTAGTAGTATTCTTACGCTTGTATCGGGATGCTTTGCACACGGGACATACATGCATGTCTGCATACTCTTTACGGTAGAGGATACAATCGTTCGGACATGCATGTATTCTTTCTACTTCCATTCCCAATGGACAAATAACCTTCTTAGCTTGGTAGGTCGTGCTGGGCAACACGTTTCCCTCCGGAATGATGTCAGCTAAGAGACCTAATAACGCCGTAAAACTCTTGTCGGACCAACCATTGCTTGCCTTCAATTTCAGCAGTTCAAGCACGGTTGACAACCTTGTGTATTCCGGCTTGCAGCCAGGGAACAAAGGTTTCCCCGAGTCCTCCATTAAGCCCTCGAATTTACAAAACTCTCTCTCACCGTAGTTCCCTTCTGCATCGCGTAGCATCTGATCCAGATTGTCATTATGCGACCTATCCTCATCAAAAGCACATTCCATACCCTGCATATCGTTGACTTCCTCGGTGATATCGTCATTACTGACTTCCGGTATAATCTGCTCCTCACCGTGACTGCTCCAATATGTATATCCTTTTTTGAAACCCCTTCGTATTAAGTGAGCTTCGATCTGCGCCGGGTTGTTAAACATTTTTATATTACCGCAATCAATGCATGGACAGTACATAAATTTTATCCCCTTCTTCAACATATCACCGCTCGTGGCTCTTCTAAAAGCAAACACGCCATTAATATACTCTTCACTCACACGGTTCTCAATATACATCTAGTTTCGGTCCATCTACACGTATACACACATAACAAATTAATTAGTGTTAAATTATATTAATAAACCGCAAGTACCCTTCATAATGACCAAACACATTAGTGATTAGTCTAGAGCAAATATAAAGGGTTACAGATCGTTATACATTAGTGATTAGTCTAGAGTAAAAATAAAGGGTTACAGATCGTTACCCTTCTCTCCAAGGTGGCGCAATGTGGGAGGAGGCAGCAGAGGTGCCGCAATGGGGGAGGAGGAGGCGTAATACTCAAAAGCGGGGAGGAGGCGGCGCAGCAGGTGTGGCGCCTCAAATGGAATGGAAAGGGGGCCTGTCGGGAGCATCTACTTATAGTGCTTGTATATAAGAACCGTCTATGATAAATAAGTATCGCAGACAGTTATTTATACGAACCATCTGTGAAGTATCACAGACGGTTCGTATAAAGAACCGTCTGTGATTATAAGTGGTTCTTTATACGAACCGTCTGTGATGAGTACCATTATCACAGATGGTTCGTATAAAGAACCGTCTGTGATACTTATTTGTCACAGACGGTTAACGAAGAACCGTTTGTGATGGGGTGTCTAGTATAGTATATTTTGTAGTAGTGCTTGTCCCTAAATTCATTCTAACACTGGCCCTTTCCGTGGGTAAGAGAGCCTGAAAAGGATAATAACGGCCTTCTCATAAACTATTTTCTCAAGATGAGCGTGTTTGGTTTGGCATATGTTTGGTTTGGTATGATGAAATGCATAAGGAGGCACAATCAAAGGCAAAACTAAACCATAAACCTCTCTATGACATGATCTTGAGTTACATATCAGCTAAAAAGTGCAATACATACCTGTGAAAGTTCTAGAATAGTTGGGAAATCACAAGAACTAGATATTTGTCATGGATGAAGCTAGAACTATTCTTCATGGCAAAGTTAGGAATCATCTAGAGCTAGGATATTTTTAGATGAAATATCTAGAAACTTTCCTATAGAAGTTTCACGATAGTAGATATTTAGATGTTGAGGGTTAGGATGATGACAAGTGCCAATAAGAGCTGAGCTATCCCTCTTTTGTGTGTAAGTGTTGGTTTACCCGGTAAGCCACATACTTATTAGTCCTTAGTGCTTGTGGGTTGTGATTCAATGTGAGCAGCTCAGCCGCTCGGAATCACATTAGTCTTAGCTTTAACGTAAGCGGCTTAGCCGCCAGGAAGTTGGACGGTCTTGGCTTCAATGTGAGATGCTCAACCATCCGGAAGCCTATAATTAATAAAGCACTAAGTAGTATGAAGGAAAGCCCAACCAACCTAGGATAGTTGGTGTAGTGTGTGTGTAGGTCTCCTCAGTGTGGGTATTTAGGCCGTCCCTCCTCTCTCATTTTTCAACAAGTGGTATCAGAGTAGGCGGTTTAGGACCGTCAGGAGCGGAAAGAGTTTTGGGTAAGTGCTGGGCACTTACATTGGTCAATGCAATCATTGCTCAGTGTGGCACCAAGAGGCACTAAGGGGAGATTCTACCGGAGGTCACAGTCTAGGACTGTGAAGATCACTGGTATGGGACCAAGCGAAGTTGACATTGGGCATCAGTTGAGATGACAGATCTAGTGAGCACAAGTAGCAGAATGAAGAGGCTCAATAGCCCAACTATGGCTATTGGCAGACCTGCATAGACTTATGGGAGATCGTTGTGGGCACCGAGACAGCTCCACCGAAGGAGAATGGAGAAGCCTTGCGAAAGTGTCACATCAAAGCAGGCAAGTCTATGTTTGTGTTGTAGACAACAATCGAGGAGGACCTAGTGGAGAACATCCAAGACACGGAGATACCGAAGGCGGCTTGGGAGACAATGGTGAAGCTATTTTCAAATAAAAATGATGCGTGACTCCAACTCTTAGGGAATGAGCTCACATGTATCTCACAAGGCACTTTGAGTATCAATCAATACTTTACAAAGGTAAAGAATATTTGACGTGAGATATCTCAGCTTGACTCTGAGGAGAAGGTTAGTGAGTCAAGAATGAAGAGGATTATCATCTATAGTCTAAGACCTGAGTACAATGGGGTTATGACCACAATGAGAGGATGGCTAACACAACCATTATTGGTGGAGTTGAATAATTTATTGGCTAATTAGGAGGCATTAGTCAAGGAAATCATCATAATCACCTTAGAGGAAAGAGGATGGATAGGAGGCGCTCTTCATCAAAAGGAAGAAGGGTTCACTCAGAGCCCGAGGGGAGGCGAAGGAGAAGTTGACAAGAGGTGAAATGTGTTGCCCAAAGGAGAGCAACTATTTAGGGGGGGTCAACAAGGAAGAGGAGATCAGCAGGAGCTTATAGAGGAAAGAAGGAATCGAGGTGAGTGCTTCAACTGTGGCAAGAGAAGACATCTTGCTAGGGATTGTTGGAGTCTGAAGAAGCGATCACAAGGAAATGTGGCTACTGCGAGGGATGTCATCCTAGAGGGGATACATCAGTGAAGAAGAATGGGATGCTCAAGGTGCAATTTCAATGGAAGACGATGTTTACTTTGTTGAAGACTTGACAGAGAGTGAGCATCCATCGACTGGTGGTGTGACCGAAAGAATCTAGAAAAGAAGAAGAAAAATGTGATGCAGAAGGTGGCTTCTCCACGGAGGTGAGAAATGAAGATTTCTCTAAAGCTCCTAAGTTTGGATACCAAGTTAGAAGAGATGGAGCCCATATATTCTGGAGATGAGAAGCCACATGAGGATGACCGTATTAAGGCTATGGATGGAAGTTTGTGGTACCAATAAAGAGTTACCTGTGCATATTAAGGAGAAGAAGCCTCCAGAAGAAAATAATGATCAAGGTAAGTGTCACGTTGCACTAAAGGAGTGTGGCCCAAGACAATCGAAAGCCAACAAGTATGAGGTGGTAGCCTGGAGATCAAGACCGCTTGATCCCAAGTATGCTAATGCTGCACTTGCTCAAGTTATGTTACCATCATACAAAGAAGTAACAAGGGGCAAGTGTGGAAAAGGATGAAGAAGAAAAGTTAGTGACAAGGTGGTAGCAAATTTGTGAAAAAAGATTCGGTCGATAAAGAAGAATGGGGAGAATATGCTGAAGGGCAAGCAACCTCCACGACAACATAAGAAGAGGAAAGGCTGAAATGGCAGAGCGTAGAAGATCCAAGGCCAGCATCACCCAACCTACCTAGAAGCAAGTATGCATTGAGGGGGAGTGTTAAGAATTGAAATGCATACTTGTGAAAGTTCAAGAATAGTTGAGAAACTACAAGAACTAGATATTTGCCATGGATGAGGTTAGAACTATTTTTCATGGTAAAGTTAGAAACCATCTGGAGCAAGGATATTTTTAGATAGTTAGAAACCATCTAGATCTAGGATATTTTTAGATGAAATATCTAGATACTTTCCTGCAAATTTCATAACAGTATATATTTAGATGTTGAGGGTTAGGATGATGACAAGTGTCATCCATCCAATGGATTTGTACCACTTTAAATAGGGATGCCCTCCTCCCCTTGGTGTGTGACAATGTTAGACCAGGTGAACTGGTCGTAAAAGACCATATGGATTGGTGGTAGACTTTGTGATGATGAATAATTGACGGTTGTGTTGTATTGACATTTGCGGTTGTGAAAGTTTCGGTTGCTGATTTTCAGTATGAATGGTCGGATCATGTCTTGTATCGGGTGGTCTAATTGGTGATACTCGTTGATCCTTTCAACTAGACTCAGAGTATTGTAGCTACGAGTACTATAGTTTTGAGTACCGAGTAATACAGTTCAGAGTACTGTAGCTCCGAATACTGTAGCTCCGAGTACTGTAGCTCCGAGTACTGAGTATTAGTTTTTCGAGTACCGAGTGGTAGAGTTTTCAGTAATATAATCAGTGGTAAGTTGAGGTGTGTATTGAGCACGAAGGGCAGTCGAAGTGACTGGTCGATGGTTGAAGCTGCAATGACTGGTCGATTGTCGAAGCTACAGTGATTGGTCGATGGTCGATGCTACAGTGACTATCGATAGTCGTGGGCTTCGTGGTCGGTAGTTGTAGGCTTCGTGATCGATAGCCGTGGGCTTCGTGGTCGGTAGTCGTAGGCTTCATGATCGATAGTCATGTGTTTCGTGCTAAGTGGTCGTAGACTTTGCGATCAGTGGTCATAGGTTTCTGATCGGTGGTCGTACGCTTATAGTAAATGGTCGTATGCCTCTGGTAAGTAGTCGTACACCTCTGGTAAGTGGTCGTACGCCTCTAGTAAGTGGTCATAGGATTCGAGTGCTTCAATACTTATTTTCTTCAAGTACCTTGAGTACTCATGTCTGGTTGGCCAGCGGTATGACCGGTGTGTGCACAGAGGTACGACTGGTTTTATAGAGTAGTCTCGATTTATGTTCTGAAAGCTAAAATTTATGGTTGTAGATGATCTTATTCGTGTTTATAGATCGATGAGAGAATGATATTCGTGTGTGAACTGATATTGGTCAAGTTAGAGAATTTGTGCTAGGAAAACGTTCTTTGATCTTTGCATGTGCAGGTTGAGCGTGGAGATGGTCATGGTCGATGACGAGAAAGACCGGAGCTTGGATGGGGGAATCCAAGGTTCGGGTGGATGTGGATTTCACGAGGTGACCGTGCTCACACTGGGGCACATGGAGATCAAAGGTGAATGCATGATGTGTGGTCGAAGGTATAGGGGGTGCCGTCCTGGAGGCTTCGACGTAAAGAGTTATGGAAGGTTTAGAGATATTTCTGTGATTTGAGGGGTTCGGTTTCGTTGTTTCACGGAAGAGGTAAGATTTTGTGTCCATGTTGATAAGGACACGGTTTAGGGACATAGCATAGATAAGGCCGAAGAGGTTAAGAGGGGCAAGGCTGGCGGAAGGCTTTTTGGGTCTTTTGGCGGCGGTGACTTTCAAAAAGAGAGTTCATTTCAGTGCTTTCTTGCTAGGGTTTGATGGGTGCTGCGAGAACACTTTGTAGCCACAAAACATGTTTGAGTAATAATAGATGAGATCTATTTCAAGAAAGATTTATCATCTCTGCCGGCATGTGATTCTGGACATTGTATTTGATTTTCCTCCTTCATCGCCGACTGCATGTTCTTCTGTCTTCGACCAACTCTCGTGTTGATCAGTATTTGACTAGTTCCTATTCCGAAAGATCTTTGACTTGTTCTCGTCCACTGTTTTCGATCTACTTTTGTTCTTTGCAGTGCGTGCATCTCCTGAGCCGGAGGGTGGAAGAAATCGTATTCTTTTGACTGGGTGATCGTAACTCTCTCAACCAGGTCGACTTCATCTTCTTCGATTACGTATTGTGTTGTTCTTCCAATTGTCGACAATAGCATCGACTGGCAGAACCGATCATATCATTTTCGACCACTACGATGAGGAGACCAACTCGTATGAACACGTAGTCTTTAGTTGTCGGTTGAATCCAGAGCAGGGTCTTCTCGGTAAGTTGAAAAAGAAGCACTACAATCATTCACCCCCTCTGATTGACGTATCCGATCCTATAGACATGGATGAACCACCCATGAGTATTATAATATCTAATTTAACTTTGGAGGACTAAATGAATTATAATGGGAATTAAATAGGATTAAAGCGTAATTTTAGAATTTTTTCCTAGATAGGGGGAAAAGGGATTTAGGCCCTCGGCCCATGGCCTCTTGGCTCAAGGGGAGCGACTAGCCTTTATAGGGTATCGGAGGAGGTTCCCAAACATAGCCACCCCTGCTACCTCCCCTCTTTGCCGCCACCCCAAAGTTGAGCTCCCCCTACCAGTGCGCCTTCCCTTGCCGCCGCCTCTGCCCCCTCTGGTGGGCTCCTCCTGCCAAGCCCTCCCTTCTTCTTCTGCCCATTGGTGGGTGGTGGTGCTACCAAGCGCCAGCATGGAAGAGCACAAGGAAGGGATGGGAAGAAATGAGGGAAGATCAAGGGTATCGCGTGAGGGAAGATCAAGGGTATCGCGTTCATCATCAATTTTCTTCAAGGGTAACAATGTGGTAGCCTTTAGTTGGTCCTAGATTAGTTATTGTTCAGATTGTAGGTTGTTTGGATCATGGGAAGTATAGCTTTCGGGAAACCCTAGTTCATCGAACTACGTTGTAGAACCTTGCAATGGTAATTAAGGGTATTTACATTCAGATTTAGGTTTTTAGCTAGTAAGAAAAGTTGTGGGGGAGTTTCACTAGCTTTCCAATAAGGTATAAATCACTAAGTTTGGAGTTGTGAGCGAAAAGTTGTGGCCTTAGGAAGGTCGCTGTCCAGAAAATGGTCGTCAATGGCAGCTGTCGCGTAGATGAGCTAAATACACATAGTACATTGAATAATTTAATTATTACCATAACTTGAATAAGCTATATACTTCCTTGTAGATTCCAGAACTACCATTGTTTACTACTTTTTAAGTTATATAAAAAAGATATGGAAATATGAAGTAGATTGTTCTGGCAGAATCTAGTTTTATCTCCAGAGTTGGAAATGGTAAACTAAACGATGAATTAGGAGGTTTTGCATAACTAGAATATTATAGATAATATTTTTTGGGATTTTCCAAAAAATATATATTTCGGTATGTTTGGAGTTCAGAGGGGGGAGTTAGGATCGTTTTACTACTGGGACAGCGGGTAGTGTATCGGGTAAAGTTAAGTTAAAGGCGTCGATTTTGCGTATAGGTTCGATGGTGATTAGTTTGATATTTTGGTACTATGGTGGTATGTTTTTAGTGTATTTTAGTTATTTGTCCAGAGAGTGTTGCCTCAAACACTTTGCCACCATCTCGCCACCTGACTTTTAGAGGATAAGAAACAAGTGCATAGTATAAATTGTTTGGTTGTTGTTTTTCTTTACTATTCATTGCCATGATGTTGTTTTTGCCGTTATATTACTTATTTGCACATCTTAAGAATGTCTATGGTATTACTATTGATAATGAAGTCATGGAATGTTGATAATGGAATTGTTAATGAGATATCAAGTTTAAAATGAATTATTGCATCATGTGCATCATCATTGCATAAAAGAGAAGTGATCATGGTGACCACATGATATCTAGCTCGTTGGTACAGACTCCACGTGAGTGGAGAGATCCCCGATCCTTTTGAGAACGGACTTGAGAAAGAGTGAATAATGTCGCGAGTGTTCACTCATGCTATATCGGTATAAGCGATGAAATGAGCAAACAAGTATATAACATAGAGTTGCATTGCATGAATGAAAAGAATATGTTATGTTTATTTGAGTATGAGCATGAAGATAAATGAATGAATGATGTCAACGATAATATTGACAATGGTTGTTGAATTGTTGATTATTGTTTTATTATCTTTTTGCTGAGTTATGGACCCACCCTTGCTCTATTGTTGTTATAGGTGGACATTGACAATATCTTTTATGGGAGAGAATAGCTTACATGGCTTATATGCAACAACTATAATTATTTGATTCACTTTGTCATGAGATCTTACAATCTAGTGTGATGATAGTTCCTTTATGATTCAATAGACTTGATAAATTCTAGATGATTGGTTTGAGACTTGATTTATTTATTCAATAGACTCGTTATGGACTGTTCATTAACTATTGGTTCATTCTTCGGTATTGCTATCTAGTACTTTGATTCTTATGATTCTTATGTCTCGTTTAATGCTTTTATTATGACATGTGGACATGTTTTGTTTATTATATGCTTGCTGAAAATTGATGTATTGTATTGTTAAAATTAGTAGTTAATGCAGTCTAGTGGCATTTTAGGTCGGGGTATTACATGTATGAAAGGGTGTTAGGGATTGACATATGAGAATGTCGTAATAGTGAGATAGGTAACCACTAGAAGAGTATGAGTTATTGTATCAAGTTTGTTAGTAGTCAATAAGAGCTGAGCTATCCCTCTCTTGCGTGTAAGTGTTGGTCTCCCTGGTAAGTCACATACTTCTTAGTACTTAGTGCTTGTGGCTTGATTCAATGTGAGCGGATCGGCCACCCAAAATCACATTAGTCCTAGCTTTAATATGAGCGGCTCAGCCGCCCGAAAGCTGGACGGTTTTGGTTTCAATGTGAGTGGCTCGGTCACCTGAAAGCTAATAACTAATAAAGCACTAAGTAGTACGGAGGAAAGATTAACCAAGATAGAATAGTTGGTGTAGGGTATGTGTAGGTCTCCTCGGTCTAGGTCTCCTCAGTCTGGGTATTTATGGCGTCCCCCTCCCTGTTGTTTTCCAACAATATCGCTTCATTGAAAACAAACTTAAGGCGTGTAAGACATACTCTATATAATCTTGAACTCAACTTTATGATATTGTGGTCTGTAAGTGGATTATATGTTTATCGCAAAGAATTATAAAACTTTGAATGTTAGGCTCAAGTACCGATGTTAGTTTCATGCATCGACCATCAGTTAAAATGTTAGCCCATTAGGGCATCTTCAATAGTGATCACCTTGGTTGTCTTTTACCAGTCATGTCATTCAAAATTCTAATTGGAAGAAAGAGGATGTGAAGAAAGAAAATGCGTCATCTCTTATATAAGAGACAAACTTAGCACGCAAACTATCGCAAATGATGAGTGCGTAAGGGGAGAAGTTGTGGTGAAAACGAATAATTTTATAGATAAATTGTTATATATGTTGTTTCTAAACTTGTCTATAGATGAGTGAGCCTTTAGAAACAACTAACCTTACGGAAACAAAACATCAAACGTCACTCATTCATATGTCGCACTCAGGTAAGTTCAGTTATGTCACTATAATGCAGCCAGGCCAACATTGCTACTTATTTATTTTGATGATCACCGACCAATTACCAACCGAATTGGGATTCAGAATTTCAGCCATCTTTAATTTATGCAATGGCAGGAGACAAGATGAGTTCTACGTCTGCACATAGTATTTTCTTAGAAATCCTCACTAGTAGTAAAATTCTTGAAGTTCAGTAGTGATGTTTCATGAGTTTTCCCCCTTGCTATTAACTCTGACGCACTTGTTGGACGATTCCGGCTCTTGTTTGTTACTCAGAAAATGACATCAATAGTACATCAACCAGTTTATCAAAAAGTTTAAGTTGACAAGGAAAGACATACAATATACTCATACTTCGATAATCAAAATGGTAAAAATGTTCTTACTCTTAATGAAACCTGAACTTTTTTTATATTTATTAACCTATTAATTAGTTTATTTTTATTTCAAACCCCTCGTCAACTTTATTTTTAAATCTAACTCTTTTGGCCACACCATCACCCGTGATGTGATAACACAACACTACCACACCATAGGATAAATATAACTAAATAGCACTTCTTGTCACACTATTGGTGGTGGCGTGATCAAACAATATGTCACGCCACTAATGATAAAGTGACAGGATTTGACCACGCTATGGTACTGGCGTAACAATGTTGTTTTGCCACTCCATGAGCGGTGGTTTGGCTATGTTAAAAATCGACAGGCAAATAACAAAGTAGATCAAGAACAGGAAGACACTGTTTTTATGTGCAAAACATTTTCATGAAAAGACCACGGGCGCACAACGACGATCTTCACTATATCAGAAAAAGTGTTAACAAAACGTAAGGATTTTCATGAGTCATCAACTCTTCCCGTGCGGCTTACAAAGGGGTACATATAGTGGTGTAAAACTGACTCAAGTGGAAGACGGAAACAAATCCGAAAAGAAGAAGACTCCGTACCGCGGGAGGCTTCGCCCCCCGCATCCCCGAGGCTACGTTATGGGCCTCCGTATGGGCTAGGTCGATCGACGCGACACTCCACGTCTCTAGATCTTGGACTTTTTAGAATTCGGATCACATACGAACAAAGCTGACGAAGGGTTAATAATAAAAATAAATTAAAAATAGATTATTTAATAATAATAAAAGGTCATGAAACCTTCCGTGTAAGACACTAAAACGGTTTAATGAGAACTTTGCATTTGTCATATTAACCACCCTCCAACCATACGGGCAGGTGGATCGCGACCACTTGTCGTTTGTATTCGACGCACATGGATTGTTTAGTGTTTACTGAAAGCGCTAAGACCTTTCTAGTGTCACCAGCGTCGGATAATCAGAGCGGGGGAAAAATATGGTGCTGTAAATTATTTTGGTTGCATCTTCTCTCATTGCGGCATTTACAAGGTAGAGTTATTGGCTTGTTCATCACTTCATGTTTATCCGTCCGTACTATCTCTAATCTTTGCTGCAAGGTAAGTACAGTATTCTCCTGTCGTTGTTAGATGCATTACTTTCTCCTGAGATAGCATACTCTGATGAAAGTTACATCGTTTTGGCATTCTCCTAGTAAAGAAATGTTTCTTGCTCTTTCTGGTGAGCCTAATTAGAGACCAGAGTTACTGATGAATTGGTCCACACATCCTTTTTTTGGTTAGTACCTTTCTTTATCCTTGAAAAGTTTTTTACGCTTTAACAGTTTGCACAAGACTGGGTAATCCGATAAGATCGCGTTTAACAGAGCTGTGACAACGCTGGCTTGGTCCACAAGCGTGTCCGGATGAAGCCTGAATTGACTGAGAATTGCATTTGGCCATATTCCATGAGTATCTCAAATGAAGATAAAAAAAGAATAATAAAACCAGTAGCCATCCATGAAAAGTTGATTGTGTACTGATAATAAACTTTGTCATTGGGTTCTTTTGCGAGGATTTAGGGTATCAACATTCAGGATAGATTGTTGCACATTCAATGTTAATTGGATCTGTTGCTTTGACTAACCTTAAATACATCATTACACAACTGCTTGCTGATGTACATAAGCTCAATCTACAAGTTGACCTTTAAGAATGACAACTAAAGAACTCTCAAGTTAAACGAACGACGAGTAAAGAAAAAGAGCAAACGGAAGTCTAGCTCCATAGGAATAAAGGATATCATCTTATTGGCCACTAAGATATGGTAATGACCCCCCAATATGACCTCAAGAACAAGAAAAAAATATCAGACTTTGAGTTAAAGAATTGAAGTCTTGATCCCCCAAGCTGCATACCATCAACACCGAGTCACTGACGTTGATATCAAACTGCCCTGACATTCAGACATATGGAGTCAGCAGTACCGTTTCTTTTCTGCTCATCTTTCGCTATCGCGATACTATCATGTTCCGTGGTAGGAGCATTCTGAAGTGAACTGGATGGACATTCCGTATATGCCTTTTAGCTGTTAACCATTAGATGTCGGAGGACTAATTGAAGCTTGGTGCTAGCCGTACCATGCTGAGCATCACAGCTAACTGCGAGAAGAAAAAAACTTACTTGTGCATGGATATAAACGTCGCTGTTCTGTAATCATTGTATTCTCAGTTTAAGCTGCATCATAGCTGTACTCTTCCTACTAAACTACATGTATGCATGTCCAGGCGTCCAGCTACCTCAACGGCATTTCAGGTAATTCGAACACCCCATTTCTCGATCCAGCCCTCACACTTCTTGCAATGCTACCTCTGAGTTAACCAACTGGAGAAAAGCTGTGATTACTCTACTCTGCACTAAGTACTAACAGAACTGAGTGGAGGAAGAACTAAATTTGGCTGGTTTTCATCTAAAAAAGCCCGGTTTTACTTAACATAAAACTCCAATTCTGTCCTCAATATAGCATTTCTGCATTCAGCCACAAGTTAGTCAGACTCACAGGCTGCTCTCTGAGAAAAAAAAAACCGATAGGCTGCTTCAAAAATCTAACAAACAAATCAAACCAAATACTTCATTAACTAGGAGAGTCATGTCATGTCCAAGAAAAAAATGTACAGCCTGTAGCGCATGAATCGATAAGCAGTCGTCGCTAAGGATCTCACATGAAAGCATGATGCTGATGCACGTATTCATTACATTTGGAATCAGAAACAGCGTGTGGGAGAGAGATCATGCTGGCCTTACCTGCAGCTGTCGCACACATCCTAGTCCCAAGATATGCAGCAGATGCTCCAAATGTCACCTTTGATTCACACGTTTCACTGTGATTTCTCCTTGAGGAGATTCGGACGTTTACCAAAAAAAATGCAATACCTGATGGCACTATTTGCATAGTGACATGTTAATTAGAAATGGCCATGGAAGTCTTCCGACTATTGTTGAAAGACCAGGTGGAGATTACCCCAAGGGTTCCTCAGTGGGGTGATGAACAATTGACAACCCGGAGTTCTGTTTGTGAAGTTTGTGTTAGTATGATCTCCCGCAGAGGCATTTGTCGCGCTCTGATCGGGGGCGTCCAGCCCAATTCATGGCTGATGGGCCCCTGTCGCACTGCGCTATAAAAGAGGGGTGGGGGGCCGGTGGCACTGATCACGAGAATCAACGGAGCCGCAAACCCCACCCGGACAAAACCCTAAACCGATCTAAGAGGGGGCGCAGCCAGCAACGGGAAACCCATCGCTGGATCACCGCCACCTCTACCGATTACCGCCGGCCACGCCGAGCGACGGGATCTACCACCGCCGCCACCACCGACGGGATCGACCACCGCCGCCTCTACCACACGCACTCCGCCATGGCCGACTCATCCTCTCTCGTGATCCGACGTGCATCAACCCATCGCCTCTCTATCTCTCTCTCGCTTTCGGTTTCTTATGAACCAAACCCCAAGAACACCAGATCCAAAGCAATGAAAAGAAAAGAGATCTAACTCTAGATCTAACAATGGTATCAGAGCCATCAACGGCAAAGATCCAAAAGAATAGATTCAAAAGAAAAACAATGGAAAAGAACCCAAACCCTAGCTCCGAACCGGAAACCCTAGATCTAAGGCGGTCATGTACTTACGGCCGTGAGGACCATCAGGCGAGCCATGGGCTCGCGGGGCTCTAAACCGCACGGAGCGCCGCCGAATGTGCGGACACCGAATGGGCCGCGGGTAAAGGGGCCGACAGAAGCCGCTCGACGGCGCGCGCTCCTCAGGGAGCGCGCGCCGGCGGGCGGAAACCCCAGCGGCGGCGCCGTTCTCTCTCTCGTCGCTCTCCGCGGCCGCCGTCGTCGCCTCGGTTCTTCCGCTCGGAAGCGAACGAGAGAAGGGAGAGGTAGAAATGATTTTAGGGTTTTGGCGTCGCGCTGGTTTTGTTCGGCGCAAATGCGCTCGGCCGTCCGATTCAGTTCAATGGTCGAGATCGGGCGGAGCGCGAGCGACGCTGGGGCGTAACGCTTTCGCCCGAGCCCAGGGCGAGACTGCGGCGCGGAGCGAAGCGGCAACATGCTGCCAAGCGGCCGCCGTTAGCGGGCCGCTACTGAACAGGCGAATTGGCGAATGAATGCGATTCTCGGCGGTTTATGCGATGAATCGGCATGTTATGAGTGAAGAATACGGAATTTAATTGTTTTGAAGCAATTTTGAATGAATTTCAATAGAAAATTGAATAAAATCTGTAAAATTTTGCACCAACGTGTTATTATTTCAGAGATTAAATGTGTACTGATACAATGCTTCGAATAATTGATTATTTTAGAATAATTACGCTTTCATTGCAAAGTTAATGTTGATAAATTCTTTTAATTAAATTGAACCAACGAGAGAATTTAATTTTTAAGAATTGTTGCAAATTATGATATTGTTATTTTCGACCAACGTTGATAATAACAAGATTATAATTTTAAATGATGTTTTTATGCATTGTTTCTATTTACGCTAACGGTGATATAGATTTAATGTATAGATATAATGTTTTAATTGTATGTCGTATTTTTTGACCAACGTTGGAAATAAGGCATATAATTTTCATGTTTTCGTTCTCACTTTATTTGAACTAAATTTTCAGGAGGATACAACTTGATGGGTTGTATCAGAGAGATCCCACTCTCAAAGGAGATAATTATGGAGAGTGGAAGAAAAGATAGACTTAGCGTTTATCTTAGCCGAGGTGGACTGGGTCCTCACTACAGCACGACCCACTGAGCCTATGGCACCAGTGAGGGGTCAAAATGAGGATGATACTGCTTGGCAGAAAAGACAGAGAGATCATGCTCCCTTACAGATGTCTTATGACCTAGAGCATAAGAAATGGACCACGACCAACAAGAAATGTATGGTCGTGATAAAGAATACGATTGAGCTGCAATTGTGGGCTCAATCGCAGATCGTGACACCGTCACGTAATACCTTGATAAAATAAAGAGTCAGTTTACTGGCTCTTCAAAGACATATACTACACAGCTGATTAAGCAGCTTGTGATAGAAAGGTATTCTGGTGGTGGCAGTGGAATAAGAGAACACATATTAAGGATGAGCAACTTGGCATCCAAGCTTAAACTAATGGATTTGGCACTCAAGGATGAGTTCCTTATTCACTTGATTTTTGCTTCATTGCCAGAAAAGTTTGACACTTTTGTTGTCAATTACAACATGCAGCCCGATAAATGGGACTTAGAAAAGTGCATAGCTATGTGTGTTCAAGAGGAGGAAAGAATTAAATCCTCACATGGTGGATCTATCAACTATGTGAAGGATAACAAGAAAAAGTACTTCAACAAGACCTCCTTCTCAAGGAACAAGGAAAAGCCTCATCCATCACCTCAGCAGAATAAATTTATCAGAGACAAAGATCGGTGTCTTCATCAGAAGAAGACCGGACACTACAAGAAGAACTGTCCTGATTACTTAAAGATGATAATGGCAAAGAAAGGTGAGAACATTATTACCTTCATAAATGAATGCTTGTATGTGCAATATTCGAAATCCACTTGGTGGATTGACTCAGGAGCAACTGTTCATGTTGCTAATTCCTTCTGAGGATTCCGTTCGACGAGGACTACGCAAAGAAACGAAAGATGCATTAAAGTCGCAAATGGAGTCCAAGCAAGTTGAAGTCATTGGCGATCTTTCATTAGAGTTAGCTAATGGCTCCAATCTTTTACTTAGAGATGTTCTTTTGTTCCCTCTTTACTGAGGAATTTGATTAGTGTTTCCAATTTGGACAAAGATGGTTATGATTGTAATTTTGGAAATGGCAAGTGCGAAATAATATTTAATAAAGAATGTGTTGGTCTTGCCATATTACAAAATGAGCTTTATTTGTTATCATTGTGTGATGATGTGAATGTCGTATGCGATAATGGGAACGTCAGCGTGCGAAAGTGATTGAATCCTCGTCTACGAATGTAAACAGAAAACGAAAGAGAACTCATAATGAATCGTCGAAATTATGGCACTGGTCGTTTAGGCCATATTTCGAGGGGAGAATAGAAAGACTAGTTAAGAATGAAATTCTTCCTCTATTAGAGTTCTCAGACTTAGAACAATGCAGAGAATGCATTAAAGGAAAATATGTAAAGAAAATTAAGAAAGGCGCAAAAAGAAGCACAGGAGTTCTACAAATTGTTCACACGACATTTGTGGTCCTTTTCTAAAAAGTGTGGATGGTTATGACTCGTTCATAACATTCACGGATGACTACTCCGTTATGGATATATTTATCCAATCAAAGAAAGAAATGAAGTCTTGGATAAATTCAAGATATTTAAAGTTTAAGTTGAAAACCAACACGATTTAAAGATTAAGATAGTTCGATCTGATCGTGGGGGGGAGTACTACGGTCGACATACCCCATATGGACAAGTTCCTGGACCTTTTGCGAGGTTCTTACAGGAAAATGGCATAGTAGCCCAGTATTCTACACCGGGCGAACCTCAGCAAAATGGAGTAGCTGAAAGACGCAACTGCATTCTCGATGGATATGGTGCGAAGCATCATGAGCTACTCCACACTCCCATTGAGTTTATGGATGGAGGCGTTGAAACCGCCATTCATATTCTCAATAGAGTGCCTAGTAAGTCGGTGCCCAAAACACCGCGAGTTGTGGACGTGAAGAGTTCCTCACTAAACCACTTACGTGTGTGGGGAGTCTCACGAGGCTAAAGTATTTAACCCAAACATTGGGAAGCTAGATCCCAAAGCGAAAGAAGTTGCCATTTCATTGGCTACCCTGAAAAGTCAAAAGGTTTTCGTTTCTACTGTCCAGACAGATATACAAAGTTTGTAGAAACGAGACACACTGTCTTCTTAGAAGATGAAATGATGAGGGGGAGCATGGTAGCTCGAGAGATTGATCTTGAAGAGAAGCGGGTATATGTGCCCACTCCGATGATTCAAGAGCCACTCTTCCCACTACCTGCTCAAAGAATTTGGCCAAGTAAATGTGTGATGAAGCTCAAAGTATTCACATGATTATTGCTTATGGATAGACTGAACACTACAGATATGCTAAATAGAAGACATTTTCATATGGAGTTCGATCACTACTGTATTCTATGTCAAGATCAACAAGTGGAGACAGTAAATCATCTATTTTTTATTGCTCCTTCAGCGTCACTTGCTGGAATATTATTGATCTGCTTTGGTATAATGCACAAAACATTCTTTTAAAGATAGAGCGTTCCAAGGACAACTTTAACTATGTCTTCTACACGTATTTTTTTATATTACGGCTTGGGGAATCTGCAAACAAAGAAATGGTTGGATATTTAATAGAGTTGCTCCTAGTGTATCAAACTGGAAAAGTTGCTCCTAGTGTATCAAACTGGAAAAGATTGTTTAAGAATGAGCTCGCTTTGCATGTGCATCGAGTTAGAGAGCAATATAGACAAATTTTATTTGACTGGCTAGACACAATATCTCGAGCTCTCTCCTCTTGTTCCATTTAAAATTTATTTAAGAGTATCTACAATAGTCTATATCACTTGTTGCTAAGGGATGAACACATCAGCATTTAGGTGATGTGGAAGAGAGGTGGTGAGAAGAGAATATGGACTTGTTACTAGATGAAGAAATAAGCAAGTTGTTGATACCAAGATATAAGAAACAACAAAATACGTATTGGAGACTTCGTTATTATTAAAAACTCATTTTGTAGGTCATTCAGACTTGTAGTAGTTAAAGTCTTAGATACAAGCTCAAAAAATAATCTATTGAAAGATTTATTTCTTTTTATTAGATTGAGTTTTCTCTTTTCTATTAGTAACAAGCTAAAAAAAAAAACTATTGTAGATGCTCACATAACTTGTTTGGATGGAAAACAACGCCCAAGTGCATGCACATCGTCGGAGCTATTTCTCCATTATATTTGAACGTGTGTTTGCTACTGCCAGCGTGTTGCGCTGTTGCCCTGCGTTTGTTTGTTTATGCATAGTTTTTCATCACAGCTGATCAACTGCAGGCTAGCATAACCCCGTTGCGTCGTGAATGCGGTCTAAATAGTAGACTGTTCCATGAGTTCATCGGGTGCACCAAGAGGAATATGAACTTGCAATGGTTTTTCTCCATGTGTTGAATGTAAGCGACAATATTTTTCTCCTGTTCTCGTGGGCTTCCTTTCTAAAAATGCTGACGTCTTCTCTCCTTGGCAGCTATATTCACAAGGATAGAGATTTGTAGACATATGCCCATACGCCTTGTTGTAAATAATGTATAGAAAAATAGAAATGGAGAACATAAATTTTACGAGAAAAATTCTTTTAGAAAAAACCACAGACGCATAAAGACAATATTGCTATATGAGGAGATATTTACAATAAAACTATTGCTCTTCTCTATAAATTACAGTGATATATTTATAGTAGTACATGAAAGACTTCGTGTGGGAGTAGAACTATGAATTAGAGTAGGAAACGAAATTCGTATCATATTCGAACTTAATTCGTATCACAATCAAATTCAACAATCTCCACCTTGAGATGAATTCCTCTTGTAGTCAAAACAAAACATGACACTACTACAAAACAGGCCATAGAAGACTCCTCATCACAGATGGTTCTTTGAAACCGTTGTAAGATCGAGGAGGCCGACTAGAGGAGGTGAATAGGCAGTTTTAAAAATCACTTGGCTAAAACCACTTTCTAATGCGGAAGCTAATAACAATTTGATTTTGCACAATTAAAATCTAAATCAACTAGGCTTGACTAAGTGCACCAACAATATAAGACAATAGAAAGCTAGCAATCATGCAAAGATATATGAGCAATTTAATACAAGAAATGTAAATTGCACAAAGTAAACCAAACCACAATAGACACAATGATGTTTTACCGTGGTGTTCGGAGACTTGCCGGTCTCCCCTAGTCCACGTTGAGGTAAGCCCAAATGAATTGGACCGGCTCTACGAATTAAGCCAAACACCTCAATTACACTAGTGGTAGCTCTTTCCCGCTCCGGGTAGGTGAGCTCCAACCTTCACAACACGCCGGGTCTTCTCACAAGCTTCTTGAGAAGATCACCGGTCCACGACGCCTCTATGCCGTCTAGGTTTCGGCAAACACCAAGAGTAATAAGCCAAGCCCCTTGCTTCACTCTCACCACGTGCAACGAATGCACAAACTCAAGTTGATACAAAATCCACCTCTAGATGCAACACATGCAACTAGAGACCTCTCTCCTTGCTCACAAGGTGCAACACATGCACAATTGAGTGGAGAAGCTCACACTAGCTCAAGTGAGTGAAATAGAATGCCAAAGATTGTCTCTCAACCGGCCAATGTGGGTATTTATAGTCCACACACAAAAACTAGCCGTTGGAAGCAGAAATCCCCAAAAATAAGGATTTGCTATAGTTCCGTCGTACAAACTCCGGAACTACCGTTTTCTACTGTTCATGGGCCGTACGGGTGCATAACGGCTCAAAAACTAACCGTTAAAATTTTTGGTGCGGAAGTTCCTCAGTACAAATGGCGGAACTACCGTTCCGCGATAGTTCCTCTGTTCTCGGGCGGAAGTTTCGCAGCCCAATTTTAGCACAGAAGACGACACTCGATAAAAATATCACAACTTTTGACTCCGATGTTGGAATTGAATGATCTTAGACTATATGGAAAGCTTATTCAGAGGGCTACACAACCCACCTATTTGATTGATCTCAAACATATTTGATCAAATTAAAAAACACAACTCCAAAGAGCTACTACCATGGTCTAAGTCCAAAGAAATAACAATAAGCAATCTTAGACCATGCCAAAGGAAAATGCATGAATCCCAACAATTTGCAAAACACATTTGCAAACTTAGATCATGCCACAAGGTGTAGGTACATGGACTTCAACTATTTGCAAAACACATTCGCAAAAGTATAGTCACATGCTACAAGGATTAAATGCATAAGCCTCAACTATTTGCAAAACACATTCGCAAATAATAGCATCATGCCATGTAGAGCTAGAGCAAGCAAGATTGAGCTATCAACACATGATGAGACTCAAGCTACTAGACAAGCCCCTCTTAATAGTACGTCAATCCTATACTAGCAATCCGGTCTATCAACCAAACACCGAGACCGGTAAAAGACTAGGAACTCATCCTTAGCCCTAACTAGTCATACCTTTGCCCTGCACTATCTTGAAGCTTGATGACGCACACCATCACTTCAAGTTCGGGTCAATTACTTGATATGCATCAACTCATGATGCACTCTTGACTTGATGATCAACTCATGATCATCTCTTCTTCTTGAACATTATCGACACACGATGATTTCTTTTTCTTCAAGCTCTTCACACACATCAACACATGATGCATCCTTTTCTTGAATCTTGACTTGATGATCAACTCATGATCATCCCAAGTCTTCATTATCCTGGAACATAACATATATATCCAACTCATGGAAAATGTTAGTTCCACAATATGATTATCATTAATTACCACACCATACCATTAACTCATAATGGTGGGACAAGATACTCAATCTTTCCCTCTTTGGTAATTGATGATAACCATTTCGATTGCACATAAATTGAATTGATAATTGTAACAATATGAGTGTATATATAAAAACTACACTAGTCATATATATATATATATATATATATATATATATATATATATATATATATATATATACACAACACGGGTATGTGAGAACTACACAAGTTCTACATACTCAAATCATGAATATACAAAACTACACAAGCTTTGTATACTCAATCGGATATATTTTCAAAGTAAAGATCCCAAATATGTGTGGAAAATGGAATATGGATCAATACTAATGAAACCACAAAATATAGCATGAGCTCCCCCTAAATGTGTGCATACACAAATGTGTAATAAGATCATATGCACATATTCAAGTTTAACTTATGGTTGAGTTCAACCTATATTTTAGATCCGAGGAATGCAACAATATATAAGATTAAGATGTCGATTGCATACCTCGTTGAATTTTACCTTTATATCCAAATGAGACTACACAAAATAATACTAGACAAAAGAGTTATTCTCATATTTAGATTTGTCATTAATCACCAAAACATTCCATTAACTCATATTGGCGGGTCTAGATCCTTCAACCGTCTGTGATAAAATAATCACAGGCGATTCCAAGACGAACCGTCTGTGATATGGAACTATCACAGACGGTTCTAGCTCTAGAACTGTCTGTGATATGTAGATATCACACACGGTTCGTGGTTAGAACCGTCTGTGATACTTCATAGACGGTTCTAACCTCGATCCGTCTGTGATACTGAGAATATCATAGACGGTTCGTGTATAAAACCGTCTGTAATTTTAGGGTTTACCCTTGCTTTGAATTTTTCTTACTCTTCGAATTTACCATGGTAAAAATCCAAGCCATGGTAAACCCTAAAATCACAGACGATTTTATACACGAACCGTTTGTGATGGTATCTCATCACAGACGGTTCGTATTAAGAACCGTATGTGATGAGATGCTTATCACAGATGGTTCATGATACGAACCGTCTATGATATCTCATAGATATCACAGACGGTTTTTGTATAAAATCGTCTGTGATACTTTTGTTTTGTTGGGCGGGAAAACGAAAATCTGCACTTAATGGGCAAGCTGCCGAAAATCTCTTTATATTAACATTGTCCTCCATCTCCTCCTTTGCCATCTCCATCTCCTCCTCTGACATCTCCGTCTTGCCCTGACCTTGCGCTCCGGCCTCCCCCGAGCTCGTCGCCCGCGGCCTCCTCCACCTCACCCCAACCTCGTCATTCCGGCCTCCCACAACCTCGTTGCCCCCAGCCTCCTCTACTTCGTCACCCCGTCCTCCCTTGAGCTCGTCGCCCGCGGCCTCCTCCACCTCGCCCCGACCTCATTGTCGCAGGCTTCCCACGACCTCGTCACCCCAGCCTCCCACGACCTCACTCTCTCTACTCCCGTTTTGCTATGTGATGTGGATTACTACTGTGATGTGTTAGTGCTCTATGAATGGATTGAGTTGATGCTACTGTGATGCTATGGCTATTGTGGGAAAGCTAACAAAAAGTTCAATCCAAAAATCCATATCAGATTCATTCGCGAGGCTCGGGAGGCTCTAGATGAAGTGAAAATCCATTTTTGTTTTTTTTGTAATAGAAAAAGCTATCACAGACGGATCTTGTTCAGAACTGTCTGTGAAAATAGACTATCACAGGCGGTTCTATTCACGAACCGTCTGTGATTCGTGAATAGAACCGTCTGTAAAAGCCTTTTTCACAGACGGTTCAAAACCGTTTGGAACCGTTTGTGATAGTCACTATCACAGACGGTTCGTGAATAGAACCGTATGTGATGGCCTTTTTCATAGACGGTTCAAAAACCGTCTGTGATGATCTCATGTCATCACAGACGCATAAATTCAGAAGGTTCAAAAACCGTCTGTGATGAGGTTTTGTGTAGTAGTGTGATCTTCTCGAAACAAATTAGTATGAACACCTTATGCGCCTAACGTCCATAGTACTACTGAATGATACCAACTAAGTTTGAGCAAAGTATGAATTAACTTTGTCATCATATTAGCTAGATTATCATAAGTACTTATCTTGCTGGCTTTAATGCCACCTTAAACAATGACACCTTGAATGTAATGATATATGATGTTAATGTGCTTTGTTCTCTCGTGAAACATACGATCCTTCATAAAGCAAATAACGCTTTGACTATTGCGGAATATTGTAGTGCAAGACATACTTCTATAAAGCTCAGTAAACAAACCTCTTAGCCAAATGGCTTCTTTGCACTTTTCAAGCTTTAGAAATAACCATATACTCGATTTCTGTAGTGGACAAGGCAATAGTAGCTTGCATGCTTGCTTTCTAACTAACGGCGCATCCTCTAACAATGAACACATGACTAGTAAGAAATCTTCTCTTATCTAAATCACCAGCAAAACCTGAGTCTACATAACCAACGATTACAACTTTAGCCTTCCCAAACTGTAAACAAGCATCAAATGTGCCCCGTAAGTATATAAAAATACATTAAACTGCTTTCAAATGCTCTTTGCTAGGATTAGCCATGTATCTAGTAACAATAGTCAATGGTTTAGATAAATCGGGTGAGAACATATCATATCATACATAAGTGAACCAATTGCACTAGCATATAGAATTCTAGACATGTACTCAACTTCATCATCTGACCGTGGACATGATACTAAAGAAAGTTTGAAATGTGCAGCAAATGAAATATTCACATGTTTGGCCTTATGCATGTTGGAACGACGAAGAACTTTATCAATATACCCTTTCCGACTTAGGTATAATTTTTCAAACCGTCTATCCCTAGTAATTTTCATACCAAAAATCTTCTTTGCTGCACCAAGATCCTTTATCTCAAATTCACTAGTCAATTGTGCCTTAAATTTTAAAATGCATGTCTTGTCTTTTGCAGCAATAAGCATATCATCAACATATAGGAGCAACTAAATAACTAAGCCACATAACTAAGCCATTAATCGTCCTAAAATAAACACAACTCATAATCAGATCTTTTGAAATTCTGAGGGATTATAAATGAGTTAAATATCTTATACCACTGTCTAGGTGACTGCATCAAACCATAAAGAGATTTTTCAACTTGCAAACATAATTCTCCTTTTCTAGAAAGACAAAACCTTCCGGTTGCACTATATAAATATCTTCCTCCAATTACCCATATAAAAATATAGTTTTCACATCTAATTGTTCATACTCATAATCATGTATAGCCACTATGTTGAGTAAAGTACGATTTGAACTATGCTTCACAACTGGGAAAAAGACATATGTGAAATCAATACCAAGAATTTAATTGTATCATTTAGCAACAAGTGTTGTTTTGTACCTAACCTCTTCGATTGGTGAAATGCCTTTTTTTCTCTAGAAGATCCATTTGCAGTGAATAATCTTCTTATCAATTGGCAACTTGATCAGCTCCCAAGTGGCATTCTTCTCTGGAAATTGCATCTCATCATGCTTGATAGTCATCCGTCTCTCTAAATCACCAGAAGAAATAGCCTCTGAATAAGTTGAAAGTTCTGCAGTACCTTCAATTTCTTCTACCTTATTCAAAGCATAAGTAACAACATTAGCTTCGGTAATCTATCCCTTGAGAGTTTGAATATTCATTTTAGGTCTGTCAGCTGCAATAGAACATTATGGTGGTTGAAAAACAACAGGAACAACATGCATGTTTTCATTTTTGCCTTTTGGTGTAGATCCTGAATCAATAACATGCTCCACATGCACGTTTGATTTCTACGACTTCTTAACGAAACATCAATAGATGGTTTATCATGCAACATAGCAGATTCATCAAAAGCAACACTTCTGCTAACAACCATATTTCTAGTTTCAGGATTCCACAATTTATATCCTTTCACACGAGATTTATAACTAAGGAAAATGCACTTAGTGACTCTAGACTCTAATTTACCATTGTTCACATGAGCATAAGCAGGACAACCAAATATTTTCAAATTTAAATAATCTGATGGAAAACCAGACCAAATATCAATTGGAGTCTTCTTATCAATTGCCAGGTTGGGTGACCAATTGATCAAATAACAAGCTGTGGACGTGGCTTCAGCCCAATAACTCCTAGATTAGTCGGAGTTAGATAACATGCAACATATCTTCTCCATAATAGTTCTGATCATGCGTTTGACAACACCATTTTGCTGAGGAGTACCTAGGACAGTGTATTGTCTCACAATGTCTCCTGACATTACTACAGAAAAGGTCTTTACAGATGGCTCAAAAACATTATCACAGACAATTTTGTGAGTTGTCTGAGTTTATGGGTCAGTAATAACATGAGGTCATCACAGACGGTTTTCGAACCGTCTGTGATGCAGACTATCACACATAGTTATTAACTCAAGACCGTCTGTGATAGTTGACTATCACAGACAATTTATAGATGAAACCGTATGTGAGAGTTGATGTATCACTAATGGTTTGTCCTAAGGAACCGTCTGTGATATTCTTTTGTATCGCTAAATCTATTTATGTTTATTGGCTAGCCTCAGGAAATGCTAGCCATACCCTCTGAAACAAGTTGAAACAATACAACAAGTACATGTATATATCAAATTCACTATCATTTCAGAAACAAGCACTTCCAATTCACATTCATTTCAGAAACAAGCACATCCAATTCACAAATCAAGTAACTAAAATTAATAATTCATATACATTTACACATATGTACCATTAAGTTCAATCTACATTGTGGAACTTTCCATTTGGATTTATGACCTCACGGTTCAAGAATGACGCAAATTGTCCTCGAATGTTTATGAGCTGGCCCTGTTCCAATGCAGTTTTATCGATGCTCGCAACCTGTCGCTAAAAAGATTAATTTCATGCATATATAAATTGTGATAAGTATGCAATAATTATTGTAAGATTGACAAACCAGAGGATCATTGGTCATCACGGAACCGACGAATAGTTCCATGTTGTGGAAAATATAGTATCCACAAATGTTGTAGGCCGGAGACTGCTGGTAGTACTGCAAAAATAGAATTTATTAGTTCGAGAGACATTACTACGAAGTGTAATATAGGATTAATGTGTACAATACTGAGAAATTTAGATTGTGTCGCAGATACTTCCCTTGTTGTTCCCTCCTTTACCATAGTACACGACGAACAACCTATGTGATTCCAAGAAGTTAGCCTTAACCATTGCAAAAGAAGGAAAGACTACAATAGAGTTATCTATAGAGAAAATGTGTTTACCTGTTGATTAATTATCGGACAATTGTGAAGTTGTGTGCGGCCCTCTTTAGGGAATCTAGGTATATTACCCTATTCCGTTTTGGTATAATTACAATTAGAATCCAATGGAACCTACACAAGTATGTCGTCATGGTCATTAAATCTAAGTTTGTGTTGCTTATAAAGTACAAATCAACAAGTATAGCAACTTGTGCAGCACTTACTCCTGGTTGTATGGCAAAAGTATGAATTCCATGTCGCGGTGAGCCAGCAATGACTCTATCATGTAATACTCGACGAATTTTACATTCTCCTTGATGGTTTGTAAGGATACCAAGTGTGGGTCGAGGAAACCTACCGTGAATTCCGTAATTCCGCTTCAGAAATCACGTATATATATATATATATATATATATATATACACACACACAAAAGAAAGGAGTTAAATATAACATTTATCGGTATTACACAAACGTTGACCATGATTGTACACACATACAGTGTCCAGCATCGCATGAGTGAGGCATCTAGGGCGTCGAGGTTGAAGAGAAAGAACAAGTCCTCGATGGTCACCATGAAGATATAGACTTGAACCACGTGGTTAAGATGATCCTTCTTGAACTTGATGTTAACACCTTAGCATTGTTGTCCATCCGTCTTGTTGGCTTGATCCATGCACCATACATGCAATCTCGTGCAAGCGAATCCTAGGGTACGGTCGTGCTCTACCGTCTCGACCAACAACTTGCTTAGCACAAATTTTCAGTCCAATGGTAGAAAGGGGATATCATAACAGTAGTTGGCCATCTTCGATTTGCTCTTGCTGCCTCGCTTTTTATAGGTCGACTTCACAAGAGTCGACCGAGCATGAGGTGTAGATGCATCTGCTGTACCAGGCTCTTGCCGCTTCGGTGCAGGTAGCTCCCGTGGACTTGACACCGTTGCAAGATATTCCTGTGAAGTTGACACCGAAGCAGGTAGCTCCAGACAGATATCACTCTTGGGCCACTGGATGAATATTCCAATGGCTTGCTCTAGAGTCATGACCTCGTTATTTGGGGGAATCTACCGCGGGACGACCGCGGAATTAGCATGAACACCGTCCACATTCTCTTTTACGAAGCCCAGCGCTAGATTTATACTATGCATCAAAGCCCCAGCACTGGATGGATACGCCTGGCCCCAAGCAGCATCTAGGACAACGAAGGCATATATCACTTGGAGTTTGTACTTCGTAGCCATCTACATAACGATACAAAATTAGCTACTCCAACAGGCCTATCAATGGATCGAGCATTCTAGAGATAATAATTATTACCAGGATATCATCGGCAGAAAATCTGTCGTCGCCTTTTGGGGTAGGGTTAGGGTTGGACGCACAGCTACTCAGAAGTTTGGGGGGCTGGCAAGCACAATAGGGGCATGGGCTTGCAACTGATTTTCCCTAAGCCTTTCCTCGAGGCTCTTCATCTGCCATCGCGTCTCATTTCTGACGCGGTCATTGATATCATCTCTGATGGATTCAGTGATCTCATCTCTGAGGGATTCATGAAACTCCTCTCGTAGCCATGCATTGTGCTCGGCTTTGGCTCTCTTCCTACTCCGGTACGCTTCGGAGTCCGCTGGGAATCCATGTTTCCATGGAACATAAAGACCAAGGCCTCTCATGCGACCCGGGTGCTCATCGTTTCCCAGGGCCGTGAAGAGTATATCTTTCTCTCTGGCTGCCTGGAATAAGCCTTGGGAACATTTTGCACTTAGCATTTCTTGCAATAGCCCGATATATCATTTCACTTCCTATGAAGTTATGGAGCAATTACAAACTAGGTAATTCGATATCTTACTAGGCATTGAGATAGTTTTTCGTCTGTGGGGTTTGGAAAGGAGATCACCCCCGAAGACAATGTAGATAACCTTGCTCTTAGCCAGTTTCGGATGCGGTCATCAGGGATTTCGCAAATGGAGGGGAGGCATTCGAAAGGTTTGACTGCCGGTCCTGATCCCTCCATTACGGGATTTTCCCCGCATACCGAGCAGTGCTGAGCCTGTGGGGGTGCATGTTTTTTGCCTGGAGGGCCCTATCAACCGCGCTTTCACTCCTAAAATCATCTGTCATCTTCTTCGCCACAAATTCATCCCAATATTCTTCCAAGCATGCATACTTGTGGAAGGGCGTCAGATACTTCTCAACGTGGTTCTTGACAAGCGTGCTCTTGAAGTTCTTCCATGCTTTGCACGCCTGTAGCAATGTGTGTCATCACACGAGTCCTGGTGTTGTTCCGGGATCTCGAACGATTGAAAAATATCCGTCAGCAGCTCACCTTTCTGAGCTTTGGTCAACTCCTTCCATGAATCGTAGGTGATGTTGACTTGTTCCCGTGCAACTATTCTGACCGTTCTCCAGAATGCGGACGCTGCTCGGGGAGGATTGATAGGTGTCCCATACTCATCGACCTTCGTCATGGTAAATCGGCCCGCGGGCCATTTCGATATTCCTTTTCTTTTACCGTGCTTGGATATTCCAGAGTACGGCACATCAGACGCATGAGGCGATGATGACGAAGAATGAGAGGAAGACATCTTCACAAGAAATAGAAGTTCTGACACACATAAACATATTATCATAAGATTCGATCTCTATGTGTATAGGTATCCACACAAATTAATAAATAATTAGGATATGTAGGAATGAAATTAGGACCAATACAATGACATAATTGACATATAAACATGTAAATCCTCTAAGTTGTTTAAAAGGAATAATATGCTTAATACAAACATCATATGAACAAATGAAATCAGCATAAAGCTAAGATTTAACATTATGATATTGCTCTTAGATGTAGAGTAAACATTCCAATTAGAGCTAAAGTTCAAACCCGATTATCAAAATAATTTCAGTACAGGACTATTATCATCACAGAGTATTCATCTCAAGCCCACCATACCACATTGCAATATATTCCAATAGCAGTATCAAAACAAATACCATCTGAATCACTGACTAGAACAAATACAAATTCCTAAAATAAGTATAACACCTCATACTACTCAGTGTTTGAACCAGATACATTAGTCCATGAGGACCATGACAGCATGACAGGTTATTGATAGAAAGAGTGGGGAAAAGGGGCGTCGGGGTCGGCAACTCGGCATCAGTTTGTAGACAAAACTATCTGTGATATCTGATGTATCATAGACGGTTTTTAGATGAAACCGTCTATAATAAATTATCACATACGGTTTTTAGATGAAGTCGTCTGTGATATTCTTTTTTATTGGTAAATCTAGTTCTGTTTATTGGCTAGCCTCAGGAAATACTAGCCATGCCCTCTGAAAGAAGCAGGAATACAACAAGTACATGTATACATCCTATTCACATTCATTTCAGAAACAACATCTGTTTCACAATACAAATCAATTAACTCAAATGAACTAAAATTAACCATTCAGAACATATACACACATTGTTCAATCTTTAAAAATTAGCCATTCATGATGATCGACGCTTATGTAGCTAGTTTCATCACGTTGTTCTTACTCGACCCTTATTCTGTTTCTGAAATGAGCCAACTCGTTAAATTGATTGTATTCTTCCTCGTCCACTACATTCTCAACTCCAACAATCCTCATTTTTCCATAAAGAACTATGTGGCGCTTCTTATTTGCATGGTCCGTTACATAGAAGACTTGAACAACTTGGTTAGTGAGTACGAATGGTTCGTCTTTGTATCCGACACATTCGAGCTCCATGGTAGTAACGCCATACTTGTCAACCTTCACCTGTGGGAGATGGACCCAATGACACCGAAACAAGGAGATCTTGAAAGCTCGACTACGTGCTTTCACGTAGTAGGAGCTTTCAAATCTCCTCTATGAGCCCATAGTAGGAGCTCCTCAGCCCATTAGTACTGAACGCATCTATGCAGACAACGCAGTTCTGGTTAGTGCTAATTATATCCTGAGCCTGTATATAGACTATGTACCCATTTATGTCGTATCCTTACCATGTCACAACTGTAAATGTTGGCCCTTTCTCCAACCATGTCAGCATATCACTTGACGAGCTCCTAGCGAGTCGCTCCTTTAACCATTGGTTGAACCGACTGTTGTCATGTCTCATGATCCAAACATCCGGCCACTCTGGATTATGTTGTTGAAGCATGTCCTTGTGTTGATCGATATACAGGGACACTTCAGTCATGTGTTGCAAGACCGTGAAATGGGATTGAGCATATGCATCCATATATGGAGTGATTACTTTCCTTTTGATGGTCCTGAAACCCTCGAGCCTCCCCTTATGGCGAGATCGAGGCACACCTATCAGTTCGACCTGAGCCATGTAATCGACGTAGAACTCAATGACCTCTTCGGTTGCATAACCTTCGACGATGTTGTCCTCTAGCCGAGATCAATTCCGTACATAGGACTTGACAATTTCTATCAACCTCTCAAACGGGTACATGCTACGTAGGAACACGGGCCCGCACATCTTTATCTCCCTCACAATGTGAACAATGAGATGGACCATGATATCGAAAGACGACGGAGGTAAATACATCTCAAGATCACATATAGTCGTCACCACATCGTCCTTTAGAGCATCTATTCCTTCGGGATCGATGACCTTCTAAACAATTGTGTTAAAGAAATAACACAGCCTCATGATTGTCTCTCGGACCTTGATCGGCAAAATATTTCTAATTACAACAGGGAGCATCCGTGTCATCGGCACATGACAATCATGAGATTTTATGCCAATTAACTTAAAATCTTCCATCGAAATAAGTTTCTTCATGTTGGCGGAGTAAACGGATGGAACTTTCACACCATGCAAGTACTGGCACAGTTCAGTTCTCTCAGCCTTGGATAGAGTGTAAGAAGCAGGGGGAAGGTATGTTCATCCTTTATCAGTCTTTGTCGGTACTAACTCGGGTCTGATGTCCATATAAACCAAGTCAAGCCGTGCGTTGACACCATCCTTTGTTTTATCACGAATGTTAAGTAAGAGGCCAATCAAGTTGTCACGTATAGTTTTCTCTGCATGCATGATATCGATGCAGTGGTGAACTTTTAGGTGCTCCTAATAAGGTAAGTCCCAAAATAATGATCTCTTCTTCTAGATGTTCTTCTCATGGGTTCTCGATTTACGTCTCTTTTCGAGCATATCATCTAAATCCTTAACCATATCATAGACCTCTTTTCCGCTTAAATGCCTTGGAGTTGAATTGTCCTCCTTCTCCCCGTCGAATTGTTTCTTCATCCTGCGGTATGGGTGAGCCCTCCGAAGGAACCTACGGTGACACATGTACACGACTTTACGCGATTGCTTCAGCCACACACTCTCGATATCATCTAAGCAGTGAGTACATGGTTTTGCCCCATTTGTACTCTTGCCCGACAGGTTAGCAGGGACAGGATAATAATTTGTGGTACAGTACAACAAAGAGCGTAAAGTGAAGTTCTCTCGTTTGTACACATCCCATACCTGTACCCCTTCAATCTATAGTATTTTTAGATCTTCCATCAATGGTGCTAGGTACACATCAATATCATTCCCAGGTTGCTTCGGCCATTGGATAAGTATCGATAGCAAAATATACTTTCACTTCATACACAACCACAAAAGAAGGTTGTAGATACAGAGAGTCACGGGCCAAGTGCTATGTCGACTGCTCATGTTAACGAAAGGATTCATTCCATCTGTACTCAATCCAAACCTTATATTCCTCGGTTCTGCACCGAAGTCTACAAACCTCCTATCGATGTTTCTCCGCTAGGCAGAATCAACAGGGTGTCTTAGCTTTCCGTCATTCTCACGCTCCTCCGAGTACCAATACAACAGTTTTGTATCCTTTGAGTTTACAAAAAACTACTTCAAATGGGGAATTACAGGAAGATACCACACCATCTTAGCAAGAGGTCCTTTCTTCACCTTGATTCTCTCACCGTCATCTGAATTATTCTTACGATTGTATCGGGATGCGTTGCACACTAGGCGTACATGCATATTTGTATACTTGTTATGGTAGAGGATACAGTCGCTTGGACATGCATGTATTCTTTCTACTTCCATTCCCTATGGACAAAGAACCTTCTTGGCTTTGTAGGTGGTTTTGGGTAACTCGTTTCCCTCTGGAAGCATATCCACTAAGAGACCTAACAACGTCGTGAAACTCTTGTCGGATCAACCATTATTTGCCTTCAATTTCAGTAGTTCAAGTATGGATGACAACCTTGTGTATTCTGGCTTGCACCCCGGGAACAAAGGTTTCTCCGAGTCCTCCATCAAGCCCTGAAATTTAACATACTCCCTCTCATCACAGTTCCCTTCTGCATCATGAAGCATCCGATCCAGATTGTCATCGTGTAACCTATCCGAATGGGAACCACAATCGACATCATCAGGCGGCATATCGTTGACTTTATCGGCGATGTCGTTATTACTACCTTTATGGATAATCTGCTCTTCATCGTGACTGGTCCAACGTGTATAACCCTTTTTGAAACCCCTTCAAATCAAGTGTGCTTCGATCTGCGCTCGGTTCTTAAACATCTTCAGATTCTCGCAATCAATGCATGGACAGCACATATATTCCACCCCTTATTCAACATATTCTCCTCGATAGCTCTTGTAAAAGCAGACACACCATTAATATACTATTCACACACTGCCAGTGTACATCCAGCTTTGGTCCAACTACGCGACACATATAACAAATTAGTGTTAAATATTGAACTAATTAATTGGTATACTTTAGATGCAACTTTTGATATGTCTTTTGAAATATGTATTTCTAATGAACTGAAAAACAGCAATGCACCCTAGGGTTAGGTTGCTCATCACAAACATATTATAGATAACCTATGCCCTACTTCATATGGTAAGAAGTCAACACCTGCAAAACAACACAAAAAGATAGATCTAGACCATCTTCAATTCTCTCTTTACCGATCTAAACCATCTTCAATTCTCTCTCTTTACCAAGCTAGATCTACAATACAATGCAAGGAACAAATTATGTTCTATCCATCAATAGTCAAGAATAAATTACCAAATCATCTCAAAGCCCCACCTCCAGCAGCAGCAGTGAGAATAGAGCTGGAATTTAAGACAAATCGATCTATGAGGGTCGATTCTGCAATAAATGAGATTATCACAGATGGTTTGTATACAAACCATCTGTGATGAGGACGGGAAGTCACAGATGGTTCACGTTGAAAACTGTCTGTGAAGTATCATGGACGATTCTGAACAAGAACCGTCTGTGATATTTAGTTTTCAACAAGAACCATCTGTAATATTACCTCTTCACAGACGATTTTTACCGTATAAAGTAACATAGATGGTCGCTAAACCAAAACCATCTGTGATTGTATTTAATACAGACGGTTTTAATAAACCGTCTGTGATGAGGTGTCCAATATTAGCCTTTTGTAGTAGTATGATCTGCATAAAGCTTTAAATTCTCAAGAATAGAACTCTAAGTCATTATCAATACATAGATTCTTGACATGATTGTCAGTTCACTTTTCAATCATAATCTTCCACTCCTTGAATGTCTTGAACACATCCTGATTTGTGCTTCACAAAATATGGTCACACCCTTCTTGAATAATCATCAATGATGGTCAACATGTAGCCAGCACCTCCAAGGGATGGAAGACGGGATTCTCCCCACAAATCAAAGTGAACTTCATCCAATATGCCTTTTATAGAGTGAATTATTGTGCTGAACTTCACCCTATTTTGCTTGCTGAAGGCACAGTGTTCACAAAACTTTAAATTATCGATGTTTTGGCCATCAAGGAGTCCTATTTTGCATAACTCCACATGCCAATTTCACTCATACCCCCAGACGAATATACCAAAGATTAGTAGCATCAGAATCAGATAATTTATTTCAGGCAATAACAACATTACCTAAAATTGTAGTACCTTAGATATGATATATGTTGATAGCTTTCATACCACCTTCCATAACAACAAGAGATCCTTTGGAGATCTTCATAACTCCACCGTCAAATGAATACATATACCCTTTAGCATAAAGGGTACTCATCAAGATAAGATTTCTCTTCAAACCCGGAATGTGTCAAACATTCGACAAAGTTCTGATGGTGTCATCAAACATCTTGATTTGGATAGAACCAATGCATGCAATCTTGTAATTATCACCCAATAACACATAACCACTTGTCATGGCTTCATAATTCACGAACCAATCTCGGTTCAGACTCATGTGAAAAGTGCAGATCGTATCAATAATCCACTCATCACTGGTTTTATAATTAACAGCAAAGGCAACTAGAACATCTCCATTAGAATCTTACTTAGTAAACAATGGTGGCTTTAGAATCATCCTCTTGTTGATCCTTATTGAAATTGCTATTCATTTTTGCGCATTTTTCTTTACCCACCAGCACTCAGATATGTCATGTCCATCTTTCCTGCAATACATGCACAACATGTCCCTACCATGGATTTCGATTTGCCTTTATAATTTCTACTCAAGGTTTTGCCTCTTGAATCACCGTTTGAACTCCTCTCATATTGTCTATCACAGACAACTAGGCCTTCTGCATATGAATTTGAACTTTTATTTGGAACCATGAGTTTCTTTTCCTTCACATGCAGTGCTTCATAGACTTCATTAAGTGTAAGAGTGTCTCGACTATATAGAATAGTATCTCTGAACATAGATTATGAACTAGGCAGTGAGCATAAAAGAATAATACATAAATCTTCATCATCATATTTTACATCCATAGACTCGAGATCCTAGATTACTTCTTTGAACATTGTGAGGTAGTTCAATAATAACCCGCCTTTCGCCATCTTGTGTGAATAAAACTTCTGCTTCAAATGCATCTTACTAGACAAATCTTTAGTCATGCAAATATGCTCCAGTTTCAACCATAATGTGGCAGCGGTGTTCTCCTTCAAACCCTCATACGGAATATTATTTGATAGATGAAGATGAATCAGAGATAAGACCTTACGATCTGTTCTTTGTTTCTTCTCAAGTGACCATGCAACAGGCATCTTGTCGATCCCTAATAAAGGTCATCCAAATTGAGTTGTACAAGAACATCTCCATCTTGACTTGACATAGAAAAAACCTTGTATCTCGATATAATAGCGGAAGATAATACTTCAAAGTCGCCTTGCAAAAGAAATTCAAAATTTGCTGGTGCAAATCTGTTTGTACCTAGTAAAGAATTATCATAATCTTGGGTGCACTTCTGTGTATACAAAGCAATGGAGACCAGAGTTGCTGGTATACTTGCTCGTGTGCGCTTAGCAAATCGCTTGGTGTGTATACACAGCAATTTCCGGTGGGATGAATTCAAGAATTGAAGCCAGTTGACGGAATCTCTGCCTGCTCCTTTTCGGGTTTAATATTTTTTCTTTGCAATCAATGCTTCTATGCCTGATCGCTTTTTTTTTGCAATCAATGATGTTGTGATGTGTTTTCTCTATCTAGTAGTCAATGATGATGTTGCTTTCCTCTCCTAGTGAACTGCCTGTTGCGCTTCCTGCTTTATTGAGGAAACCCGAATTTTATGTGACCCGAATTTTCCTCTCAATGATGATGTGTTTTCTCTATCTAGTAGTCAATGGAAACCGAATTTTATGTGAAAGCCCATTCGGAAAAAATCACAGGTACACGAAGGTAATATCACTATACGAGGAAATATTTATAATGAAGCTTTTGCTATTCTCTATGGACTACAAAGATATATTTATAATAGTACATGAAAAACTTTGTGTAGTAATATAACTATGAGTTAGAGTAGAAAACTCAATTCATATCACACTCAAATTCAATATGTCTATTTCAAATGTGGGAAAGGCAACTGCCAAAACAAACAAGACAACGGAGAGGACTGGAAGGCAAATCCAACATGGTAAGGTAAAAGGAATACAAGTACAGAAAATATTTAACAAATAGACCAAAAGAATAAGTACATTTTACACCCATCAACTAATGCCTAAGTCCATATATGAATCCTCTTGTTGTCCATGTGGCAAGAAAGGACATAAATAAAGTACTACTGATCTGGCAAAGCTACAGTAACTTAACAATACATATCCTGAAAAACTGTAATAACAATGAAAGGAAGAAAAAGTGTGTTAATAAATAAGAGACTCCACTCTTCTTCAATGCAAATGAACCAGCTTCTCGATATAAGCCATTTACGCCCAGCAAACAGGTTCACAAGCATAGGTCAAAGGGGTGACTATGAAAGCAGAAAAAACACACGTACAAGGACCGGGGCGGAACTAGAACAAAAATAATCGGGGTTCACTACTTCACCATACATATAACATCATATATAATGTTCAAATAACACTATACTAAATAGTAATTTATGCAGCAAAAGACTGCAAGAGATCGGAGGTTAGGCTGAACCAGGGTGCATTTTTTTTTGTTAGAGAGTGCACATATAGTATATACATGATAATATCTGCTAATTTTTTAAGGGACCCGGTGTCCTGTAACCCAGGTGAGGCCACATACTTACCCCACTGTACAAGGAAGAAGCTAGACAAAATCAGTCGACTGCAAAAAAAAATGCCTTAATTTTCATCTAGAAGTGAATCTAGTAGAACCATTTAGCTTGTTTTAGTAGAAGCATTGCTAGATTATAGAGCCTCTAACAAAAGTAGCATGCGAGCAATAGGTGTGCACCACCTGGATAACAACGTGCAACTCCCTAAGGGCATCTTTAGTGTATTGAAACGACATCGATTCAAAGATATGTTATGTAAGTATTCAAGTAATTGAGCTTATTTTTCTCCAATGTATTGATTCAAATCCTACTAATAACTGAGACTCATGTTACATTAAAAAACCCAAAAAATAATATCATCTCTAAATCGCACTCTCTCTTTCTTTCATAAATGGGCTCATATGGGTTGTTTAATGCTTTAAATCGATTCCTATGTAGAGTCCGATTCCATGAATTTTTTATTATTAGAATCGACACTTCCAATATATTGAATCGATTCAACCACTTCTCTCTCCTCTTTTTGAACCGGCTAAAACAACATGAGATGATCTAAGAACACCTTCCCCGACTTTGCCTTCATTTTGTTTTCAACGTTGACGGACCCAAAAAATACTTTCGCATGATAACAAGTTACATAATAAGCGCGATAAAACAAAACAAGTTTATATATCGATGAACGGGACTAGGCTTCCTTACTATCGAACTTATGAAAAAGAAACAAGGGAAAACACTAATCACCCAAAGACTTTATTACCGTGGACAGAGTGTGCGGCTGCTTTGGCTCCGACTAGCTATACTCCATCCAAGTGAACAGATGGATGCCGGTCGGGAACAAGTTCAATGACCATGGCTGGTTGTCAGTATAAATGACAAGTAAATTTCAACTACTGCAAAGTATAAATATTGTACTCTAATTGCACACAAATTATACGTCCATTTGTAGAAGCTTATGAACAATTGTTTGATTGGGTAGAAAAATTTAAAAGAGGTGGTAAATCCTAGTTGAAAAATGGTGCACTATATACAATGTAATACTTCTCCAAATCATAAAAATAATTTATTTTGGAATACGTGCAGTCAAATTTTGAAAACTTTGACTCTTAGTATCTTTTTAAATATTTATATTAGATACATGAAAATCATATGTTTAGATTCTTCTCGAAAATACTTTCATAATATTATAATTTTATTTGGTTTTATAAATATACTACAATAGTAATTAGCGATCAAAGTTGTATTTTGGGAACCGTGTTGATGTCCAAAATAACTTATTTTTGTGAACTCTAGGAGTAATATAAGAAATAAGGGCTAGGGAGTAAGGCTTACCCTATTTTGGAACTTTCGCCTCACTTTCCACTCAATTGATTGATTTTGTCGATAATACATTTCTCCTTTGTTCCTACAAACACAAAAAGGAAAAAAGAGTTAGTCAACCCAATAAAACAAGGGTCGCTCTACACAGGGTTCAATTGTTTTCTCAGCCCAAAACAAATAATTTTTGTTTATTTACAACTTCATTATACATAAATTATAGTAAATTATTTATGTATTTTTCTTTTATCACCATAATTATTCTCGAAAGTCTTAACAACTCATATTTTCATCACATCATTCAAAATCTAACATATACTTTGAGAGATTGAGCAAAAAATAAAGATAATTCATTCTATACCAACAAAATATGACAATGTGGTCAACATGTTATGTTTTGAAGAAAAAATCATAATAAATTCAGACCCAATTCATCAGATGAGAAGGAGTACAGATCTCAAAACATATCGGACGGATAAAAATTTAACTATGTTAACAAAAGAAAACAATTGAATGTTGTTAGTAAAACTGATAAAACAAAGCTGAAAAGCAGAATTGTTATTAGGAGAACGTGGGAAAAACAAAGTAAAGACGCCTATGTACCAATGTGCACGAGAGCAACATGTGAAAATGTGGCAGGTGAAGCTACAAGGACCTCGTGCAGGGGCATTTATAATGCATTCATCCATTGCTGGCGACAATGTGCCACTACTGAGGTGGTATTGCGCAAGATTTTTTTTTATTTTTTGTCTTGGACGGACACGGTTGTCTACGTCCATCCAAAACAAAAGGCTGTCACCCACAGCAGTAGACAGTGCCTTAGAGCCTTAGGCCATGTACACTCGGGAGTTTAATTTATGCAAATTTTCTCGTTCAGTGCAAGCACGAGTCCGCTCACCTCCTCGCGGACCGCATCACCTCACCTCCCTCTTCCTTCACCTACCAACCACTCTACTAGAGCATCGCCTCACCTCCCTTTTATTCCCTACCGCCACGACGAACCCGCCCGCGGTGCGCCACAAGCTCAAGCCACGCCGCCTCGGCTCTTCTTCCTCGGCCGCTCCTCGCCTCCATCAACCGGTCCGGTGAGCTTCCTTTGTCTCCTTGGATCTCGTGCTCGCCACCTTCTTCCCCCTCTCCCTCTCCAACGGCGCCGCTACTTCTTTCTCCCCCGGTTCTGGCCACCGCACACTGCCGCTCGGTCGCCATCGTCCACCTCCAGCCGCGACGCCACCTCCAATGGGACCGTCCCCCCTAGGCATTCCATTTTTGCCCTCATCGGCCACCACCGCCGCCTTCGGCACCAGTGTCGAGCCCGCTACCACGCCTTAGTTGTCCTTCCCTGTATCTTCTCTGCTATGTGCACCCTCTCTCAATGTTGTGTTTGCGCAAGATTTTTTTTGTCTTGGATGGACACGGTTGCCTACGTCCATCCAAGACAAAAAGTTGTCACCCACAACAGTAGACAGTGCCTTAGAGCCTTAGGTCATGTACACTCAGGAGTTTAGTTTATGCAAATTTCCTCGTTCAGTGCAAGCACGAATCCGGTCACCTCCTCGTGGCCATCCTCGACTCGTCTCCGTAGCTCGCCGCGCACTACCGCCCGAGAGCACTAGTGTGATGTGGTGGCCTCCGTCTCTACTAGAGTATCGCCTCACCTCCCTCTTCTTTCCCCTACCAACCACTCCGGCTCCCCCTTCCCGTAGTGCCACCGCCACGACGAACCCGCCACGCCGCCTGAGGCTCAAGCCGCTGGCCTTCCTTGGCCGCTCCTCGCCTTCACCAACCAGTCCAATGAGCTTTCTTTGTCTCCCTAGATCTCGTGCTCGCCTCCTTCCCCCTCTCCCTCTCCAGCAGCCCGCTACTTCTTCCTCCCCCGGTTCTAGCCGCCGCACACTGCCGCCCGATCGCCATCGTCCACCTCCAACCACGACACCACCTCCAATGGGACCGTCCCCCCTGGGCATTCCATTTTTGCCCTCACCGACCACCGCCGCCGCCTTCGACACCACCTTTCCCCCACCATCCCCACCTCCAATTCTCACCGGAGCTTGCCGGCACCGAGCTCCACCGCCGCCACCTCCACGGCCATCGTCGCCATGCCACCTCGGTAAGCCTCAGGCCACCCCACCACCTCCATTGAGACCCCCTCCACTCACTGATGCTCCTCCGCCCCTCGTCCTCGCCGGAGCGCCGCCGTATCGCCGCTACCTTCTTCCCCTGCTCCGGCCGTGCCCCACTGTCGCCGCCGCCCCACCTCCGCACCCCCTCTGCTCCTCCAACTCCCCAAAATGATTTAGTTTCCTTCCGTGGTGCTCCCAGTGCCCTTCCCCGCAAACGCCGTCGCCACCGGCTCCAACCCCGCCTGTGGCTAGGCCTTAAAAGGACTGGCCGAGTGGGCCGTTTCGGCCTAGCCAATTCGAGCTGTAGGCCGCACGGTAAACGGGCCAGGCCCAGCACTGTTCATTTCATTTTAGATTTTACTGCTCACTGCAAGTAAAAATAGTTATTGTTCATCTACTGAAAAAACATTGTTCATCATCTGAAAAATTGTTTTTTTACTGTTCACTATCATCAACAGGAAGTTTAGTTACTGTTCATCACTATATTTTTATCTATGAATAGTAAAATATCTCTATTCATCATCTAACACTATTCATTCACAAAACCCTAATTCGACACTATATATCCATTTCGTCCGTTTCGAGCCCAGAAATCCATTTCTCCATTCCGTTTAGTCCAGTTAAACCCTAAATAAATTCCCACCCCCGCACCACCTTCTTTGTGTTTCTTTCCCGATTATTTTTACTTGCATGTTGTTCCCAGCTCATTCCTTGTCGAGCCGGATTTTACTTAGTTGTTTTATTGTTTTGCTTCTCGTTAGGTCACGATCTTAGCGACCAGACTGCAGAAGACATCAGACAATACAAGGATCTACAGGACTTTGTGCAAGAAGGCAAGCTACATTCTTTGATCATTTTGAACCTACAATTCATATATTTAATATTACTTTCATTATTGTATTTGTGCCAATTACTTTAAATATTGAAATAATACTTTGGAATGCCATTATGTTTAGATAATTCCTATTACCCCACATACAAACCCACCTAGCACTTATAGGTCATATTCACCTTGACAAGGTTAAGATTTCTTGTAAGCCATATTTACCTTGACAAGTTGATATAAAATATTATCTATACAAATAGCTTTGTCACCAGAAATGTGTTTATCAATCAAAAGAGAGTGTTGGCGGTTCGCCAATGGTTTTGGTGTGAAGTTGAGGGTTGTGTCTAGGAAGTTGGGCAACCCAATAGACTTGTGTTGGAAAAAGTGAGTCGCAGGTGAGGCCCGGAGGATAGACAGCCACGTGGTGGTGTTGGTCTATTGCTTCACTGTGAGACTAGTAAGGACAAGAATCTTTTGCCAAAGTAACAGACACAGAAAACCGTTCAACCACAGGTGTGGTCATTACTCCCAAGCTTAGTACACTACTCTTTCGATTGAATATCCACAGCATCTAGAGTGGGACAGGAGTGAGCCTGTAGGGGCACTCGCTGGTCTTCACAACGGTATGGTCCCGTCAGCCTCGGAGTGCGAATTCCACTGTTGGCCGGTGGTCTCCGAGGGCTGTATGAGTCTGAACCTACCGGGTAGAGGCTAGAAAGGTTGAGTAGTGAAAAAGCTTTATTATCTCAGCTCAGTCGCACGCTAACATGTTGTGTGTCTATGATCTGACAGTACGAGCATGAGGTATCTTGTGGGTAAAGCTGAGCAACTCTGCATAGTATTTCAAATGGTATTCGGATACGCCATGCTTCCGGTTAATGAAGTTGTGTTCATGGGTGATTCCAATACATGAGGCATAAGTAGAGTTTTTGATATGTGAATCTGGTTTGTGTATTTGCTGAGAAACCCCTATTGTTATTATTTATTATTATTTTATTGTTTTAAAGTTAAACTGCTTTAAACTGCAAAATACATCCACAAATGCCTGCTAAGGTAAACCTTAACCATCCATTAAACTTCTTGCATGTAATTATTTAGCTTTTCCATGTTGCTTGTTGAGTATGGTAGTAGTACTCATTCTTGTCAAATCTGCAATCCCTCCACAGAAGAGATTGGGAAAATGCTGATAACCCCAATGAGTAGGATTTTGATGGACCCCAGAAGGCAGCGACTATTGTTATTAGGTCTCAATCATACTCAAGCGTGTATGTGGTGTGAAGTTCTTTTGTTTTGTATTATATTAGCTTTGGGCTTGGAAGTCCGTGTCTGCGTCAAAACTGGTTGTTAAACTTTAATCTTATGTAATAAAAGTTTGGTTTCGTTGTTATCGAAAGCTTGTTTGAGATACGAAGCTGTTACAGTATCGATGACGCCACGGCCGTACGGGTAGACGGTGCCAGACCGCCAAGGGGCGCAAACGGCGCGGAAGCAGGCGTAGTCCAGTAGGTCGGCCGCCAGCAAGTGCCACGCTACCAGGCGAACTAAATCTTCAGGCAGGCAGGCAGCGATGCAAAGATGGACGTGGATATATCGGAGTTGACGGCAGGGACCGTGGGGCGGCATGTGCGTGCAACCATGGCCGGCGGCGCGGAAGCTGACATCGATCTTGCGGTTCCAAATCACCGATCTGATCCTGCCGGCCACCAACAGAAAACAAAGCACAAGATTCAATCAATTCTGAATTCTCAAACCTTGACAATACAAAAACAGACAAGACATGGTGGACAACGTGCCTCGGGACTTGATGGCCATCGCGGCGAGAAGATGGGGAATTAAAGCACGCCGCCCTTGCCAATATTTTAACGGCCGGCGGCGGGAAGAAAGATGAAGCTGGAACTTGTCGGGCATGCCCAGGGCACGTACAACCGTGTCTCTTATCTCGTCTTTTATCTGAACACATCGTCAACCAACAGTACAAGAGATAAGTGCTTGTCTCTTAGAAATAGTCCACGTAATAAATGCAACATTATTTTTTTAATATTTCCACCGCCGAACCTACGTATCAGGCTCTATTAAACTCTTTCTCCCTCTCCCTCCCATATTGGCATTTCTAACTCTCCGAATTCTTTTTCTTGTTTTTTTTGCAAAACTAGCCTCATTTTAGAGATCAACCTCTACGGTGCATCTGTCTCTGACCCGGGTGCGGCAAGGGACCTACCCCATATGGGGGCGTGGCAAGTCCGTAGGCACGGTACAAACACTGTAGTAAATTTTTTTTAGAAAATCTGCTCAAGTATATTTTTATAGGAATTAATTATAAACAATTTTGTGGAGTCTTCCGACACAATGTACTTAGTTACGTAATTTTCCCATAATAGTATCCTTTCTCGATTTTCCATAAAATTCCTACAAATAGTATACTTAAATGAATTTTAGAGAAAAATTCAGAATGGACCAAATTTTGGGAATATTATACAAATAAGTACACTATATCTAGAGGCTCCATAAAAAAATATTCATAATTTTTGGATCTTATTTTCCGAATATAAAAATTCATACAAAAAATAAACTTCAACGCAGCGTGACGTAAAGCTGAAAGAAAAAAAGAAGAAGAAAACGACGAACGAATGTGCAGCGCGCGCATTCGCGAAATATTCGCCCAAAACCACACGGTAGGGGACCTGCCCGCTGGCGGGGCAGCTAACCTACCACATATGGGGGGTGTGACAGTTGAGGCTATAAAACGCAGCCATTCCTCGGGCACTTCCCCTGCATTATTGTCCTTCCCCCTCCTCATATATTTCTTCCCATCCTCTCTATCTTGGCCTTGTTTCTCATTCTCGCAGGTGTTGAGATGACTGAAGTGAGTGCCTCCTCGTCGGCACCCACAGTTTTTTTTGCTCAAAATGCAACACACTTATGAAATGGAAGACCTCAGGGTTGGTTGGCCAAGAATCATGGACGCCAGTACTACAAGTGCCCCTTTTCTCGATGAATCAGTTTGGTTTGGGTTGTTTCCAGTCATTCTCGAGATGTTAAGAAACCTTTTTTGTTGATTGAATTGCAGGATGGGCAAGGCGGTTGCCGATTCTGGGTGTGGGAAGACGAAATCAGCACTAGGCATGGCGTTGTTAGGCAGGAGGAAGCTGTGATAGGGGGGGTAGGGAAATGGTGGAGATGAGGCATCGTTTCGATAGACTGGAGACCAAGATGAACCTAATGTTGTGTGTTATTTTCTTTCTTGTGTTGATCGATATCTGGAAGGTGTAGTGCTGTGAGTGTTGCTGTGATTCGTGTTGTTACCTGCACTGCTTTTATGATGTATGTCCGTCTAATGCATTTCCATGGATGTGTTGCAGTACACAGTTAGAAGTTGTCATTATCGCTTCAATGTCTTTGCATCGCAGTAACTCGTACGGATATAGCGAAGTGATGAAATCTTCATATCGTAGCGAAGTTGCGAGGCACGAAACGTGAGATATATTCGGCTGTGTTCATACTATTTTTAAAATATAGCAAATGAGTTCAAAAAAATATGAAATTCTATGTGAATGCTTCTAACACAGTGTACTTTCTTGTGTTTTTTTACATAATTTTACTCGTTCTGATTTTACCCCCCCCCCATCAAGGTTTCGATTAGGGTTTCAGTTTCGGTTGTGGTCGAGGGATTTTTTTTAATATAGCAGATGAGTTCCAAAAATTATGAAAATTTATGTGCAGCCTCCTGACACAGTGTACTTGCTTTTGTAAATTTGTTATAAATTTATTCGTTAAGAATTTTGCTCGTAATTTCATATAAGTGTACTATTTATAAGAATTTGTAAAGGTAGAAAATGAGCTCTAGAAATTATGAAGTTTTTTAAGGCTCCTCACACAATGAACTTGATTGTATACTGTTTCGACAATTTCATATGTGTTCTGAAATTGTCTCCATAATTACGGATTTAGGCTGCGCAAATTTGGATTTTAGGTTTCAGAATTTTGGGTTTCATGATTTCATGTGACTTGGAATGTATGGAAAAAAAGATGCATTACAACTCCATTGGAGACATCGATATACAATATGTTGCTTTCTAGAGATGTGCTTGTATGTAAACATCATGGGTTATATTTTGGTGATTTATAAGTCTTGACAACAAGGTATATTAGCGGTCTAGAGAAGGTTGTAGCATATTCCAAATATGCTATACTTTTTCCTACTTATCTTCTATTAAACAGCGACAATGCATAGCTTTTTGGAGACGTGTTTGTATATAAACATCCTGGGTTACATTTTGGTGATATACATGTCTTGACAACAAGGTATATTAGCGGTCTAGAGGAGGTTGTGGGATATTCCAAATATGTTATATTTTTCTCTATTTCTGGAAAACAATCTTTGACAGCCAATAGTAATTTTGACGGCAGGTAATGTATGAATGAGCTCCAAATATTAGCTGCATTGCAACTCCATTGGAGAAATTTGAAGAAATAACGCAACGATAACAACACGACAGTTGATCCGAAAAAGGGTTACATAGCGCGCAGGCTAACGAACCAATGACGCTACACTTATGCCTTTAGAGAATTAGAAATACATGGAATATGTGGACGAACAGGGTCGAACTACTGCGTGTAATGTGACCATTTGCCCTTGCGGCCCAGCTCGGCGTTGTACTCCTCGCCTTGCACCTTAGCTCTCGCCGCGATGGCCCTCTTCCGCTCCCTCGTGGCCTCGTGTCGCCTGGCATGCTTGCACTCCTGCTCCTCGCGCAGCCTCTCCCACGTCTCCTTCTCGTCCATCTCAGCATGTAGCTCTTCGAGGTGCCTTTCACAGGTCACGTCGCTACGTAAAGCTGTCTCATCGGGTCACATCGGTGTACAAAGCTGCCTTGTCAGGTCACGCCTTGCTTTGCAAAGTGTGGTCACGTCTTTCTTTGTAGAGCGAGATCACGTCCTAATTAGGGTTTCATGGATTAGAGTTCGCAATGAAGTTGCAATTTACGTTTTAATACAGATAATTATCGACATTTCAAGCGTTACAAGCATTACATCAAACACACATGCGAGTTTATTACAATCGGGATGAAGGAGGAGGGGTATTATCACATGTAACCCGATCAAATAGGACACTCTTTGTTTTTTTATCGGTTTAATGTGGATGGTGTTCTTTAATACTATATTGTACGACATGCTAGATAAGCTTGTGCATGAACTAACTGAGGAAAATCTGTGGCATGCAGATCATATAATGATGTACTGTAACCTTCGACTCGTGTGTGTTTCGAAGGCTACAGTACATCGTTATATGATATGCACGCCACGTATTTCCCTCAGTTGGTTCATGCACAATGCTATCTAGCCTGTGGTACAATACATTATTAAAGAATATTATCTAGCTTGTCAGGGGAGCGCCGCACGTCTTGTAGATGCCCCTAATGATCCATCGGTCATCTCCAACGAATCTGTTCCTACGGGAACATCAGCCTGTGGAGTGACCGTGGATTCTGCCGCAGGTCGTAGCAGGGCTCCTCACCCGACGTGTCGTCATGCTGGGGGGATCACCTGGGGGAGTGGCATTGAGAACATCTCGGTGATCCAATCCCCTGGCCGTGCAATACGATCTGCGGAGGGGTACCAACTCGCTGAGCTTGCGGGGTGAACTGCGTGGAACAGAGCTATTGGGACAGAAATACAAACGAAGGTCGTACTTTCATTAAGTAAAATTGTTACCTACTGCACTGCGAACTGGATGGCCCCCACATCCGTAGGTGTACGAAGGCTCGGGGTACGATGTGTAGTCGGACAGATACCAAGGGGTCGTATCGCCCATTTGATATTGTCCGAGAGTGTGCTGCTCGACGGGTGAATCTGGGACAACCTCAACGGTTCTGGGTTGCGCCTCCGTGCTCTCTGGTACGGCCTCTTCCTGCCTCTGTGACGATGACGACATCAACATAGAGTCCCTGCATCGCAACTACGTGGACGATTAGCCTCCGACGCTGCGCCGCTGGGTCGACTCGCTTGGACGGGAAGATGGAGGGGGCGAGGGTGCGCAACAATATTCCGTCCGGTGCCTCAAGTTGACATCGGTGGGCCTTCTATAGCTCATGCTGCGAACGACGTGCTTAACATCATCAACAATAGACTTCATGATCGCATGAAGTCGTTCAATTGTGTTGTTCGTACCCCGCTCGAGTTCCTAGTGGCCGCGCCGCTCAACGCTCTGCAAACGGTCCAGCTACATGGTTACTGAACAAACAAAATTTTGTTAGTTCAGCCTATTTCATAGGGTGTTTTATCTTCTACGTGCTCAACGTACTGACTCGTCATGGCGCGCTGCACGGTGCGGGTCCAGCCCCAAGCCTAAGCATTCAGTGTGGTTAGGATTTGCATGTCGGGCTGGGGGCGCACTTGTCAATCTCACCCGCGTGTGCCATACGTAACACTCCAGGCACGTGCCGTAAGTCCCTGTATCGTAAGGTCGTGCCTCGTGGAAAGTGCTATCAGGGGCAGATTGCCATGCAACTATCCACGGCTGATGTGTCGGAAGCCAATCATCATTCTTGCGGCCCTTCTTCGTCTGCCTGATGGTAGAACAAAATAAATAAATTACGGTACTGACATAACAAATGAATAACCGAGCTACAATATGAAGCAATGTAATGTGTTTATAGGTGCCTACGGCTCACAAGTGATCGCCCTGGAGCTGAAGTTACCTATGATAGAATAACCTGGTATAAACAGCTACTAGAAGTTTCTCTGGACAATCAATGGATGATCAATCCAAGATAAGCAACCGGTCGAAAAAACTAAGGATAGGACAATATTATAAGATGATATGATCCCATAATGTATAATGAAGTAGTGCCTTTTTTAGGCTCCTCAGATCTATTGTTAATTATCCAGAGAATGATTAGACCTTGTACCATTGTTTCAGAAAAGATCAGACCTAGCTTGTACGCAATATCGAAAGGTATTCATATTAACGTACGACATTGTAGACAGCATGAACTAATAACAAAGGTCATATCATATTTCACACTAGCCGATCAACCTAATATATGACTGTAAATCCACGTTTCTACTCCTGAGTAGAAAAGCTTGTTCTCATCACATAGATAGAATTGCTTATTTGTGCATAAAATTCTAAAGAACACTTCCTTTGAAATAGAACTGAGCAGATTTTGGAGCAAACGAGGAGTCAAATTAAGTCTACAGACTAATATACACGTACTTGACAATATCAGTAACCATATATGTACGCGGTTGTTGAACTTTTAGTTTTACCATATTCATTGGAAAGGAGTAGATGTATATGCATGGAAAACTACTCGATATCTTGTGCTACCATGTAAAAGAAGATCCATTTTTCCAGAGAAAAGCACGAAAAAGAGATCTTGACATGGGCTAACCTCTATTTTCTGCCAGACTGACACTGCTTCTGTACTCCTTGAAGCCATTATATGGTTACAAGGGGCAAAATTGCTATCGGTCTGTGCTGTGTGTGGTGAGATTGTGTCGCCCAAGGTAGCAAAATTGCTATCGGTCTGTGCTGTGTGTATGGTTTTCTTGCAGGTTTTGGAAACCTCACCGTGCAGGGGAGGTGCTGTCGAAATTTTGTATTGACAGTTTTATGTTTCTTTTTTTGCAGAGAAGAGCCAGTCGGAGCGGCGCCGGAGTACCTCGGCGACCCCGATCGCCTTCCTCGCCATTGTGCTCTCTGCACTGCCGCGTCGCCTCGCCATCGCACCGACCGCCACGGCCCGCTTAGCTTTGACTCCACCGCCACCTAGGTATAACCCCTCTTCCGTATCATGGTCGTAGATCACGTAACCCGATTAAGCGTCTCCGTTCGAAAGAGATACGGTTGGAAATATGCGAGATATTTCTATATCTAAAATCGATATCTGTTTGAATTGTCCACGTTTTTGGACAGCCGCGGATGCGTAGGTGGGTTAGTTTCCATGGTTCGCTCCGATCCGAGATAGCTTGGCATCATCTCCCTGTTGTTCTCGGATACACACTCTCCTGGCGGGGCGTGTATTTGGAGAACAATGAGGTGCCTTCAAATTCTGCCTCGAATAGGAGTAGAGCATGAAACTAACCTCATCTACGGATCTCGCGTGGATTAGGACCTATCGACCTATTAGATAGTAGGAACTTCGTGTAGATGCAATTGATGTTTATATTACTCGCCGCTATATATGTTAGAGGATGGAGGACCGTGAGTGGATGTACACGGCCGGAGAAGTCGAGTGATTACACCACGGAATGGATGAACAAGACCGATGCTTTCTTGAACTGCATTTGGCAAGGCCGCTAAAGGACATTGTCTAGTTTTGTGTCCTCGCGACAAATGTGGAAACAGGAGAAGGGTAAACAAGGTGGACATGGGTAAACATCTTTTGAAGAATGGATTTACGGCGGACTACACCCGTGGGTCCACCATGGTGAAGCCCATCGTATGAGAGAGGAGGTGGTGAGACCACGCGTCGAGGCTTATGATGTCGATGCCGGGTAGCGGACATGTTAGATGACTTTCACCAAGGACGATTCGATGAGGGCGTGAGAAGGAGGAGATGGAGGCACCGACAAAGCGTTCTACGACATGATGGACTCGACACGAAACCCCTTCACGATCGGTCAGCGGTGTCTCAACTGGATGCCATTGGACGCTTAATGGGGTTGAAGTCCGAGTTAAACTGAGTCGAGAAGGCTTCGATAAGATGTTGGCCGTGATTGGTACCACCTTCGGAGGGCCACATTCGCCAAAGAGCATGTACGAGTCACGAAACTCCTTCGTGCACTTAAGATGCCGTATGAGCGGATACATGCTTGTTCAAGGGTGCGTCCTATTTAGGAAAGAACACAAGGATGCAAAGCATCTTGTCAAAGTGTAAATCCTCCGGTACACGGAGGTAGACTCGTGATGGCGGAAGAGGCGACTACGATCCCGTGAAAATCCTACGGTACCTTCCGTTCCTACCGAGGATCCAACGGCTATACATGACCGAGGAATCTGCGAAGCAGATGACATGGCACAAAATGGCAAGCGGTACAATCCTGACAAGATGGTACATCCATCCGATGGTGAAGCATGGACCCGCTTTGATGACAAACATCGTGAGAAAGCAGATGAGGCTCGCAATGTACGTGTCGCGCTGGCAACAGATGGGTTCAATCCTTATGGACTAATGGCTTCCCCATACACATGTTGGCCCGTGTTTGTTATCCCCCTCAATCTCCCCCCCGGCGTCTCCTTTCAACGACATAACGTATTCTTGTCGTTGATAATTCCTGGACACCCGGGGAGTAATATGGGTGTGTTCATGGAGCCTGTGTTTGATGAATTGGTCCGTGCTTGGGACGAAGGGGTATGGACATACGACCGAGCTACAAAGACAAGCTTCAAAATGCACGTTTGGTACCACTACTCCCTGCATGACTTCCTGGCGTATGGGTTATTCTGCGCCTGGTGTGTTCACGGGAAGTTCCCATGCCCAATATGCAAGGAAGGTGTGAGGTTCATTTGGTTGCACAAGGGTGGCAAGTACTCCGTCGTTCGACGGACATCGTCAATTCCTCCCTCTTGACCATCCATTCAGACAAGACATCAAGAACTTTACGAAGGTGTCGAGTGATGGACCACGCACCGGATGATGGTAGTGCCGAGGTTCATGCTCACATAGATGCTCTCGTGTCCAATCAAGAAGGTGGTTTTGTGGGATATGGTGAGCAACATATGTGGACTCATAAGTCGGGCTTGACTAGGCTCCCCTATTTCGATGACCTTCTTCTGCCACATAACATTGATGTAATGCACACTGAAAAGAATGTCGCCGAGGCACTTTGGGCAACACTCATGGACACTGAAAAGTCTAAGGACAACCCTAAGGCTAGAGTGGACTCAGCAGCGTTATGCGATAGACCAAATCAAGAGATGCGACCTCCTAGTCGCGGCAAGACATGGAGAAGGCCTAAGGCCGATTTCGTCTTGAAAAGGACCAAAGGAGGAAGTACTTGAATGGATCCAGACGCTAATGTTCCCGATGGGTATCTGCAAAATCAAGAGGGAGTGAACTTAGGCACTCTGCGAATCAACGGGATGAAGAGTCATGACTACCACATATGGATTGAGCGGCTTCTTCCGCGATGGTTCGAGGCTATGTCCTCGAGCATGTCCGGCAAGTCTTTGGCGAGTTGAGCTATTTCTTCCGCCAGCTTTGTGCCAAGGAGCTATCTCGGACCGTCATTGATGACTTGGAAAAAGTGGCACCGTGTTGCTCTGTAAGTTGGAGAAGATCTTTCCACCCGGCTTTTCTTGGCGATGCAAGATTTGATTGTGCACCTCCGTATGAGGCACGTATGGGGGCCGTGCAATCCGTTGGTGCTATCAATCGAGAGATGTCGAAGACTCTTCGCAAAAATGTAGAAATAAAGCCAAAATTGAGGCTTCCATTGCGAGGCATACATTCGGAGGAGGTGTCAAACTTCACAGAAATACTACACCGAGAACCTTCCTAGCGTTTATAATCCACCCCTCGTTACAATCTTTGGCGAAAATGAATCGAACCTCGGCCTTTTCCAAGGGCAACTCGGGCGCAAGTGCATCGACCACTAAGCAATTGAAAAATGAAGAGTGGCGCATATCATGCTATATGTGTTGACCAACCTTGTCGAGGTGCGGTAGTTCATTGGGTAAGTTTTCAACGAACTTGTTTCAATACGCCACTCTCCTTGTTTCTTCGTCCAACCCCTTGTTTCTCGTTGGTACGGGAATTTCTTCGTCAATCTGGCATGAATCAAGGGATCCTACCCATGAAACCGATACCCTTCTTTCACGAGTGCGGGACCAGGAGCCCGATTTCATTTCTTGGTTCAAGCGAAGGTCTTGTCCAATTTAGCTCGTACTTAGTTCGACATTCCAAGTTGATCGTGCGTTCGAATAATATAACGATCTATCTGCTTGAGCTTGCGAGCCCAAACCGATCGTCTATAAGTGACGAGTTGAGACAGTACGCAAACGGTACGTGTCGTTAGGGTCAAGTCATTTACCTGTTATGACGTGAATGGATATCGTTTTCACACGACAAGCTACGAGCGAGTCGCCCAATCGAAAAACCACAAGCAATGGAGTTTTTACGCCGACCGATGGCCTCGACTATTATGGAAGAATTGAAGAAATCTACGAACTTGCATTTTATGGTTCCAAACCTCTTAATCTGTCATATTCAAATGCCACCGGTTTCATCACAGAGTAACGAGACGAACCCTAAGCTTGGGCTAGTCGAGATTCGACAGATTCCGCCTATCCAGAAAAGATGTCTACATTGTGGCTCAACAGCCGTCCAGTTTATTATACGCCATACGCGTGCCAAGACAAAGAGCATCTTAAGGGTTGGGTTATTGTGCACAAGGTATCGCCACACGGTAAACTACTCGTCCCAAACGATGAAGATTACAACTTCAACCCAAACACATATGATGGAGAGTTCTTTCAAGAAGAGGGGCTACAAGGGAGGTTTGAGATAGACTTAACAAGGCGATAGGAATGGAAGTAGACAATGAAAGGGTTGATGACGAGGACGCCGGAGACGAGGTGCGAAATGTGAAGGACTTACAAATGCTTGAGCGATTACGTTTAGGCAATGACAATGAAGACAACATTCCTCCTTCTGGATAGTGTTGATGATTTGGACAATGTTGATAGTGATGACGAGACCTATGATCCACCTAATCCCAATCATGAAGATTATTTCTAATACATGTAATACTATGTTTTTGTAATTATGTTTTGTTCATTTTGCATCTATTTCTAATACATGTATTACTATGTTTTTGTAATTATGTTTTGTTCATTTTGCATCTATTTCTAATTACGTCTTGCTTATTCTTTTAATTGCGGTGAGTGAACAAAGATGGCGGGCGGCCGTCGTGGGACGTGTCCTCGCTTTACCGAGAGACCACACTGCTGCGGAGGAGGAGGCGGAGGGTCGGACAGAGGAGGAGGAAGAGGACCGCCGGCCGCAGGAGGGTCGCCGTCTCCCACGCCGCGTGAGGAGTCTTTGGAGGAGGAGGTGGCGCCCGTGGGCCGAGTTGGACGAGGAGCCGGTTCGGCAGACGGGCGAGGAGGAGGTGACGCCGTGGGCGAGTTGGACGAGGAGCTGGTTCGGCAGACGGGAGGAGGAGGCGCCGACGAGGACGGCGACGAGGCGGTAGGCACGGGTTCCGCTTCCTCCTCTTCCTCTTCGAGTGTCTACTTGCGAGGTCCCGCGAGCCTCCTCGTGTCCGCATCCTCACCGACGCCTTGATGATTCGCCCAAGGGCAAAAGTAAGTAACTTTAGATGTTGTCACCACTACTTCATATGATATGTTGAAAAAAGAGAAACTAATAATTTTTCTTAATCACTTGTGCAGGAACTGGGTGGTTGTGTCAGGTGGTAGTGCACGCTCCGCCAATGGCATCCTGGGTCTTCTGTGCAGGCAACACTACCCCGGCATTGTCACGTACGCCGGGAAGACGGAGCCGGCCTACTCGTTTGACCACTACGCCGTCGCCCGATCGAGTACCCCAAAAAGCGCGGGTGAAGGCGGAGTTTTGGGTAAGTCTCCTCGCACAACATTGCTCAATACATCGCATTCATTGGACTTTTCTTGAAATAATGAATGGATACATCGCGTTGTATGCGGACTTATTTCGGATCGATGAGGGATTTGAGGCGAGGCGGACGGTGGCTACCAAAGCTCGTAAAAACTCATCACCGACATGCATCACGAGGTGCGCATCCAAGCCATCGTAACCTACCACGGGTTGAAGCTTGGAGAGAAGGTCACCAAGAAAGACGCAAGAAACATGACCCGACCGGGACCGGTGCCTTGAGGTAGATGAAGAACATTAATATTGATTCGTTTTGAGATTAAGTCGTTTAATTTGATCTTCTTATATGTCAAATACTTGATGACGTGTAGATGATTCCCCGGTGGTGCCAATCGTATCCCGAGTCTTTGGCGATGATCGTGGACAAGTGGTTCACGGAGGAGTATCTCGGATGCACAGTGATGCCCGCCCGTCGTTTGATGATGCAAGGTCCAACACACCATCAAAGGCGACCGCAGCCTCTCGCATACAAACAAGCATGGGTACACGAATTCATTTATCTATTGTGATGCTCAATTCGCTGATTTCTAATTATCTTCTTTGTCTTTCGCGATCGGCGTCACATAGTGGCCACCTTGCTCGGACTTCGGGCATAGTGTATGGCCCACAAGGGCAAGGCGACGTCCGACGTCTCCTTCAACTGGAGGACCCGCCCAGCGTACACGAACCCGGCGTCCACACCCGCATCGGTGAGTACATCGTCGGCGGCAAGGTCGGTCCATGGGCGGACCATGATCCGAGCACCGGGACTTTGATGGAGAGATCGTCATGAGGTGGGACAAGGCAAGAAGCGTGGCGGTTACGGCTTGGCGGCGGCCTCATCGACACGGCCTCTACTCCATCTCTCTCCCGGATCCGAGCACGAGCACGAGCGAGAGCCCGACCATCGCCCACGGCGAGCATCACAGCCAAAGACCGGTCGACGACTCGAGGTTATTCTGTTTTACTCGTCGTACATTGATCTTTACACACCTTTATTAGCTTTGCATTCTCAAACATTGGGTGAAATATTGCAGGCCATTGGAACAAGAAATGAGGCAACGTCGGGGTCGGAGACCGAAAGCGGCGAGGATGTCGGCCACCGAGGCCGAGCAGCGGAGCAGGCAGCCCGAGACGCAGAGGTGGCGGACATTACGGAGTTCCTACAAGGTCTTGGGCAACATACGGGCTTTCTTTGTGCACTGGGTCGTTGGCTCCACCTCCGCCTCCGCGTCCTACACCGCAGCCTACTCCTGTGAGTATGAAAGTTTTTGCTTTAAACTTGTGCTTTGCTTGTATGACCTCTACTTTCCTAGATTAGGTATCTAATGTAATCTTGTCTCACATGCAATCTCTTCTCCTTTGTGCGACCTCAATCGTGGGTTGAATAATCCACCTCATGCGCCTCCGAATGATGGAGCTTTTCCTTCACCACATCGCGGTGGCCACCTTGAGATGAATGGTAATTGTATTTTCATTTGTTGTTCACTTGGTGATGGACTTGTGATATACTTGTGATGCACTTGTCGACTGTGATGAATTTGTGGATTTGTTTGGATGGACTTGAGCACTTATTGTTATATATGTGATATATGTGATGGATGTGATAAATATGTGATGGATGAGATATATATGTGATGGATGAGATATATATGTGATGGATGTGATATATGTTTGGATGGATTTGTTTGTCGTGATGGAATGTAATAAATAAATAAATAACGCAGTTTTCGGTCACTTTGCCGAGTGTAACCTGGGAATATGGGCGCCTAAAACCCCAGTTTTCCAGCTTTGCCGAGTGCCAGCCATCCGACTCTCGGCAAAGAAATTTTCCAAAAAAAAAAATTAAAAAATCTTTGCCGAGTGCCTGCCGGGTTGGCACTCGGCAAAGCGGTCGTCAACGGGGCCGGCGTCGTGACTGTGCCTTTTCTTTGCCGAGTGCTGACTCGGCACTCGGCAAAGGTTGCTTCGCCGATAAATTTTTTTCCGAGTGCCCCTTTGCTGAGTGTCGCACTCGGCTGAGGCACTCGGCAAAGAGCCGGAATCCAGTAGTGGGTGGTCAGAACGGAATAAGGCCAATGTTGGGGATAAGACTAGTACTTCGGAGGAAGTAGAGCTCATTTGGAATCTTAGTTGAAAGGATGATGCTGATGCATGTATGCGTTACATTTGGAATGAGAAACACGGTGTGTGTGAGAGAGAGGTAGGTCATGCTGACCGGGTTCCTTACCTGCAGCTGTTGCGCACACCTTGGAGTCCTGATTCCTGAATTGTGCAGCAGCTGCTCCAAATGTCACCTTTGATTCAGTGAATCAGTGTGAGCTCTCCTTAAGGAAATTTAATTTTGGCCATTAGAAAAGAAAAAAAAATCAGTACTAGACGCGTATTGAAATGTTGATTGGAAATGCCCATGGTAAGCATTCAGACACTGTCCATGCATCCTGAATTCCTGATGTCGGTTGATAGTTAAGAGAGGTAAATTGAGTTCATGGTTTGGTATTACGCTTCTCTCTGTTCTTGGCTGAGCAAGACCGTGTTACATTACACATTAGGATGTCCCAGTTGTGCGGCTATGATGAAGCCACCGTTGTTGCAGACGGAAGTCGACATGTTTATTAGTTACAGATTTTATCTTTGACATGTTCTGAACTTTTAAAGCGGGCATTGTTTCTTCCTTCCTTTACTCGCAATGACACTGACAGATTAATGCACTACTTTCAGAAGATATCTCAAGATGTGTCGTAGTTCTAGCTAATCGTGTTGTGCCTTTCTGACAACCAATATGTGCATAAATTTGCCGTCTTCAGAGTTCAGATCAGCAGAAGTGCATATATCTTTTGACATTTCTGACAAACTGATACCATCTTTGCTCAATAGAACTACACGAATCACTCTTGTTTTACGCCTACGCCAAAAGCTGGTGATACATCAATAGAACTACACGAATGTTTTAGCTAAAAGGATGCTAACCGCAGAAGCCAATCTTTTGAAGCACGGTAAAGAAGCAAAAGCTGTCTCATGTCTGAACAAAAGACCAATAAATTATAGCAGTGAGTTCTCAACTCAGATGAGCAGATCCCCTTCATCCAACAGCAACATGCATCCAGAGACAGACAGGACACATAAACAAAAGCATAAAAATATGAGACGCCACAGTGAGACAGCACAGATACATCAATATCAGCATAGTTGACGTTTTTATTACAACCACCGTGCAGCCATTATTACATCTCAAGACTCAAAGCAAACCGTGCCATGTTTTTTCCTTTTCTTTTCTTTTTCTTTCACGAGCACACATGAATGAGGCATGTCACGAATTACATATGCGACATGACCTAATCCTACTACGTACTCCTCCAAGCATCTGTCTCACCTGCAAAAGATAGCAAAAATGGCATCATGTCACACACCAACATTTTCAGATCTGATAACAACAAAACAAAACAAAACAAACCACACCAAACAAATAAAGAACTTTTTTTTTCTAAAAAGAAATTATTGGCCGGTGATCCTATATCGTATTCGTACCTGCATGCATGCGAGCACGGCGCGCGGCGCGTCGCCGCGGACCCGGCGGCGCCGGAGCTCAGTCGCTGTCGCTGCTGCTGCTGCTGTGGCCGTCGTGGTGGCCCTCTCCGTGCTTCTTCTCCTTCTTCTTCTTCTTGTCCTTCTTCTCCTTGTGCTCGCCGGACTTGCCCTCGCCGTGCTCGCTGGTGATCTTGTCCTTGATCTTCTCCACCATGCCCTCCTTGTGCTCCTCCTTCTTGTGCTCCTCGGTCTTCTTGTGCTCGCCGCCGCCCATGTGGAGCTTCTCCTCGATCTTGTGGATGATGCCCGACATGATGATCTTGGTGTTGTTTCTGGCTACTTCTCAAGGAAAATGGCAATGAGATGCTAATGGAATGCGATGTTGTGGTGATTTGTTTGGCTCCTTATTGCCGGTATTTATAGAGGGCCGCGTGGTCCGTGGCCTACGGTGGGGTGTCTCAAGAAATGGGTGGTTCATCGGGTAAGAAGGAAGAGATCACTCTAAAAAAGGAAAAGATAAGAGAATAAGGAGGGCAAAGGCTTTGTGCACCCGAGTAATGTACCAACCGCTAAGCTGCAGAGCCGTGCCTATTGAGAAGACCGATTCAGTTTGTTCTTCATTTTATTATTTGTTAAAGTAGTGGTTCATCTCTACTTTTTTTTAAAGAGAGCTAATATCGAACTAATTGGTCAAAAATTCAATTCAATTCAAATCAAATTACCAATCCAAAGTTCATACTGACACAACAATCGGTCAATTTACGGGCCTCAAGTCTTAGCCGTTGCTTTGGTTAAACCATCCGTTGAGTTCATGTTCCATTAGGATAGTAACGAGAGGAGTAAGTTTGGATGACTTGCAAGCAGGTAAATGGGTGCCTAGTATTACACTAGTGTAGCATTGTTTTGTAATCTCAACCTGTGCCTCAATGTGTCCGCGGGATAGAGAGGAGCGTCGAAGTCGGCAGGCTAATGGGTGGACCGGCATCCACCGGCCGGCGATGCGCGCCGCCGCCGCGTGAACTTCGACGGCGTTGTCGGCAGCGGCCGGCACGTGGCGCGCCGCGGTTGGGCGAGCTCGGCCGTCCCGTGTGGGGGCGTCGTGCGGCTGCGCCTTAAAGGCCAGTAGGCGTCGGTCACGCGTGCAGGTCGCGTTAGTCGTCCCACCGTCCTTTTCTCTTCTCCCCCTCGATGCGGTCGAGCTAATTGAACAATTGCCAATTGGAGGAGTAGAGCATTAATCTCGCTCTTAATGGTGCCCAAGAAGGACGATGCGCTCCGTCAGCAGCTTGCGACACGTGTCGTGCAGCTGCATGAACCACCAAAAAAAAGGGCTTGCTGACAATCACACCGTAGGCCTTAGTTAGCTACTAAAATTAAAATGGTAACGTATCCGGTGCACAAGTCCATATATGTGAACATATGGCAGTTGCAGTACGTACGAGGTTGTGTTTGCTAAGCAGTAGTACACTCTTTAAGGCAAATCTGGTGGTAGAATACCCCAATCTGCATTCGAGGTTGCGTGCTCCCCAAAATCCAAATTCAGTTTCACCTGCAACGCTCGAAACTCCATGCATCCAACTCGAAACCCACTGACCGCGCCCGCGATTGACGCGCCCGATTGACGCCGTCTGCAGCTTCAACTCCACAGATCGATATACATCCCGCTGGATGCGGGATCTCGAGACGTGCTTCCCACCAAAAGTAGGGAAGGTGACATCCAGTTGCAGCAATAATTGGGGAACGGAATCGGATGCCATCTCGACTTGTACGCAGCGATATCGATAGTAATGATGACCAAAAGAAAAAAAAGAACCCCTTTGTTCTCACTCTGGCCAACCGCACAAGCCTCCGATATTTTCACTCTGACCTGTACAAGTTCCTGTGCAAGCACATGATGGCAAGGTGACAGATTACTATTAAAGTTTTACGAATAATTTGTATATTTCCTCTAGAATCGCATATTTTTTATTTATAGTCTCAAAATAAAATTTAATTCTAATACAATAGTATAGTCTAATTCTAATACAACATGTTATTTAATTCTAACATAAACTCTCCAACACCCTGCCTCAAGATAGGCCGAAGATATCGATTATACTCATCTTGTTACATATTGTAGCACCATTACTAGAATCTAACACTTTAGTAAAACAGTCAGCCAACTGTTCATCAAACTTGATATATTCCAACTCCAATATTCTGCCATCAAGCTTTTCCTTGATAAAAAAAATCTATCAATCTCAACGTGCTTGGTACGATCTTGCTGAACTAAATTGTTAACAATGTTGATTGCAGATTTATTGTCGCAATGCAATACCAAGGGATTATTCCTCCATATTCGAAGCTCGGACAATAAACCCTTTATACATATCATTTCACTCACACTCAACGTTATTGCTCTGTACTCTGCCTCTGCAGTAGACCAAGCCACAACCTCCTGCTTCTTGCTTCTCCATGACACCAGGTTACCTCCCACAAAGATGCAATATCCAGATGTAGACCTCCTGTCATCCACACTACTCGCCCAATCAGCATCACAATACCCTTCTACATTCAGATGTTAATTCTTCCTGAACCAAAGGCCTTTCCCAGGGCTATTCTTCAAATACCGCAGAATTTGATATATAACATACATATGTCATGTTCTGGGATCATGCATATATCGACTAACCACACTCACTACATATGAAATATCAGGTCTTGTATGACACAAATATATGAGACGCCCAACAAGTCTCTGATAAACTTCCTTGTCAACTGAATCTCCTAACTCAGCACATAGCTTGTGATTCCTATCAATAGGTGAAGCAGTAGGGCGACACCCAAGTATACCTGTTTTGCCAGCAGATCAAGGACATACTTTCTCTAGGAGAGAACTATACCATTCGAAGAACGGGCAATCTCAATCCCAAGAAAGTATTGAAGAGGTCCAAGATTTTTCACTTCAAATGCTTCTCCCAATTTTTCCTTCAATGACTGGATTTCCTCGACATCATCTCCAGTAATCATAATATCATCAACATAGACTGCTAATATAGTGATATGCGATCCTCTATGCCTATAAAACACAGTATGATCTCCATTGCACTGATAATAGCACATATTACAGACTGCACGCCTGAATCTATCAAACCACGTCCTTGAAAACTGCTTCAGACCGTATAAAGACTTCTTAAGTTTACACACCTTCCTCTCAGTCTACCTGTTTTCAAAGCCTAGAGGAATCTCTATGTATACCTCATCTTGTAAATCACTATGTAGAAAAGCATTCTTCACATCCAACTGATGTAGAGGCCATCCGAAGTTAGTTGCACAGGAGATCAATGTTCTTACCGTACTCGTCTTTGCCACCGGTGCAAAGGTCTCATCATAGTCTATTCCATATATCTGACTATAACCTTTTGCAACCAACCGTGCCTTGTATATCTCTATCTTGCCTTCAGGAGTTTGCTTAATTGTAAACACCCATTTGCATTCTACTACCCTTTTTTCTACTGGAAGTGGAACAAGATCCCATGTCTTGTTCTTTTGAAGTGCACTAAGTTCCTCCTTCATGGCATCCTTCCACTTATGATCCTGCTTAGCAGCTCGCTGATCCTTCGGAACATGCACGATCTGAAGAGATGCAATGAATGCTTTGTATGCATGTGAGATATGAGAATATGAGATAAAATTTGCAATATCATGCTCAAAGCCATACCGGACTGGAGGCTTTCCTGCATTAGATCTAGTTTCCCTGTGTTGTGCAAGTGGTAACTCTAGATGGGAGTGGTTAGAATTAACATTACCACTCGCCCCAAGGGGAGGCAAGGAACTTGATGGAGAAAGACCTGAGGAGGGATTTGGGACTGGATCAACAGACAGGGCTGGCTGTTCAGAAAGTTCAGAAAACTCCGCCGTTGATGGTTGCTCGGATGTTGACTGCTTGTCTCTCTACTTCTCCCTCTGTTTCCCAAAGCGTCTTCGCTGATAAACCTTCAATTCTTTTGGATCTCTTGCAAATTCTGTTATGTTTGGGCACAGAATTGTCCCCATAATGACTTCTTCTCGTTGACTCTCCTTGTTCTCCCCCTCTCAACCACCACCCTCAGTGATAGGAGATAACTCAAAAACTGATCAAGGGTACCTCCACTCATGTAGTAAGGCTCAAACTCCCGGAATATCACATCCATACTCACGAACAACTTTTGTTCAACTGGGTTCCAACATCTATAGCCCTTCTGACTTGATGAATAGCCTATAAAGATACATTTCAATGCCTGTGGATCCAGCTTGCCAACTGCTGGTCGGTAATCTCGTACAAAACACACACAGCCAAACACCTTGAGAGGTACCTTGAACTCCCGCTGACCTAAAAGAAGTTCAGCTGGAGACCTCATCCCGAGTATTTGAGAAGGCATGCGATTGATGAGATACACTACCGTCATTACTGCCTCGCTCTACAATACCTTTGGCACATTCATCTGAAACATGAGTGAATGTGCTACCTCCAACAAATGTTGATTCTTCCTTTCAACCACTCCATTCTGACGTGGGGTTCCTGAACAAGTAGTTTGATGAAGTATACTCTCATCTGAGAGATATGCTGCAAACTCCTTATTGACATATTCAGTTCCATTATCTGATCGAAGAATCTGAACTTTTGTATCAAACTGAGTGGCAACCATCCTATGGAAGTTCTGAAAACATCGAAGGACTCCGCTTTTGTGTTTAATCATATAAATCCAAGTCATACGAGTATAGCAATCAATGAATGTGACAAACCACTTAAAACCACTCACAGAAGTAACTGAGCATGGACCCCAAACATCCGAATGTATTAATATAAAAGGTTCATAACTTCGAAGACCAATGCTACTATATGTAGACTGTGTATACTTTCCAAACTCACAAGCATCACACACAAGTTTACTCTTGTCTACCCTCTTGAACAAATCAGGGTATAACTGACTTAAACTCTCAAATGATATATGTCCTAAGTGACGATGATGTAATATGACTTCTTCCTCGATTCCTCCTATAGCCACAACCAATACCGTATCAACCTGATCAATGTACCACAGCCCATTACACCTTATTCTAGTCCCAATCCTCTTCCCAGTTCTCTTCTCCTGTAACAAACACGAATCCTCATCAAATGTGACAGTGCATTTGAATTGGTCAATGATAGAACTGACTGAAAGAAGGTTGACTGGAAAGGAGGGAACATGCAAAACGGAGGATAGACAAATAGATGGTGTGCACTCTACCGATCCTACACCCTCAATAAGTTGGGAGGTTCCATCATTGTTTGAACAGTTTCAGAATGAGTATATGGGGTGTAAGATGCGAAAGCACTAAGTGAACCCGTGACATGCTTGGATGCTCCAGAATCCATGATTCAATCAATATGAGAGTGCTTATATGTGAATGCAAGTGCATGTGCCTGAGTACCTTCGCCTACGTAGGCGTAGTTTGCAAAGTTACCAAAGGATGTGGAATCATGAGAAGTCTCTATTGCCTTTCCCTGCTGCCACTTTTCCCACTGCATAGCTTGCTTGCCTGTCAGAGTGACAGACACGTTTTCCTCTTTTAGGACCACATTAGCCCTGGGGCCAACTAGGCCCCTTCCTCGACCTCCACGACCACCACGATTTCCACCTCAGCCTCCACAACCACCACGAACTCCACCTCGACCTCCATACTGTGGAGAAGGACAAGCACGGATCAGATATCCTCTCATTCCACAGTTGTAGTACTCTCTATCATCAGGTATGGCGTATGTGGATCTGATTGGGTTGTTGTCCTCCATTACCCGTAGTCGAACTTACTCCTGCACCGTAACCGAAATAGTCTCCTCCATTGTAGGCAAGTTTGCCAAGTGAAATATGCCATCCTTTCTACTCTCAAACTTTGGATTCGGTCCCTTTAGAAAGTGCGTAACTCATCTACGTTGCAGCCACACCCTACTAGCCTCAATATCACCAGCACATGTCAACTGCAGTGGATCATAATGATCTAAATCTGCCCACAATTGCTGCAGTTCACTAGCATACTCCTGGACAGTCTTCTCCTCCTGTTTCAGGTGCCTCCACCTTGCCCTGGACTTCCACCATCATCATCACATTTTCTGCCCCAGAGTACATGTTGCTTAGCGTCTTCCACATTGCTGGTGCATTCTGCATCATCTCCACCATCCGAGCGATGGATGGAGACATCGAAGTTAGCAACCAAGCTACCACCACAGAATTGGTGGTGTTCCACATCCTCCAATCAATGCTCGTCTTGTCTGCAGGCTCAACACAAGTCTCTTGCAGGTAGTGTTCCACTCCCTTCGTACTTAGAATTAGCTGAGCCCTTCTAGATCAACTCAGGTAATTCTTATTTCCTTCCAACTTTACATCATTTGGCATCAGCTCCAGCTTTAAGTCGGATGACCCTGCACCAGCGCTCAGACCTATCATACCTGTCGCGAAGAGATCCTGTAATATGCTTCTCATGTCACCTTGAGTTACTAGCGGGAAAGTAGTCTCAACATCTGTCTTCCTCGCAGCCTCAATTTCCTCAGGGATCATCTTCTCAAACAACCAGAGCAATGCCAATCAATATCATGATATGCCGCGCATATCTCCCACGATCACGGCAACTCTTCACGCATCAACGTCCCACCGAACCTCGATGACAGCCTGCACGATTACCAAAAACATTATGATCCGTAATCGAACCGCCTTGGGTTTTTTTATTTCTCCGAGCGCAACCGATCTCCTTCTTCTTTCGAGTCCGTCCCCTTGTTCCTCTCGCCGCTTTATTTTTTTTCTCCGCCTGGGTTCTTCTCCCGAGCAAAACCGAGTCGCCTCACCTTCCTTCTTTTATCCCCCTGAGCGAACACCTCGCCTTCCTTCTTCTCTCCTCCTGAGCGAATGCCTCGCCCTCCTTCTCTCCTCCCGAGCGAAACAGAGCCGTGGAGGCCTCCTGAACCCTCAGCGCCTCGCCTCGGCCCTTGGTTTCTACTTCTCGCCTTGCCTCGGTGCTCGGTTTCTTCTTCTCACCTCGATTCCTCCCGAACCCTTAGTGCCTCGCCACGGTTCCTTCTTCTCCCGAGCCCTCCCGAACCGCCTCAGCGCTTCAGTTCTTCTCCTCCCGAGCTGGCAGCGACGGACCGCGTGCTCACGCAACCCGAGCGGCGACGACGAGTGTGCTCGAGCGGCTTCGAGTTGAACAGCGGCGGCGGCGGGCCCAAGGTGAGTCCGGTTAGGGTTAGGGTTGGGTGGTGGGGGATGACTCTAATACCATGTTGAAGTTTCGGGAATAATTTGTATGTTTCCTGTAGGATCACAATTAGTAATGCATGCCACGATCAAGATGACAATACACACTATTCGGATGCAGACGGATGCAAATTTCTATCGGGCACCTCTTAGCATGGAAAGAGGCCATCTAAATTACGATGTTTCGTGCAAAATTAAGCCTGCAAATCAACGGGTAGAGATACCCTGATCTCGACCCTGAAAATTTGCTATGATAGTTACTAAAAGCAACACATTTTCAGCGTTATGTAGTGCTGGAAGCACCCATAAAGCGGATAGGAATGCATCGGCAAGACCAGAGCAACCCGGAAGAGGCAATAGCAAACAGCTCAAACTTTCGATAATTCTATGAATCAACATAGCACCCTCTACATCTCATCGATCCTGCCGATGGGAACTCATATCATGATACGAGAAACTGCAAGGTGCTCAGGATCCATAGCTCCATAATGTTGTGCTGCATTGTGATATTAGAGCCTTAGCCCTTAGGCCATTCACTAGCGTTAAGAAGTTGGTTGGTCGATAACAACACACAACTCATAGCTACATTCAGAGCCCCAGCTCAATGCTTACAAAAGGGTATTCCGTTTGATAAAAGACACGACAAGCAAGTTAGGACCATGCCAGAAGTCTGGTGCCATCATAGATATTCAGCGAGTATCACCAACTACGCCAATGACAAGTCTACTTTGTTGCGCCAACAATTACTTGTTACAGCTGACCTACTTCCTTCATCGAAGCTGCCTAGTCACTTGCTTCTTATGTTTTCAAGGTCAGGGAGATCTGCAAGCAAACAGAGCCGAATTAGGAGGAGCACGAAGTTCTGGTTGTTACTTTTTAAGACTAGGCAGGTGACTCCTCGGAAAAAAAAGACTAGGTAGGTGTTTGAATGTTAGAGCTGTTGCTTAGTTTATGCAATGAAATTTGACTATCAACAATTCCTCAATCAGTAACATGCTACTCCCTTTAGTCATAAAAGAATGTCATTTTGGATATCGACACGGTCCCTAAAGCATAACTTTGACCACTAATTTTTATGGTAATAGATTTATAAAACCTAATAAATTATATTTTTATGAAAGTACTTTTCGAGACAAATCTGTATACCATTTTCATGTGTTCAAACTAAATACTGAAAAAGATATCGATATTCAAAGTTTAGAAAGTTTGACCGCGCGTACTAAAAAAGGTCAGTCTTTTGTGACCGGAGGGAGTAATATACAGAAGAAGGTGAAAATTATAATAAAATAAAGAAAGAATTGGTAAACTCTGACAAAAAATCCAGTCGAGATGCCACAGAGATTCAAATTAGCTTATCCTTACCATGACGTAACATAACATATAGGTTAGCATAGTGCCTAGTGGATAGACTTTGTATATGGAATGTCTTCCATATTGGTAACCCATCAGGTTTAATTTTGATAACAAGACGCAGAACAGAAAGTACAACCGAGGTGGCATTCAAGTGCAAGATGGGTACTCACAAAGCATTCCATCATCATCGTCGTCGTCATCGCTTCCGTCTCCATCATTTCCCTGCAACAGCATGAAGACAGTAATAAGTAACTCTAAACAAAAGCATTAAATCCAAATGAAGAAAAAGGACGGGCCAGAGAAGCTTGATCATAGTTCATACCCCATCAAAGTCATCGTCTGAACCCATTGAGGCCTCTGTAAGGAATTGTGTGTTAGATGTCATGTGACTATATAGATCAAAGTAAACAGCATTACGAACGGAAATGCAGATAAAAATGAGGATATTAGAAGCTTCCATTAAACAAGGAAGCAACTCTAGTCACAGAACTAAAGGCAAAACATTATTTTCCAATAACAGGCTTCATGATGAGATTGCAGATTTTTTTAGACTAGATTGCAGATTATTTAGCCAGTGTATTTAACATTAAAACAACTTAGAAACGAAGGAAACAAGAATAAGTTATTTAGGTTCTCACAAAAAAATGCTTGTCACATAATACAACCCAACCTGAGGAAATTGAAAATATAATGCACTTGACCGTCAGGAAGTATGGTATGGTCCACCCACAGCACAAATTTAATGGACAGAATTAGTGTAAGCTTAATAAAACAATCTGGATATTGCACAAATGTAATGGACTCTGAATTTTGCGTAAAGCTTAATAAAACAATCTGGATATTGGAAAGATCAACAAAGGAACCTTAACAGAAATACTTGAATTTGTGCATCCAAAATGTACTATACGAACTTATTTTTACATTTAAGTTACCCAGCAACCTAGGCTCCGGAGTGATAGGGTGGTTAGTTGAAAATGAATGATGCCAAGGTCCTCTCGACAATAGAATTCTACATATTGCATCAATATTGTTATGAATATTGTGTGTATATTGAAGAGCTCTAATGGTCAATATATATAGGAGTACAAGAGGTGTATGCCATATACAGATAAGGTAATACAAAAGACAGGTAAGGAAATACAAAAGAGTCCCTATTCTAATTCCTATTCTAACACCCCCCTCAAATACAAGGCGTATGCAATAACATTGCATTTGGAAAGGGTTGACACTAAAATATGAAAAATCCAAAGTCCGAGTCTTGATAATGTCGTCGTAGTATGCAGCTCTTGGAAAATATGTCGAGTATCAAAAGATCTTCTCCCATCCGGGGTTGTGCAACAGCCCATAAAGCACAAGGTGCAAGGGCTGAGAAAGTCGACCGCGGCAACACGACGAAGAAGGTGACGAAACTGACATGAGTAGAGAGCTGTCAAATCAAGCCAAATAGGAATAGATGGAAACATGACAGCACAGATCAAAGCCCAAGACGGCAGCGACGCAGAAGAAGCGTGGCGACCTTAGAAGCTTGGGGTGGCGGCTAAAAGAGAAGCGGCGGTATCATAATGACTTCTACGATCTGCACGCGGCTCGGAAAGAAGAGGGGAGCGGCGGCTACTGCCATGCATAAGGCAATTCATATGCTTCTATGACTGACAATAAATTTGTGCACTCGCATGGCTTAGACAAACTCAAAGATTGAGTGGTACAGACTTGGATTGACGCAACAGAAGAAACAACATGAAAGAGGAAACGCCTAAGAATAACTAGCAACAGATACTAGCAGCGGCAGAATAGCAACAGGAATAGCCAGTGACAGCCGAGCCATCCCGATATAGTCACAGCCGAGCCATCATCAACTCTCACCAAGTCTTCAACCATCAGCAACCCAATAAAGAACGTAATAGCTGAAGTAGAGTAGCAGCCTACAGCTCCACCGACAGCAGCACCCAGCAGCTCAACCGACGCAGCTCAAAACACCAACAAGCAACCGCATCCACCAGCACCTCCTCCCTTCCCAATCTCCATATACCTCTCCCCAAGAAGCAAAGGAGGGAGGCGAGCCGAGGCGGAGTCAACGCAGACAAGAGGAGGCGGCGCGGACAAGAGGACGTTGACGAGGCGGCTTAGATCCGGAGCCGACGACATCAGATAGGGGCTCACTGAGCTCGATCCAAGGCCTGGGGCGGCGCTCGGCGACCGGATCCGGCGGCGGCGGTGGATCCGGCCAGTCCAAGAAGCAGAGGAGCTTGGGGCGGTGGTAGAGGTCTTGGCCACCCAATGACTCCAGAGGCGACTCGGCTGGGATGAGCACGAGTCGGCAGCGGCGCAGATGAGCACCGGGTGACGTCGGGCGCAACAGGGAGCGAGTAGGCCTAGGGAGACGGCGGCGACTGGGACGCTCGGATCCGGCACCAGCGGTGCGAGAGCGGCCGGATCCGGCAAGGAAGAGTAGGAGAAGCATGGGCCGCTGGGCACCAGTGGTGATGAAGACGACGAGCGGCGAGCGGCTCCGCGGTAGCTGCAGGACAGCGGCAAAGACGCACCAGGCGACGTACGGATCTGGTGCAGCGTCCTCCATCGCAGTTGAGTGGCGATTGTGAGAAGCGGTCGAGATGGCAGCAGCGCAGATCTGTCGGGGCAGCGCAGATCCGTGGTGCGGTGAGCTCGTCGTCGAGGTGCTGCTACGAGAAGAAGGCCACCGAATGTGACGCCGAAGAGGCCGCCTCTGGGAGCGGAGATTGCTCCTCCCGGAGGCAGCGGCGACGGTGGCGGCTGGAGGCTAGGAGGCAGCGGCGGCGGTAAGAAACTCTAACCCTAACCTTTGCTCTGATACCATGTTATGAATATTGTGTGTATATTGAAGATCCCCAATGCGCAATATATACAAGAGTACAAGAGGTGTATGCCATACACAGATAAGGCAATACAAAAGGCAGATAAGGAGATACAAAAGAGTCCCTATTCTAACTCCTATTCTAACAAATATAACATATTGAATTGCAACTTCTGGCTTTCTTTCTCAATCTGTCATTTCTAATGAACTCCGCAAATGGGTAGAATAAAAATGTCTGTATTTGCGCATGTATATCATTAGCACATACCAGACTCTTCATCCTCATCGCACCATTTGTTCCAGTCAACTTTGATATATGGATGCTTTTCCTCTGACTTCAGCAAGCGCTTCCACCAACCTTTCTTTTCTTTCTGGATCGAACAGATTATGTTTCGCAAGCCCAACTTTGTCTTTGTTTTACTTCCCTATAGACCAAGCAAAATGATGGTTAGCCCACTAACAATTCACAAAAAGATATCGTGATCTCTGTCATCAAGATTGGCTGGCAAATTATCCAGCAGCTAAGAGCTCTCAAAACAAAGATCTACATCCACTTCAATTGATTGTTGGTTGAGCTTCCTTTTAATATCTTTCAGTTGTCATTACTCATTGATACCACAGTTCACAACATGCATAATTGAATGCCTTCAAACATAGTATGACATGTATACATATATTCAGCTCGTTAGATGTGGGTTCCTAGTTTCCTACAACTGACATGGTTCTGTTGTTGACCAAAGACGGGTGCCAACATTTTCAGTATCATATATATCGCTTTGGTTGCTTTTTAATGTTCATCCATGAAAGATCAACCCAAAAAGTGGAAAATGAACAAAAGTTAATATCAACTGAAACCGCCCCCATATTCCTATCCAGAACTGAAGCCAACAAATACTACTTACCTTTGGTACTATGGAGTCAAAGAGTTCCAAACTGAAGCTAAAAGGTTCCCCATGGGCAACAGCTGAGAAGCTAAAGAGGCCCTGAGGTTCAGTCTTCAACACAACATCTTGTGCATCTGGCAGTGAGATAGTCAAGTAAATCTTTTCTGAGCGTTGAGCCCACAGCACCTCAGGTTGACGACTGCATGCCATAGAAAATGCATCATGTTGTGCCACGACACCGAAAAAAACAATGTGCACTTATTCACTTACAGAGATGAAGTAGAAATGAAGAAAAATGGCCCGAAAAAGTATGGTGGTAACAGTAGTATAGTACTCTTATTCCATCGTACATCAGTAATTCAGTACATTATTCAAAATGGTGAATTGGTTGAAAATTTCTAAGTCTCGCAGATAACCAAATGTTGATACGACTGCAATAGAACAGGGGGAAAGAGAGGAGGAAACAGAATGGCTGTAGCAACAAAGTCTATTGGTGTGTCAAGCAAATAACAAAAGTATTTACCTGATACTAAGAAGTAAGAATCGAATAGCGCCATAGTCGATTTATTATGATATACATATGTGATGCAATGCACATCCTAGTCTTCTTTTCCCCATGCTATTGCAAAGGACAAGAAACACTATGGGGCTACTAGCTAAACACAGTCAGTGTGGTACACAAATACAAGCCGATCGTACTACTCAATAACCAAATGCGTGTCCTATTAGCATGCAATGTGCGGCGTGTTGGACAGATGTCCACATGTTACACCTACTTTTGCAACTATTTCAATGTAACAGTAGACAGCACTAGATTGCAAACAGCATTCTGTAGCATCAATAAAACATGGCGTCCTATTTTGCTGTACCAACAACTAAACAGCATAGTCATAGCACAAGAAAGAACTAAATGAGTATATTGGGTAATCGTATATCTGTATTTGTAGCAATCCGCAGATCCTGTTTGAACAATCAAGAACCGATTTCCGCGTACCACGTTCGATATAATACCCCAATTAAGAACTAGTGAGGCAATTCATAACCCCCCCCCCCCGGTACTATAACCAGTTCATCATCCGATCAAACAACATATACGACCAATCAATCCCAAAGTAACGTAACGCCCTATCGTTCGCAATGCCAAGAGCCAGAACAATCCATCGATTCAGGGATGTTTATTCGGATTCAGATCCCTAGCACAAGCAAAGAAACAACCACCGCGACCTTGCACGAAAGAAAGCCCAAGAAATCGCCTTCCATTGAGGAAAAACAACACCAAAGAAAAAAACCAGGAAAGGGCTAAGGGAGGAGGGGTAGGAAGGGATGGATGGATACCTCATGGCGGAATGGCGAGGCGGCAGCGGAGAGCGCGGAGGAGTAGGGTTTGTGGATTGGTGGTGAGGAAAGCGAGGACGCAGCGGCGGGGGAGGGGAGGACGATGAGGAGAGCAGCCAGCGGCAGGGGCACTACTGTTTCAGCATCGCTTGCTGTTGCAGCTTTATTTGTGGGAGCAATATCCCGGAAATACCCTTCCACTTTGAATGAATTCCTTTTTAGCCTTTTGTCACATACTTCATTCATCTACACAACGGAATACGTCTTTCAAGTAAGAAAGACGGCTACGTTGAGCCTTCGAGTGAAAGGCAGAGCCTAACGTGGGGCCCACACGACGTTGAATCCACCATTCCGTCGTCCGAATCGAATCAAGCGGACAACCAATCATAAACCGCCACCTGTCACCATCCACGTCATAACGTTAGCCTGGTCCCACCTTCCGGTCTCTACTTCTCAACCCCCCACTTCCCATCCCTCCCAAATCGATCAAACAACCAAAACAAAAAAGAAAAAGTGAATAAGAAAAGAAATCCTCCTTTCCTCTTCGATCCCGACGAGACTGACGCCGCGGCGATGGATTACTCCGGCAGGGGCGGCGGCGTGACGCTGTCGGAGATGTACCAGAGCGCGCGGCGGCTGCTGCTCTCGGCCCGCGACGGCGTTGCCCGCGTCGAGCGCCTCGCCTCCGCGCCTACCTCGTCCTCCTACTCCTCTTCGGCGCCGCTCGTCGGGGGCGGCGGATCGGGGGACCCGGCGGCCGCCGAGGAGGTGTGGAGGGAGGTGGCGCAGATCCAGGGCCTGTGCGCGCAGATGGACCGGCTCTGGCGATCCATCCCCGCCAAGGGCCAGCGCGACCTCTGGAAGAGGTGAGGATAACCTTAGACCCGTAACTCCCTTTCGCTGATCGGTTATAAGTTTCGGTATGGATCGTGAATTGAAGCTGAGGCGTGAGAGATCTCCCAGTGGTTTAATTCTAAGTGTTACCACAGAACGAATGGATTTTGTTGTGATTGTGGTATTCCGGAAGTTAATTAGGGTTAAGGTGACGAGATATTTGCTAGTTAGGTTGCTTGACTGTGAATTTTGGTGTCAAATAGTGAGGAATAAGACCTAGAGGTTTAATTTGTATTTGCTGCTTGTTTGTTAGAACTGATGTAATTTAACCTGCCTTCATGCATCTGTGTGAATTGTGTACAGACTGTTAGTCTATAACGGGCAGAATGCTACTTGGTAGGCTTCCATTATCCTTTTCGTGAAACAAAAGTTAGGTTGTTCGATATGCATGGCCGCAGGTATATTGATAACAGAACCTATCCGTAGTGTTTCTGGTTTTAGTGTTTTGCTTGACTGATAACTTGCTATTTAGCTTTGCCATTATCAGTTTTTTTTTTCTTCCATACTGTATCTTCCCTTGGTGTATTTGAGTCATATGTTTGGTAATAAAGTGAATGGCGAGGTTATTGACGTAGCAAGGACTGTTGTTATTCGGTAATGCCACCAAATCTGCCTGTTTCTGTCAGGAAGATTCAAATACATTATATTGGTAACAAAAATTCTTGCTGCAAAATAATCATCCTCAAATTTGATCCTGCACTTTGCAATGTTTGATAAGGCAAGTCACCAAGAAAAAGCATTTACAGAGTACTCTCATTGAACCTACCAGCACATGCTATATATGAGGCATGAATTTTCTTTGGATTGGCTTTGCTAATATTGAGTAACAATCTTGCATTGTCAAATCAAAGGTGTACTGTCAGCTGATTAGGGATACCAGTGTCTGAATCACTACTTCCTCCACAAACACAGCCACAGCCACATACACTGATACACCCACTGATCCACCTAGAAAAAAGGCTAAGATAAAACAACAATTGCATCATGGTTGAGCTGTTCTTACCGTTAGTTCTGCTAGAGCGAATAGTGGCATCTTCATATAATTAACCAGGAGTGATAGTGTTTTAACTCCAGTACTCCACAAGTACACACTACACAAGCAATAAATAAATTTGTGTATTACTACACTGATTACTTCACAATTTAGTCAGAAATATTTTGATGTATTTGAATTCATAGTTCATATTAGGAAATTTAGCTTTTCTTAGCAAGAATTGACATAAGCAACTAAGCATGCATACATTTCTAATCTCCATTTGTTGCTTCTAACTCATTAGCAGTTTGTGTTTTTATATATCCACCTTTTGACTGCAATGGAAACGCTATAGCTATGCACTAAAGTATACATCCTTGATCATTGATTTTACTCTCAATTTTTACCAAATAGTGCCTCTTGATCTTGAATTGCATTTGAGAGTGAAAGTGTTTTCACCAATTTATAGGATCTTCTTGTAGTGCTTTACATGGCTTTGTTGTATGAGTTGTCCACATTAGATAGGAGACTGTTCTTCCTTGGACTGTTGTGCCAATTTTTTAAAACATGCCTTTTACTCTTTATGATAAAAGTTTATCTAATTTTGTCATTTAGTGTAAGAGTTCGCAGTAGCAGCAGTACGAAGTTCAAGAATCTGGTTCCCATGTTAATCTTTCTCAGTCCGTCATCATACCAACTTAGTTCTGAAGCTCTTGTCATTTGATGTTCGTGGTCAATATGGAATTTGAGGCCATGAGCGTCATTCGAGTTAGATGCACATTCACCTTTGGTTGGTGTAGAAGATATCTGGCCATCCTAATATGATTCTTCCTAAATTAACCTTTCCTAGACTTGACATCTTAAGCTGGTAGGGCTGGCTCATCCCTACGGCGCCGGCTATAATAGTGGCCCCACATGACATCTCTCCCTCCCTCGACGAACAGCTCGTCCTCGAGCAGAAAAGAGGGTTAATACGTCTTGAACTCCTAGACATCTTCCCATGAAGCATCGGATGCGGATAAATCCTGCCATTGAATTAACACTTGCCACTTGTCGTGATAAAGCCTAGCACGCAGCGCCTTCAGAGGTGCTGGGATCATCTGCCCATGGAGGAGTGGAGGCATTGGGGTTGGTGACACCAGGGGCACCCCGTCGAACTTTTTTTAGAAAACCCACGTGGAAGACATCATGTATATGGGCAGTCTTGGGAAGGTCCAGCTGATATGCCAGGTCATTGATCTTGGCTAATCCATTGATGTGGAGGAGATTCACATGAAAGACATCATGTAAGCGTGCAGACACGGGAAAGTCCCATTGGTGTGCAACCTCATTGATCTTGGAGAGAACGCGATACGGGACATAGTCGATGCAGAAATGCCAAGATGCGCCCTTCTTCGTGACCAGGAGCACGGGCACTGAAAAGGCCGAGTTACTGCGCCGAATGATGCCCTGCTCCAACATTGCGGTGCATTAGTGCTCTAGCTCGTCCTTTTGAGTAGCCGGGTATCGGTATGGCCGAACCACCACCGCACCGGTACTGGGGAGGAGTTGGATGCGGTGGTCACAGCCGCGTGGAGGTGGAAGGCCGTGAGGTGCGTCGAAAACCGGCGCGAATTCCGCGAGTAGCTTCTCCATGAGATCTCCCGTGGCCGAGGCGAAGTGGAGATGTGGTGCCGACCGGGATAGGGCCACGTCGCGCCAGATGATCTCTTGGTCTTGGCGTTTGAAGCGCATCGTCAGAAGGTTGAAATCTCAAACAATCGGTCCCCAAGGAGCGGAGCCACTGGACCCCAAGGACGATGTCAATGCCGCCTAATGGTATGGTGCGCAAGTCAACGATGAAGTGTTCCTGCTCGATGGAGAGGGGTGTCACGTATCACACCCCACCGCTCGCCACCTTGTCGCCGTTGGCCACGGCCACGGAGAGGCCCGTGCGTGGCGCTAGCGTAAGACCAACCTGATCGACGAGCTCAGCGGTGATGAAGTTCTGGATGGAGCCGGAGTTGATCAGGACCATCAATTGGATGCCGTGGAGCATTACCGGAAGCTGCATCGTTTGGGACTTGCGAATCCCGGTGAGGGCGAGGGGGGAGATGGCGGCGGCTGCGTTCGCCTCCTCGAGGTCGTCATCGTCCAGCTCAACCTGCAACATAAAGATGCGTTGATAGAAACGCTAGTGGCCTGACACGAACTTCTCGTCGTAGTTGTAGCAAAGTCCCTTGCCACGATGTTCTCCATCCGGGTTGGCATGAGGCGCTTGAACGGCTTGGCCGAGCCTGACGCCCCCATGGTCATGGCCGATGGTGTCGTTGAGCTAGCCTCTGATGCACCTGATGCGGCAGTGCGGTTGGAAAGGTCGGGAGCTCGCCGTCTTGGAGATTGGTGGGGATGCCGCCGACTCCTGGGGTAGGCTAGACGTTCGTAGGCCCTGGCGAGGTCCATGGCGACCTCCAGGTTGGTCGCCTGCTGGAGCTCGATGTTCGCAGGGGCTCACCAAGTCCAGCCATGAAGAGCATCACTTGTTGTTCCTCGTCCAAGTGGCCACAATGAGCGAGGAGGGTTAGAAAATTTTCGGTGAAGTCGGCCACCGATGATGTACACTGGAGGCTCGTCAATGTGGATGGTGTGTGGGCATGCCGAACCGACGGTGAACGAGGTCGGTAAAGTGCCGCCAGTTAGGCATACCATCCATGCGCTCCACTCGCATGTACCACAGATGTGCCACGCCTGTCATGTGGTACGTAGCAAGCCACACCCTATCTTCCATGGGTGTTTACTGTTGGCGAAAAAATTGCTCATAGCGATTGATTCAGGGTAGTGGATCCTCCTTGCCATCGAAGGATGGAAAATTGAGTTTGATGTAGCATGGCGGATTTTGAGGTCTTCCTGCCTGGCCGAAATCACCCCGGGGTGGAGGCTGGTAAGGCCGGGCGAAGTCCCAAGCCTCTTCTGACCACGCCGCGTGCGGCGCGACCTCGATGGCGATGGCGGTGGCGATCACTGCAGATCTTGCATCGATGCAACGGCGGCGGAGGTGCGGCGTCGTTCATCCTGATCAATGGCGCCTTCTTCACTACCGTACTGGCCCTCCATGCTTGCCAACTGTTGGTCATGGCGGTGAAGACGACTCTCGATTGCTGTAAGCTGGCCGGCGTGAGTGTCGAGCCGATCCAAAACTTCGGGCAGCTGCTTGAGTTGGTTGGCGGTGTTCTCCATGAACTTCATCATCATCTCCTTGAAGTTGTCGTCGACACAACCGCCGGTCCCAATGGGGAAAAACAGTGGGTGGCTTTGATATCAAGATGTCAGGAGGTGGTCCTTGAGAGCGAAGACGGAAGGGTAAAATCAACTCGGGTGGATGAGGATTGTGCTGGGACGCCGTGGTGGCCGTGGACAAACAGTGTGTGGATGAACAGTACATGATGAACAGCGCACAGGAATGGGGATGGCGCAAAGGGGATTGGGTAACTCCCAATCCTTTTGCTGATTTTCATTGATGCATATGCTGCGTATATAAAGGGTACAAACTAATTTGGAACTAATTTGGAAGGTATTATGCTTCCTAATGCAAACTTCTCTAACGAAACTTTCCTAATAGACTCTTACCAAATGAAACCTTCCTAATAGACTTTTACCAAATGAAACCTTCCTCATAGGTTTGTTCCTAAATTAACCTTCCCTAGGCTTGACATCTTAAGTCGGTAGACAGGTTGTGAGTTCCATTTTGTCCTATTGCATATAGAAATTCCAGTGTGTGCAATTGCAAGGAATAGCCGAATATGAGTTCTGTAGGTTCAGCATTTCAAGTGTATGACATTAATTTTTGTTGTCCTGACAGAAAAGTGGAGCAGTTGTCTGAAGAGGTTGATTCACTGAAGGAAACCCTTGACAGGCATTCTTTGCGGCAACAAAAGCGGATTCTGGAAGCAAAAGAAAGGGCAGCGCTATTTGAGAGAGCTGTAAGAAATCCTTCCAGCAAAGCTAGTCATTTTTTTTCAGCACAACAATATCATTTTGTGATTAATGAATTGAAAATTATTGTTGCAGAATGGTGAGTCCTCACATGTCCTTAGAATATTTGATGACGAAGCCCAGGCTATGCAATCAGCTCGCAGCTCCTCGCGTATGCTTGAAGAAGCTTATGACACAGGAGTGGCTATCCTTCACAAGTACTCTGACCAGAGGGATCGACTGAAGGTAAAACATATATAATTTTTCACAATAAAACATCTATTTTAACTGTGGACAGAAGATCACTTAATGGCACAGTAAATCATGTTCGCTTTTGTTGGCAAAAAATCTGCCTGCTAATAGTTATCTCTTCACTGCATTGCAGAGTGCTCAAAGGAAGGCTTTAGATATCCTGAATACTGTTGGCCTATCAAACTCTGTTTTGAAGCTTATTGAAAGGCGGCACCGTGTCGACAAGTGGATTGCATATGCTGGTATGATCATCACCGTCGTGGTGATGGTTGCATTTTGGCGGTGGACGCATTAGTGCTGCGGTGTGTCGGTCAAACTTTTCTATTTGAGAGAGGTAATCACGCAAATATAGTGAAGGGCAAAAGCTTTGTGGGGGTCCTGGTCCAGTTTAAGTTTGCTGTCTCTGGCCCTTTTTTGTATGCACAACTCCGTTTGGTAACCCATCTTACAAGAGCTCTTGACATTCCTGTGCGAAGTAATTATAAACAGGTCTTTACAGTCTACATTCACATGTTAGCAGCTGCATTTCAAGTTTCAACTCCAAGCAGGTTTCCGGCATGTACTCAGTCCATGTGGGTCAGGCTCCATTTTGTATGGACAGTACAGTAGTCTGCCACTACTCTTCTAAGTGCACTCCTGTACACATACACTTCCTGTATGCAAAAAAATGTATTAGTTATAGTGCCTATGGCTTTCATTCTGTACAAATATAATTTTGCGCTTTTCCTTCATTTCCCCACTTCTATAGAATAATTAGTTTTATCCTTTTGTATGTTTTGAGCCAAGCAAAAAAAATAGAGGAAAGGGCTCAGCTCAAATTATTTGCGTTGTAGCAAACATGTCGAACAAGGAAGCACAGATCCATCTGTGCAAAGGTGAGCGACGCAACACGTCGTTATGCGTTAGCTGCAAGGGAGTTCTATTTTGTGACCATAATGATCGATGACCATTGTGTGGTCGTGTTTGAAAAGCGAATGGAGTTAAAGCGTGTTGGAAATACGTTCCAGAGGTAATTATAGAAATGATTGTATTCTGTTATGTTCATAATATTGGATAATATGTTATCTTTTTTCTAAAATAATATCATTAATATTTATTATCAAGTATGTGACTTGATTGTGAAACTCTGTATTTTTACGATGATTATTCTTAAACGTTCCCTAATCGGAAACATACGAGGACACATATGAATATACTACTATATGTATTGGTTGATGACTATGTTTTGCATGTCATAGATATAGAGATATGAAATTAATAATATGGACACATGTTAGAGAACATAGTGTTGGATAAGATCCACCTTGAGACACTATTGAGATTGTTATGATTCTATGTGTCATTAGTTGGTCTTAAGCAATGATGATGTATAATCCTTAAATCTGATATCAACATGATTTTCTATATGTGTAATAGCACTATTAGGGATTGCCAAACACTACTCGTAACTAGGTAGTTATAAATGTAGCTTTCGGGTATGCTATGAAACATGCGGAGGAATGCGATGATCGGATATAGGATTTGCCCCTCCTAGCATAACAGAGAGATGTCTCTGGGCCCCTCGTTGTGGTTGGATAAAGAAAGTGCATGGCCAGAAGTTATTCGACATTTGACGAGAAAGTATTGAACAGTCCATGGATGACAAATTATCTCGCCTGGAGTTTAACCAGATACCATGAGGTAAATGGAGAATACACAAGCAGGTCGTTCGGTTCAACCAGATACGAGATGGTCGTATAGAGATATAGTGATGCGGGGGAAGCCCGATCTTCACGACGTAGGATCGATGATAACTTTGGATCCGTGCAACCTGACGAACCGATGGCGCCAACCACTGTGAAACAGCAACCTGCGACAAAAGAATTCGCCCAACCACACGCTCGTGATCCTGTCTACCTGATCACACCAAGTAGACGTGTCAGAACGACGGAACGGCACAACAGATTGAAACTCCCTATTCTAATAGGGGCAATATTGCTCAAACCCTAGAATCAAGAGTATATTGATATCTGTGTAAAAATTCTCGTCCCTGTTACATGGCGGCGTCACCTCCCCTTTAGTAACCAGCCAAACCGTACGCAAAAAGGAAACACTCAATGCCTAATCGGTCCGGCTTGGAAATAGCTAATTACAGGGCCGAAGCCAACACGTATTCGGCCCAAGAGATGGCCGGCCGCATGCAGCAAAATATTTCTATGTGTTGTAATCCACCAAGAGCATTTAATGCTGCACTTCCGTTGCTAATCACACCACATGCATGTAGCACCTCCACGTCCCTAAGCATCTCACATAACATGTGTGTGCATGCATGCATTTTTATGCACCATGTGGTTTCACGCAGCATGCATCCTTAATAAAATATTAATATTGCTCTTCTCTCTCCATGTCAATTAGAAATCCAATGAGGCTTGCATTCGTGAGATGAATTGGCTTCATAAGTGACAGTTGCGCACCCCAACAAACATAGGTTTAAATTAGTAGCAGCGTCTTCTCTCCTCCGGCCTGATACGATCTCACATGCTTCTATACGTACAAAACTGCACACACACAATATGAGACTATTAGGCAGTAACATATATCCATTAGAATCAAGATTAAAATCAATTAAGAGCGAGTTCACCTGTTGTTTAATGTTTTTAGCTCGTGCTCGTGTAATCGGTCCAATCGGCGGGATGTCCTCATCATCCTCCCCCTCTTGGAAAGGAGTCGTCCTCGACTCTGATTCTTCCGGTCCAAAGAATGGTGATAAATCAGCAACATTAAATGTAGAACTCACAGCATAATCATCACCCGGAAGCTCTATTTTATATGCATTGTCATTTATCTTCTCAAGTACTTTGAATGGACCATCTCCTCGAGGCATCAACTTGGACTTACGCTTGTCCGGAAAGCGTTCTTTGCGTAGATGAACCCAAACTAAGTCACCCGGTTCAAATAGCATCTTCTTTCTTGACTTGTTCGCCTTCTCAGCATAGTAACGTGCCTTCTTTTCAATTTCTTCTTTAGTCTTGACATGAATTTGCTTCACATATTCAGCACGTTTTGACGCCTCCATATTAGCATGTTCATGTAGCGGCAGTGGCAGCAAATCAAGTGGCGTGATTGGTTTAAAACCATACACCACCTCAAACGGGCACAATTGAGTAGTAGAATGTACCACCCTATTGTACGCAAACTCCACATGCGGCAAACAATCTTCCCATTCTTTTAGATTCTTCTTGATCATCGTCCGTAGTAGCATTGAAAGTGTTCTATTTACCACCTCCGTTTGGCCATCTGTTTGTGGGTGACAAGTTGTAGAGAATAACAACTTTGTCCCAAGCTTGGCCCACAAAGTCTTCCAAAAATAGCTCATGAACTTGACGTCTCGATCTGAAACAATCGTCTTTGGCATGCCATGCAATCTTACAATTTCCCTGAAAAACAAGTCAGCTACATGCGACGCATCGTCGCTTTTGTGACAGGGAATAAAATATGCCATTTTAGAGAACCTATCCACAACTACAAAAACTGAATCCCTTCCCCTCTTAGTCCTAGGCAGTCCTAAAACAAAGTCCATACTAATATCCTCCCAAGGTACACTAGGAACAGGAAGTGGAGTATATAAACCATGTGGATTAAGTTTAGATTTCGCTTTGTGGCATGTCACACATCGTTGTACAAACCTTTCGACGTCACGCCTCATTTTAGGCCAATAAAAGTGATCGCTCAACATCATGAAGGTCTTTTCTCTTCCAAAGTGTCCCATCAATCCACCTGCATGAGATTCCTGCAATAAAAGCAAACGCACGGACGAATCTGGAACACATAATTTGTTAGCACGAAATTAAAACCCATCATGAATATGGAACTTATCCCATCCTTTTCCATCTTTGCATTTAGAATATGGTTCTGAAAATTCATGGTTAGTAGCATATAAATCTTTCAAACTCTCTAATCCAGGTACCTTTACTTCAAATTGAGTTAAAAGCACATGTTTTCTAGATAAAGCGTCAGCTACCACATTCTCTTTTCCTTTCTTGTACTTAACAACATATGGGAAAGTTTCAATGAATTCTACCCACTTAGCATGTCTACGGTTCAATTTAGCTTGGCTTTTCAAATATTTCAAAGCTTCATGATCAGAGTGGATAACAAATTCTCTAGGCCAAAGATAATGTTGCCAAGTTTCAAGCACACGTACCAAAGCATACAGTTCTTTATCATACACAGGATAATTCAATTGAGCACCTCCTAGTTTTTCACTAAAGTATGCTCTGAGTTTCCCTTCTTGCATCAAAACACCACCAATACCTATTCCACTAGCATCACATTCAATTTCAAAAGTCTTAGTGAAATCGAGCAAAACAAGCAATGGTGCTTCAATCAAGCGTTTCTTGATTCTTGAAAAGCTTTTTCTTGTGATGCACCCCACTCAAACACAACACCCTTTTAGTTAACTCATTTAATGGGGCAGAATAGTATCAAATCTTTAACAAAACGTCGATAAAAACTAGCAAGACCATGAAAGCTTCTGATTTGACTAACATTCACAGGGGTAGGCCAATTCTTAATTGCTTCAGTTTTAGATTCATCTACCTCAATACCTTGTCCAGAAACAACATAGCCTAAGAACACAACTTTATCAGTGCAAAAAGTGCATTTATCAAGATTAGCATACAGTTTCTCATTCCTAAGCACTTGTAGCACTTGTCTAGTATGATCAATATGTTCATCCATCGTTTTGCTATAGATCAAGATATCATCAAAGTATACCACAACAAATTTACCAATGAAAGCTCTTAAAACATGATTCATCAATCGCATGAATGTACTGGGTGCATTAGATAAACCAAAAGGCATGACTAACCACTCATATAATCCAAATTTAGTCTTAAGCGGTCTTCCATTCATCACCAAGTTTCATCCTAATTTGATGGTAACCACTTCTCAAATCAATTTTGGAGAATATAACAGCACCACTAAGTTCATCTAGCATATCATCTAACCTAGGAATAGGATGACGATATCTAACAGTGATATTGTTAATGGCACGACAATCAACACACATTCTCCATGTACCATCTTTCTTAGGAACAAGAATTACAGGAACAGCACAAGGACTAAGACTTTCGCGTACATACCCTTTCTCAAGTAGCCCTTGCACTTGGCGCTGAATTTCTTTGGTCTCCTCCGGATTGGTACGGTATGGTGGACGGTTTGGAAGTGAAGTGCCGGGAACTAGATCAATTTGATGCTCTATTCCGCGCAATGGTGGAAGTCCACTTGGTATCTCCTCCGAAACACATCCTCAAATGCTCGCAAAAGAGAGGAAACACCGCTAGGAAGAGAGGTTAAGTCGTTAGTTGAAAGCAAAACAGTTGCATCTTTGTACACAAGCACAAAGTGCATCTTTGATGGGTCATTGCTCACATCTCTCAAATCTGATTTATTGGCTAACATAACCAACCCTCCCTCACTCTTACTTTTTCCTCTCATATTTGGCTTGTGGCTCTCACTCACCGATGGGTGGAAATCACTCTTTTCTTTCTTTTTACTATCATTTTCAGCAAACTTCTTTTGCTAAAATTCAGCATGTATTTGACTAGGAGTCATTGGATGAAGCTCCTTTGTCTTTCCCTTCCACTTAAAAGCATATCTATTGGAACGGCCATCATGTTGCATGCTTCTATCATATTGCCATGACCTTCCCAACAGCAGATGGCATACGGTCATAGGCACCACATCACACTCAACGGTGTCCTCATAATCACCAATTTTGAAAGTAACATGCACCACAAACTGAACCTTCACATCTCCACATTCGCTAAACCATTGCACATGATAGGGACGTGGATGTTTCAGCTTCTTTAAACCAAGCTTCTCACACAATTCAACGCTAGCCAAGTTATGACAACTACCTCCATCAATAATAAGTTTGATTACCTTGTTGTTTACCTTGGCTTGTGTTTGAAACAAGTTGAATCGCTGCGGATGTGCATCTCCTTCTTGTGCAAGAATGCTCAAATTTTTAGTGACTACTAGTGCCTCTCCCGTTTCATAACTCAACACATCAATCTCTTCATCGTCATCGGATGCATTTTCATACTTCTCATTTTCATGACTGGGCTCAACCTCATCTTCACTTGCGGATTCAAACTCTCCATCTTCTGTCACAAGCATGACTCGGTTGTTGGGACACTCCCTAGCTATGTGCCCACGCCCCAAACACTTGAAGCATTGAATTTCTCTACTCTTTGGTGTAGCACTAATTGAAGATGTAGGGGATGGAGCCACCTTCTTCTCACTTGATGTAGGTGCTGATTTTGCAATCGGGGAAGGACGAACATTAGTATTTGAATTAGTACTAGTTGAAGATGTACCTCGTCCCAAACTGAAGCGTGCTTTGGTGGCATTAGATGAAGACGATGGAGCTTTCAAGTTGAAAGATGCTGTCCTTGGTGCTGGTTTCATATCTTCTAGCAACTGTTTCTCCGCCTTTGTCGCTTGATGCACCAAGTCAACAACAGTACCGTAGGGCTGATATTGCACTATACGCTTAATGTGTTTATTTAGGCCAAACAGAAAACGCGCAAGTGTTTGCTCTTCATCTTCGTGCACATGTGCCCTAATCATAGCTTGCTCCATCTCCTTGTAGTATTCCTCCACTGAGCGACCTCCCTGTCTCAAATTCTGCAATTTATCAAAAAGGTCTCGTTTATAAGTAGTAGGAACAAAACGTGCTCTTAGCTCTTGCTTCATTTCAGCCCATGATGCAACTGGTGGTTCCCCATTATCTTCTCTTTGGTTCAATACTTGCTCCCACCAAATCAATGCATACCCATCAAACTCAAGTGACGCCATGTGTAGCTTCTTCTCTTCCGAATAATTGTGCATCCGGAATATCTCTCTACCTTGAGCTCCCATGTGAGATATGCATCTGGATCGGAAGCGCCTTCAAATTTGGGAATATTGAACTTGAGCTTCCCAAATTTTTCCTCCATGTGCTGCTCATCATGACGACGGCCATGGCGTTGATAGTTATCATTGCGGTGTAACCAAACGTCATCGCCGAAGTCCTCAATGTGGGCAGCACCGCCGCGTCCACGGCCACGGCCACGGCCTCTCCCTTGGCCATGGTTAGCACCCACAACACCTCCCCCACGCCCGGGAAGGGGTGGACGAACCGCGTTGGCAGCGACTCGACCCGCTTGAGCTTGTCTAGCGAATCGTGCAGCCCTCTCTTTATCGGTCTCATCAAGCTCAATACCTTCTTCATGTACACCAACTGGGCCCCGCTCTTTGCGAAGCTCCTCTAGTATCTCCCTCCTCAAGACGCTCATGTTGTCATTCAACTGAGTGTTGAAATCATTTGTGAGCTTCTCAATGTCAGCTTGTGTAACATATGCTGGTTCTCCTTCTTTCCCTGACATGGTTAGTGCAAACAAGGAAAAACTATATGTGGATGTGGAATTTTTTTTTATTTGTGGAAATCACTCAACCTCACCTTCTCTTACCGTCCGAAGTTCTTATGCGTCCTTGATGGAATTGAAGAGATGCACGCACTTTGGTGACGATAGACAACACAAGGTGATAGATTAAGCGAATTCAATTGCACAAGCACTGTTAGACAATGGCTTATTTGTGGAGCTTGGAGGGAAAAGTGTTTACCTATGCAATCTGAAATTTCTAGATATTGTAAAGTTAGGTAACAACCCAAACTAGAATTCAATGCCTAGTTGCTGATCTTATGATAAAAGCGAAGAACGAAGCAACTCACACGCAAAGATGATGGAACTTAGTGCAATAAAAGGAATGAGCTGATATGAAGATATAAGTGATGAACAACTAGCTCGTATTGCACAAGTTATGGAGAGACGCTAGCTAATTGCTCAATGATAAAAATAGGGCACAAGATTGCTCAAAATAATGAAAAAGCACAATCTGAAAATAGATACCTGCTAGGTGTGCTCTCAAAACAACGTCGGCCAAGCACTTTTTTTTTCTAATTCTATTTTGTTTTGTTTTGTTTTTCTTTTCTCCTCTTTTTTTTTGGTACTCGGCCAACAAAAGATTCACAAGAGCAGCACAAGCCCTTTAGGTACAGCTAAAACTCACAAGCTAGATTGTGCAGTGAGATGAAAACAAGCAGCCCTAGAGCAATATCAACAAGCTAGTCTCAATAGGAGCAAAAGTTTTCACAAAGGGATGAATTGGTTCACAAAAGATATATGCGTTTTTTTTTGGCATTACTATTGTAGCTTTCGGGTACTGTAGCAGCAATGACTGTAGTAATGAATAGTGACAATTGGTACTGTAGCGCCCAGCACAAGGTGGAATTTTTTTTCCAGCACGGTCGGTGCGTACAGCAGCACGCGACTGTTTTTTTTTGGTTCGGAGTGGTACTGTAGCGTTCTGTAGGGTGAACAGTAGATTTGTGTACTGTAGCTCACTGCATATAGGTACTTTTTTTTGAGATTCTTGCTTCCGTAACTGCGCACGAACTCTTTTTTCAATGTTCGTGCGCGACAGCGGCGGGATAGCAGACTATGCGCACTATAGCAACAGAAAGGCAACGACAGCACCCTAGCGCATACACAGTAGTAAATCGAAAATAATTTTGACTGCGCGCACTGTAAACGATGGAGTGCTAGATTGATTGGAAAACACAAAAATAAAGCGACGCAAAGGAAATAGAGATCAGCGACTAAACACAATCTCTAATGGATCGAGACCTAATAAACTCACAAGAAAATTCAGATGAAACTACGGGCTAAATTTTTTTTTGTGGCTTTTTGTGTATAGGATAGAAAATAAATCTAACTACGGATAAATTGATCCTACCGTGTCAACCGATGCTCTGATACCAAGATGATGCGGGGGAAGCCCGATCTTCACGACGTAGGATCGATGATAACTTTGGATCCGTGCAACCTGACGAACCGATGGCGTCAACCACTGTGAAACAGCAACCTGCGACAAAAGAATTCGCCCAACCACACGCTCGTGATCCTGTCTACCTGATCACACCAAGTAGGCGTGTCATTGCTCCTACAAAACACAAGGATTCACAAGAACGACGGAACGGCTGTGATTGAAACTCCCTATTCTAATAGGGGCAATATTGCTCAAACCCTAGAATCAAGAGTATATTGATATACGTGTAAAAATTCTCGTCCCGTTACATGGCGGCGTCACCTCCCTTTAGTAACCGACCAAACCGTGCGCAAAAGGAAACACTCAATGCCTAATCGGTCCGGCTTGGAAATAGCTAATTCTGGGGCGAAGCCAACACGTATTCGGCCCAAGAGATGGCCGCCGCATGCAAAGCAAAATATTTCTATGTGTTGTAATCCACCAAGAGCATTTAATGCTGCACTTCCGTTGCTAATCACACCACATGCATGTAGCACCTCCACGTCCCTAAGCATCTCACATAACATGTGTGTGCATGCATGCATTTTTATGCACCATGTGGTTTCACGCAGCATGCATCCTTAATAAAAAACAAACATAGGTTTAAATTAGTAGCAGCGTCTTCTCTCCTCCGGCCTGATACGATCTCACATGCTTCTATACGTACAAAACTGCACACACACAATATGAGACTATTAGGCAGTAACATATATCCATTAGAATCAAGATTAAAATCAATTAAGAGCGAGTTCACCTGTTGTTTAATGTTTTTAGCTCGTGCTCGTGTAATCGGTCCAATCGGCGGGATGTCCTCATCATATAGACTGGTCGAAGCTGGTCGAACGTAATCACTAACTGGTCGTAACTAAGTATGGACTGGTCGTGACTAAGTGCGAGCTAGTCGTAAGTGATAAGGACCTGGTCTTAGATCATATTGCATTAAGGTTCGTCCGATATATTCTATGTGTGTTCGGAAATTGTTATGTGCTGCTAGGTACCGCTGACGGCTTATGGTCGGAAAAGAGTTTTCAAGTCACAACCGATTACACATGAATCTATAGGGTCACACACTTAAAGGGTAAGGATTTGATTTGGATGGTGATCCGAATTCTTGTAGGCCATGAGTTCCTAATGGGCCTGAAGTTCGAGACCCATTATGGATATCTATAAATAGAGGGCCGGTGGCAAGGGGTGTAGTAATTCTTTTGAAGAATTCCTGAAACCCTAATAGCTATGCCTTCATCAATCACGCTGCGCTAGCACTCCAGCGCGTGGTATCCCTGTCCCGTACGTGTGGATACCTTAGAGGTGTTGTTGCGAAGCATCAGCACTAGGACGGCCCACAACTCGTGACGATCATCGGAGCAGGAGGAGAAGACGCGCGACAAGTACGACCACTACTGCATCAACTCGCTACATCGACTCTACTTCTGCTACGAGTCGATGCGTCTAGTGGTAATCTCATGATTTATTACTAGCGAAGGTTCCTTGGTTGTGCGGTATATTTTTTTATGCTATCGTAGCCTTCCCGCGATCCTACAGTGGTATCAGAGCCATCCTGACTAGTTTTAGATTCAAATTAGATGCATATTATGATATTTGGAAGTCATAGATGTGATCTATTTCTGTTTTTGTTGGTTGTAGATTGTTTTTGGCGATGGTCGATATTATCGTCCATGAGCGGTGGTCACAAGATGGGTGCATGATTGTTATTGCATGATCGTATGTTCATGGTCGTATCACGACTTGCCTCTACCAGTCGGTTTCTGCCATCGGGGCAGACAGTGATCATAAATCATGGAACACATGAAGATCAATTTGGTTGATCTGAATCGGAGTTGCGATCGTAAATAGTTAATGTGATTAATCCAATGCGATTTACATGGACATAATAGTAGATTAGATCTACGTAGTCCAAAAAAATTTGTCCTTCTACTCCGATGATCGACAAAGTGGAACTGCCGAAAAGGACCTTGGTATTTGTCGGGGCCCAAAAATATAATTCTGGACCCTCTGTGTATTTTGCACTCGTCCAGGATCACGCTAGTGCACACAGTATCAACATAGGTGAATATCGATCCACACAAGACTATTAATAGAATAAACGACTAATTTGAATAGCAAATAATGGTTTTGACCTTATGGTCGAGTTTATATTTATTAAGCCTCGCAGGGCTGACAATAAATAAATAGCAGCAGCGGAATAAAAATTAAACTCCAGCGGAATCCCATCAATTCACCACAGGCAACTGACTGGGATCAAGACTCTAACGATCAGCACCTTCGTAGAACTTCTCCTCAAATGCAAGCGAAGACTCCTCCAGTTTTGTTGATTGTTTGAAGCAAGCATGAGTACACAACGGTACTCGTAAGTCATACCACATAATGAAATTTATAGATGATGGATTGTTCCAAAGGAATGACTTCCGTGGTTATTTTTGCACAAGCAATATTTGCAACTGAATATGAACAATAGATTGAAAACAATATTTAAAACAAATAAACAATAATAGTTTACATTTGTTTTCACAAAGACACAGTCTAAATAAGTTATTCACACGGCCATATGACTTAGATCACACAGCTCCCTTCCTAAATATTTTAGAAAAATCTACCCCTCGTGTGAAATCCCCGAGCTTGTCCATGACCACGGACGCGGCTTTTCGAATAGATTCATTTAACAGTCTGCAGAGATTGTACACTTTACCCATAAAATACAATCAGTGTAGCTAGCACTGACCATAACAAAACCTTTTAGAAACTCCATCTCAAGCATTGATACTCCCGATGTGCTTTACCGTCATCCAATTTGTACACATAGCCCTTGGAACGACACACACTATTGGATCTGAAAACGACGAACCGCTCATAGATATGACCCAAACACGGCGGTACACACCTTCCACCCTGTCACACAGCCTAACCTATATGCCTGAGTAGTCAATGTCAAGACTCCATAACTTACTAAGCTAGACCCGTTCCATACCAGGCATGTGGTTGTACAGTAAGTCTCAGTTCAATGACGCACAAAATTAAGTCCTTAATTCACCAATGTAAGACTTTCAATTTCTTACTAAATATCACACATACTAATATTCCCATTCACATAGTTTTCATCATATCACACAGTATCCATCACTTGCCACAGTCTAAATCTTTTCCCACCCGGTTGGTTAAGTGCAACACATGCCATCAACGAGTAATAGCACACCGCACACACAGTTTTATCACACAATTCCATCATCACTTAGTCAAGTTTATACTTGCAACTCACATGAAATGGTGACTCGTAGAATGGCTAATCAAACTACCCGTATCTAACCAACCCACGTTGGTGCTACGATAGTACCAACTAGTAATGAACCAACCTAGGGTGACAAAAGATCATGGCATAACAATAGACAAGGTGGTCATAACAATTTGGATTAATAACTAAACCCAAAAGTATTTAAATAAATACTTGAAATAGAATGCAATAATTTGAAACAAAGTATTTTGAAAACTGGGTTCAATATGATCAAATGTATAACTTGCCTTGAAATAGGTCTAGGTACTCATCAAAGGTATAACTTGCTTTGCAACTCACACGCTCAGGGATCACGATAGACACCGGCGGCGAGCTCAGAGCGGCGGAGCCAATCGGGTATTATCGGATCGGAGCTCTGGCGATGCTCCGGCGGCGGGGAGGGGCGTACTGGGTAGCTCTGGCTACGGCGGTCCCGATGGCATGCTCCCCGGCGACAAGGCGACGACGGCGGCGGCGCAATTGCAAAAGAAAAGCTCGGTCGAAAACCCTAGAACTTAGATTGCGGCGGTGCTAGGGCTTCGGAGTGGATGGGGGTTGGGGCTTTGGGTTGTGGAGGACCAGGAGAACACGGGGGTGCCTTTTATAGATGCCGAGGGTGCCAAATTTGGAAGATCCCAAATAGAGGTCGATTCGGGATTTGATTCCAACCGAAACGGGTGCGGGAGAGATAGAGCTAAAGATTGGTGGGGTCGGCGCAAAGAAATCGGGTCACAATCGCTTTTGTCGAACGGAGCTCGAAGGCTTCCAATGGCGGATGAGGGCGGACGCGCACGAGGATGACGACGCTGCGAGAACGAAGACTCGGCGGGACCCACCTAGCAGCGAGGCGAAGCGGCGCGGGCATGGGGAGCGGAGACTGACAGGTGGGGACCACCTGTCAGCGAGAGGCGGGGCGCGCGCAGCGATCGAGCCGGCCGCACAGTGCTGGGCCGCGCTAGAACAAGGATGGGTTTCGGCCCGTTACTATTCCATAGATTTTTCAATGATTTTTCTTTTTAGAAAATACCAGAAAATCCAAATAGCAATTAGAAAATAGCAAATGAACTAAAAAATTCTAGAAAATATATCCAAGCCAAAGTACTTATATTGACAAGGTGTTGATTCGGTTCAACATGCAGAATGCCAAGAAAGGGTTCTTGCATATGTCACATGGCATAAGTCTTAGCAAGAGTTAGTGTCATTCGACAACTGATGAGCGAGACCGAATGAATGGTATTCCATATGCTTTGGCTATTGGATCTATCATGTATGCCATGATATGTACTCGACCAGATGTATCATATGTTCTAAGTGTTACAAGTAGATACCAAAATGATCCTGGTGAAGCATAAATTAGGGAGTTAGCAAGCACGATTTTATTTCGTAGTCGCTCGCTCTTTTGCTTTGTCGATTATATTTTTTGGGACATTTCAGGGTTATTAACCGCCGTCATTCGTAGGTAATTTGTATCTCTGTCGTTTAATTCTTGAGGCCCCGTTAATTAGTTATCAAATAATTACTCGTAATGAATAGTGTATACAAACACAAAACTACATTACAGAGTGAGGTCATTATTTTACGGTGGATGCGTACTTAAGTAGTTGTAATTTTGGAGGCATTTACTTAGTTTGACGTTGTTAGTCCCATGTAATTAGCGTTCTGAGATTTTCATAGGAAAATCTTTTTGACTTTAGGAGTCCCATATAATTAGCGTTCTGAAAATCATTGTAATTCACTCCCACTAAAAATAAATAAAATTGAAATAGACTTTAGGTATGGATCAGTAAATTATTGCATAGTCTAGTATTTTAATGGTTGCACACACTTCATACTTTGATTAGCACAAACCCTTGTTTGAGGCTTTTTTTAATTTAGTTTATGGAATTGATTAGTGATCATCACGTGAACTACCTGTAGCTTGAATTGTTTGTATGGTCATTCTTGTTATCATGTCGATGTTACAATGTAGAAGTGACATCTGGGACTAGAATATAAGATTGTAGAGTTTAAGTATTGCAAAATTTTAATTAGTCCAACATTAGGTCATGTTGTTTAGCAAGGACTATGTTGTCTGATGCATGAAATATTTTATGCTTACCTAATGTTTCAACAAGTGCATCGTCAACAGTATCTAAATTATATAGACATCTGAAAAAATATGTGCATTCTCTTTAAATTGTCAGTACATAGCACAAGTTTATTCGTGGTAATCAGTTAGCCCTAATTAATTTAGTTATGTTTAAATAGTCATATTTAATTTTGTACTACTAAATTGGTGTACATTAATTTGTGTTGTTAGTTTCGTCGTAATTTTTAATTTGCAGTATTTTGTGGTCATTATCAATCTTCTCATAAATATTCCGTCTATTCCATGTGTTGCAAGCCATGTCTCTACCGGCGCTTCTGAAACACTTCTACGATGAGGAACACCGGTGCAAGCTGTGGATCGCCGGGGACGCAGATGGCCCTTCACCCCTGCTGCTTCGGGCATGGAGGGATTACTGGGAACTGAATGATCGCTACGTCTCAATCATCCGAGACACGGGCTTGTTGCCGCTTGCGAGGCTGGTGACCGTCGGACATCGGTTCACCCTAGATGCCAGTCCGCTGTCAGCACTTGTCGACAGGTGGAGGCCTGAGACACACACCTTCCACTTTCAATAGGGTAAGATGACGGTCACTCTACATGACTTCTCGTTCTTGACCGGTCTCCCGATCTAGGGTGATCCACTTGTTCTGGGCCCTCGTTGGTGAACTGGAAGGCCATGCTGGAGCAGCAATTCAGCGTACCTGTCTCGGAGAGTGTACGTGGTGTGCCCCGGACTTGGCTGAGGTAGTTCAGTTATTGCCCGCAGGGTGGACCTGATGAGTTCGTTAGGACGCACCTCGTTGCTTACCTTCTTTAACTCTTTGGTTGGGTCCTGTTTCCAACCACATAGGCCTATTGGTACTACCCCAGCTTCGTACACGTCGCCGAGTCTTTGGTTGACGCAGAGGCTGGGCCGATGCCTCGGTATAGCTGGGGATCAGCCATCCTTTGCGCCACATATCGGGGGTTGTGTGACATTTCACGGCGCGGCACCGGTGGCACCCCCAACCTGGTCGTCTGCTACGGGTTCCTGTAGTTGGGAGTTGGGAGCACTTCCCTGTTGGACGACAGGCCATTGAGAGAGCGGTGCACCCATATTCCATTCCGGACGACCAAATAGATGGGCCCACCATAGGCTTACGGTGGACTGCTGCCCATCTACGCTGGGCCAAGGACAGACCGGTGAGGTGCTACTCATTGTTCCATAATAAGTTTAAGTCGTTGCATGATAGCGACATCATATGTACTCTATGGTATCCAGAGTTCGTGCACAAGGTAGCACCGCACAGACTGTCCGTGCAATGCATCCAGTACACAGGAATTTGGACGACGACCTACCTACTGGTGTTGCACATATGGTGTTGCCTTACGTGCCGCATCGCGTAATGTGATAGTTTAGTGTGCACCAGGTCGTGCCCCCGGACGGCAGGCTCTTGCCGCGAGCCGTACACCTATGAGTCAAACTTCATCCGAGTAATGTTTACACTTCTTACGTCTTCTTTTCTAACATCAATCCTTCCAGAAATACAAGCAATTGAGGGCAAGTGGGCATATTCACGAGTGGCGACCAGTCCAGCATGAGTGAACTACGGCATGGACGGAGAGGGCGCACTTGGATGTCTTATACGAGCAACGTCCGTATGATGTTTGGACGTATGGTGAGTACATGGAATGATACATGCCACGATCGCGCGCAAGACTCACCCTTCATTGGAGCGTCCGGAGCAGGTCACACACCAGTAGAGCCTCCGCCACTACCGTAACACACTTACAACCTCTAGTCGTTTCATTGACGATATTTATACTCTTCGTTAATGAACATGTTTGTATGTCACTGTAGCTGGAGCGGGTGCAACGCATAGCAAGCACATCGGAGTCCACTATCCGCAGCCCAGACTCAACACCGACGGGATGCTAAAAACTTTGAAGTACATCTTCGCGGAGTCGAAGAAGATAATAAAGAACTTGAGCTGCAGTCATTTGACAGACGACGTCCTACGCATTGGGCACCAAGTGGGGGGGGGGCGTGCCCACGCATTAGGTTACCACAATCTACGTTCTGTTTTTTGGTTACGCCTTACGTTTGGCTAACATCATGTCGTTCTCACGCCGCAGGTTCGTCGGGATGAATCACTTTCACCGTCCTTGTTCGGTACATAGAATAGCACTCCCCCTCAGTCATCTGCACTTCATATCCGGGATGTACAAGATTCTCTATTTACATGCAGAGTCTTTATATGTACTAACATCGTTCTGTATTGCAGCCTTCAGTTGACCGTGGGCATCACGACCAGTTCACGCCGACTGATGGTGATGATACGGGCCTCCCAGCTCCTACTTGGGAGCAATACATGTCGTCAGGGTTTGCACCATGGTAGGGGTTTGGAGTGTCGCAGGGCAGAGCTCCTCAGGGTTGACTAGCACACCTTACGTCCAAGGCCAAAGCTCCTCCAAGTTGGCTGGCACACCATACGTCTAAGGCCAGAGCTCCTCCGGGTTGGCTGGCACACCGTACATCCAAGGCTAGAGCTCATCCACACAACCGGAGTTGCAGACATCGTACATGGGGGGTGGACAACTCGGGAGTGAATTTATAAAGTCTGTCGTTCATGAATTCTTCGAATGTGACCCCCAGCTCGGCATGCCTCATTAGGATGACATGTACGCTTACCAGACTCTGCTGGGCCAGACACAGCCTACTGGTGCACCTTAGCCCACTCAACAGTCTCTATACCCCCTTCAATCCGACACGTGCTCTCCGGACTGGCTCACAAATCCCACGGACATACCTGACGCAAAACATCCAGGTGCACGCAGAGGCTGCCGCAACGAGCAGAGGGTAGTGGCTCAGATGAGTGAGACATATTGTATCACGTATTATGCAACGTGGTAGGCGGGGAGGGCCTGCGACACGGTGGCTATGCTGCAGGGGGTTATGTGGATATCATGGGGATATGCTCCAGATCTTAGGATAATGTGACAATTGGCAATGGCGTTAACGGTTTGTCGTTTCACGTGTTTTCAGCAAAGTTTCAGGACTGTCAGGTCTCAGCTGGTCAGACCGGTCAGGGCGGTGGTCAGACCGGTCCAAGATCGGTCTGACCGGCCCTAGCGGCGGTCGGACCGGCAATGTCAGAAAATGTTGGATTGAGCTAGGCCAAAAATAGAGGTAGTAGGCAATGGAGGGGATTCTATTGCACTTGGTCTCATAATTTTTGGAGTCTCCAGTCAAAAGTTCTATTGGTTTGAAATTTCCAGTAGGTTTCGATTTTCAAAGGTTGAAAATCGGCTAAGTCATTACTGGCGGTCTGACCGGCCAATAGCTGGCGGTTAGACCGGCCAGGGTGGGCGGTCAGACCGGCCCTAGGGGCGGTCTGACCGGTTTTCACTTGGTTCGTCGCCCGTCGTGGCGGCGATATTCGGTTGTTAGGTCAAAGTCATGAGTTTGAGGGCATATATGTTGCATGATGCATGTTTTGACTAACATGGGTCAAGTTGTGAAGAACTTGTTCCCAAATTAGGTGGTCAACGACGATCAACGGCGAGGATGATCGGGACTAGGCTTGGAGAGCTGAGGTCTAGAACGATCGACGATGCCGGGTGAGGTCAATATACTTAAGCGTGGTGTAAGATGGACAAGGGTGACCTATTGGCTAATCCGAGGAGCAAGATGGCGCAAGGTGTAGCTAGTTAGGTCAAGGGAGATAAAGACGGCGCATTAAAATACGTGCGCAAGTGTCCCGTTTATTTTGGGTCTTGACGGGAGCCCAATTGAGTCAAACTTTTAGAAGGTCTAAGCATCCACTATAAATAGGAGAAGGAGGTGGCTGCACCTTCTCTTCGTCTCTTTTGCTATTTTTGTGTTTAATCCATTATTTGTGAAAAAATGAGCGTGCTCCTATTCAACCCCTTCTAATCACCTTTGTGGTGCAACAGGTTATATATGCAAAAAATAAAATAGAAAAAGTTATTTCTATAAATACGAGGTAAAAAGACACCAATTCTACGAAAAATTCCACAAAACTGTCCGAACGAATACGTACGGGCCTAGCTAGGTAGATAGGGCTTGTAGCACTGGTACATACGGTCTTAGGTGGGGGCCTCTCGGCTGTTTCCAGTAATTCGTTTGGCACCTGGCAATTGCTTACTTGAATCGGGCATGAACAAAAAGTATTATTTTAGCCGTCTCTTTATCCTGTCACGTAAGTCTTTGTCATGGAAGGGAGAGAGCAAAACAGAGAAGTTGTCTCCTCTGAAGGGACGACTCAGACTTGAATCAGCAAGGTGAAGACAACACAAACATCATTGTATGAATTGATGTAGATAACAAACACGCTTTTCCACACAAAAGCTGGTAAGTTTATGATGTCCTGTTTTGTGACACTCCTGCACATTGTATTCTGTTTTGCCCTACATCTACACACCTAGCCACAATCATGTTGACGAGTCACCTATTACTCAGCATGGCAATTACCTCCACGTCAGCTAACGGAAGTGCGGTGGCCTCGTTAGTTATTATACGAGTGGGCTCGGGAAGTTAGGCTCACCGCGTATGACAACATTACTTAAAAGTGTAGTTTTATGCAACGTTTTATAAAAGTAAGTGTGGTTACGTGAAACTAATGCTTAAAAATATAATTTTGTGATAGTTTTATCAAATATAGCGTGGTTTTCTGATAGTTTTATTAAATACAGTGTGATTTTGTAAAATTTACTAGTAGAATACATTCAGCTATAATTAGGCGTGCGATGGTACAAACTAGGACTGAAGGCGCGCTTCCTTGTGCCCCTGTTGGCTATGTTAGGACGATGGCGTGTATTACTGTTGCATCTGCATTGTATCCGTTTTTGTGTATGTTGAGGATGCATGAGACCATAAAGATGTCCATACCAGTTGACTGATTGTTTCGGTTAATGATTGTTGTATGGCGAGATGGACTGAGAGAGGTGCACATCATCTAAGGTTTGCATAATTGTATGTTGTTTAGTACAACAATGTATGAAACATAACTATACCGTGGAGAGGATATATACATGTGTTATGTATGTATAGAGTATAGGTATGTCTAGAAGGGCGCGGGTGGCGTACTGACCATAGTGCTTGTTTGAGCAGTATGCGTCGTCCATAGCAAAAAGTTTCATCCTCATGCATTGCATGGGTCGTGCAGTTAGCCCTGCATGACAGATGTTTGTTAGCTTATTTCATAGAGACTAATGTCCTGTTTAGTAGAGCTTCAGATTCTTGTTTTCAAATTCTGCTCCTAATTCTCTGAGAATCCACTTCTCTGAGAATCTGGAGCTGTCTGTTGAAAGCGTTTAGCTAGTAGGTTGGCTCCAAAAACTATACGAGAGAGGATTAGAGGTAAATAGATCATGTTACCCCTGATTGTAATAATTCAATTGTATTTATGTCTTTCTCCTATATATTTGTAAACAAATTATAGTTTTTCCCCCTAAATTTGTTTAGACCATGTGAATGTATATACATTGTATATATACACAATGACATGTTACATTGCATTTACACTTTATGATGGATTACAATTGTGTATAAGCAAATTTTGTACTGTTCACGCTGCGATAGATGAAGTTGGAGATATCGCATTCATATCGTATAAGTGTTAAAATGATAATTAAATGATATTACGTACATGTATTGAAATGATAAATGAGTCATAACAAAAGACCACAAAAATTAACAAGTAATGTGTCCATCATCCTGAATGAGCAATTGCACTTGCAAGGCCATCACGAAAACTATCCATAGATGTAGCACTTGTTTGCAATTGCCTTCCTCTACTTGCTCAACGAACAATTCACATACTATCCTAGTGTTCTCGTCGTTCCACTCAGCGTTATCAGTCATTCGAAAAGCCAAGAGAATGTCGTTCCACTTAGCGTTATCAGCCATTCGGAAAGCCAAGAGAATGTGAAGCACCTTTGATTTCATCTGTGACATCTTCTTCGGTGTTTTCAGTTTTTGATTCCACCAGTTCAGAGGGCCTAAAGGAGGAACATTGTTGGTTAATTTGGATAAGCTATGTAGGAATAAAGCATTCAAAGTTACCCACGAATTTTTTTTGTAGTAAACAACATGTCAAAGACAATTGCAAAATGATTGAAGCAGAATTCTAAACAAACTATTAACATAATGCAATATTTACTTCAAAATAAAAATATGACCCTATTTCGAAAGGAAAATACAAGAAATTGGGATTAATTCATCCATTAATTTGATAGAAGTCATGTGCAAAAAAGTTGAGAAAAGATGCTAAGTTGGTGTGAGTTTCCAATTCTTTCCATACATATACTTCCAATGATAATATGTACTCTTTTGATGAGTATAAAGATATTGTCTGCTTACTCTTCATACACCACATGGTCATTATGAGAACAGAAATAGTATCTCCTGCAGATAACATGTTACACTGTCCCACGACAGACAAGCGAGACAGATCTTTACAACTCTATGTAAAATATAGCACTACAGCCTATGAAATGCATACAAGCAAACACTTCTGCAAGCACCATGTGTAACAACAATGTAATCACACAATGTTGCTGTCACACCGGAACACATCATCAAAGCTGTAAATTAACAACAAGTGCAGAACAAGAAAGCTAACAGAAAGACTAACTTAAGCCATATGCCTTGACACATAAAATTGGATGGCAATTCCATGCCCATCAAAAGCTCCAATTGTAAGCCCGAAAGATATATTTGTTCTATAAAAGATGTGCCCCCACTTTTCACTAATCCATTAGGGCAAAGACGTAATGAGCGAAAAATAAAATCACTATGCGAAAGTTCTCCACTCATCAACGAAATAATCCCCATATCTGCTCATCTTGTCTAGCCTCACGCAAATGCATTCGAAGATGCGCGGTGATACAACAAACAAGATCACAATCGCCAGCTAAATAAATAGCAAGCCGATTCCATACATGACAGGACGGCATCATCATCAACACAAAAGGGGCTATTCTTACAGGATAAGTCGAACGGATCGAGGAAAAGCGCGAGGTGTGGGCTACACCTGCCGACGCAGTCGCGGAAGAGTTGCTCGGTCTTCTCGCACTTGCGGACGAAGCAGCCGGACTCCACCTCCTCCGTGTGGCACCGCGACTGCACCACCCGGCGCGTGGCGCAGTGCGCCCCCTCGCCGGCCACCTCCTCCGGCACCGCGCGAGGTGCGTGGCGCAGTGCGCCCCTTGGGGATGTCGCCGAGGCCGCGGCCACCTTCGCCGTCGTCGTCGTGCCAACGCCAACCCATGGGTCCAAATCGATCTCCGTGGGATCTAAGCCTCAAGCGGATTTGGGCAGTCCAGGACCAGCGAGGGCGCACCCGGGGGCCGCAGGAGGCGCACACGGGCGGCGGAGGCTGCGCAGCGAGATTCGCCTGTCGCGATAAGCGGACGAGAAGATGAGAGGCGACGGGGAAAGGGCGAAGGGTACTGGCTGGCGGGGCGCCGATTTCGCTGAGGTATTTTGCGGTAAACAGTACAAACTTCAAAAGGTATATTTGTTTTTGAAGGATGGATTCTCATAAGAATTTGACGAGAGGCTGCTTTTCGTTGCTAGTTCATTTTCGAGATAACTCTCGCGGAGAAGTATAATCTAATGATTTTAAGAATCGGGGTGTTTGGTACAGCTCCACGAGAATCGAATGAGAAGTTGAGAGTGGAAGCTGTACCAAACAGGGCTTAAATAAGATAAAGCCAAAACAGCGCAGGTGTCCATGACCTGTGCATGCGTAACAGGGACTTCCAAACAGAAGATGGATGATGTGCAATTACATAGCACCACAAAATTGAAACAGATCTTTACCTACAGGTGTAAATGGGTAGAACATACAAATACACAGTGGGTCTGTACAAATGAACCATAAAGGTATTCAAGTACATGTACTGAAGTGTCAAAAGTATGATGCTTCCTTATTCCTAACGAAATATGTAACAAACTGATACATGAAAATTAGCATCATTATTTTGGCAAGCTTCATCCCCAACAATGTTGTCCCAGCGGTTCGAAGCACCAAGAAGCTATATGTCGCTATATCTTCATGGTCGTAAGAAGGATACTATTGTAACGATTTCCAGATGAATGGATAATTTAGGCACACCTAACTGCATGGTTATTAGGACAATACATGATGCAAACTGGTGCAATCATAGTATCATACCTTCCTATTGGCACCCAACAACATGTCAATATTGTAATATCCCGATTTATACTAGAGAGATTATTGAAACTAGAAAGATAATTAAGTGAATTAAAGAGGTAGAATTCAGATAATTAGGACAACTTAGACCTTGGGCCCTCGACCCACGACATCTTAGCCCAAGTGGGCCGCCATAAAGGGGGGTCAGGGGGGCAACTCCTAAACCATAAGCAACCCCAGCCTCGCATCCATGTCCTGCCGCCTCCTGCTGTGGTAGCATTTTTCACTGTCACCGCCTGCTGCGGTAGCGCTTCCTTTGCCGAGCGCATACAACCAGGTCTGTCGCGCCTATGCCAAACACTACTGCGCAAGCCGCCACCCTGACGAACCCAGGCGCGGCAAGCTGCCTCCTGCTGCGCGTGCCACTGCCTACCACAACAAGCAGTTGCTCTACCACGCGTGCCGCTACCCTACCACGGCGAGCCGACTACCACTACCACGCTGCTGAGCCCTGCCATGGCAGCCCTTTTCTCTACCACGTCAATCATCTTCTATCGTGGCTGTCGAGCGCCTGCAGCTAGCCCTGCCAAGTCCTGCCGTGGTAGCCAATTCAACTGCCATCTTCTACCGTGGCAAGGAGTGGGGAAAAGAGGCCAATAAGGAGCCAGGAGCAGCAAGAGAAGGAAGGAAAGAAGGAGAGGAAGAAAAGAAGGCAAGAAAAGAGAGGATTTTCATGGGGTTTGTGTGATCCTTGATGTTCTTCAACGGTAACGTTTGTTAATCTCTAGAATTTGCCATGGTTTAGTCGTTGTTAAGATTGAAGATCATTTTGATGGGGGTAAGATTGTTTTCAGTATGCCCTAGTTCGTCAAGGTTAGTTATAAAACTTCGTGGGGGGCGATTGTTGGGACCTAAATATGCAAATCTGGACTCTCTGTGTATAGTGCACTAGTCTAGAATCACGCTAGTGCACACAGTGGCAACATCGATGAAATATTAATTCCATATGCAAAAATGACTAATAAATAGACAAATAGACAATAATTATCAGAGTGAAGACCTTAAGGTCAAAGCTTACAATTAATGCCTCCAAGGTGAATAACTCGATAAAACTACAGCGGAATGTAACGGAATAACTTTAGTGAAGCACATCCATATACCCACAGGCAATCGACTGGGGTAGCGCGACCTAATTCTCCAGGATCCTTGAAGTAGACCTTGTTGGCTGACGATTTCTCCACTTCTGTTGATTGATTATAGCAAGCATGAGTACACAACCGTACTCGCAAGTCATATCACATAATGCAATTTATAGATGATGGTTTATTCCAAAGGAATGACTTCTGTAGTTCTTTTGCAGCAATGCAACATTTGCAATTGAGAACAAATAATAGATTGAAAGTATAATTTAAAACAAATAAACAGTAATAGTTTAGCATTTATTTTCACAAAGGACACACAGTCTAATAAGTTATTCACACAGCTGCATAAGTTATCTCACATAGCTGACCCTTCCCAATTGTTTTATGAAAATCTACCACTCGTGTGAAATCCCTGAGCATGTCCATGACCACGGACGCGACTATTCGAATAGATTGATTAACACTTTGAGCTGTGAGGGGACACCGCAGGGCAGCTGTGCGGCAGGAGGCGATATGGCGGGCAAGAAGGGCTTGCCGCACGGTGGCCGTGCAATAGGAGGCTATATTTGTAATAAAAAAATCAGAAACGATCATTTCTAAAAATACGAAGAGAAAAAGTGTCGATACATGGAATTTCTCACCAGTTTTGTGGTTGTCGTACATGGCTACGATGTGCTGGCGATCTTTATACTAGTACTTGGGACTTGGCAGTGAAAGCAAACCACTTTTTTTTCATGAGATGGTGGAGAAAAATCGACTAGTGTAGTTATCCTCAGTTTTTTTAAGATCATGTAGTTATCTTCAGTTCGTGGCGATCCATAGGTCACCAATTCCGATCCAAAAAATAATAGTGAAAAATCCACAAAAATGACCCACCTATGCCGTGGTGGTGGTTCTTTTTACGGCGAGAGTTCAATTCTTTAAATCCTTTTGCATACAATTTAAGAGTTGTTTGAGGGATGCTTTCCCAACTATTTAGTTAGTTATTTAACATTCCCTTAATCACGATATAGAACGTCGTGTATCTATATGGTCGAACTTTTAAAGCTTTGATCGTTAGTATATAGAATGGAAAAACTATAAACACCCTCATGAGTCACAAACTTTTTTAATTTACTCACGTATCTAATTATCATTTACTTTGCCCTCCACAAGTTGTATGTTAGCACTATTGTATGTTAGCACTATTTATTGTGGTTTCATTATCTTTGACACTTGTTTCAGTGGTGTCAATACTTGTTTTAGTGATACTAATACTTATTTCAATTATTTATATGATTTCGGTAGTTGTAATACACCATTTCATTATGACGAGGATCTATAAATGCTCATTTAATTATTTATCTAGTAATCCTTATTATGGATAATGAGGCCATTATATGGTTCTTTAGTATACTCCTTAATGTTCATAAGAGAGAAGCTGGAGTCGTAAAATCTTCTACGACTACCTCATGATTGTAAGTTCTTCTACGATCATCTCATGGTCGTAATTCTTCTACGACCAGGTCAGCTACGACCACCCTATAGTCGTAAGTTCTTCTATGACTAGCATATGGTCGTAAGTTCTTCTACTATCACCTCATGGTCGTAAGTCCTTCAACACCAGGTCAGTTATGACCACCCTATAATTGATCGAGCTTACAGACAAGTAGGCCCAATTGATTAGGGTATCTAAACAGTCAGTATACTCTATTATTCTCCAGAATAACTGCACGATTAATCTCTCTGTCCTGGTGATAACTGCCTGGTGACATAGAAACGTTACTTCTCCAACAGTAATCTCCAGTAACTGCGACATCATCTGAAGCATTGATACGCCCTTTGGGCAAGAGAAATTGTCATCCACTTCGAGCACACTATAAAAGGAGTAATCACTAGACAGCGGAGGGACATGGAAGAAAGAGAGAATCAGGAGCACAAGATATTGCATTTTGGTCTTTCTCTTGATCTGTAACCAGCATACTCAATATAGTCACACATGAGTAGGGTTGTTATTCTCTCCGGAGAAGGTCCGAACCTGTATAAAAATCCATGTATCATTCTCTTTGCGTGATTTGAGTCTTGGAGACTCCCGAAACAAACAATCATTACATAAGTTCGGTTCTAAAACACTGACACGTTATTAATGTTTCAATGTTGAAATCATGTATTAAAAATACACTCAAATAATAGAAACAAGTATTGAAATCACTTAAATAAGTATTAAAAATCATTAAAAGAAGTGTCAAAGTAATTAAAACCATGAGAAAATACTGCAAACATACACCTAGGAAGGTATTGACAAGCCAACACAACATTTGTGTGTGTGTGTGTGTGTTTGGGGGGTAGGGGCAAAGTAAACGGAAATGAGATATGGTGGGCAAATTGAAAACATATGAGAGTGTTTATGGATTTTCCCTATATAAGAGTATATATAAATTGACGATACAAAAAAGTAATTATGTTGCCTTGCAAAATAGTTTCATACAGTATGATTTTCATTATTTTAATAGTATATTATTATGAAGAATCATAGTTGCGTTGAATATTATGAAAAGTGAAAATGAATTATACTTGGTGAATGGAATGATTGGATCGAGCACACGCTGCAACTAACTCATATCTCTTATATAAATAATAGCTTATCACAGGCGTTTCCTAGTTGTTAAGGAAAAAAAAAGACAAATAAAACTATACTATAAATCATGGCAAAAAGAAAACATGCAGCCCTCTTGGTGACCCTAATTATAAACACTTAGATTTGATCTCATGCTTATAGAACAATTTATTATTGTCTTAACAAATAAAATCGTATAATAAATTAAATTTGCACAGGCCGCATGACTAGGAATATCAGTTTGTTCAAATTAGCAGTAGAGCAGCAGTATTGAAGAGAAAAATAAATCTATATATACTAATGTCTTCTTTGGGAAATCTAGATTTTTAATCTATCTCCGTAAATGGACTGAGAGGATGGACCGAGATTTTAGGCTTGCCAAATAAGCTATAATGGAATTGTATTTACAGTGCTACCTGTGCCACATAACTAGTGTAGTAGTTTTAAAAAATCCCAATTATTCAGCATTTTATACAAGCTAAAAAATAATGACATGAAGCTTCCATCTTGATACCATCTGCAATTCTGCATAAGCCAGCATCACATGCCAAACCGACAGGGTCCTTCCTCATCAACTCCATGCGGATCAGCGTATCCTGGCCGTTGATCGAGAACGAGATGCTTCCTTCTCCTCCTCGAATCCGAGACCAGAGAAAAGTAGACGGAATCCACTGGTATTTGATCTCCCCCAGCTCCATGGCCCATGGTTTTCGCTCGTGGGATTGTGTGCGCGTACATATATACTGCGCGCGTATTACCTGTCTCCCCTGCTCCTTGCCCGTCATCCTCCCTGCACCCTGTTTCTTGGTTGCGTCGGTGCGACAGATTTGGGCTCTGCTTCTTTCTCTCTCGCCGCAAGGTTTGGCCGGAGGCGAGGCGTTTTGGGAGCCTTTCCGGTGAATTCTGAGTTGTTGGACTTGGGCTGCTGCTGCGTTGATGAAGGTGGAGGGGGGCAGCGGCGCGGCGGCGGAGAAGAGGCGGCGGGAGACGAGGCGGAGAAGAGGCGGCGGGTTCGTGGTGAAGCGAACGAGGAGGCGCGTCCAGGCCGAGGTGACGCCGGCGCCTCTCCGGCGTCTTCTCGCGGCGTGCCGCGCCGTGTTCAGGGGGCCCGGCACCGTGCCAACGCCCACCGACGTCGCCCGCATCCGCGGCATCCTCGGTACGTATGAGGTGTATACTATATATATATATATATATATATATATGCGCGCTCCTCTCTTTGCCTGCCGCTGCATTGCACGACGCATCACTCTTCTGCTATTAGCGATAGCGGTGCATGCCCAAACATCTCAAGTTAACCTGTGTACTAGTCTAGCCATGCCATGTTTTACTAAGTAAAAGTTATTATGAGCAACGCAAGAATTCTTGGAACGTTGCTAATGTATGCTCGGTCGATTGCGGTGTGTTTCAGGGTGTTAATTTGTCCCTTAGGTAATTAAATCGTTCTAAACAACTCAACTTGTTCAGTCTGAAAAGAAAAAAAAGAAAAACATCCAGCGCTTGACTCCATGCTCCAGCACGTAGATTTGCTGCACCCAGTTTTGGACTTGGCCTTTTCTTTTCTTCCTTTTTCCCCCTCTGTCGTTGTGGTCCCCTGTATGTACCGTTCGATTTCAGCTCGTGACTCTGAATTGCTTGAAATGGACTTTTACCTCGCAGTCTATAAGCAAGAGTTGTCTAATGCACTTATGCACGTACTTTATGAAGTAGTACTGAATTACTAATGTACTAGTATGTCTCAAGATGACTTATTTTACAGTGCATTTTTGCAAATTTGCGTCGGCAGCATCAGGAGAAGGAATTATTATGGAACACTGTTATAGCTAATAGCTATGATGGCAAATACTATAGTAAAAGGCCGTAAATACCTTGATTTACAATTTTATGGGTATCTGATCTAGATGAAGAGCCTTCAAACGCATATATTGTTGTGTGCTTAGTGATCGATCGGGCCTGCTTTGACTCGCTAATGGTGATGCTAATTTGCAGACAAGATGGGACCGGAGGACAAGTTCTTCAAGGCCATGGATGTTGGCGCTTGCCAAGGACCTCCGATAATTAGGCAAACAACCATATACAGATGCAGAAATTTTTCGGTACTAAATGAACTGAAACACGATCGATCTTAACATCATGTTGTTTAAGGACTATGCTTTAATTACTTAAGCTGGAATTGCAGTGCTTTAATCACAACGATTTGTTCTTTCCTTGATGATTCGCAGATAGTCATCTTCTTCCTGCCTCCAACTGCAGTCATCCCTCTTCACAACCATCCGGGGATGACGGTGTTGAGCAAGCTGCTCCTCGGATCACTGCACATCAAGTCCTACGACTGGGTCGATCCTGCTGTCCTCGTCGGCTCGACACACGATGATCGCCGTAAGCTGTTGATCGGTGCATCATACTTGTACTCCAACCCGTCTAGCTGTTTGCACTATACAATGCGCCTGAGTACTAGTACAGTAGTACTGTGCCATATCATCGACAAGACAAGTTACCTTATAGTAGCAATACTGCCTGTAAATTGACAGTGAGGCTGGCGAATCTGGTGCTTGATGCCGATTTCAGTGCGCCCAGCGACGCCCTGGTTCTGTACCCGGAGGCCGGAGGGAACATGCACCGGTTCACTGCCGTCACGCCGTGCGCGATTCTCGATGTCCTCGGCCCCCCTTACTCGAAGGACCGGGACTGCACCTACTACCAGGATTTCCCTTACTCCTACTGCCCAAGTAATCAATCCTTCCTGCTCCATGAGTCATCTCTAGCTATTAATTAATTAGTTGCAGGTGTTTGTTGAGACCGATCAAGAAGTGCTGGCACCAAGATGCATGAGTTTATGTCTGATTTGTTTCTGTATGCGCAGATGAGGTCAGTGGCCTGCTGCATGCCACGGATGAGCATAAGAGCCGCCTGGGATGGCTGAAAGAGATGGACATGCCCAAGGAGTTAGAGATGTACGAAATGCCGTACGGAGGCCCGCCCATCTTCTAGACCTGACTGGCAGAGCACACGCCCCATCAGATTCAGATGTGATCTCATCGCATAGCCTTTTTTCAGTAGCAAGACGCATGATCTTTCCTTCAGTTTCTCCAGTTTGAGTGTAATAACTTGTTGACAGGCGTGCCTACGGTGTGCAAATGCTTCGATCGATCGGTTCTTTTAGTTTACTGGTTCATATATAAAAGATCACCCGTGCAAAAAAAAAGAAGCTCTTTCAAGTCTTGTGTTCCCTTGCATGCTGCATACTCTGAAGTGGTTGTCAACAGATACATGTAACATATATAGCAGCAGCTAGATCCTGACTAAGAAACTTGGCTTGCTGCGAATTGTTGCTTAACAAATTAAGCAAGGTGTGCACCACCATCGATAATTATATAATGTGGTGGTTCAGATCAGCACAAAGTTTGTTACGCTCGTAGATTTGCGGTCTTAACAAACCATTGCTGTATTGTCTCTACGTGGCTACGTTCTGCATGTGACCAATCAGCTAAAAAAATCATGTGCTCGGCACAGTATTAGTACTCGATCAGAAATTGAGAACATATACAAAGTCGATATATGGATAGCACATACATCCTGTAGTAGGTGAGTAGCGACTCTTCGGCTCAAATGGTGCGAAATAGCAAAAACAGTACCTAAAATGATAAAAATAACACCCTTTCATACAAAATAGCAATAAAGCTGACCTATTGCGAACCGAGACTGCGGCAAACGACCAGCTGTGAGCTGAGACCACACCAGGTGGTCTGCTATGCTGCCAGCACATCCTCCCAACGTGGGTCTACCGTGATTTGGGTTCGTGGCAGGTCATCTGTCGTGGTGTCGGTTCACGGAACATCGCTTTCCACGATGATTTTATACGGTAAAAATATTATTTTTGTTATTTCGTTCGAATAGACTAGTTTTTTTATATCATTAAAAAAAGCTAAACGGGGTAAAAACTCAGTGAGTACTAATAAGCTACGCTGGTATGACTCCTTACTGGGAACCTCTTTGTTTTTTTTTTAATGTTTATTTAATAAGATCGGGGACCTCGTAGTTGAGTCTTGTACTATTGTTGCCCTGTGTGCATGTCAAGCCGGGTTCAGCTTCCGGAATTGGAAATACAACGTGCGGCCTGCTCGATTTGAACAGTACCATTTGCCACCTTCCTTTGATTTTCTTTTCCTCTCTCTCTCCGGTACACTGATAATTAATGTGGTTGTTCAGACCAGCACAAAGTTTGTTACGCTCATAGATTTGTGGTCTTAACATACCATTGCTGTATTGTCTCTACGTGGCTACGTTCTGCATGTGGCCAATCAACTAAAAAAATCATGTGCTCGGCACAGTATTAGTACTCGATCAGAAATTGAGAACATATACAAAGTCGATATATGGATAGCACATACATCCTGCAGTAGGTGAGTAGTGAGTCTTCGGCTCAAATGGTGCGGAATAGCAAAACAGTATATAAAATTATAAAAATAACACTATATTACACAAATTCGCAAGGGAAGCTGATTTGTTGCGAGCCGTGAGCTCAGACCACGCCGGTGGTCTGCCACGCTGCCAGCAAGTCTTCGGGGTTTGCCGTGATTTGGGTTCGTGGCAGGTTATCTACCGTGGTGTGATTCACGACATGTCGCCGCGATGATTTTATACAGTAGAAATATTATTTTTGTAATTTCGTTCAATTCGAACTAGTTTTCCTATATCATTAGAAAAAAGCTAAACGAGGTAAAAACTCAGTGAGTACTAATAAGCTACGCTGGTATGACTCCTTACTGGGAACCTCTTTGTTTTTTTTATAAGATCGGGGACCTCGTAGTTGAGTCTTGTACTATTGTAGCCCTGTGTGCATGTCAAGCCGGGTTCAGCTTCCGGAATTGGCAATCCAACGTGCAGCCTGCTCGATTTGAACATTACCATTTGCCACCTTCCTTTAATTTTCTTTTCCTCTCTCTCTCTCTCTACAGTACACTGATAATGGAGAGAGACAGTCGTGCATGCCGTGGACGGATAGTACTGTGTGTTGCATCTGGGCCGGCCGAACATAAGCTAGGCCCCAGGCCCAGCCCGAAGGCCTCAAAGCCCGTCAATTATCTTCCCAAATAAATCATTAGTTTTAAATCTTTTTTAGAATAAAGCAATATGCTTAATTGTTTAATTAATTATGCCGGATATTTTGGCCTTTAGGTCAAGCAGGCTCTCATGCCTGTTTTCTTTTTTTAAAATCATTTTTTTACATGTATATGAAGGACTTGCAAAATTTACCAATAATATAACTACATTTTGATCTAGTCCATTTTTTTAATAAATTATTAGTAGGCTGTCTGTGTGCTACAACTGAACCCCAAAAGACGGTGATATATCAGTAGATAGGATTCTAAACCGTATAAATTTACTCCACCTACCGCATCACCTGCTACTACTACCCAAAAATTAAAATTTTAAGCTCGTAGATTATTTAACTTTGGATGTTGAAGTTGATACCAACTCCCCCCCCATGCTCTGCCTATTTTCAGCCATTGCTGGCCAGCAAAGAAGAAGGTTACGTATCAACGACCACCTTTTTCCACCTTGAACCCAAGCCGCGACTCAGTTCTCACAGCCATTAGGCCTCTGCAGCCCTCCCTAGGCACATCGCGACGAGGAGGTGGGAAGTTAGGGGAGGAGGCGATGGCGGCAGCGTAGGGGGTGGTTAGGATGAAGAGGGCGTGGTGCGGCGAACTTGAGACGGCGACGCGGTGAGGGAATGATGCCTTCATCTCTGCCTCTCCTCCCTCCCCTCCCTTACCACTACTACTATTTATTAGGCTTTGTGTCTTTGTGAAAATAACGGTTAAACTACTACTATTTATTTTTTTAAATATGTTTTCAATCTATTATTTGTATTCCATTGCAAATGCTGCCTTATGCAAAAAAAAAACCACAGAAGCCATTCCTTTGGAATAAACCATCGTCTATAAATTGCATTCTGTGGTATGACTTGCGAGTACGGTTGTGTACTCATGCTTGCTATAATCAATCAACAGGAGTGGAGGAGTTTTCGCCTATCTTTGAGGAAGAGTTCTACGAAGGTGCTGATCATTAGGTCTTGATCCGAGTCAGTTGTCTGTGGTGAATTGAGGGATTCCGCTGAAGTTTATTTGCTCCACTGCTTATTTAATTATTATTAGCCCTGTGAGGCTTAATAAATGTAAACTTGACCATAAGGTCAAAATCTTTATTTGTTATTCAAATTAATCGTTTATGCTATTATTCATCTTGTGTGGGTCGATATTCACCTATGTTGACACTATGTGCACTAGTGTGACACTGGACTAGTGCAGAATATACAAAGAGTCCATAATTGCATTTTTGGGTCCCAACAAAGGTGGTATCAGAGCCATACTGACTGTAGGTCTTGACCTTAGTTAGATCATCCATCTTTAGAGTGTCCAAATTATTTTCTAAAGCAAAAATCAACTTGCAAGATTAATGAACTGCTTAACTTCTCCTATGTCTCTCTCACCTCAACTATTGCTGAATTTTCTTCTCTCCCCGCTGTTTTAAATTGGTTCTTATCTTTCGTCCGTCTTGGCAGATGTCTCGTCTCCAGACTTATGGTGATGAGAAGGGCTGACTTGCTGCAGAGTTGTGGAAGCTCTTGCACGTACTTGGAAGAAGCATTGTACGACCAGCAGGAGCACGAGGAAGAGCTAGAAGAACCCGAGAACTCGAAAGAGGAAGATCGAAGAAGACCCAGAAGAAGCCGAGGAACCCGCAGAGCCAGAGGAGACAGTTGTGTCTACACCAGGGATGCATGTTACCGCTACACCAGTCCCAGGGCATCAAGACCAGTTCGCAAGGATGCCAGCATAGTTCTAAGTCTACAGTAGGTGGGAGCACCGTCGTGACTGTGGAGGCTACCCCATCGAGTAGTTCGCTAAAGTTTTTAGGCTTAGTCAGTTTAAGATTAGGAGTGTCACCCTTTAGGCGTAGTTTGTGTGTTAGGTTTGCGTTTATTTTCTTGTGTGTAGTGTGAGCTGCAAAGGCGCTTAGGCATTTGTTGTGGCCATGCTAAGACCCCTATTAATATAAGTATTTCAGTTGATTTCTTGAAACTGTATTTGTTGGGTTTAATCTACCATCTCGATTAGTTCTTAACTTATCTTGTGCTTGCTACCTTATTTAACACATGGAGCTTCACTAGATTGTTCAAACTCGCAACACCGCCGTCGGTGGTTCTGGAACCAATGGGTCAGAAGGGAACAAACAGACATCTGCAGGAGTAGTTCTGCCACAAGCACCCCCAATTGATCTGCAGAACTTTGGAGCTTTCATGACAGCTCAAATGCAGATGATGTACACGATGATGAACCAGATGCGGAATATGAGCAACAATCAGAACAACAACAACAATGGGGCACCAACCACTCACAATCACCATGGACCATCCAAGTTGGCGGAGTTCATGAGGACTCGCTCACCAACGTTCTCTGGGATGTTTCACCAGTTAAAGCTGACGATTGGCTTTGCGTCATTGAAAGTAAGCTACTGATCATCCAATGCAACGATTATGAGAATATTCTATACACCACTCATCAGATGGAGGGCATTACCGCCGAATGGTGGGAGAACTTTTGTGTCGCACATGAGACGCTACAGAATATTACTTGGGAAGAGTTTTCAACTATTTTTCATCAGTATCATGTGCGATAAGGAATTATGGATCTGAAGAAGGATGAATTTTGTGCGCTCAAGCAAGGAGGCATGTCAGTGACTGACTATCTCAACAAATTTTCTCAGCTCGCTCGTTATGCTGCAGAAGATGTCGCAACTGACAAGGATCATCAGAGTCGTTTCTTAAAAGGACTGAATACCCGACTGCAAGTCGATTTAATCACTCATACCTTTCCAGATTTCTAAGAGCTAGTCAATAAAGCTTTAATACTTGAGGATAAGTGCAATAAATTGGAGGACAACCGGAAGCGCAGAATGGCTCAGCAAGGAAGCCACCAGTCTCAGTAGAGAGCAAGAACAATTCCTCAGCAGTTAGCTCGTTTTATACCTGTGGATATCATGGGGATATACTCCAGATCTTAGGATGATGTGACAATTGGCAATGGCATTAACGGTTTGTCGTTTCACGTGTTTTCGACAAAGGTTCAGAACTGTCAGGTGACAGGCGGTCTGACCGACCATAGCATGGCGGTCCGACCGGTCCGAAATCGGTCGGACCGGCCATGAGCGGCGTCGGACCGGCCGTGACCAAATGTGTCAAAATGAGCTGGGCCAAAAATAGAGGGTGAGGCAAGAGAGGGGATTCTATTGCTCTTGGTCCCATAATTTTTGGAGTCTCCAGTCAAAAGTTCTATTGGTTTAAGGTTTTCAGTAGGTTTCGGATTTTCAGGGGTTGAAAATCGGCTAAGTCCTTTCGGGCGGTCGGACCGGCCTATGGCTGGCGGTCCGACCGGCAAGGTTGGCGGTTCGACCGGCCCTGAGGGGCGGTCGGACCGATTGTCACTTGAATGTTGGCCTTCGTGGCGGCATTGTTCGTTGGTTAGGTCAAAGTCATGAGTTTCAGTGCATATGTGTTGTATGATGCATGTTTTGACTAACGTGAGTTAAGTTGTGAAGAACTTGTTCCGGATTCGATTTTCTTGTCTATTGTTGTGCAGGTTGCTTGGTGGTCAACGACGGTCAACGGCGAGGATGTTCGGGACTAGGCTTGGAGAGCTGAGGTTCAGAACGATCGCCGATGCCGGGTGAGGTTAATGAACTCAAGTGTGGTGCAGAATAGACAAGGATGACCTAACGGATAATTCGGTGCGACTGGTTTGATCAAGCGACACGGGAGTCGGTGCAAGTGTCATGGTGGTTTCGGTGGGAGCCGGATGGGAGAGACTTGCCGACATGGAGAGAGCCGTTGATAAACCTACATGTGGCGGAGCAGGCGAAGTGCTTCGCGCAGATGGACTCGGTCTTCGAAGAAGGACCGAGAAGGGGTATTTTGGTAATCTTACCAAATACCACCTTGGTGACCTTTTGCCTACCCGCGGCGCAAGACGACGCAAAGAGAAGCGGTTTAGGTCAAGAGGTGTTGAAGACGGCGCTTTGTAATGCGTGCGTGTGTGACCCGTTTGTGTTGGGCCTTAACGGGAGCCTATTTAAGTTAAACTTCTAGAAGGTCTAAGTCTCCACTATAAATAGAGGAGGGAGGTGGCCGCACCCCCTTCAACCCTTTCATTATTGTTGAAGCCCTAGTTTGGCTTAGGGAGAGGATTAGTGGAGGTTAGAGTTCTAGAGAGTTTTGATTTGATTTCGTGCTCTTGGATTGAGCTTTGTCCTCCATTGATGGAGTGGCTGTAAACCGAAACCCTATCAAATCAATTCAAAGAAAGTTTGATCAAAGATGTGTCTCTTTGCCTTTTTTTCTCTCTATTTGGTGATTTTGAGTCTTTCGTTGATTCGTGAGTTTTTGATTGATTTCTTCACGTGATCTAGCTTGCTGTGACATGTGGGAACACATCTAGGATCATCTTGATCATCAATCACCCACGAGCAAGTTTTTGGATCTAGTTTTCGTTTTGACTCGGTTTTGAACCATCCTCCTCTCAAACTGAAAAAGGTTGTAACTTTTCCAATGATCTTAACGATCCTTGATTGGAATAGGTTCCTGACATCCTAGAGAAGGTGTGTTCTAAGTTTCATCAAGTTTGGAGTTGTAGATCAAAAGTTACATCTATTTGCAACTTTATTTTTTGGGTTGTTTTTACTGTTCATCAGACTGGAGGTCAGACCGCCCCTGGTGACCGGTCCGACCGCCCAAGGGACCTGTCCGACCGCCATTAACACAGAGGTCAGACCGCCCAACACTTAGAATTTTAGCCCATGTTGATTTCGGTTGTTTTGCTTCGGGGTTTAGATTGGATTCAATACTAGTCTTCCATTTGTCTTGGTATATTGATCTTCATAGCTTCCATAGCTATTGGAGTGAAATTTGTATTGGATCTGATCTTGGTTGAAAAAGTGAGCGTGCTCCTATTCACCCCCCCTCTAGTCGCCTTTTCAGTCCAACAAGTGGTATCAGAGCCCGGTTAGTTCAATCTTGATCTTAACCGGTCACTGAACTTGGCGATGGATAAGTACTCCACCAAGCCGCATATCTTCGATGGGCACGACTATGCCTATTGGAAGAATCGCATGCGAGTCTTCCTTGAGAGCGAAGGACAAGCTATATGGGAGGCTGTTCGAGCTCCGCTCGTTCTTCTGAAGTTATTACGGGCTTCAATGACCCTCTTGGCTAACAACAATAAGGCAAAGAACCTCTTATATGGTAGGCTTGGTAGACAGGAGTATGATCGAATTTGCAATCTTGAGACTACGCACGAGATTTGAAACACCCTCGAAACCTACCATGAGGGTTGGTCCCAAATCAAGAAAGTACGCCAGACAGTCTATAAGCGTGAATATAACAAATTCGAGATGCGTCCTGGAGAGAGCATCGATGACATTTTCAGTCGCTTTAACAAAGTGATTAATCAGATGAAAGCTGTTGGAATTGAATATTCTCAGTCTGAAAATGCCACCCACCTCTTGGCTGCAATCAACACCAAGGAGTGGGAGATAAAGGCTACCGCCATTGAGGAGAACGTCAACATCTCTGATCTGACTTTGGAGCTGCTCTATAGTAAGCTCAAGACTCATGAGATCAAGAGGATTGATCATCCCAAAATGGAAAATATGGCCTTGGTAGCAGACCCAATCAAGAGAGCTTCTGATGGGTATTCTGAGTCTTCTTCTGGATTTTCGCTTGCTGGTTTATCTGCAATCCATGAAGAGGAGTTTGAGAGTCTCCCTGAGGCCGAGTTAGCCCTCATAGTTAGAAAAGCCACACGGGCCTATAACAATATGAGAAACAAAAAGAGAGGAGGTCCCGTGACTTACTATGAGTGTGGTGAGCTTAATCATATACGGGCAAATTGCCCCAAGTTGAAAGGAAAGAGCAACCATAAGGAGAGAAAGCCAGCTTAGAAGAAGCCTCAATGGAACAAATTAAGATTTGATGCTGCCAAGCTGAAAAAAGCAGCTCACCGGGTTCTTGCCGCTTTTGGGGAACAATCCTTAAGCGATGTGGACTCCGGGAGCGAGGATGACAAGGAGGAGGAGATCCCTCAAGATAAGAAGAAGGGGAAGGCCAAGGACTTCACCGGCGTTTGCTTCATGGCCGACTCCGATGACGTCGACGACGATGAGGTACCTCTCTCCTATGATGTCCTTTCTGATAGATGCGAAACTATTTTTTGAGCAACTCATCAGTCAGGATAAGGCTTTAGAGTATATCATGGCTAGGAACAAGGACTTAGAGTCTCAAGTAGATAATTTGACTTTAGAACTTGCAAATGCTAAGACTCTTGAATCTGATGAATGTTCTTCCTGCCATGCTCTACACTCAGAATTTGCTAAACTGCAATCTGCTCATGATATTGCTTTGCAACAACTTGAAAATGTTAGGACTGAGCTAGTTGAGGTTAAATCTACTCCTTGTGAAAAATGCTTAGATTCTAGCAAGTTGGTTGCTTCTGGTGTGGTTGATTCTAGCCTTTGCTCTTTTTGCATTGAACGAGAACATGAAGTACAAGACGTAGTAAATGCAGTTAGAGCTAAATTTGCTAAGCTTAAGGATAGAATTGATTCTGCTTCTTGTATCTCTTATAAACTCTTAAACTTGAAGCTACCTTATATAAGGAGAGATATGCTAGAGCCATTAAGGGCAAAACGTGTTAATCATGTGTTAATCTTGAAAAAGAAAATGCTTATCTTAAGGATACCTTAGAAAATTTTTCTAAAGGTAAGAAACAATTAAATATGATTCTGGACAAGTCTAAAACTCCTTATAAGAAGCAAGGATTAGGATACAACTCTGTCCAAGATAATTCTAAGCCAAAAGTTACTTAAGTCTTGGAAAATGGGTTAGTTGAATTTAAAACCGAACCTGCAAAAACTATTGGGTAAGTTTCTGGTTAACTCAGTGCCTGCATCAGTTTTGTTTGATTCTAAAGCTTCGCATTTGTTTGTTTCTGGAGTTTTTGCAACTAAGAATAAATTAAAAGTTAAGTGCCTTACGCATACTCTGTTAGTCCAATCTCCGGGAGTAGAGTTAAGCTCTAAATTGGAATATTTAGGAGCTAAGATGCTCGTAGTTGAGTTGAGTTTTTAGCCAACCTCATTGTCCTAGACACCCAAACCTTAGATGTCATCCTTGGCATGAATTGGTTATCAAAGCATAAATCTGTGTTAGATTGTGGCCGAAGAGCCATAACGATCGAAGAAACCAAGGGAAAGATGGTGGAGTTTCTACCGCTACCACTCGTGATGGACATCTGTTAGTCAATAACTTAAAGACCGTTGCTTTCGAAGATGTACCTATTGTCAGAGAATACCCTGATGTTTTTCCAGAAGATTTGCTAGGAATGCCACCAGACCGTGACATTGAGTTTGTCATTGATCCAGTTCCAGGAACAACACCGATTTCTAAGAGACCCTATCGGATACCCGCCAATGAGTTAGTAGAAATGAAGAAGCAGATTGGAGAACTTCTTGAGAAATGTTTCGTAAGACCTAGTTCATCACCATAGGGAGTGTTAGTCTTATTTGTCAGGAAGAAGGATAGAAGCATGAGAATGTGCATCAATTATCGTTCTCTCAATAAAGTTACTATCAAGAACAAGTATCCACCGCTCATAAATTGATGGTTTATTTGATCAGATAAAAAGAGTCAGACTGTTCTCCAAGATCGATTTGCGATCAAGTTACCATCAGTTGAAGATTTGTTCGAAGGATATACCGAAGATCGCCTTCTCAACACGGTACAGACATTATGAGTTCTCAGTCATGTCTTTTGGTTTGACTATGCCACTGCATACTTCATGAATATGATGAATAAAGTATTCATGGAATATTTGGACATGTTTATAGTCATGTTCATTCACGATGTTTTGGTTTATTCAAAGATAGAAGAAGAACACGCCGAACACCCGAGGTTAACCCTAGAGAAACTTAGAGAGCATCAGTTGTATGCTAAGTTCAGAGAGTGTGATTTCTGGAAAAAGGAAGTCGATTTCCTTGGTCATGTAATGACAGCTGAAGGAGTAGCAGTTGACCCCGATAAAGTTAAAGCAATATTACATTGGGAGCAGCCCAAGACCGTTACTCAGATTCGTAGTTTTTTAGGAATGGCAAGATATTATCGCCACTTCATTAAAGGATTCTCGACGATTGCTAAGCCTCTTACGCAATTATTGAAGAAGGAGAAAAAGTTTATATGGACCCCAACTTGTGAAGAAAGTTTTTAAGAGTTGAAGAAACGTTTGACATTAGCCCAATGCTAATTCTGTCGGATATTCGAAAGGATTTCGATATCTATTGTGATGCTTCACGTTAAGGATTAGGATGCGTCCTGATGCAAGAAGAAAGAGTTGTTGCTTATGTGTCAAGGCAATTGAGGCCTAATGAGGAGAATTACCCTATCCATGATCTGAAATCACTGCCGTAGGGCATGCTTTAAAGATGTGGCGTCATTACCTTATCGGTAATCATTGTGAGATATACACAGATCATAAAAGTCTAAAGTATATTTTCACAAGCAAAGAGAGCAAATAAATACATAGGAAATAGCAAATAAACTCCAATTTAAATAAGACCTATGTCAGTAGCAATGTCTTGAATTTAGACAAATTTAGAAATAAAAATAACTAGAATCAGAGTTATAACAGAGGAGAGCACAGCTTCCAAAGTTTTATCTTTGAGTACTGCTGGTTCCGAGTACTGTTCGTTTCTAGTACTGTTGGCTTTGAGTACTGTTCGTTTCGAGTACGTGGTTGAAAGGGGTTTCGACTACGTGACTACCAGGTCGTGGACCTAGTGGTAGCCATGGTCGTGGACCTGGTTGTAGCCGTGGTCGTAGACATGGTCGGAAGGAGTTTCGACTACAAGTGGTCGAAAGGGGTATCGACTACAAGTGGTCGGAAAGGGTATAGACTACATGTGGTCGGAAGGAGCATCGACTACAAGTGGTTGGAAAGGGGTTTCAACTACAAGTGGTCGGAAAGGGTTTCGACTACAACTGGTCGGGAGGAGTTTCGACTGTGAGTGTCGGAAGGACATGAGGAAGAACAGGGCACGGGTAAGGGGGCTTACCAAGATCGAGATGGAGGTCGGAGGAGGTCGACGGATGACGACCGGCGGTGGTGGAGCTCGCAGTCGGAGGCGAAGGAGGACGACGATGATGGGTCGTCCGGGACTGAAGGAGGAGAGGCAATGCGGCGGCTCCTGCGATACAAAACTGAAATCGAGTGAGGGGATTGCTTCAGGGAGTTCTGAGGCACGAATTGGGTAGAAGAGGGGCTACATTGGTGCGGCGAGAACCGGAAGGAGGTGCGCGACGTCTTGAACTCGGAGCTCGGGGCTTCGGCAACCCACAGCCGCACAAGCGAGAGTGGGGGAATTGGGAGAAGATGGGGACTGCTCGGGCTCTTATCTGGTGGCACTTACCAAAACAAAGGGGAGAAGAGGGGAGGAACGAGAGGGGGCTTAGGGCTTCTTATAGCCGAAGGTGAGGGAAGGAAGAGCTGTTGGAGATTCATAGGCGCACGGGTTCCCGAGGCAGTCGGCATGGGCGCTCTGATCGGAGAGGACGGGGTAGGCGTGCGCAGCGGGGAGGTGACGCGAATGACGACTCGGGCGAGCCGAAGCAGGTAGTGGAGGCGACAGGGCGACTCGTCAGGTGGCGCAGCGCGCAGGCAAGGCGCAGGTGCTAACGCAGCGGGAAGATAGGTGACAGGACATGGCAGCGAGTAGCTCCGGCGCGGCCACGGTGCACGCGTAGGGAAGTAGGGGCGGAGCTGGCGTCACGACGACGAAGGCGGCGACTTCGGGGCCAAGCAGGTGGCGGAGGTGACACAAGCAGGTGGGCATTGCAAGCGTTGGGTGATGAGGAGGGGGTGTCGAGTCCACGGGCAGGTGGAGCAGGTGGTGAAGGGACGGAGCCGCAGGGGCTGGCGATGGGATGTGGTGACGGAGGGCGTCGGAGTCGAGAGAAGCTGGTGGCGGCAGAGCGCTGGGCACAGGCGGGCAGGTGAGTGCACGAGCGCTGCACAGGGTGCTCGGGGTGGTACGACCAGGGAGAGTGAAGAAAAGGGGGCAGGGGGCACTTGCCTGGCTGGCCGAAAGGGGAAAGAGGAGGATGGGTTGGGGAAATTAAAGGAAGAGGAGGAGGTGGGCTGAACCCAGGAGGAAGGACGGGCCAGCCCAGAGGGGAAGAAAGTGGACTGAGCTAAAAGAAAAAGGGTTTTGAATTTAGAGGTAGAAGGTAGAGATTTAAAAAATACAATACAAATTAAAATAAGTTATTGAAATAAAATGATAAAAGTAAATACTAATTACAATTCGAAAATGAACTATTACAACGATGCTTGGGAAGAAGGTGTTGGACCATGATCTCACGACGGCGTCCGGCACCTGGGTGTTGTACCCCAACGCCGGAGGGAACATGCACCGGTTTGTCGCCGGCGAGGAAGGCCCCTGCGCATTCCTCGACGTCCTCAGGCCCCCTTACTCATCGCCGTCGCAACGCCGGAGCTGCACCTTCTATCAGGACTTCCCCTACGAGCTCCACCCCAGTAAGCAACAATTACATTACTTTAACCAGTCCTTCCTGCAAGCATGCCGCCATCATGCATAATATAATCAGGAGCTATATACCGATGGATAATTTGTCATATATACGCACTGAGATGAATTATAATCAGGAGCTATATAATCATGTTGAGTTTACTCTTGTCTTGATCGTGCATGGCAGCAGATGTTATCAGTGGCAAACCAACTGAGGAACAGAAGAGCCGACTAGCATGGCTGCGACGGATTGGCGGCATGCCTAAGGACCTGAGGGTCCGCCGATCTTCTAGAGCTCCTTTGCTTTCGTTGCCGGATAAGAAAAGATAGTGAAGCATGCATCTACCCAGTAGCAAGTCGTGAAGCATGCATGCATGCATCTACCCAATTTCCGAGATTGTGCGTGGCATTTACGTCTGATCTGCGCAAACAATAGCAACTTGTGGTGTTGATTCGTCCCAGCGTCCATTGTACAATTCCTCGCTTTTTAGACCAAGACGGGGGCAAACCCCCTCCGGTTTCTGTTATTACAAACCAAAAGTGTTACAGAAGATTGTACAATTCCTCCTAATCACTACTACAAAAGAGGCTATAGCAGACGGCCCATTCTGTGTTGGGTCTGTCCGGGCTTTGTTTTGCACAGCAAGCCTATCACAGACGGTTGTTATTGTGAACCGTCTGTGATAGTAAATTATCACAGACGGTTCCCAATAATAACCGCCTGTGTAATATCACAGACGGTTCTATTTTCGTAACCGCTGCGTGATATTTATTATCACGAGCAGTTACGAAATAGAACCGTCTGTGATTTCCTATGCTTCATATAAATTGAGCCGAGACATCCCTCAGCCGCACTGCCGCTGTGTCTACCGCTCCAGGCGCCACTTCCCTGCCCTAGCTCCTCCAACCTGCGGCTCCTCCTCTAATACTGGTATGAGCTTGGAGATGCTTGTGGACTTGGCATTGTATTGTGTGTTAATGCATTGACTAAAAGAAAGGAGAAAAGATAGTGTAGATGCTAACTGTGAATATTGAGAATGGTGTTGTTACTATTGATTTATTACATACTTGCTGAGTCTTGGACTTATGCACCCTTGTTTTTTTGTTGCTATTTCTAGGTGATCTTTGAGGATGACACAAAGATTTAGCACATCATCGATCTTGCACCGTCAATGTTGGAATAAATAATATTAGCCCTGCAAATCTTAGTTTTGAATAATGGTTTCCCTTATAACTAATGAACTAAAATTTGACTAAGGAGTGGTAACTTAATAAAATTGAATTAGGTCTAATAATCACTAAAATTTGAGTTAGGATAATTAATTGGCTTAAAAAAATAGAATTTACACACCGGTTCACAGTACGGTGGGGTTTGGGTCAAGCAATATTGCATTTACGGTTCCGGTATTTTAGGTTAATAAGTGTTGTATGAGATGATGCCTATATTTGGGTTGCATGATTGTTCAATTGAGATAGATATCGGTGTCGAGAGGTAGGGATTATCGAGAGATATTAGATATTTTCTTCGTGAGCTCCGAGGGTAATGATCTATAACCCTTTATGTTTGTTATAAATTAATCGCTAATCAATTTGACACTAATTTGTTACATGCGTAGTGTAGATGGATCGAAACTGGATGTACGGTGTGAACCGTGTGAGTCAAGATTACATTAATGGCGTGGTTGCTTTTAGAAGAGCCACGAAAGCGTGATATGTTGAAGAAGGGATAAATTTTATGTCTTGTCGTCTGCATTGATTGTGGTAATCTGAAGATGTTTAACAACGCGGCGCAGATCGAAGCGCACTTGATTCGAAGGGGTTTCAAAAAGGGTATACATGTTGGACCATCCACGGTGAAGAGCGATTATACGAAGTTAATAATGACGACATCGCCGAGGAAGTCAACGATTTGCGGATGTGGATCGTGCTTTTGATGAGGATAGGGGCACGATGACAATCTGGATCGGATGCTACGCGATGCGAAGAGAACTACAAAGGAGAGAGAGTTTTGTAAATTCGAGGGCTTAAGGGAGGACTCGGTGAGACCTTTGTTCCTAGCCGCAAGCCGGAATACACAAGGTTGTCAACCGTGCTTGAACTACTTGAAATTGAAGGCAAGCAATAGTTGGTCCGATAAGAGTTTCACGGCGTTGTTAGGTCTCCTAGCGGACATCCTTCCGGAGAAAACGTGTTGCCCAAAGACCACCTATCAAGCAAAGAAGGTTATTTGCCTATTGGGAATAGAAGTAGAAAGAATACATGCATGTCCGAACGATTGTATCCTCTACAGTAAAGAGTATGCAGACATGCATGTATGTCCGTGTGCAAAGCATCCCGATACAAGCGTCAAAATATCGCTAAGGTGAAGCAAGGACCTCCTGCTAAGATGTTGTGGTATCGCACAGTAATCCCACGTTTGAAGCGTTTATTTGCGAACCCAAAAGAGGCAAGATTGCTGCGTTGGCACTCAGAGGAGCGTAAGAGAGATGGAAAGCTAAGATACCCTGCTGATTCTAGATACGTACGCTCAAGCCCATTTCACGGTCTTGCAACACATGACCCAAGTGTCCCCGTACATCGACGAGCACAAAGACATGGTACGCCAATGAATCCGCACGGTCGGAGGTTTGGATCACGAGAGAGCACAACCGTCGGTTCAACGAATGGTTAAAGGTGCGAATCACTCGGAGGTCATCAAGTGATGATACGCTGCTATGGTTGGCAAGAGTGCCATATTTTACAATTGTCACATGGCAAGGATACGACATAAATGGGTACACATTTTATACGACACCGGGATAGGAAGAGCACAAGGCGTAAGCATGTGTCGCATAGATGCATTCAAGATGGATGGGCTGAGGAGTTCGTACTATGGGCAAATAGAGGAGATATGGGAGATCGACTACGTGCTTTTCAAGATTCCCATATTTCGGTGCCGTTGGGTCCATCTCCCACAGGTGAAGGTCGACAAGTACGGCGTCACTACCGTGGACCTCGAACGTGTCGGATACAAAGACGAACCATTCGTACTGGCTAACCAAGTTGTTCAAGTCTTCTATGTAACCGACTCGGCAAATAAGAAGCGTCACGTAGTTCTTCATGGAAAAAAGAGGATTGTCGGAGTTGAGAATGTAGTGGACGAGGAAGAATACAATCAATTTGACGAGTTGCCACCTTTCGAGACTCGGATCGTGCTCGAGGAAGAACCCAATGAGGAAGCTAGCTATATGCGCGTCGATCATCATGAAGGGCTATATTTTAATTAAGAATTTACTCCATTGTAATTAACTAATTTATTCCATTGTCATGTGTTAATGTGTTATGGACTTATGATCTTTAAAAATCCCTACTGCAACTACCATCCATCATAATCCCTACTCCAACGACCATCTATCATAAGTGACAGGTAAGGTCGTACATGTTTTTTTATTGGTTAGAGGTTGCCTCTAGCCTTAGAGGCAATGCCAAGCAAATTTGCTTGGAGGCTATAGTGCGCAGTGTATGGATATTTCTATCCATGATATTTCTATCCATATAATTTTCTTGTGGTAAATCTAAATATTTTTTTCTAGAAATCAATGGTCAAGTTCATTGCACACATTCTAAAACGGCGTCTATTTAAGAACAGATGGAGTATAAGATATAAAAGATTTCAAGCTTTGCCTCATCAACTGGTTAAAAAAAACTTCCCAGGTCCTCGAGATAAGTAATCACAGACGGTTCCCTCAAAGAACCGTCTGTGATGTAACCGTTCTTTGAACCTTATATAAACAACATCACAGACGGTTCTTTGAGGGAACCGTCTGTGATATGTAATCACAGACGGTTCCTTCAAAGAACCGTCTGTGATGTGGAAACATCACAGACGGTTCCTTAAATCACGAGCGGTTCTTTGAGGGAACCGCTCAGCGATAATCAAACATCACGCATTTGTTATTTGAAGGAACCGCTCAGGATTACATATCGCTGCACGGTTCCTCAAAGAACCGCTGCGTGATGTTGTTTTTTATAAGGTTCAAAGAACCGATAGAGTTTTGCTCTTAACCCTATCGGTCCCCGACCTCTGCGCGCCTCCCGAACCGGCGCCCTCCTCCACCGAATCCGCGCGCCTCCTCTCGAACTCCTTCCCGACCCGGCGCCCTCCTCCCAGACCCGGCGCCTCCCGACCACAGCCACCTCCGCCACCGCCACCGCTCGGGTAAGTTCCCTAGCATTCCTCATGCCCATGCGCGCCTCCATTTTCCTCCCATCCCACTCCGGAGCCGCCGCATGCAGCCGCCCCGCCCGCTCCCGGCCGTCTCCGGCCGCACCACCACCACCCTTGGATCACCTTCCTCCGTGGTTCCATTTTTGTTGCTCCCGCCACCGCCATCCGCTCAATCGTCGTGACGAGCCACGCCCCAAGCCGCCGCAGCTCCCTGCTCGTGTTCTCTGTGTATGTATGTATCTCTGTGTGTGTGTGTTCGATATAAGGTTAATCGCGTAAGTCCTCCCTAGTAAGTAATTTAGGGTTAAGTGGCAAGGATTAGCGAGTCGCTTAGTATAGTTAGGTGATTAAGGGCTAAGTGATGTTAATCAAAATGATCGAAATATGTTCAAGATGATGCAAAGATAAGCATTTGTCAAGATGATGCAAAGGCAATGTCATTGAGTGATTAGGCTAAGGACATCACGCTTAGTGTTTACATCGGACTAAGTTAATCGGTAGCTAACTAAGTCGATCAAGAGGTAGTCTATGCGCTTGGAGATTGGGCGGTGAGCATTGCCATTTAATGTGTAAATCCAACATAGTTAAGAGTTGATCAAATGCTCACCACCATATCAATCAAGGTCCATTAAATATACTCAAAGTCGAAGAACCCTAGTCCATTATAAGTAGTAATGTTAGACTAAGATAAATCAATTTATAATTATAAGGATGTTAGTAAATAAACATAGGATCCTTTTGTGTCATTGACAATACATCCAAAGTAGGTTTAACTAATGGACAATTTATCAGGATAAGTTCAAGTAATTAGAGGCTAATTAGATTGCCTTTAGCTGCTAAACTCAAAGAACAATGATTTAAGGATTTAGTAACATATCATATAGAGTGTAGTTGTCCCAATAACATGCAAACCCTAGGGCATTGCTAACATAATAATAATTGCAATAGTTATAACTTAATCGATTAGAGATGATTGGTGTGACCTTGTATGAAAATATTAATTGTTGGAGAGAGTTCACGAACCCAGAACTTTGTCTCTATTAACACTTAGCTATGCACACAGTAGATCATGATCAGTGGGCCTTAGCTTGTTATGTCCCACAAAGTACTTTCAATATATAAGATGCATAGCATTGTGTCCCACATTATCGGATGCTTAGTAAGATAACTAAGTCGATTAAAGCGATGGTTTAGTTAAGTTAATTAGTGCGTCATGCTATGTCATGAGGTGTGAATAGAAGTTTTATCGAGCCGAGCTCAAATCTGATTGCGTACACTGTTATAGTATAGTCTTATATCCAGGATTGCCCTAGTGAGCAATTAACCGTAGCCAGATAATGTTAGTAACAAATACTTCGTCTGAAGTATTTCTTTCATCAACTCCAGATAAGTATGGCATTATATTGACTTACAATCCATCCTGCTTGCACAACATTCGCATCATTAATGTGACCTTCTTTGAAATATTGTCTTACTAGAGTTTGAAATTGATCGATATATTGCATACTTGAGTTTATATTATCATATTCATTTCATGAAGTGTATAGACAATAGGATTGAGATGGCAAAGACTTGTTCTTTTGCAACTCTCCTTCTGAGAGCACAAACTATCATCAATCTTTTACAAATCTGTGCTAATTACAATAGGATTAATGCTTAATTTCAGAACTTACAAAGATAGCAAGTAGCGAGATGGCGAGGCGCCGTCTTCACCGCCACACCGACGCCGCACATGGCGAGGCGCCGTCTTCGCCGCCGCCACCGACGCCGCAGATCGTAGCGAGATGGCGAGGAATATCGAAATTGCTCACCGCCGATCGACCATCACGGAGGTCGCTGACGTTGGGGTCCTTTGAGTCCCCGGCATCGTGGCGAGATTCCTGACCATCTGCGGGATACTTGCAAGGGAAAAGGTCCCTATCACCACACCAAAGTGGAAGTCTCTGACAAAAGATCAGAGACGCGTGCTGTGGGAAGACCTTTCAAGCAGGTTCACTATCCCAGAAACACACATGAAACGCGTCGAACGGCATGCCTTGCTCTCCATGTGTCACGCGTGGAGGACCTTCAAGAGCGTTCTTGTCATGCAGTACGTGAACAAGAGTGAGACGCCTTCACGGTTTCCATTCTTGACGCGGAAACATGGAACGCTTTGTGGCTATGAAGACGACGGATGAATTTAAGGAGCAAAGTGCGGCGCACAAAGCAATCCAGGCACGAAACTCACCCCCACAGACTCGGCACCGCTGGGTACGCGGCTAAATCCGCGCAATGGGAGGCGGAGGAGGAGAATCTATTTCCTTATATCACACACCCGCGTTCCCTAACCTGGTTAAAAGCGAGGGCAAAAGTCTCGTCTGATGGCAGCGTCACTTTCCCAAACCCGGCGGACCAGGAAGTGTCCCAACGTGTGGTAAATATGTCGAACTACCTACTTGTTTATAAGTCCATAACTTCATAGTGACTATAATAACATGATGACCTCTTGCAGCGTGAATTGATTGCCCAAACTTCCGAAGGCTCCTTCCAAGAACACAGGGAGAAGGATATACTATCTACGGCCCTAGGAAACAAGGAGCACCCGGGTCACACGCGAGGCAAGGGGGTTAACGTACCTTGGGTACATGGATTCGCAGACGACTACTTCATGTATAGAAGTAGGAAGAGATCCAAGGCCGAGTACGACAATCAGTTGGAACTGCTTAAGGCAGAATTTCAAGGACAGATAGCAAGTTTGCAGGATCAACTGAATCAAGTACTCGCAACCGATGCAAGCCGCCTCGTTATTGCGGGAACCACCTCGACATCGGAGTAGTGTCGCGTCCACGCATAATTTTGAACATGACGACGACCAATTACCGATAGACCGCATCAAGGTAATGTACATCTATGGAATGCACCAAAGAGAGACCTATAGGACGCCTTAGCTAATTGCGTGTCGCTTTGTAGGAGCCGACGGCTGCAAGCTCCAACCGAGGTTAGTTGGGTCCATTCCTATTGAGGTCAAGCGGGGATGGTGCATCCATACCGTGAAGGAGCAAGGCAAAGACGGTGTCCGGTGGCGCATGGTTACGCAAGGGTGGAGGTGGACATGGTACATCAACATTTCATGGCCATCCCGCCGACATTCGCCCGAACGAAGAGATCACAACACTAGGGATGCCGTACGCTTTTATCCAATGGCCCAAGATGGACATCGCCCCGACCCAGCGATCTGCCGCAATCTCGACAGACCATTCCTCTCCAACGGACCCTCCATGACTCCACCTCATATTTCGCCTCGAAGGCCACCTCATCGGTTCCCGTGGAGAAGACGCCAAGGAACAAGAAAAGCGTGCTACCGTGATCGGTTCCCGAGTCGCCTCGCAGAAGACGCCGCCAATCGTTAAGGCCAAATCGAAATCGACGAACATTAAGCCGCCTCCCAAGTCCCGAAGCACGGAAGTACTCCATCGGAAAACCGTTGTGCCCTAACGCACAATTAGCCCGCTACTGATTTGCTTGTCGCTTTGCATGCACGGTACCGCGAATACCGCAAAGAAGGGGTGCGATCTCGAATCACCGTCGCATACAAGGTGAGCATTTCTTCAACGGTAGGGCAACTTCGTGGTGGGCTTCAACGACTTATTCAACCTATTCAATCTCAAGCCCTCGACGCCTTGCTTCTACGATGTTGGACATCGTAAGTGTGTACAATCAAGTTCTACATTCATGTAATACCGATAAATATCGCAACTCATTGCTTATGTATATACATGATGAAATATGCCCGAAGGGCGAGAACCGTGGGTTTCCTCGACCCACACGTGGTATCTATGCAAACCATCGAAGCGACGCGACCTTCGCCGAGAACTACATAACGGCGACATTGCTTCTTCGCACTCGCAAGGACTACATCTCGGTGCCCTACAACCGTGGGTAAGTGCTTCACTATTTGCTATTCAAATTTCATTTGTACTTAGGTTTAATAGTTATAGCGACATACATGAGTAGGTACCATCGATCCTTTTAGTCATTATACCGGGAGGAACAACGTGATATATCTTGATTCCCTAGTCGAAACGATCACGACTTCAAAGATTCTCGCAAGGAATACTCGACAAGTATGATCATTTCCTCCATACATAACTCTATTGTAGTCTTCCTTCGCTTGAAATGCCCGAGGATAACTTTTTTCAATTATGTAGTTCGCTCATCTCCTATGTTAGCCAACAAAGAAGATACAAAGTGGATCCAAATACCAACTAACACACAAGACGAAATTTCGATCTGCGCTACAACACAATAATCCTATATATATCATACTTCATAAAAATGTGTCTTCAATCGACTATACGTATATATGTAATTCTATTTTTGCGGTCTGCTTGACAAAAAATGATGAGCTATGTGCATTCTACGCTTGCCATCATATGCAACAAATCATTAGTGCTAAGATGAAGAATCCGGAGGTTTGTCAATCTCAAATAATTTTTTGTAATTGTAAATTCAAATATATATCCTTACTATTTTTTCTTGACCTAGCGGCGGGGTTTGATAATAGATTTACATGGACTCGCTATGCAAGAGCTCGTGGAAGTTCGAGGCGCTATGCACCTTTATCATGACGAAATAGTTGACAAAGGAGAGTTTCACTCCATCGCCGACCTAGAGATTCACGCAAACAATTGACTTAATTGTAATCCAATTGTACAACTATAGCGAAAATACTTCAACAAATTTGATCTTTATTAATTTATTTTGAGTAATGATCAATTTGAGTTGTCAACAATTGATTATCTGCGATGTATCTTTTTTGTACATGCTTGTTTTCGAGGGCATGGCTAGCAATTCTGAGGCCGCCAAAAACAAAGAAACAATGTAGTTAGGATCGCTCACTACCACGAGCGGTTTTATGTTGAAACCGTCAGCAGAAGGCTATTACCACGACGGTTTCAACATAAAACCGTGCGTGATAATGCTTATCACGAGGTTTTAAGTAAACCGGTGATATCTCTAGTATCACAGACGGTTTTAAAGTAAACCGTGCGTGATATTATCACGACGGTTTACTTTAAAACCGTGGTTATCACAGACGGTTTACTTTAAAAACCGTCTGTGATAATCACTTATCACAGACGGTTTGTAACTGAAACCGTCTGTGATAATAGTCTCACAGACGGTTTTGAACCGTCTGTGATAACTGCTTGTTATCACAGACGAACAAATATAGATGGTTTAGAAACCATCTGTGATGACGTGTTTTGTAGTAGTGAATGAAGCTTGTGGATGAAGACATGCAGTAGTAGTGCCCCATACTCCCATGCGTACGTACTTACTGCCACTGCCACTGAAGCTAGCTTGTTTGGTTCATGGCTAATTTTACAATAACTAACCTCAAATAAAGTAAAGTGGGACTTGCCACAAAAAGTGCGGCCAACAAAACATACACCACAGTTAGCCAACAAAAATAAGTCTACGACACATGGGTCACAGGGATAAGAAAAATATGGTGATCCACAATTCTGATATGGAACCAATCGCGCGCCTATATATCTAAGAAATTGTGGTTCGACTAAGGTTAAGCATCAAACCAAACACACTAGTCGTGGATAGAATTTGCAAGACCAACGACAAGAGGAAGACTAGTTAGTTAATATACAAGTATACAGCCAATGTAGCCACCGTAAGTAGGAGGAAGTAGCACGTCGATGTGCGGATCAGGTGCATGCTTGGGTGCAAGCGTTGAGCAAGAAAAAAAAATACGCTGCAATGGTGCACATATGTATGCCGTACGTGTAGCCTGGATGCAGTGTGAACCAGCAAGCAACGCTCAACGATAACGAGATCGTGACAGTGAGACTAGCTAGTTAAGGTGTCACTGCTGCAGAAGCAGCAGCAACATCATCAGAGTTTAAGTCCAAATCTCACTTGTTCACCGGACGCACGCACGTAATCGCCTGATCCGGACGCAACAAATACCTTTCACTACGGTCCGTTAACGCACGCCTAAGTGTTTCTTACCTGCAAAACTCATTCACTGGGCGGCTCTAGTACATGCATGCATAGATTGAGCCTCAAATCTAAGGTAATAGTTTCGAGGCTTATGATCAAAAGTCTATATAAAAATTATTAAAAAAATAGTAAAATGTAATTTTGGGTTAGACAGGCCGGCCAGAGGCTTAGCCCATGATCAGCTCCGCATCCGGTAGTTTGTGAGGTCAAAATTAAAAACAAGAAGAAAAATCCAAATTTTAACCATTTTTTGCTTCTGGAATGCCATGTAAAGAAAACTTTTGTGGGTCGATCCCACGCAGAAACTACCACGATTGGTTGATGATGATGATAGGACAATTCCCACGTGCGGACCGATCCTGTAGAAGAATTTTGAGAAAATTACAATACAATACAATACTTGAAGTAAGGAGACTTTAATTTGAGAAATTATAAACGATGGACTACTTGCTCACACTGACATGTGGGGCACCTCCTCGGCAAACACGCAACCCCATCTCTTAACCAGCCTACTCAACTTGGAAGCCTCCCCCTCCCCTGTTTCTTGGCTCGTTATCCAGACTCAGCTCCCAGTCCCAGAGCTGCAAGCATTATATCGCAAAACCCACGCGCGCGCGCGCGCTCGCTCGCTCGCACGGGCTCCTCTCCCTTCCCCCAATGGCCACCATCACCTCCTCTCTCCCGCTCCGTGCCCCCAACCAAGCGGGCCCTGCGCCGTTCCGGCCGTCCTGGGCCGCCGGGGCGCGGTTCCCAGGCCGGCCGGAGCAGCGCCGGCTGGTGGCGAGAGGGAATCCAAATCTTGCCGGGATCCGGGTGGAGGCTCTCTCCGGCGGTGGAGGAGGGGGGCGGAGGGAGGCCATGGGGCCTCCTTACAATGTCCTTATCACCGGTTCGACGAAAGGTGCTGTTGGTGCCGTCTGGCGAGCAGTTCTTATTTTTCTTTTCCCCCCTCTTCTCTTCGAGTTGTTTTTTTTTCTTGTTTACATGAAAGAATTAGAGGTTTCTGAATGCTTGTGTTGACATGCAATGTGCGTAATTAACAGTAAGAGTAATTTCTGATTTCTGAATGCAATTTATGTTTACAACTATGGTTTCTGAATGCAATTTATGTTTACAACTATGGTTTCTGAATTAGATTTTATAAAAAAAAATTATTTTTTTCACAGGTAGCTTTCTAATGTTGGTGGTGCCATTGTGCCAATTACTACTATATGTGACTTACAATAGCGTGCTTTTTACTAATTTGTGCAAAAACTAACAAAAGAACTCTTAGTACAATGAAAAACTCTCCGTTGGAAATGGTTGAGATTGGTGAGGGTGTGATGATATCACTTGACATCATGGGCTAATAATTTATGTTTAGTATGCTGGAGAAGGTGATGGTACCTAGCTCCATGCGTTTGGTGTAGTGAACAAGGTTTGACTGGAATGAGGTGCATAATTTATGTGGCCAAACCGACAGAGAATGTTGAGAAAATGAATGCATGCAATCTTGATCTTTTACTGAATCGATGGAATTTGAGCATGAAACTTTGTCAAATGATTAATTGGATAATCTATTGTGGACAAAGAAGCTTAGATAAAATGGTAGTAGAGGCGTATATTCTAAATGCTTTCTTAACCTTTGTATGCTCTTACTTCTTAAACAGGTATAGGATATGCACTGGCAAAGGAGTTTCTGAAGGCTGGTGATAATGTAGTAATCTGCTCAAGATCAGGTATAGAAAGACCTGGTTACTTGTTCTTGTATCATAAATAAAAATGGGTATTTTTTTTACTAAGATGCATGACAAATTGATTTGCATGTCATGTTTCATTTACCTACTTCTTTCTTTTCCCCTACTTCTTATTTTGATGACTTGTTGACCTATCATTAATTTACGTTTAATCCCCCTAGGCACCTATTGGCTATTGCCATCTGACACTTCCTGCGGTATTCTAATTTTATCCCACAGAAGGTACTCAATGTAGGTGCGGGCACTTTTAGATCACTGATCTGTCAAAGCGATCTTTCATGAAATTTTAAACGACTAAACAAATGAAATGTTTCAACGTTCTTGAGCTAATTTTAAAAAGAGGATGAAAAGGTGAACATACAAGTAAGTTACAATTGAACCAGTTTATTCTTTCCTTGACATGCAGTCTATCCTCTACAGCTGAAAGGGTAGAATCTGCAGCCTGTGACTTGAAAAAGGAATTTGGAGAGCAACATGTGTGGGTACCTACTGCTGAGCTACTTGGTTCTTATATTGCTATTGTTGTTTTTATTTATAAATTATGTTTTCTGCTTGAAAATATTACAGTGCAGCACATTTGACTTCTTGGTTTCTGTTGTTGCCATTTGTATTTGTATTATCACAGGTAACTGTATGTGACGTTAGAGAAGGAAAGGATGTAAAGGCACTTGTCGATTTTGCACGTGACAAGCTGAAGTATATTGATATTTGGGTACATAGCCACCCCCTCCCTTACCAAATATCTGCACGTCCACTTTTGTTCTTGTTCGTTCTTTTTTATGTACAAATATGACAACCACTGGCTATGAATGACACTGATGCTCACTGCATAATTTCTGCCATATTTGAAACATTTCATAGTTCTTGCATGATACATGCTTGTGTATGGAATACCTCTGTCCAATCCACGTTGTTATGCTTGAGAATTGATATTTTTCAACTTTCCTTCTTGAGTGTTTGAACTTTAAACTTCATTTATTTAACTGAAGCGCTCTGTTCTGTCATGTTGAATCTGTTTGGGTTAAAATTTAGATGGTATACGAAGACTAGACTTTCTCCTGATTTTTTGCTTTTGGTGCAGATCAACAATGCTGGATCAAATGCATATAGTTACAAACCGTTGGCGGAGACCTCTGATGAGGCTCTTATGTAATTTTCATTCTGTATTTTGGAAGGCTTGACTAAGTGCATCTTTATTCAGTTGTGCTTTCAAGTACCAATAATTGATTGGCCCTTTTCTCCAATTTAATAGGGAAGTCATCACCACTAACACTCTTGGACTGATGATATGTTGTCGTGAGGTATTACTTTCCACTCAATTTTAGCTTTCTGATGTCCATTATGACGACTATGAAGAATCATTTTCCAAACATTCATCTTCTTGCCATCTTAGGCAATAAATATGATGCGGAACCAACCTCGAGGTGGTCACATATTTAACATCGATGGTGCTGGTTCTGATGGAAGGCCAACCCCAAGGTAGCATTTCCATTTGTTATCTTGTGTAGTAAAATGTTGATACTCAACTGACGAATGTGCTGTTGCACGATTTCATCATTTCATTTGAATGCTCATATGGTATGAAGCTGTGGAATTTAACAGTGTATTATATCATGTTCTTTCAATGCTGATAGAAGAGTATCTCCTTTCCTCCCTCCCCACGAGTATGTGTTGTACTTGTCTGTATTGAATTTGACAGCGATATGGTGGTATCAGTAATTTGGATTAAGTGAAGGTTGTGGACAAAAAAAGTTAAATAAGATTAAACTCAAGTTTCTTTTGGTTCCTTATGCTTTTGTGAACTTTTTGTCTAGGTAATTGCCTTGCAGAAATATGACATAAATTTGCTCGATAATCACCAGGTTTGCTGCATATGGGGCAACAAAGAGAAGTGTGGTGCACCTTACAAAGTCTCTACAGGTAAAGATTGTTAGAATATAACTCTTTTGTATTCCTTATCTGTATATGGCATACCCCTTGTACTCTCTATATATATTGCCCATTGAGCCCTCTTGAATATACACACATATTCATAAGATGGTATCAGAGCTAAGGCACTAACCTAGCTTTCCTTCCACTGCCATCCGACCACCGCCGTGTGTTCCCGGTCGTCCGACGCCGAGCACCACCCGAGCCCAAGCTTGGCCGCACCGAGGTCCTCCCGTCGTGGGATCCGCCACCGGAGCCTTCCATCGAGCACCACCGTTCGCCCGAGTCCGAGCCCGTCGCCGGAGGTTCTCTTGCCACAGGCCCCGCCGCGGCGCCACCGGAACCTCCCACGCCATCGCCTGTCGCCGAGCCCGAGCTTGCCTTGCCTTGCCCGCCGTCGCCGCCTGTCACGGATGTTCTCTTGCCGCAAGTGCTGCCGCACCGCCGCCAGAGTCTCCCGCGCATCTACCACCTGTCGCTCGGTCGCCTGAGCCCGAGCCTGGCTAGCTCGTCATCCATCGTCGGAGCACCGACGGCCACCGCCGCCGCCAGCAAGGGGGAACCCTTGTCCCCCCTCGTGCTCGTTCTGCATCAGTGGCCTTGGCAGGCTTTTGAAAGCGTGATCCAGCCCGGCCCGCGAAAGAAAAAAAATCCAAAATCCAAATAATAATAATAAAAAAAAAAAAAATAGAAACGTCGATCTAACCGCCGCCTGTTAGACTTCGTTGTTTTGGTCGACATGCTGTCCAGCGCTACCTATGACTTTTGTTCCAACAGCTGCGATCCCATTCTTGGGAACAAAGCTTAATGGGAGGAACTACAGGTTGTAGTCTTCACTTATGGATATAACGCTCGATGGTCTCCGTCTCTTGGGACATGTTACTGGTGCCCGACCTTGTCCGTCGTCGCCAGTTCAGCCTTCTCCCAGACAACCTACTTCTGCACCTTCGACAGAAGATGAGGCCGCCAAGGAGGCATAGGCTGCTATTGCTGTTGATAGGCCTTTCAGTTTGCCACAGACACTTTTGAGCGCTGGTGTGCTGATGAGGCCCATGTTTGAGCCATCCTGGTGATCAGCGTCGACGACTCCATCCAGCCAGACATTGTTGGTCTGCGTGCCACTCGTCAGATTTGGGAGTACTTGCGCGAGCGATACCAGCAGAGCAGCAATACTCAGTTCTTTTCGCTTCAGCGTGAGTTGGAGACGCTTCGCCAGGAGGACTCCTCCGTCAACGACTTCTTCTGAGCCTTGTCCAGTCTCTGGCGCCAGCTGGACGAGCTGGCTTCTCCGCTCTGTCAGGAGTGTCATAAAGCGCAGAAGGCGGATCGTGATCGCCTTTGCTTTTATGACTTTGTCTGTCGTCTTCGCCCAGAGTTTGAGCCTGTTAGGGCTCAACTACTGAGCCGCTCACCACGACCGACAGTCACCGAGGCTCTTTCGATGCTTCGTGATAAGGAGCTTCGCCGTGGGTTAGCAGCACAGTTTGTTCCGACTATGCTTGCTACCCCTTATTTAATTACACTGACGGTTTCTGCTTCGACTACAGTCCCTCCTCAAGTGTCTGTTTCTGCTCCTAGTTTTGCACCAACTTGGGGTTCAGTGCAATTATTGCAAGAACTTCGACACGACTATCAACGTTGTGCGGTGCAAAAAGCAGAACAAGACTGGACGATCCAAGGGGGGCAGGGAGGCCCTTCCTCGACGGAGACAGACCAAAGACATCATAATCTTCTCAATGAGGTGTCTCTGCTCAATTTGCTTCTACCAGTGCTTTACTTCAAAGACTCTCTCACACTCAAGAGTTCTACCAGTCTAGCTCAGACATCTCCTCTAGGTACTTCTTAGGTTCTGGATTCTGGTGTCTCTTTCCACATGACACCGGACTCCACATCTCTCACTTCAGTAGGACCTCTTGTTTTTCGTATCTCTGTTCAAATAGCTGACGGTACTCCTATGCCTGTCAGCTGTAAGGGCACTCTTTTGTTCGCTAACTTTTTCTGCTCCAAATTGCTTCCCATGTTCCCAACTTACCATGCACCTTCTCTCGGTGGGTCACCACCGATCCGGGTCAGTAGGGTTGGTTTTGACTCGCTTTGCTTCATCCAGATCGACAGACAGGGGGCGACACTTGGGACCCACTAGCCGTAGGATCGTTAGGGTCTCTACATCCTTGATCCACTCTTCGTCAGGTGTTCTTGGACGTGTTATTGTTGACACGGCCATGTTTTGTTAGGTTTGTAAGCTGGGCAAGCAGCTACTACTTTCTTATCATTCTAGTGAGTCCTTGTCTTCTCGTCCTTTTGACTTAGTTCATTCAAATGTATAGGGACATGTGCCTATTATCTCTAAAGGCGGGCATAAACTTTATGTGATCTTCATTGATGATTATTCCCGTTTTACATCTATTTTCCCTATGTCTAATCGTGGTCAGTTTCTTGTGATCAATCGTAGCTTTGCAACGATGGTTCGTACTCAGTTTGATTCTCTCATCCATACTTTTCGCTGTGATTTTGCTGGCGAGTACTGTTCTGACGCTTTTAGACAGTTTCTTTCTAAGCAAGGCACTCTTTACCGTCTTCTTGTCCTGGTGCCCATGCTCAGAATGGGGTTGCTGAGCGCAAACATCGTCATCTGCTTGAGAATGCCCGCACTCTTCTCCTTGCCTCTCACGGTCCACCACAGTTCTGAACTGAGGCTATTTCTACGGCTGCATATCTCATCAATATGTAGCCTTCAACTGCTCTTAAGGGTGTCAATCCTATAGAGCGTCTCTACTCTCGAGCCTCCCAGTATACTCACCTTCGTGTTTTTGGTTGCACCTGTTTTGTTCTGATGTAGCATCGTGAGCGCACCAAACTGTCAGCTCAATAAGTTGAGTGTGTGTTTCTTGGTTATAGTTCTGAGCATAAGGGTTATCACTGCTATGATCCTTCTGCTTGACGATCAGGGTCTCACAAGACGTTATCTTTAACGAATCTTAACCTTTCTTCTATCAAGATTCGGCTCCTTCTGTTTTCACCGTTGAGTTGATTTCATGGTTGTCTTCCTGACTCTTCACCCATTTCTCCACTATCACAGTCTTCTCCTGGTCTATCTCCAGTGGTTCCTTCTGTACCTCTGCCTCCGATGCTGCCTCCTGCAGCACCGCCTCTTGTTCCTACAGCACCACCGTCTCGGTTCTCTGGTATTCACTACTCCAGGCGTCCTCGTCCTTCACCAGTCTCCTCTCCTGGTATCTTGCCGACACCCACATCTGATCCTCCTGATGATGCTCCTCGTTACACCCTTCATGACCGGACATCCCTTCACCCTCCTGATCGTCTTGGATTTGCTTCGATAGCTCATGCCCTCTCTGTCACTGAGTCTAGTTCTTATCATGAGGCTGCTCCTCACTCTGAGTAGCAGCTTGCTATGGCAGACGAGCTTGATGCTCTTCGACGTACGGAGACTCGGGATATTGTACCGACACCAGTGCATGCTCGTCCGATCACGTGCAAGTGGGTGTACAAGATTAAGACCCGGTCTGATGGTACTATCTAGCGCTACAAGGCTTGCCTTGTGGCTCGCGGTTTTCAGCAGGAGTACAGTCGTGACTACTATGAGAATTTTGCCCCTGTTGCCCATATGACCACTGTTCAACCTCTTGTTGCGGTTGCTTTTGTTCACCGGAGGTCTATCTCTCAGCTGGATGTTAAGAATGTCTTTCTTAATAGTGTTTTGCATGAGGAGGTCTACATGCAGCCACCACCTGGGTATTCTGTTCCCGATGGGCACGTCTGGCGTCTTCGTCATGCTCTTTATGGCCTCAAACAGGCTCGTTGTGCTTGGTTTGCACGTTTTACCTCAGTGATTACTGTTGTCGGTTTCACTGTCAGTTCCCACGATCCTGCTCTCTTTATCCATATCTCATCTCGGGGTAGGACACTGCTTCTTATCTATGTTGATGATATGCTCATCATGATGATGATTCCTCATTCATCACGTATGTGAAGAAGCATCTCAATGAGCAGTTTTTAATGACTGATATTGGTTCTCTTACGTACTTGGGATTGGGGTCTCTTCCATGCCTGAGGGCTACTACCTCTCCCAGCAGAAGTATGTTCATGATCTTCTTGACCGGTCTGGCCTGACTGACACTCGCACTGCTGAGACTCCCATGGAGCTATCCCTCCAGCTTTGTGCCACTTATGGTGATCTTCTTGAGGATCCTACTCGATATCGTCATCTTGTTAGGAGTTTGGTGTACCTTGTGAGTATTAGGAATAGCAACTTATATTCTCGGGGGCCAATGGGCCAGTATATATAGACAAGTACAATATGCAAATAACCCCTTATAACAATGGGGAATAACACAACTATACATATATCTCTAACACCCCCCCTCAAACTCATGGTGGATCAACAACACTGAGTTTGGAGAGGTAGAAGCCATGTTGTGCTCGAGTCTGGGCTTTCGTGAAGAAATCCGCTATCTGAAGCTCGAAAGGCGCATACTAAAGAGCAATCACCTGATCATACACACAAGACCTCATGAAGGAAGCATCAACACCAATATGCTTGGTGAGCTCGTGCTTCACAGGGTCACGGGCAATAATGATAGCACATGTACTGTCTGACAAGAGAGGAGTTGGTGTAGTGACAGAAACACCAAAATCCTCAAGTAACCACCGTAGCCATGTAATCTCTGCTGTCAAGAGAGCCATAGCTCGTAACTCAGCCTCTGCACTCGAACGGGATATTGCAGTCGGTTTCTTCGTCTTCCGTAATGAGAGAACCACCAAGAAAAACACAAGAAGAGATAGACCGCGATCGATGGATCGCGGCCCAAGTAGCATCCGAATAAGCTCAAGTCAGAACGAGTCATAGTGTGGAAAGAAGAGATGGCGAGAGATAGTCCCACGAAGGTATCGCAGAACTCGAATAAGGTGGCCGTAGTGGACCTGAGTGGGAGCAGAGACGAACTGACTCAGAATGTGAACTGGATAAGTGATATCCGGACGAGTAACAGCAAGGTAGACAAGACTCCCAACAAGATGACGATAGCGAGTCGGATCAGAAAGAGGCTCGCCATCAGAAGGTCGGAGATGAACATTGAGCTCCATGGGAGTCTCAACAGTACGCTGATCAGTGAGAGAAGCAAGATCAAGAAGATCCTGAATATACTTATCTTGGGACATAAAGAAACCATCTGGAGTGGAAGTAACCTCAATCCCAAGGAAGTAACGAAGAGGACCAAGATCTAACATAAGGAACTGCTCACTCAGACGAGCCTTGACAAAGGCAATGTACTCAGAGGCATCTCCGGTGAAGATCATATCATCAACATATAGAAGAAGAAGAGTCCGACCACGAGACGAAGTGTGTACAAAAAGAGCAGGATCATGATCACTAGCTGAAAAGCCAGCAGCAGTGACCACAGAGGAGAAGCGCTCAAACCAAGCACGAGGGGCTTGTTTAAGGCCATAGAGAGAGCAACGAAGACGACAGACCATGCCCTCAGGAACAGAATACCCAGGTGGCGGATGCATGTAGACCTCCTCACGCAACTCGCCATTAAGAAAGGCATTCTTGACATCAAGCTGAGAAACGGACCAATGGCGAACGGACGCCACCGAAAGAAGAGTGCGGACAGTGGTTATGTGGGCCACAGGAGCAAAAGTCTCATCGTAGTCACGACCATGCTCCTGCTGGAAGCCACGAGCAACAAGACGCGCCTTATAGCGCTCAAGAGAGCCATCAGAGCGAGTCTTAATCTTATAGACCCACTTACACGTGATGGGACGAGAGTGAGATGGAAAAGGAACAAGATCCCAAGTACCAGTACGCTCGAGAGCAGCAATCTCCTCGGCCATGGCATGCTGCCACTCAGGGTGAGTAACAAAGATCCCTGGGAGGAGACAGATCAGAGTAGTTGCACCAAAAAACCAAACAGGCAGAGCATGGTTATTAAGGCGGTAAGGCGCGGCGAGGCGACCCACCCCTCACACCTTTTAAGCGGTAAGGCGTGAGGCGAGGCGACGCTTACTCTCGCCCTAAGGCGCTAAGGCGATGAATAAATGAGCATTTCAAGAAGACAAGTACCTTGTTGTTGCCAATTCTTGAGGTCATGTAGCACCCATCCCCTTTCCAATTGCTCTTCTCCCATGTAGTATTCATCCCCCTTGCAAGTTTCAACATATAGTTTGTTATAAATGTAATAGATACAAATTGTGTTCCAATTTATTGAGTAAATACGGATTGAGTGACATACCTTGTTGGCAATCTCTCCTCTCTTCAATTCTCCCAAACAACAAGCTACATGAATAATGAACAACAATGCAACATAAGTTCACAATAACAATTAAGTGAATCTGAGAATTAAATATGAGCAACATAACAAATTAACAAGCACAACATAAGCGATATAAGTTTACACAAATAACATAGGTGATAAGTCCACAAGCTTAGAGTAGTCTAATGACATAATAGTAAGTAGCATAGTCCAACGCTCTCATCTCTCAGTATCCATCATCAAACTCATTGAGATTGCTGGTAGCATCCACGTTTTCTCCACCATCTTCGGCAGCATTGGGAGTTTCGTCACAATCGCTCACATCCGCATCATCATGTGGATCTTCTTCCTCATCTTCTTCATTGCCCGAATCCGAGCCTTGCTCTTGCTCATCTAAGCCATCTTCTTCCACCGCCATAGTTGTAGATCTTGCACGCCTTTGGTAGGTCATAGTGTCACCATGACTATTCCTGTTAGCTTGCCTTGCAAGATTGCGACCTTGAAGCGAGCGTGATGCGCCAATGGCTTCATCAACATCATCCCATGTAAGGTCACACTCACGACCACCTTGAGGTGCTACAACCAATGAGTCAGTCCATTCATTGTCCCAATCAAAATCCTCAATGACCAAAGGGTCATAGTTTTTGCCCGCTTTCTCCCGCCTCATTTGAAACCTTGTTTTCATCTTCCGGTTGTATGCAACAAAGACCAAATCATTCAATCTCTTGTGTAGTAACCGGTTCCTTTTCTTTGTATGCATCTACGAAAGCACAAATGGCAAACAAAGCAAATAAAATGAATAAATAACTTGCTGAAATTAGTAAGCACATATAAGGCATAAGCTACGAATTGAGTAGAAAAAAATAAACACAAAGAAGCTACAAATTGACTCACAAATTCAAAGGTACTCCAATTTCGCTCACAACCAGATGATGATGCACAAAGACTAACAACACGCTTAGCAAACCTTTGTAGGTCAATGGCTCACCCACCATATGAACGCCACCAATCAACTAGCATGGAAAATACACGCATATTAGCATATATTATTATATTAGGAATTCGGAAAGAAATAAAGTAATAAACATGCTAAAATTAACAACACTTACTAGGGCTTCTTGACTCTAAGTTTTGGATTGCCAATTTGTTTGAAAATACATCTCCTCGTTGGTCCTCATAATGCATGGCTTGTTCATCAATCTTGTTCCGAGTATTCTCATCTTGTACCATTCTTGCAAGCACATCATTAAAGCAACTCCTTAGCTCCCCAACATAGGTATCATCTCCACTCTTTTGGATGGCAAAGAATTTCCACAGGCTCAAATAGAGTGCACCCCATACAATGGATGATCCATTTGTTTCACCCAACGCCGCTCAATAATGTTAATGATCTTTTGAGTAAACGCTGCTTGTTTTGGGTAGAGAAGCTAAGGTTGATCTTCCTTTGCATGAGCCATTAATGCCGCAACCTCCGCATTGTGGGCTTCTCATCACCATCAACCACCCTAAGCACGATAAGAAGTGGGTCAAGCTCTAAGGCAATCTTCAATTGAATTCCGAACTCCTTAGAGAGCACAATATCATCACATGCATGCCACCTCCGCCTTTGACAATTTGATCTTAGTCCATGATTCACTCACAAATAGACACTTCAAAGTATCCTTGTGCTTGTGCATGCTCTTCAAAGTAAGGAAGGTCAGTGGCAAACCGAGTGGCGCTGGTCTCACAAGATCCATTCCACTGCCTTCTCCTCATTGCACTAAGAAGCCTACCATGCCTATAAATGAATGTGGTGACACGCCTAGCACGTGCAATAGGCTTCTTAAATTCCTTCAACTTCGCAATGTCTTCTAACATAAGGTCCAAACAATGTGCAACGCAAGGACTCCAAAACAAAGGTAGGAATCCTCTCCATTAGAAGCTTGCCCGCCGCCTTGTAGTTAGCACCATTATCGCGACAACTTGAACAACCTTGTCTTTTCCAATGACCTCAATTCTCTCTCTAGCAAATTAGCTATCATAGTTGCATCATGTTGTTCACTTGATGCATCAACGGACTCAAGTAAGTAAGTCCTCCGGCCGCTGACAAGGAAGTTGATCAAGTGGCGCCCCTCCTATCGCACCATCCATCCGACATAAGTGTGCAACCATATTGCTTCCACGCCCGCCGTGCTCCTCCCTTAAAGTACTTGTCTCCTTGACGCACTCCAAGCAATGGCTCCTCACCATGGAAACTAGGAGGCTTATACCCGAACTGCATCGCATACATCGCCTCACAAGCAATCTCAAACCGCTTTGAGTTTGCGGCATTAAATGGTATGCCACACTCATAGAACCATAATGCCCATTGCTTATTCACATAATGCTTGTCTTCCTTGGTCCTTGTGCCGGCCTCCATGGTGCTTTGAAAAGATCCGAACATCTTTGATCTACGACATCTTCAGTGTTCTCCAAGCATACCAAGAATCGACTTGGTCTCCTTGTCTTTGCCTTTGCATTGACCTTGAATGAAAAGGCAAGATGCCTTCTTTTGGCGGTTGTCCCGAACTTGGCTTCACAAAGGAGTCTTGGTCTTGGGACCCAATGCCATGTGCTACCACCTCCACATCTTGACCTCCCTTCATCATCATCATCATCGCCTAGGAAAATTGGCCTACTTCTCTTGTTTTTTTCAAATAATCTCCCATCTCTTTCCCGATTTGTGGTAGTATTGGGACACATTACCACATCCAATAACCACCCGCAAGATGCTCCTTCACCTTTTGATCCTCCTGCATTTGGGGTGTTACAAAGGATACACATGACCTTATCTCGATTGCCAATTTCGCTAATAGCCATATTTCCATCCCTGATCATTAGACTTCGCCTTAGCTTTGGATCGGTCTTTGGATCATACCCGCCTCGGATGATGCAATACTTGCACTTGCGCTTGCACTTGCACTTGCACTTGCCATTTTTTTGCTTCGCAAGACAAAGATAGAATCATAAACATTACAATTCAGCTTCAAAGAATCGCCAGCTCAAAGACATTGCAATTCATCACCTTGAAGAAAGCCAGTTGGCTTCACCGCTTCACGGTCATCGGTTGTCGCGCGACTCGCCGACTAAGAAGATAAAGCGATCGGTTGCCGCCGCGCTTCACGCCAGCTTTGATCCGAAGCGACGGCTTCAGGCTGCCAGACGGTCGCTACTGACTACGGAGGCGCCGACGCCTCCTCCTCCCTTCTCCGCCCGACCTCCTCCTCCTTCTCCCCGGCCTCCCTCCTCCTCCTCCTCTCCGGCCTTCCCTTCTTCCTCGCCGGCCTCCTCCTCCTCCTTCCCTTGCCTCGCTCCCTCCCTTCTCCGGCCCGCGGGGAGAAGGGAGGAGGCGAGGCCGGCAGTGGAAGGGAAAAGGGGGAGCCGGGAGGGGAGGGAGCCCAGATTGGGAGGGGCCGGGAGAAGGGAGGAGGAAGCCCCAGCGGGAGAGGGGGCCGGGGCAGGAGGAGGCCGGAGGAGGGGAACCTGATCAAGACCGTAGAGGAGCAGAGGACATGGCGCAAGCGGCCGGCCGCCGGGACTGAGGCCGTGGACGGGATGGATCAGCGGCACAGCGCTAGGTTCGCCTCTTGGTCCTTGGCCTCTTCCCGTGAAGGTTTGTGCTTGCGGCCTCTTCCCGTGTCTCCCCTCTCTATATCTCCTCCACAGCTCCACCCCTTCTATGGCGGCCGCCTTGGGCTTCCGGCCGCCTTGGGGACGCCTTATCTGTGAAGCGGACGCCTTAGGCAACCATGGCAAGGCGACGGCGAGGCGACCCACTTCCGACCGCCTAAGCGTCGCTTAGGCGACGCCTTGATATCCATGGGCAGGAGGCCGAATCGACTGACGATCGCGGAGACCGTAGCGAGGAGATGATGACCCATCGGGGGAAGATGGAGCATCAGGAGAAGATGAAACATCAGGGGAAGATGGCTCATCTGGAAGAGCCTCAATACGACGTTGACGAGTGTAAAAGAGAGTGGAATGAGCCGCAGGGGACGAAGCAGGTGGCGACAATGGCGGAAAGGCCTCAGGAGGTATATGTGGAGACTCAGTGGGACGGGTGGACGAGGGTAAGATAGAGATTGGTGTATCTGGAAAAGTCAAAAAGGACAGGGACCCCACAGAGGAAAACGAAGGAGAGGCAGGACGTGGGTAGAAGGGACGAGACTCGTCAAAAGTCACATCCCGAGAAATCCGCATCCGTCGACCAATAGGGTCCCAGCATCGGTAGCCCTTGTGCTCGCATCGATCCCGTAAAAACACACTCAACAGATCGATTAGTTTGGTGCGCGCTCGAGGTGCAAGGAGAACGTAGCAAACGCAAAACAAATGCATTTGGGGCGAGTAGTCCGAGAAAGATCACGAGACGCTCAACCGGATCTCACCAAAGAGCGTAAGAGGTCAATGTTGACGAGATAGGTGGCGGTGGGAAACAACCTCGGCCCAAAAGTGAGGTGGAATAGAGCCGGCAATCATCGCTGTATGAGCCGTCTCAAGGAGGTGACGATGCTTGCGCCGGCGACACCATTATGAGCATGAGCACCGTGACAAGAGAATCGAAGGAGAGTGCCCCGCTTTCGCCAAGGAAGCTGCGCAGTAACGAGAGAGGTACTCGCCAAAGAGAGTCGCACTAAGACTCGAATAGGAGTGGAGAACTGTGTGCGAACTATAGTGGCAAATTGTTTTTAGATAGACAAGGCCTCACTACGGGGAGACATAAAGTATATCCAAGTGACGAGAGAAGTCATCTATAAAAATGATATAATATCGATGGCCCCCTTTCGAAAGGAAGGGAGCCGAACATCTGAATGAACAAGATCAAAAGGACACTGAGATACTGACTCACTATGAGAATAGGGAAGTTGAATCTGTTTCCCTAACTTACAGCCCTGACAATCTAAAGATACATCTTCTGAGACAGATCGCAGAAGACCACGACGAACTAAGGATGACAGACGAGATCCACACAGATGACCAAGACGGTGGTGCCACTGCTGGAAAGAGCTGGTAGACGGAGTGGCGTAGCGAGAGACCGGCGGTGGCGGTGGCGTGGAAGGAAGGTGAAGCTACCAAGCTCCCAGAGACGCTGAGAGTCAAGGCGCCGAGGGCCGAACCAACCAGAGCCCCCGTGTGGCGGTCCCGAACACAACAAGAGTCAGAGTCAAGAATGACCCGACAACCAAGGTCGATGTCGCCAAAGAAAGAAGTCGCATGGTTAGACGAGGAACATGAGCAATGTAAGAAACATGAAATGATGAGTTGCTAAGAGGTCCTCGACTGCAGACGAAAAGAGAGGTACCATCAGCAGTAAGCACACTGACAGGGGAATCAAGAGGTGTAACAAAAGACAGAGTGGAAGAATCAGAAGTCATGTGAAAAGATGCTCCGGAATCAAGGATCCACGGGGAGGTACCTGACTGTGTAGGAGGTGGTTTCTCATTGCCCAAGGGTCGATGCGTAACTCGCCGAGGAGAACCTCAAGCGGCAAGCAGACGCCGAAATCCGCTATCTCCCGCTCGCGAGAGAAATCAAGTAGTCGATCGCGACGCCGATGTAGAAGTACCGGTGCCAGTGCTAGGAGAAGAACGGCGTGAAAGGTGCCGCTGCTTCTTATAGCACTGGGACTCAAGGTGGCCGACTTTGTCGCAGTAGGAGCAGCGAGGACGACCACCGACCACCACCACCACTGTGCACCACGGAGGAGGCGATGTCTTGGCGTGGAGCGTCAGATAGTAGATGGACGAGCGGCGAGCACGGAGGAGTGGCATCGCACCAAAGACCACTCGACGAGTCTCCTCTGCACGATCTCGTAAGGGCCTCCGTAAGAGTGACACGAGGCGGAGTGTAAGATGCCGGGCACGCCTCGCCGAACTTCAGACGGCGAGTAAGGAACTCGTGAGACACGCTGAAACCTGTGTCAAGACGTACGGCTAGCAAAGACGAACAGAGAGTGACACCAAGAAGGCGAAGAGAATCCACCGACGCCGATGCGGGAACTCGAGCGTAGAAGGCGTCAACGAGCATCACCTGCCAAGAGAGTGCTCTGGCGAACCACCGATGTGAGGGCATCTCAAGAGGGTTCGTAGCGCTGACGAAGATGAGTCCACATCCGACAACCAAGGAAATCCCACAACCTCGTAAGAGAATCGAGGCCGATATCGGCGATGAAGACAAGAGCGTACCGAGCGCCGCCGCCGCAAAGACTTAGTGTAGGCGGTCAATCGATCCGTGTAGAAATCCGAGCCTCTTGATGAGACGAGGCGCCTTTATCATGAGCAAGGCTCGCCGCTCGATAAAGACCTTGTCGGTTGTCGGGGCGCCGCAACAGACGTAGGCTCCGTCGGAGGAGTAGGGCAAGGCGGGCAAGTGACTTCGCCAGAGAGGACGCCCCAGAGACGAAGACCACGCATGTGGATGCGCATATGAGACACGAAATCGGTGTAATTAACACCATCGAAGATCACCGGGCAGCGAGAGAGGGAAACGGTGACCATCGGTAGCGCGCGCCGACGGCCACGGCGACCAAGGCAACGGTCTAACAGCGGCGCCGACGGCGCGGTACATTAGAACAACGCTTTTACCACCGCTTTAAAATACGTCGGCCGATTCGACCTAGACGCCCACACGGCCCAGAGCCGAAACAGGGGGGTGAACTAGGGTTCCCCCCTCGCTCTCGCGGCGGCGGTGGCCGCAATGGGCGTGGCTTCTGGCTACGATGGTCCGCGGCTCGGCAGCGCGGTGGGCCGAGATCGCGGAGGTCGGGGCATAGACCGAGGTGTCGAAGGAGCCGAGGGGGACGCTGGGCGGCGGTGGCGGCCGCAGGCTCTCTGCGGCGCCCTTTCACGCGGCGACGCAAGGACTCGGCGGCGCAGATCTCTTCTTCTCACGACCGCCCGCGAAGCTTCGGAAGGCTCGGCGGCGTGGATCGATGGAGGCGCGGCCGACTTCGGCCATGGTGCGGCGATAATGAGCACCTCGACGGACGGGACGATCCAATGGCAGAGGGTCGCGACTGGAGGAACCAACCGGCGTCGGTCAGCTGGTGCTCTCAGGAAGAAGAGGAGGCGGCTGGAGGCCGGACGACGGCAGATCGGGGGGAGGACCAACAGAGGCGGGGTGTTGGAGCCACGGGACGATGGCGGGCGCTCGAGCCACGGGACGGTGGCGAGGGAGGCCGGCAGAGGCGGCTAGGGTAGGACGAGTTGTACGTCCGGAGAGGTAAGCCTAGGGCTCTGATACCATGTTTGGAATAGCAACTTGTATTCTCAGGGGGCTAATGGGCCAGTATATATAGACAAGTACAATATGCAAATAACACCTTATAACAATGGGGAATAACACAACTATACATATATCTCTAACAGTGAGCACTTGTCCTGATATTGCTTATGCAGTTTATATCTTGAGTCAGTTCATAGCTCGTCCTACCCATCTTCACTATAGTCACCTTCTTCGTGTTCTTCGCTACTTGTGTGGGACTATCTTTCGTCGTTTGTTTTTCCCTAGCTCTACCTCACTACCGCTTCAGGCGTACTCCGATGCGACCTAGGCTAGTGATCCTTCTGATCATGGTTCTCTTTCCGCTTACTGTGATTTTTTTGGCTCCTCCCTGATTGCTTGGAAGACAAAGAAGCACAACCGTTTCCCGTTCGAGTACAGAGGCTGAGTTGAAAGCTATGGCAGCAATGACAGCAGAGGTTACTTAGTTGAGGTGGCTACTTGCAGATTTTGAAGTGCCTTTGATGAGACCTACAACTCTTTTATTCTATAGTACAGGTGCTATCAGCATTGCCCGGGACCCAGTGAAGCATGAGCTCACCAAGCACATTTGTGTGGATGCTTCATACACTCGCTCACAGGTGCAGGAGAGAGTACTTGCTTTACTGTTTGTGCCCTCAGAGTTACAGGTTGCTGACTTCTTCACGAAGCCACAGACTAGGGTACAACATTTGTATTTTCTCTCTAAACTCAATGTGTGTGATCCACCATGAGTTTGAGGGGGGTGTTAGAATAGGACTCTTTTGTATTCCTTATATGTATATGGCATACCTCCTTGTACTCCCTATATATATTGTTCATTGGGCCATCTTGAATATACACACAATATTCATAACAAAGATAACCCTTTATGCGGATATAACCTCAAATGATTAGTTTCTGTTTGAACATTTCCAGTGAAGCATTTAGTCATGATGAACTATTTGCTCTATTATAACTTCATAGAATTGTTGATGACCATGAGGCATCAACACTACACTGCAACATCGATAGCTACTGTTTTTCAATATCCAGAATCATCTGGGATTCCCAAATAGTTACTCATTACAAACTAGTATTTGGAACAACATAAAGTTGTAATCATCCATAGAGAAAATGAAAGGAGCTTTATTGCTGTCCCCTTGGACTTGAGGTTTTGATCCTAGTCTTCAATGGTATGACTTTTCTTGAGAACATACAACTTAGGTTGTCATTGTTTCTTTCTTTCTTTTGCACTATTTTGCCGAGGCAGACAGCAATTGATAGCTGTAGTTATACAGGTCAGAACCTTCCAGTTTTATTAGAAATTGCAGCGAGAAAAATAATTTGATCCTAATTGCAGGCTGAGTTGCAGATGAATGAAGTGAATAATGTCATGGTGCACAATTTATCGGTACATAACTCCACCCTTTCTCCTGGTGTCTTTAGTATTCTAGAGTTTTAATTAGTCTCTTGCTGAAAGACAAATAATTATTGAAGTGGTTTAACTAACTAGTTTCTGTAAGCTTTGGGCCATGCATATGTGCATAAGAAATTGATTGCTTTCTGCTTCTATAATCTATTAATAATGCTGAAAGAACAGTTGTACACTTATACTAAGTACATAAATAACATGTGCAGCCTGGAATGGTTACAACTGATCTGCTTATGTCTGGTGCTACTACAAAGCAAGTAAGGGATCAAACCACTCTCTCTCTAACCATTGTTGATAAAGTAGTTATACAGCTTTATTCTACAGCTGAACCACTTTACTGATGGCAGGCAAAATTTTTCATCAATATATTAGCTGAACCTCCTGATGTGGTAAGAGCTTCATCATTACTCCTTTTTCCCAGCACAGTGTTGGCTCTTATTCTACAGCTTCCGTTTGGCTGTATTAGCAAACTAGCAATCATCCTTCAGCTGTTGTAGGCCTGTGTCTGTTTAGTGTTCTGAAATGTCCAACAAACTAGCTTGGACATGATCTTCGGACTTGGTTATACGTTCCGGAAAACTGTGAGAATTCGTTGTTGAAGGATTATGCTAACCTATTATATATACTTGCATTAACAAAGTTCATACATCCTAATAGGTAGTGAGTTTGATCATGCACACCGTTACATCTGTTGACCTCTTCTTGATATGATGTCAAAGGACATACATATTTTAGTCATCCATAAATTTTAGTGTGAACGCATTCACACCTGTCAATTGTGTCGATCTGAAACAAAAGTAGTTGATGTAATTACAGTTTAGCACTTTACCTCAATTCAACTTAAAAGGGTGACAAGCTATCCATGAGATGCATATTTTCTTTGTACTGCAAATGAGCTCTAGGTTCATAACACAGGATATCATCTATTAATGATACAATTTACCTCTTTTATGTTATTGATGTACACTATCTTTTCATGTCTTCTGTTTGGTAATATGGAACAAAAAGAATCACTCTTATCTTGCTGTTATAACAGGTTGCGGATTACCTTGTTCCAAACATAAGAGCAATCCCTACCAACCAATCCATGAAGCCGACCTACATTCGCTTTCTCACAGGCTTGAAAGCCTACTCCAGAATATTTTCAGTAAGAATTCTCTGAAAACCAGGCACTGTCTTTTATTATTCTTTTACATCCTCAACTAATGTCAATTCTACTGTATTTGATAATCATTCTCTCTGATTTCACTTGCAGAGACTTGCTTTTGGTGCTCGTAGGAACAAGTATGTTGTCGAGGATTAGTTCTTTTTGTTGCCATCTTTCAACCCTGAAGAGAACTAGGAACATTTTTCTCATTATCTTTCATATTCCATTCTTTTCCTGTCAAAATAGCATGTATTACTGATGGCATCTTGAGAAACATCAATGTAATCTTATGTATAATATCAGCAATTTGATTGCCTAATTAAAGTTATTGTCATATGTTGAATCGTTTGTGATTCGGGTGTTATATTTATCACCCTTCTGATCTCTATTTTTTAAAACTCATCCTTGTGATCTCTATTAGCGGATCTCCAACCATACCTCGACTATAAGTTTAGCAAAAGTTGCAGTTTTGCATGTTCTATCTTCCATGTAAACCACAGTTCATGGTACATCTATGCACCTATGCATAAGATTGAACTCATTTTTTCTTCTTAGTTGCTAGAACTTTTTTAGTCTTTCCTACTTTTCCCGTTCATTTGGAGGCAAGGACAAGCTTGCCGTGCAATGTCAAAATTTAGGCACCTAAATTGGATTTATTGATGTGTCTATAATTCTATATTTTCTCCATTGGAAACATGCAGATGGCATTATAATGACAGGACAAGGTCATGCGGCTACCTTTCTGCTAGGTGTTGGTAGGATAGGATTTTGATCACATCTCAAACATCCAGCTTGCCTGATAAGTTAACCTCAATATTTATTACTGTACCTAAATTGTCATTTGCAGTTCTATGTTTCTTCTTTCTCACATTCATGATTTCTATCAATGTGATGCACTCCATTCATGGATTTGCCAAAAGCTGCATGTGCTATAGAAAGAGCAACTCATGTGTCACGTGCTGGAATTACTATTCATACATGTGAACAGTACCATGGTTACTGTAGTATTAGGATTAGGAATGCATAACTTTCCTCAATAAAAATATCAATTTTCCTAAATAGTTTATTAGTTTCCTTGTATAGGTTTAGTTAATTGAGAAGGTTATCTATTAGTTAGAAATGTTATCTATTAGTTAGAAAGGTCATCCATTAGATTAATGTTGTAGCAACAGGACCAGACGGTAAAGAAAGGGGACCCTAGTCGCCACGAGAGGAACTAGGGGATCCTCAATAGAGGGGACCGGTACCCAGAGAGAAGTTAATGTGTATTAATTGCCTTGAAAAAAGTTGTCCTTAAATACATGAGAGAGGCGGCTATTTATAGCCTTCCGCCCAGGGTATATGAGATTACAGATCTCCCCTAAAAAGACCCTACACCTATAGGGACTGCAGGGGTTTTTTTTCTTATCCTAGGCATAGCCTCTTGTCCATAGTGAACCCTCCTAGTCCTTGTCCATCTGGTTGGTGCATGCGGTTTGCTAGTACATCTTCCCTTCGCACCGTGCGGGGTGCCCCTGGGCCGAGGAGCCCTGGGCGCCCTTCGGTGCTCACAAGGTGGGCCCTGTAGGGATCCCGGGGACCTCCTCGATCCGAATACGTGGTGCTTAGAGCCTCCTCACATCCTTCAGCCCCCCGAAGGTACACATGGTACCCTCCTGGGGGTGGTGAAGAGTGTCTTCTGCCTATGGCCCTTAGGGGCCTTCTCGTGGCCTTCACGTGCCTTTTGGGGCCTTTTCGAAGGCATATTTGGTGCCCTCCGGGGCCCGTAGCCGCACCTTCGGCCCTTGGGCCCTGTGGGCCTTTTAGTGGTCTTCGTGCGCCCTTCGAGGCCTCACGAAGGCATAGTTCGTGCCCTACGTGAAGACCCCTAGTCGCGCCTTCGGCCCGTGGCCCTCGGGGGCCTTCTTGTGGTCTTCACCGGGTCGTTGGAGGCTGGTGGGCCGCCCCTACGACAAGCCCTTCGCGGTTGAGGTCCTGCTTCGTCATGGCTGAAACCGTGCCCTTTTCCCAAAGGGCCTAGACACACCGTCCCATTCGGCTTGGTGAAGCTTGTTTTGTGCAGGCCCTCGAGTGGTGTGCGGGCCGCTCCAGTTATTTGTGGTGGCGCATCGATTGACATGCACCATGATGTCGGTGGCGGTAGTAATGGCACGTACTCGGGGGGCACGTGGGCCGCCGTTGCTATTACTATGTCGCGTCGATTGGCGTGCGCCATGATGTCGGTGGCTGGCAATAATGGTGCCCCCTCGAACCACACAACAGCTGATGGGATGTTGTGCATGTGGAACATGTCATTGGGTAACTGGCTTGTGTATCTTCAGCTTCCACGCCTTGTCTCCTTATGGTTCTGGCGCCTATAAAAGGGGGTGAACCCCCAGCCTTTCGCTTACTCTCGCTTGAAAACCCTAACTCCCCACTTTCCTACTTTTGTGCTTTGTGGCCTCCAAAGCTGCGATTAGGACCTTCGAGGCTCGGGCGGTGTGACCCTCGGAGCTACGATATGACAAAGCGTAGCAAAGACGGAGGTGATGTGATCTACACTAGCGGCCTCGGGTAGTCGACAGGGACGGAGCGGGTCCTCTAGGCCCTCGTGGACGAGGGGAAGCTGGAGAGCCTCGAGAAGGTGCGGGTGCCTGGGATGGAGACGGTCTCGGCACCTCAGTCGGACCAAGCTATGGTCTTCGTGGCCTTCTTCGATGCTAGGCTTCGGATGTCGTGTGTGTGCCGGTCGTGGCCCTTCCGTGTCGGGTGGAGTTGGTGCACGACAACAACTCCTCGCTAAGTCGGGCCGCCTTCGAGTGGATCTTGCGGTCCACCGACGAAGCGAGGGCGCGCCACATACCTTCGCGACGGCGCCGCTAACCAAGAAGAAGAGCACCGGCGAGACGATAAACTTTGGCAGTGTCAATTTTTAGCCGAAGATGTAGTGCCAGATGTATGCGCCTGCCCCGACAGTGCGAAACCGGTGGGACACCGACTGGACCCAGGGGTGGTTTTATCACCTCCCCCCAGCGAGCAACGGTCTTCACTCCACCGAGGGGCTCATCCACCCATCGCCACCTCGTGAGATCGTGCTCACCTCGCAAAAGGAAGCCCTTTTCCGTATTTTGCTGAACGCATTGAGGAGGCTCTCCACGAGGGACCTCATGGAGGAGTTATGCGCGTTTGGGGTTTGGCCCCTCGCGCAGGGCTGGAGCATTAAGCTTGGGGACCCGAAGGGCAGGCTCCCTACCATCACTGTAGCTAGGCTCAAAGGTTTGGGTCTTCGCTCTTCTTTCTCTCTCTTTTTAACGGACCCTACTACCTTTTCTACAGTTGTGCCCATTTATGAGGTTGCCCGTGCTGCGGAGTTGCTCTTGGGCCCCTATACTGCCGAAGAGCACATGAAGCGCAGGTTAGTTGTGCATGAGCCACGCCTGAATCGCGCATATGCGACCCGATAATTGCCTTTCGATCAACAATTTCAATTGCAAAATACATTTGCCAATTGACAAGCCATGCCAACAAGGATCAATAGCAAGATTCCTAGCAAGTTGCAAAACACATTTGCAAACTTTTAGAATCATGCCACAAGGAAAAGGTACATGGACTTACACCATTTGCAAAACACATTTGCAAACTTAAGTCACATGCTACAAGAAATCAAACATGAGCATCAACTATTTGCAAAACACATTCGCAAATAACAACATCATGCTACAAGGCTAAGGCGCATGGACTTCAACCATTTGCAAAACACATTTGCAAAGTATAGTCCCATGCTACAAAGATTAAATGCATGAGCCTCGGCTATTTGCAAAACACATTCGCAAATAATAGCTCCATGCATAGATGAGCTAGAGCAAACACAATGAGCTATCAACACATGACTAACTCATGCTACTAGTCAAGACCTCTCTTAATAGTACGGCAATCCTATACTAGCAATCCGGTCTATCAACCAAACACCGAGACCGGTAAAAGACTAGGAACACATCCTTAGCCCTAGCTAGTCATACCTTTGCTTTGCATCTTCTTGAAGCTTGATGACGCACATCAACACTTCAAGTCCGGGTCTTTGACTTTGACAATCATCAACACATGATGATTTCTTCACTTCGGGATCTTGTCTTGAACATCATCAACACATGATGATTTCTTCATCCCGAGTCTTCACATGCATCAACGCATGATGCATTCCTTCACTTGACCTCCATCAACACATGATGGGTCTTTTCTTGTCTTGACGATCAACTCATGATCATCTCTTCTTGATAAGCATGAACTCATGATGCATCCTTTACACCAAGCTCTTGACTTGATGATCAACTCATGATCATCCCAAGTCTTCATCATCCTGGAACATAACCTATTCATCCAACTCATGGAAAATGTTAGTTCCACAATGTGATTATCATTAATTACCACACCATACCATTAACTCATAATGGTGGGACAAGATACCTCAATCTTTCCCTCTTTGGTAATTGATGATAACCACTTAATTACTCATAAATTGAATGATGATAAATGAGAGAACAAATTGAGTATATATCAACTACACAAGTTATATATATATACTCTAACTTAAGTATACAAGAACTACACAAGTTCTATATACTCATAACATGAGTCTACAAGAATTACGCAAGTTTTGTATACTCAAACGGATTTGTTTCAAATTAAAGATCCCAAATATATGTGGAGAATGGAATATGGATCAATACTAATGAAACCACAAAATATAGAATAAAACTCCCCCTAGATGTGTGCATACACAAATGTGTAATAAGATCATATGCACATATTCAAGTTTAACTTATGGTTGAGTTCAATCCTATATTTTGGATCCGAGGAATACAACAATATATAAGATTGAGATGTCGATTGCATACCTCGTTGTGTTTCACCTTTATATCCAAATGAGACTATACAAAGATAATACTTGACAAGAGAGTTAGTCTCATATTTGGATTTGTCATTAATCACCAAAACAATCCATTAACTCATAATGGCGGGTCTAGATCTTTCAATCTCCCCCTTTTTGGTGATTGATGATAAATCCATTATCAATAACAACATTTGGATATACATAGACATAAGATAAGAATTTAAACTAATGAACTATGTCTATGCATCATATGAGGTGAAATATAAAGCATTAAACAAAATGCATATGAAAAGATATGCTTACACAATTAATGCATTTTCCTCCCTTTTTGGCAATCCTCCCTCTTTTGGCATTTTAAACAAACCAAACATCCAAATGGAAGAGTATTGATACAAATACTCCCCCTTTTGGCATAAATCACCAAAAACACAAGATAAAGCTTAGCCAAAAGGAGCCTTTGCAAATCGATACCACTTGCAAAAATCGAGGTTGGTCACAAAAGGTATTAAATAGACTCATATGACCAAAAGGAGATTTTGTTCTCAAGATATGAGAGGAGAGACAAAGATAGGTTACAAACCTATTGATCATAACATTCTCCCCTTTTAAATCAAAACATTGAGAACCACTTGAAATGATGTCACTTGAAATGATAGTTGAAACACATTCAACTAACCTCCTTCTTTGAAAGAAATTTAGATAATCTCCCATTTTAACAATTTTCACAAACCATGTTGAGATGAACATTAAGATCTATGCTTGTGAGAGATTTTCATAAAATTTTGGCAGAATTTCTCTTGTAAATAGGGAATCCACGACAGAAGACAAATAAGATATGATCAAACAATAATATAAAAGATCATTCAATCACAATCATATCTCATCCACATATCATGCAAAGACAAATCATAACATAAAGATCCACATTCTCACACAGAGTAACAAGATAGCATAGCCAAGATTAAAGTCATACAACCAAGCATTCAGAAAGATATTACAATTGTTTTCCATTACAAGGTCTAATGACCTAAATAAAACTAGTGGCTACTGCTCGGCAGGAGGATCTTGTGGAGGATCACTAGGAGGAACACCAGGAGGAGAGCGAAGGCGACGCCGTCCAAACCGGACCGAGGAGGAAATCGCTCGCAAATCTAGCCGATAGCGCCGAGTCCGACGTGTTGGCGCTGTCTTGAGGTGGTGGCAGCCTCAAAAGCATCTAGTCTGTCGGAGGAAGCATCCAGACGGGAAGATGTCGCTGCCTGGAAGGCCTCCTGAGATGCCTTCATCTCCAACAAAGCGGCATAAATCTGATCCAGAGAGGCTTGGCCTTGTGGAGGAGCAGCAGGAGGAGCAGGATCAGCTTCAGGTTCTTGAGCTGGAGGAGGCTGAAGGTTTGCAGGTATTGGAGGACCTTCTCTTGGCTTATAGAACTTGTGGTGTGAAGGTGTAGCTCCATTATAACCAGTTTGACGAATAATCATGGCCATAATATATGGAGCAAAATTTATCCTCTTTACCCGATCATTCTTGGTAGCTGCTATCTCTCTTACAATGACATCAACTACATCAAATTTTCTCCCATGCATGATGCAGTCCAAAATGTTCCATACATGGCCCCTTATTGCATCATAATTCCCGCTTTTTGGTAATATGGTATGATTAATTATCCGGTTTACCAATCTGGGAATAGGGAGAAGACCGGTTATCTTACCAGGGATAAACCTTTGAGTAGTGTCATAAAATTCAGTCCAAGATGAAAGAGGAAGAACTGGTCTATCATAAATCTGCTCAAATCTGCTTGACTCAATATCCAATGCATTCTCAAAAGCACATTTTGAGCAGGAGTATCTGACTGTCCCAGTCATCCAGGTAAGCTCAGAGAAATCTGAGGGAATGTGCACTGTGGTATAAAATTGACGAATGATTTTATCACTATAATTGCATTTGAGTGCCACAAAATTATGGATCCCCGCTCGCTGAAAGAGTCTGTATGTGCCCTCATACTTATCAAGCCCGTTAAGATATGACCAGTTTATACACTTATGATCGGCAAAGGGCTTGTTGGGTCCATAAAAGAGATCATACACTTGCCTCTGAAAGTTGGTATGAAAGCGAGGATCATCACAGTTGCGAGGAAGTGTATACTGATTCTGTCAAGAAGAGTGTAATCATCACCGCGGTGACTTAACATCAATCTGAAGTTCTTCAGGCTCTCCCAATTCATCATCAGATTCTGACTGAGAGCCCTCACCCGATGCACTTGCCTCAGTGTCTGAATTCTCAGAGGATTCCCTTTGATCCTCAATTGATTTCATTTCTTCCTCTTGCACTAAGGGAGGAGTTCTCGAAGATGATTGGCCGGCATCTGAATAGTGCTTCTTGATAGTATCTTTTGTCTTAGGCATTTCGACAGTGACGGAGCGGGTCCTCTAGGCCCTCGTGGACGAGGGGAAGCTGGAGAGCCTCGAGAAGGTGCGGGTGCCTGGGATGGAGACGGTCTCGGCACCTCAGTCGGACCAAGCTATGGTCTTCGTGGCCTTCTTCGTTGCTAGGCTTCGGATGTCGTGGTGTGCCGGGTCGCGGCCCTTCTACCAGACGGGTGGAGTTGGTGCACCGACAATGAACTCCCTCGTCAAAGTCGGGCCGCCTTCGAGTGGATCTTGCGGTCCACCGGGACGAGCGGGGAGGGGCGCCTCTTCACATACCTTCATGACGGGCGCTGCCAGCCGAAGAAGAAGAGCACCGGCGAGATGATAAACTTTGGCAGTGTCGATTTTCAGCCGAAAGCGTAGTGCCAGATGTATGCGCCGGCCCCGACAGTGCGAAACCGGTGGGACACCGACTGGACCCAGGGGTGGTTTTATCACCTCCCCCCAGCGAGCAACGGTCTTCACTCCACCGAGGGGCTCATCCACCTTACTGCCACCTCAGAGATCATGCTCACCTCGCAAAAGGAAGCCCTTTTCCGTATTTTGCTGAACGCATTGAGGAGGCTCTCCACGAGGGACCTCATGGAGGAGTTATGCGCGTTTGGGGTTTGGCCCCTCGCACAGGGCTGGAGCATTAAGCTTGGGAACCCGAAGGGCAGGCTCCCTACCATCACTGTAGCTAGGCTCAAAGGTTTGGGTCTTCGCTCTTCTTTCTCTCTCTTTTTAACGGACCCTACTACCTTTTCTACAGTTGTGCCCATTGATGAGGTTGCCCGTGCTGCGGAGTTGCTCTTGGGCCCCTATACTGCCGAAGAGCACATGAAGCGCAGGTTAGTGTGTGAGCCACGCCTGAATCGCGTATGCGGACCCGATAATTCGTCTTTCGAGCGCCTAGACCCGGATGAGGGGAAGAAGCGTGCCCGTGCACCCGAGGAGTCTGACATTGCAAGGCCGATCGCCATGTTGCCCCTTCGTTCTGTCGAGTTTGAAGTGGCCGACGGCCCTTCCTGCGCGAGGACAGGCGGGGCGGAGAGGCAAGCGAAGCGAGTGTCGCACCGGACTCCGATGCGGGTGGCATGCGCCCATTCGAGCATCCTATCTTCACCAGAACATCACGCGTCCCCCACTACCGGTGCTGCACCAGGGGCATCCGAGCATGGAGGAGTTGTGGCTGAGAAGGGGTGGCGAGCTCGTTTGGGATAATGGGCTTGCCCCTCGAGGAGTCTTCGGCCAGTAGCACCCCGTCACATGTTTGCCGCGGGGACTCTGAGGATTTTCGGGTTGTTCCTCCCACCCCAGGGCATGATATATATATATATATATATGTGTGTGTGTGTGTGTGTGTGTGTGTGTGTGTGTGTGTGTTCTCCTAACCCATGCGCCTGCTTCGTAGTTATAAGCGATGGGGGAGAGGAGAGGGCCAGTGGAGGCACCTTTACGAGCTGCCGCTTCGACCTCCACGGCTACTGTGGATCTGGGTCTGCTTTGCCCTGCGGACTTCAAGGTCAGTGCTAGCACGACAGAGGTTTGAAAGGAGGTGGCGCGATTTGCTGCCCCGCCTTATGTAGGCGACCTTTTTCGTAACATGACCCTTAATGGTATGTTTTGGTCCGTCGAGGCGAATACCGTGAAGGTACATTTTTTATCGTGTTGCTTTTTTTGCGACCCCCTGCATTACACTACTCTCGGTGCAAACCCTAATGCTATCACGCGTGCTCAAGGGCAATGTCCTGCGTGGCTTCGACGAGATCTAGAAGTGAGTTGACTCAGAGCATGCATGGAGCGAGGCCCTTAGCGCGGAGCGTGAGGCCTTGGCTGTCAAGGCGAAGGCCCTGGAAGCGAGGGTGGCGGAGCTGGAGGGGGAACGCCATGGTTTGCTGGAGGAGGTGCGGGCACTGCAGGGTGTCTGAATCGACCTCGAAATGGAGGTTCAGGCGGAGCGGGAGCTTTCGCACTCTGTGGCGTAGGCGGCCTAGGAGACGATGGAGGCCTTGGAGGGCGCGGTGGTTGACCTCGGTGCATTACCCACTCCGTGGTGCCACAACGTGGAGGATATGGACGTCATCCTCGGATGCTTCGTTGTGCTGGAGAGGTGTGCCTGCCTGCCACCCGGGCCTACGGGTACCACTGCTCGAAGGTGGCCTAGCTGATGGCCTTTGCTACCTTGCAAAAGGCCTGGTGCGGGCATGTCAATGCCCTCACTGACCACTCCGTGCTGGTGGCAACCACGGAGGAAGCTACCATCGGGCCTCGCCAAACGCGGAAGGCGAGCAACGTCTTCGTCCAGGACTTCTAGACTCCGCACAGATGTGATGCTGCAATGGACTCCCTCTGGGCGATGCAGGCCCAGAAGAGGAAGGGCAAGGCCCCGGGACGACCAGGGGGCCGGCAAGCAAGGGGCCACCACCGGTGACAAGGTGTGACCCTTGGCTCGCTTCGGGCAGCCCAAATCCTTTAGCTTCTTGTAACTAGGTTTTAGGGAAACTCTTTTCATTTCTTTTTGTTTTTTAGCTCCGCCCCCTTTAGGGCCCGTGCGTTGAAGGGGGCTGAGATGGGGGCGAGTTATATTGTTATAGACATGGCAGTTAACTCAACAAATAAAAATCACATGTCATTACCCAAGTTTTATGACAACCCGGTTTTTGGAAAACAAGACTACAGTCATACCAGCTGCACTAAGCATGCTCTTGACCGCGAGCGCGACTATTTAAATAGATTTTTCACTCTACAGAGGTGTACAACTTTACCCATAGTACATGGTATTCTAGATGCTTGGAATATCTCTATATCACTGCTCACTACCGAAGGTAAGCAGTCTAGAATTTGCGACGCAGCGTTTACATCATCTAGCCCTAACCTTGCACTAGCCCAACGAATCATTATCCTCATTTACCCGGATAGAAACCCGTCGCATGAGGAGCCTCACTCGCCTGGATATAAACCCGTCGAGTGAGTCCCTCACCTCGTCCGAATAGAAACCCGTTAAAGTGAGGCATCCACTGTTGTGACAGCAATATAAATTGCTCGCACTACTTCCTACTAATCATGGAAGGTTAAGATTCGATAACTTAGTTAGCTACGGCTACCCCATCCTAGCACATACAATTGTACAATTAGGCCTTAGTCCCGAATTTACTGGCTTCGGTCCTTAATCGACCATGTACAAGAATCTCCACTCTAGCTACTACTAAGTCACAACCCTGACTTTTTCATAATACAATATAACTCGCCCGCATCTAAATACTAAAGTTTTTATTTTATTTTCATACAAAATAACAGAGATGCCCTCTCTGGGCATATTTCAAAATAACCCAAATTCATAAATTATGATATTGTCCTTTTATCAATTTTTTAGAAAACCTATCGTTCTAGTTGCATTTGTGCGATAATCACTCTAAAAAATTCCCAAGTGATATTATGTATTGTCTAACCCATATTCTAATGGCTACAACAGTAAGGGATCAATATCATAAGGAGATATGTGTAGTAAATAGGATTACAACTACCAATTTCCCTATAATAGCATTTTTCATACACGCATGCATAATAGATTTTACAAAATAAAGTGCAATAAGTAAAATACTGGGATCAACATGATCAAAGGAGATGCTTGCCTTGCTCTTGCTATTTTGGAAATATGATTTATTGGTCGTTGCAATAATAACCGGAGCAAGCGTCGCTTAATTCAAAAAGTGCCGAAACGAATTAAATATCATCAATTAAATTCAACAGTGACCAAAATTAAATGTTTTACATATTCAGGTATATTATGACTTTAGACGAATTTATAGACAAATTTCATTCAATATTTGTAGCAAATGTTATTAGGGTTTCATTTTCGTTCGGTTTAGAGAATCAAAGAAAATTGAGAAATATGCTTTCCAACAGAGAAAGTGTAATCCTGCACATGTACTATTGAGGTTTAAGCTTTCCAGTAAGGGAAGGTGTATTCTCCTCATAACTGAAAATGTATTTTCTATTTTCATTTGATTTTCGTTAAGAAACTGACAAGTGGGGGTCCACTGTCAGCGACACGGTCCACGAGCACAGCGCATAGACCAAGGGTCTATGTGCATAGCGCACGGGTCCATGGGCTTCACTGTGCACTTAAGGACATGCGGCCCGTATGTAATATACTCATAAGGAAATAACATTTCGTTTAAATTTTTTTAATTAACCTTTACTTGGTCCCACATGTCAGTGACTTTATCTGATACTAAACCGACAACTAAACGTCACTTGGCATTTAATGACCAGGATTAGGCACTTGATGATGAGCTATAGTGCTCGTCACTGTGTGTCACCCGGTGGTGCTCACGCCTGCTCGTCTCGCCGGCGGTGGGGTGCTTCGTGAGGCCAGAGAGATCCCAAAATGGAACATCTGTGCTATTGCGCACCTTGGGGTACCAATGGTGTGGCGGGAGATGGCCTGACGCGGTGGTGCGTCGGCATTGAGCGGTGGAGCGGGTATGGTAAAGAGCCAAAGCTCAAATGAGCTAGCCCTTGACAAACTAATGCATGCATGAGCTTCTATGGGCTGCTAGGAGTATACCAGAAGCGAGAAGGAGGTCAGAGGTGGTCAGAGACGAAGTTGTCGACGGTGAGCCGAGGCGGCGAGGCGAGCTTCACGTGGAGAAGAGGTTCAGCTGATGGAGAACGGAGTCCAATGATCGGAGAAGCTCTGGGATGTCCAAGTGATGCTTCGGACATGGGGAATTGTTCTGAGGCGTCGTGGATCTCCGGTGAGGCTTGAGGCGGCGGGTCTGGCTGGAGGTGCGGAAGAAGGGGCGGTTCGGGAGCTCCAGGGGATCGAAAGTGAAATCAAGTGAGGGGATATAATCAGTGAGCTCTGGAACGTGATATGACGCAATAGATGTGACACCAAACCCTTCACAGTGTTGGGGACGAAGGTGGTGGCGCACGCCGTTTTAGGGCTTGCGCTCTCCAAGCGATTGGGATCGTTTTAGTGGAGAAAGAGGAGTGAGGAGGTGCGCACGGAGTAGGAAAAGAAGAAGCACAGTTCAAGGTTGGCTATTTATAGATGGGGGTGGTGGAGATTGACAAGGAGAGTCTGAGGTGACCACGGGCAAGGCAAGCGAGTCTCCGGCATATGGGCAAGCATGGGGCTCAATCGGGTAGGTATGGGCGTGGGAGAGGACGAGAAGCGACATGTGAAGTTGGCTGGTGGAAAAACCGTGGGTGGTGAGGAAAACAGTGGGCGGGGCGGTGAGCTTGCGCATGGGCGTGCAATGGCGCGGCGAGGGCGAAGTGGACGAAGGACCCTATGGGCGGGTCAGAGAGAGGTGAGAGAGAGTTATGGTTTTTAGGATTTTGATTTTATCTTGAATTATTTCCCTATTTTATTTACTGCTAAATGAAGTCCAAATTTAATGAAGTTTTTTTGCGTAGGCTTATGACCTAATGTAGTTTCTCTTGTAAAATTTTCTCAAAGTTCAAACCTTCAGGAATATCTTTCTCCACTTGTGTGTCGTGTGGTTGAGCGGGTTATCGATTGACAAAATTCGTGTAATTTTCAATGTAGTTTCTCTTGTAAAATCTAAGTAATTGTAATTGTTTTTCTTAACAAGTTTTCATATAAAAACTTTGTTGAATTGTTCCTGGGATATTATGCCCAAAATAATTCTCTAATTAAGTATTTTTACTTTGCTTTATCTATTTCCTTTTTAGCACCTATTTGTTTGTAGTTCAGGTTTTGCTTTTAAATCAAAGTCAAATTCAAACATGGTATATTTGCATATGCAAATGATCAAAGAAAGTTTTACTAATGCATTTATAATACATATTCTCAGAATTCAAATTTTAGGATGTTAGATAGGCCATGAATCACTGGCCCAGTTTTATTTTTCTACTCTTCAACAAGTTAGCTAAATAGTTTTAATCGTCCACTCATTTTGGTAGCTCAGTTTAGTTAGTAGCTAACGCCCATCACCACTGCTTTACTTTCTGCTTCTTGCTCGCGCCTTCAGCTCATGTTACGGCAAAGCGTGAGTGGCAAAGCCACAAGACAACTAGATGAGGCATTGCGGCGGCCGACGGAGCATGAAACATCCCTGCGCAATTAAAGCTTGGAGTGGTCAAGTAATATGGCCATCAATGTAAGAAGTGATTGTTGCTTTCTGGCGCCATGCGTGTCTTCCTCCTCCGTTTTTAGAGTAAATATATATACATATATCTTGCTGAAAATCTGGCATCACTGTAGCGGCTGCCTTGAATCAACAACCCTGGATCAGAGATATCAAGGGGAGCTTGTCTCTCTAGGCTTTGATGGAGTACTTGAATTTGTGGGACATGCTCTCACAGGTTGCTCTTGATCCGGGTGTCGAAGGTACCATTTGGTGGTAGACATCACAATTGGGTCAATACTCGGCTTCCTCGACCTATAGCCTCTTCTTCATGGCCAAAACACGGCCGTCCAGTGGAAAGACCATATGGAAATCTGCAGCGCTGGGTCGCTGCAAATTCTTTATGTTGTTGGCAGTACAAGGTCGATGCTTGACGGCCGACAATCTGCAAAAACGCGGGTGGCCTCACCAACCGTCATGCATCATGTGTTCGGCAGCCCAGGAAACATGCTCCCACATCTTCGCCCGTCGTACTTATACGCAGCAAGTGTGGACTCTTCTTCAGGATTGGATCAATGTCCCACTTCGATTACCCTTGGCAAATGAAACTGACTCTGAGTTTTGGTGGTGCGCGGTCTGGAAGGGCTTTGCTAAGAAATTTTGTAAGGCTTTCGACTATCTTGCTATCCTCGTACATTGGCTCATTTGGAAAGAAATGAATGCGAGGATTTTACGCTCTGAGCAAAAGACGCCGGGGGAGCTTCTACAGCTGATCAAAGAGGAACTGTGGACTTGGTGGAATGCCGGTTTGTTCAAGAAGACGCGACGAAGTGAGGATGGGCTAATGCAGGTCGAGTATTAGAGGGCGCTGAATCTTGCAAGGACTTCATTTTTTCTTTTAGCTGTCGTGTTGTGTAGTTCCTTGTTGCGATGTGTTTTTGTGTCTGTTGACAGCCTTGATATCAATATCTTGTACTTCCTTTTTACCTCAATCTTAATAAAATTTGGTCGACCAACTCTGGCCGGCCCGGCTAATAGCAGTACAGACATAGATGCCTTGCTCTGCTCGCACTTTGTTGGCCGCCCGACTACTTGCTCTGCTGCGTTTTTCCCGCGAGGAAGAATGCCCCAGGACTGAGGTGGCAAGATTCGTACGAACGCGAGGAGGTAGGACGTGCGGACGGAGGAGGGCTACGAGCCAAGCGGCGGCCGGAGAGGAGCAAGAAGTGATTTGGGCGCATCTAATGGCTCATGGGTCAGGTGGATTGGGCAGGAAATGCATTGTCAAATATCAGATACGTGGACTCGGGGGCGAAGAAGAAAATGCAAGGAGCAAGCAGCGACAAGGAAGCCAAGGCAGGGAGAAGGAAGGAAGGAGAAATAAACCAGAGGAGAAGGAAGGAAGGAAGGAAGGAGAGGAAGGGAGGGGATAAAGAGAGGAAGGCTTCGCGTTCGCGTCGTATTCGTCGTTACCTTTTTTCAGGGCAACGATCTGAAGTCCTCCCCTCTACTAGTTCATCGGTTAGACAGGGTTTGTGGTGGTTTGTATTGGGCATTATGTGAGTAGTTGTGGTTAATCGTCGGCAAAATCCTACTTTACTGGATTGAATTCGCCGACAATAGTTTCAGTGTAGTTCTGGGCATGTTACGACGGTAATCTGACAATTTGATCTTCTAGATAATTATAGATAACTTTGTTAGCTTTTCATAGAGTGTTAGCATTTAATTCGGTTGGAAAAACTAAAAGATATGTTATTTGTAAGCTGATCTCTGTCCAGAATCGTCTTCAACCGGCAGCGTCGTGGTAAAGCATGGATTAAAATTATTAGATGGCTTAATTAAGGGTTATGATCTACATGAAAGTTGTAGGTGTATGTTTAAGTTTTCCCTTAGAACACTATATTGGGATGAGCGGTTTAAAAGATATGGTATCGGGAAGGCTGCTGTCCAGAGTTTAGTCGTCATTGATCGCAGCTGTGTTATTTGGTAAATTAGGCTCAGTGGATGTTTGAATTAAATTGTGGTCATAACTAGTAAAAGTTAGCCTATTTTTCATATTTTATAAAAGTTGTAAGGTTTATCATTTTTTGTGTAGTAGAAAAATAGTTATGAAATTGTTAAGCTTGATGCCTAGTAATACAACATAATAACTTCGGGGCTAAAAACGAGGGGTTATATAGCTTAATTAGAAAATTTCCATAACTAAAAAAAATGTGGCACATTTTATGTAGATTCCAGAACACGTATGGTTTATATTGTTTGTGCTTTAAATATGAAGATTTTGGTCGTTTGATTACCAGGACAGTGGAGGGTTCTATTCTATGATTATGTATTGTTGTAGCTTGTTATTGAGATTAGACAACGATTGTTTAGGTGGTGGTGTGGCTTCGGGGTTGTTGTCGTCTACACATCGCCCCACTTCTCGTAGTTGAAAAGCAAGTGCAAGATAGAACGGTAGACGAATGTTTGACCTTACTATTGATTATTATAATTTGCTGACCATACTATATTTATAATTATTCTTATGCGCTATGATATACATGACGTTAATGAATACATAATATTGATGGTTACATGATAATGATGGAATATGATAAATAATTATTAGAAAACATTGCATCATTTGCATTCACATCATAGGAGTGCAATTGAAAAAAAAGTCATATAATAGTCCAGAGTGAATAAGTCAGGTTGGTGAGAAAATTATATAACTAGTTTGGAACACTCTAGAGAAAGATCTACTTCGGTAGGTACTCCACGGAAGTGGAGGTTAGACCCCGTATAAAATAAGACAAGGCAAGAGTGGTTTATCAACGGGTGAACACTCAGCTATACTGTTATAAATTATGAGATGTGCATATGGATATAGAGTATAGCCAAGCATTACATTAATGAAACAGTAGGTGATGATGGTGAGATTATAAATGGGAATGTTATGCTACGTTTATTGTTTTACTATGTATTTGCTAAATCTTTGGATTCCCTCTTGCTTCATTGTTGCTTATAGATGAATGTTGAATGCAACATGCATGGACGGGAGTAGCACATTCACTTCACGTGCAATCAATAATTTAGATATCACTTTTAGTTGTCATATTCGGACTTTTAAGGTTTACTTAACTGGTTAGTTTTAATAATGGACCTTAACGATAATAGTTAGTCATGTGCAGATAATACAATTTACAGCCGTTCGCGAACTAAGATGGCTGTTTAGCTTTATGTTGATGCTAATTATCTATGTTAGGTATTGCTCCCGATGCACTTTATAGCCGCGAACTAGAGCGCTAGGTACCAAGCCGATATGTATGTTGCTTAATTTCATTCTTAACGTCAATCTCTTGTAATGTAGACCGTTAATGCCACGTGGATTATCTTTTGCGAGTAGTATATCGAGGAAGGGTATTGCTGAAATCTTATAATAGTAGATTCTTATAATAGTAGATTAAATTTGGAGTGAAAGTTGTAGTGGTAGCGCTCCAGACTCGGTGTTGGGTGGAGTTGGACATGTTCGTTGTTGTTATCACAATTGATGCCCAATAGTTCCGCCTGGTAGCCATCTCAGCTGCTTGCGCGCCGTGGCCGCAAACCCCTGGGTCCAGAGGACTTGGTGACTGCTCCGGCTCTACTACTAATCATGGCTGGGACATAAATCAGCAAGTGCTTTGATTAGCCCTACTGCCATGGCGCTCTAGTTTGTTTGTACTGATAGTTCATCCTCAAGGTAGTTGTACTCAAATGTAAAGTCGTTTTTTATTCTTTGGCACCTGCAAGCGGTATTAACGGATTAGCAAACACTAGAAGAACAAAAGCACCATCAGCAGTACTATCCTTAGCCCAAGCAAAATACAGAGCATTCATTTGGAAACACTGTGATACCACTGCCCCAAAATTGGTAGATTTGGAGTAAGGAGCCAACGTACCATCCTGAGCCATCCTCTGTGGCATGGAAATCAAAGTACACGTAGGATCCCCTCTCGTACTCATCTGTTGTGACTTGTGGCTCCACATGCCGTTGGAACCAAGTATTGTACTTCCTGTGAAATCTCCATGACTGCTTTTTTAGTTCTCTAGCAGTCAAGTATTGTTGGTATGTGTTCTACCCAAAAGAAGAACATGAAAGAGCAATGTCAGGAGAAAGAACAAACAGTTTATAACTCGTTAAAAGTTGCAGCTAGTGACAGACAAACAAATAGACAGTTGGAAATAAGCAAGAAACCGACCTGTTGATAGTAGAATGCAAAGAACAACATATCCGTAGCTAATGAATCACTACCAATTCTTTCCCAAAAGGCGGGATTAGATACAATTGGTGCCTGAATTTGCGGGTAACTGGCAAGGGTGACTGCAGGGTGCCTCTGAAAATAATGGGAGATAAAAACAAAAGTTAGAACATTACACTAGAACATTTGGTACATACACAAATACCGCAACGATCCACACCGGAATATAATTTTTCGCATGCTCAGAGTCCTTAGGTTGTGGAAGCCTGTGGTATGCAGCTTCGAGCATTTGCAAATTATAAAGCTGATCATGACCAGAACTTGCCGAAGTGCCACTGAGGTTATCGCCAATTGCACCAAGATCAGATACACTCCTCCGGCCAATAACACCGACACCAGATGATGACATGCCAGGTTGCAAAGGCTGCCCAGGTGATAGATCAGAGCTTCTAGATAGCTGAGTGCCTTCGGCTATAGATGCTGAAGGATTCTGTGGAAACAAAACCAGAAAAAACAGTGTTCAAATATTATGGAAACTAAATACAAAGAAAAGCAAGATACATTCCATCTAGAATATAAAACATTACCACCCAAAATGGTTACTATGTATTGAGAGGCAAAAAAAGTATATACTATGCGTTGGTTTGAATTTCCTGTTAGAGTGTACAGAAGGGTGAGTGTTGTTAGATTAGTAATGGCACCTTGCCTTCTCTATCGATTATGAGGGGTTATATACACACCCATACATTGACTACATAGGCCACATGAGCCTGCCATATACAATAGACTAGCAACTCTACATTGCAAGGATATATACATCCCCCCCCCCTTCTTCAAACTTAAGGTGGGTCAGAACCATTGAGTTTGAGCAGATGAAGACGATGATGCTCGTGAGTCTGTGTCTTGATGAATAAATCTATCACCTGAAGTTTGGAAGGCACATAACGAAGGTGAATGATGTTTTCCTGACAATGTGAGTGTGTGAACGAGGCATCACACGAATATACTTGGTCAACTCATCCTTCACATGATCACTGGCTATCCAAATGGCTCCTGTGTGACAGGCATCAAGGTTATTAAGGCGTCGCTTAGGCGACACTTCTCCTTACAACGCGAGCATGTGAATGAGACATCAACACGAATATACTTGGTCAACTCATGCTTCACATGATCATTGGCTATCCGAATGGCTCCTATGTGATAGGCGTCAGGGTTATTAAGGCGTCGCTTAGGCGACGCTTAAGCGGTAAGGCAGTCCCGGGGTGTCAACGCGTCGCCCTCGCCTTGCGTCCTCTGCTCGGAGCCTTCGGTGGAGAGGGAGGTAGGAGGGAAGAGACGAGACAGGAGCTCACCTGGATCTTGGAGTTCGTCGACAAGGTTCCCCCTCGCACGATCTACACCGGTTGTGGATCCTCCTCCGCCAGGAGCCGCGCTGGATTGGGCACCTGAAGTGCGGCCTCATCTTCACCACTCGGTGCCGCTGCCGTCTTGTCTCCAGAACTGCGCCGTCGGGGTACTCCGCCGCCTGTGGGTGTCGTCTTGTCTCCGGATCTGCACCGCCAGGGTACTCTGCCTCCTGTGGGTGTCTTCCTCTACCCAGAGCTCGCTCCCTCCGAATCTGCACCGCCGAGGTAGGGAAGGGGAAGAGGACGGGAGAGGGCGAGGGTAGGGAAGCTTCGGACGAGAGAGGAGGCAGGGTTGAGGCGACGGCAGGAAAGAGTGGAGAAAAGGAGAGGAGGCAGAGTTGAGGGTTGAGAATGAGAAGTATTCACGGTCAAAGGCACAGCTTGGGCGGTTGGGCCTGATGGGCCATGGGCTGCTGGACTAGCCAGGTTAGTCTTTTTTTTTTTTTGCTTTCTCTTCTCCTTTTCTTCTGCTCTTTGTTCCACACTCGGTTGCTTCGGATCTTCCTCCGTCCATAGCGCCTTAGGATGATGTAAGGCGTCGCCTCGCCTCACGCCTTAACACTTAAAAGGTGTGAGGAGGGTGGATCGCCTCGCCTCGCCTTACCGCCTTAATACCATGACAGGTGTAGGAGCATCACAAGGAACACCAAGATCAGCCAACAACCAACATAGCCAAATAATCTCTGCAGTAGTAGTGGGAAGAGCACGAAACCTCAGCACTAGAACGAGAGACCGCAGTCTATTTCTTGGACTTCCATGCAACAAGAGAGGACCCAAGGAAGATGCAATAGCCAGTGACATACCGTCAATCAACAGGATCACTTGCCCAAGTAGAATCAACGTGAACATAGAGTTGAAGCTGACTCGAAGACAAGTAGAACAGATGGCGAGCTATAGTGCCCCTCAAGTAGCACAGCACACGAAGCAGGTGACCATAATGAACTAAGGTAGGAGCACTAACAAACTGTCTAAGATTGTGAACAACATGAGCAATATCGGGTTTGTTGACAGTGAGAAACGAGACTGCCAACAATGTGACGATACCTGGAGGGATCATCAAGAGTGCCATCTATGGAACGAAGCTGAACATGCAGCTCCATGGGAATAGTGGTTGTCTTGGTATCAGTGAGACTTGACCAAGCAATGAGATCCTCAATATAATGATGTTGAGAAAGATAACCAGCAGTTGTAGAGATGACCTCAATCCCCGGGAAATAGCTGAGTGGCCTCAAACCAGACATCATAAACTGTTCACTGGGTTTCTCTTTCACAAAAGCAATATACTCCATGTCATCCCCTGTAATCAGCATATCATCCACATATAGCAAGAGAAGAGTGTCCACGCTCAAACGTGTGAATGAACAAAGCAGGATCATTGTCACTAGAACAAAAACTAGCAGCACAAATAACAGAACTGAACCGCTCAAACCAAGTACGAGGAGCCTGCTTGAGACCATAAAGTGCACGATGAAGTCGATAGGCATACCCTGGTGGAGCCTCCACACCACGAGATGGTTGCATGTATACCTCATGAAGATCACCATGAAGGAAAGTATTCTTAACAACCATATGTGAGATAGTCCAGGAATGAATCTCAGTGACTGCAATCAAGGTTCGAACAGTAGCCATATGAGCCACGGGAGCAAATGTCTCATCATAATCACGACCATGAGTCAGGAGCAACCAGACGTGCCTTGTAGCACTCTATTGAACCATCAGACTTGGTCTTGACCTTATAAACCCACTTGTAAGTGATAGGTACAACCTGAGAAGGTAAAGGAACAAACTCCCAGGTCCCAGTGTGTTCTAATGTTGCAAGCTCCTCAGACATAGCTGACTGCCACTCAGGGACAACGGCTGCCTCCTGATAAGTACAAGACTCCTAAAAAGCTCCAACCAGTAGGAAAACCATATCGGTCAGGAGCAAGAATGGTAGTACGATCACGTAAAGCATACCTAGGTGCAACTGGTTGTGGATCATCAGCAGGAACCTTAGTGGTACTAGCTGGAGTGTCAGAAAGAGCAAGAACAGAAGTAACAGTCGGTGGCTCGGAGCAACGACTATAGTGGAGAGGATATGGAGGAACAGTGGACACTGGTGACAAAATGGAAGGTGCAGAAGGTGGAGAATGCGACTCTGTAGTTGGAGAAGAAGGAATAGGAGGAAGATAGAAAAAAGAGACCCTGTAAGGAGGCTGAAGTGGTGGAAGATAGAAAAAAGGGACTATGTAATGAGGATGAAGTGGTGGTAGAGTGGAAAAAAGGTCGATCCTCGACAAATGTGACATCAAGAGATGCGAATACGACGAGCAGAGGGATCATAGCATCGATATCCCTTATGCTCAAGACTGCATCCAAGGAAGACACAACAGACTGAGTCAGCTTAGTGCGCTCACATGGTGGAAGAATATAACAGGTGCAACCAAAAGCACAGAGGTGATCATAACCGAGGGGGGAACCAAACAAAACCTGTCCAGGACACTTCCCCTCAAGACGAGAGGAAGGCTAAAGGTTGATGAGATATACAGCAGTGGACACAGCCTCAGCCCAGAAATGGAAAGGAACAAAGCAAGCAATAGAAAGGGTGCTGGCAGTTTCAATGATGTGACAGTGCTTGCGCTCAGCAACATTGTTCTGAGTAAGAGCACCAGGACAAGAGAGCTAGGGAAGGGTACCCTAAGAATCAAGAAACTAACGAAAAGATGTGGAGATATACTCCCCCATGAGTCAGAACGAAAAACACAAATAGCAGTGGAGAATTGAGTATGAACCATGCGAGCAAAGGACTGATAAATAGACAATAGCTGAGAGTGATGCCTCATGAAATAGATCCATCTATAACGAGAATGATCATCAATGAAAATAACGTAGAAATGATGACCACCCTTAGAAGCAAAAGGAGCTGGTGACATCAGAAGGAATAAGATCAAAAGGACGACTCGACCTAGAAGTACAAGAAGCATAGGGGAGTTGTAGCTACTTGCCAAGTTTACAACCCGTTTAGGGCATATCAGTATCTACAGACACCCTATCAGGGACACCTTGACCTACTAAAGTAGATAGACGTGAACCACAGAGATGACTCAAACGATGGTGCCACTGATAGAAGGTAGAAGAGGAGGTAGTAGAAGCAAATCCAGCTGGAATGGGGGGGCGATGAAGGAAGACTCATATGATTAAGCACATCAAGGCCCCGAGCTCCTCTATGGTGACAGCCAGTACCAACAAGAGCTCTGGTTTGACGATCCTACACAAAACAAGAAAAATCATCAAAACCGATAAAGTAGTTTATATCGGTAAGCTAACCAACATACATGAGATTCATAGATATTGAGGAACAAGAGAGACATCAGGAACAGTAAACTGAGGAATAGAGTGCCCTGATGAGTAACTAGACAGGATGTGCCATCAGCTGTGAACACAAATACCCTCTGTAACAGGCTTACAAGCCACCAGCTGGGTACCATCAGATGTCATATGGATAGAGGCGCCTGAATCCAAAACTCAAGTACCTAACTTTGATGCAGCAGACCCACCAGGAGATCCCAACAAAGACTTAGCTGAAACTGATCCTAAAGTACTAGTAGTGGAGATAACTGCAGCAACAGTTGTCTGAGCACCAGTAGAAGGACAAGAGATACGACGAGCTCTCCCAGCAGCACACTTGGATCGATAGGAAGCGAGTAACTCAGGATGGAGTTTGATGCAGCGATCGGTATTGTGTCCAGTCCTCAAGCAGTGGGGGCAGATAATCTCACAAGAGGAAGCTGTAGTTGTAGGAGGCAGGGTTATTAAGGCGTCGCCTAAGCAACGCTTAGGCGCTCAGCAGCTCTATGGCATCGTCGTCGCCTTGCCAGGAAGGTCCATGGCGTCCGCCTCACGACCATGGCGTCGCTTAGGCGGCGTTTGGTGTCGGGGAAGGCTGAGGCGGGCGCCATAGGCAGCCTGGAGCAGGAGATGGGGGCTAGCGGGGAAAATTGAGGGAGATCCTGTCGCGTGAACCCTAGCGCCGCTCCATCCCTGTCGCGCCTCCATCTGCTGCTGCGCCACCGTCCCTATCGCGATGTGCCCTCTCCGCTACACTCCAGATCTAGGTAAGCATCCGCCTCCTCCCGCCTCCTTGCCGGCCTGCGACCCGCCTCCTCCTCTAGCGGTCCCGCCTCCCTTACCTCAAGATGCTTCCCTCCTGCTCCTCCTCCTCCTCTCTGCTGTGCGCCTTCCCTCCCTCCAGTCCTCCCCCAAAGGTGAGAACTGGAGGTGAGGACTGGATGGAGGGGGTAGCGCAGCCGCATAGGCCAGGGCGGGGGAGGCGCGGCGGGGAGGGAGGGGGAAGTGGGGAGGCGAGATGGAGGGGGAGGCGCGGTGGATCGGGAGGGGGAGGCTGGGTCGCTGACTCGCCGCCGGGAGGGGTTGGGGGGGGAGCCCAAGTCGAGAGGGGGAAGTCGGGTCGCCTCCGGGAGGGAGAGGCGGTGTGCCGAACTCTACTTTGCTCTGTTGGCCTGCTGCATTTATGCATTGCTCTGTTGCTCCTCGCGATGGCTTTACTACTGTGCTGAATTAGCAAGATGCTCATTGCTACTATGCTACACTGCTACTAATTATGTTTTCTTTAATCTCTAACGCGAAGCACAAAAAATGGCAAGTGTAAGTATTGCATCCTCCGAGGTTGTGTATGATCCAAAGACCGATCCAAAACGGAAGGCGAAGTCTAATGATCCGGGATGATAGTATGGCTTATGTCGTGCTTGTTAATTTGTTATGTTGCTCGTATTTAATTCTCGGATTCACTTAATTGTTATTGTGTACTTATGTTGCTCATTATTCATGTAGCTTGTTGCTTGGGAGAAGAAAAGAGAGAGATTGTCAACCGTGTATATACAATTTGTATCTATTACATTTATAACAATCTATATGTTGAAACATGCAAGGAGGATGGATGCTACATAGAAGAGCCATTGGAAGGGGGGATGGATGCTACATGGGCTCAAGAATTGGCAACAAGGTACATATGTGCTGCTAAAATACTAATTTATTTGCTGCCTTAGCGCTTAAAAGGTGTGAGGGGGGTGGGTCGCCTCGCCTTACCACCTTAATAACCATGGTGGGAGGTGGAGCAAAAACAGGACCATGCTGATGAGGAGCTACCAAGACAGTGTGGGTGATACTCGCAGAACAAGCAAGTGAGCGAAGTCGAGTCTCCTCAACAAGCAGTGCAACAAACGCCTCTGTCATGGTGGGAAGAGGTGTCCGACCAAGTAGCAAAGAATGACCAGACTCAAAACTCAGACCGAAGACACATCACAAAACAAACATGAGACGTTGTTGCTTATAGTCCTCCCTAGCAGAACACTCCACACCCAACACAAGGCCTGGGAGTCATAGATGCCAACTGACTGGATATGCTGGTGAAGGCACTATAGTACACTATGGACATGTCCTGTTGCTGTAGATCAGTGAGACAATGCTCAAGCGAGAAACGAAGTGTCTCACAAATCTGCTGATATCGCTGCTGCAAGTACTCCCACATCTCCTTGGCAGATGACATGCCTCTGTACTCACGCATAGTACACTCCTCGCACGATCATCTGCAACCTGCCAAGCATGAGCTCCTACAGGATCAATCTCAAGAAGTGACGAGTGATCCTCGAGGAGATGTGAAGCGTGTCTACTCGATCGAAGCAACATGCGAACTGAGGAGGCCCAATCTCAATAGTTCTGGCCATTAAGCTTGATGTCGAAGACCAAGAGAACACCACCACCACCAAGAAACGGGTCAAAAGTCGCCATGAGTGGTGCAGAGTAGCGGTAGATCTGGCTGGGAGTGGCTCAATGGCGGCAGAGCAAATGCGACGACCTAAAGCAGAGCAGGGCGAGCCAAAGCAGAACCGAAACAGAGTCGGACAACGACGGAGAGCACCGAGAGGACCAGGAGACAGGCTCCAGGAAGCAGAGCACCGAAAAGGCCAGGCGGCGGCTGCGACGAGGAGCTCCGGGCAACTAGGCAGGCCAGGCGGTGAGCTCAGCGACGAAAAAGAATCGGGCGACGACGAGCTCCAGGAAGTAGAGTCGGGCGACGACGAGCTCCAGGTAGCAGAGCTTGACGACGACGAGCTCCAGGCGACAAAGCAAAGCCACGTGTGGCAACAGGCTCAGAGCGATGAAGCAGAGCCAGGCGACGATGGATCCAGGTAGAAGGTAGTCAATCGGCAACAGATCCAGCCAAGAAATGACCCGGCAACGAGAAACCAGGAAGAGAAGTGAATCACAGAAGAGGGAGAGGAAGAAAAGTAGTACACCGATGACGGCTCACCGAAGGCTCACTGGTGATGTCGAGGATGGTGACGGCTGGACCGGGTCAAGTTCCTAACCCTAACCCTAACCCTAGGCTCTTATACCATGTTAGATTATCAATGGCATCTTGCCTTCTCTATTGATTACGACAGGTTATATACACTCATACATAGGCCACATAGCCTGCCATATACAATAGACTAGAAACTCTATATTGCAAGGATATATACATTAACGAGTGTCAGGTGCATGCATACGTAAATAGAAATAGTAAGGTATCATATAGTCAAATATTATTAACAAAAATTGTTTGCTACATTGTAGAAGCATAGAAAAGATATGCAAAAGAGAACTGATGTGATAAGTAACCACAAATTAGCTTCCCAGGAAGTAAATGCCACCCACAATTTTACAAGGTCTGTTTTGCAAGGCTGATAGGCCATATATGTGACTAGTTAATCAAAATAGTAGCAGTACCCAGAAATCCTCAAACTAGACATTTTTATTTATTTCTTCTATCAGAAAAAAGCCAGCTAAGGAATGATGATAGATAGTAGACCTTTCCACCATTAGCTACTCCAAGTTATTAACAATTCTTGCTGATGATTGCAGTATTCTTTCACGTAAGCACCTTATCTCACATTGCTTTCACCTTATTATTGCATGTAAGCACCTTATATCACTAATTTCATTAGCAGACATATATGCAAAAGGTGGACCATACCGAATATGGAGTCTTTGTGTCATCTTCATTGGTGTGTTTATTTGCTCCAGTTGTTGCAGCAGATTCCGCACTAACATCTTCCGCCAAACCTTCTTGTTCTTCACTTTTTGTATGCTCAGCATCTGCGCAGACTGATAAATTCTTCATGCATGCAGTAAGCAACTAATTGTCAAATACTATGAACCTCCAACAGTTTATCCACTCGAAATGAAGGGATGTTCATTACATTGTTGGAGAATATGGGATTGATGAGGTTGTAGCTGAGATCAAGGATTAAAATCTCGGAACCGGAGGAAAAAACCCGCCCATGGCGGTAACGGTAACCGGAAAAACCAGAAAAAAAAAACCGGTCAAAATTAAAAAATTGAAAATTGAATTAGCTTAGTTTTAAAAACCGGTAACCGGACCAGTTACCGCCCAAAACCGGAAAACCCGCTATCAAAACCGGAAAAAAATGTCTTTGTAAGGTTGATTGTCTAAAAAATGTTGGGACTTCATACAATAATTCAAGCATATTTAGCTCATACAATAGGTAATCTAGCACAAAAAGGCATAAAGCAACCTAGGAAGTGCATTATGCAATCATAAATTTAAATTTAAATTTGATAAATTTCGGGTGGTTTTTTCCTCCCGGTTCCCGCCGGTTTTTCCGGTTACCGCTGGGTTTTTTCCCCTTGGCTGAGATGACAAAGCAGAAGTAATACCTGGTCCCTGAACCCCAAGCCCAAGGCCCACTTGGGAGGAGATAGAGAAATGCTGAGAATTAAACAGCATATACAAATTAATCATAAATGTGAAAGTGGTTACTATACACAAAGCAAACCAAATTAAAATAAAGATATCATTAGAAAGGCTTACATAGGAGGCATATCCAGTGCAAAAAAAAACATTAGGTGCTAACCCTTTAAATTAGGGTATCAAATCAACTAAAAAATTGATAGGTGTTCCTAAATGTGTTCTACCACCATAAAAAATTTAGGTACAAACTCAATCAGTCCTAGGTAAACAAAACAGTGAAATTCTGTCAAATCATAAATAAAAGGGAAATGGTAAGGGAAATTTTACTATTCGCAGCAAACTTCATCTTTTTGTTTCTTTTAGCACCAATAAAGTTTAGACTTCAAAATTTATAGAATGGTAGACCGCATTGAAGACATAGAAGGTTAGCATGATAACAACTAAAGAGGGGCTTGCACCAGATATGCCCAACTAGAAGACATAGAAGTAGAACAGCACCAAAGTAACACACAGACAACCAAAATTCGATATGTTCAACTATTTTGTGCTTCTCAACTAAAAGGAGCTCTTGATGTATCACAGAAAATATCAATTATAAAGTAACGGCGGGAAGAACCTGTTGTAACAGGGAGTTTGGCTGCTGTGACGAAAATTGCTTCTGATTTATGCCTGTTATATGAGAAACATTAAAAAGGCTGCCTTGCTGCTGTACTTGCTGCAACCTTTGCAAGTACTTCTCCCTTTGGTCAGCAGAAATCTCAGGTCTTCCACGAAATTGGCCCTGCAAATACAAATAAGTTAATGTCATTTATTCCTAAAATCATACAAGTATTTAGTGGCCCCAGAGGGATTATCAAAGATTAAAAATGAAAAATCCACAGCAGAAAAACGGCTGTAATTTGGGTGCATCCAAATTGAGAGACGTCAGGTTAAAGAGGAAACAACAACAATTCACAATTGAGACCATGTAATAACTCAGAATAAATCACCATATGATTTGAATCAGTTGAAAATACTTTAAAAAACTGAAATATTTTACTGAGCAATTAGTATGTCTGACACGCCTACAAAGAGTTTATGATCAATGCCAGAATGTGCAAGAGCACAGTGGAATTCAAAAACAAAATTAACAGGGGGAATATTACGTACAGTTTCACTTTGATTTTGAAAAGCAGTGGCAGTTTGAGGCCTCCATTGAACCCCAGAAACAACTGGAGGATTAAAGACTCTTCCTCCAAGAACAGTACTTTCATTTGTGCTATTAGAATCAGAGCTAATTGCATCATTAGTCCTCAGAACAGGCTGTGGTTGAACTTTATTACCAAGAGGTGAAACCAACTGCTGAGAAAGACCACCACTGTTAATCCCCTCATCATTATTCAATATGTTTGTTTTCGACAAGTCGTTTATCGCGGGAAGTGCACCAACCGACCCATTTACTGGGACTGGACCTATACTTATGGGAGCAGCGCCTAATGCCTGACTAGTTAACCCACGAGTAATACCCCTGCCAAGTCCAATTTCAGTAATTGCAGGAGATGAACTACGCGGAGGGAAGTTCATGCTATCATCATCCTTCAATGAGCTAGATGAGTTTGCAGGAGCTGAAGTAATAGCAGGCATGCTCTCTGAAGCACTTCGAGCAGTAGTAGAAGCAGAAAGTATTGTGGCTGCTGTGGTAGGAATAGTTGAGCGCACAGGGGAACTAATGGTGTCCGCAGAAACAGAAACAGCTGTAGTACCAGTACTGATGGCAGTGGGAATGACTGACACTGAAGGTCCGAGATTTCCATCTTTTGAAGGTGGTGTTTGTGGCGCGGCTGGCGCCCATTCAGGATTGCTTTCTTGTGAAGCTGTTTCCTCTGCTTGATCTTGTGATGTACCTTGCGAAGGAGTTGTTGATACAACAGCCTAATGAGTAAAGAGAAGGGGAAAAAAGAGTTAGTAATCAACAAATTAATAAGGGCTAACCAGGATTAGACATTAGAAATAACCTGGCTGGACATAATTCCTTAATATTGTTAGCAGATATTTTTTATTAAATGAACAGGTAAGCAAAAACCATGGAAATTCAAACATTAGCTTCATAGGGCATGGGCAGGGATTGAAATCTCGGTACCGGGGAAGATCCCGGCCGACGGCCGGTTACCGGTAAATTCAAAAAAAAACGGCCCGAATTCGAATTTCAAATTTTGAATTTGGATTTTCTCCGGACCGGTTACTGGCCGGTAACCGGCTGAAAAACCGGGAAAACCGGAAAATGGTGATTAACAAATTTAAATTTGGAATAATACAAATATTAATGAGAAAGTGTTTCAAGTTGTACATAAAAAGCTTGATTTTCCAAGCAAGAGCTTAACTAAGCTAGTTTGCCCTCTCCTAGAATGGAAAAATTAAGTATAGATCCAAACGTTCCCAAAGCAACTATTGTCTGTCCCTGATGAATTGAAAGGCTGCCTAATGGAATGACAATAGACCAAATAAAATACTGCATATATTCTAAATACACAGGCATATATGATTTTTCAAAAGGATGAGTAGTATACTCTTGCACAGACACAATTGAAAGAGTAAATTGCATTGGTGCAATGGTTGTGAAATTACCTAAATGTTTGATTGATCAATGGTGCAAACATGATCAAGTTTAGGGGGACGGCAAAGTACAATGCAAGTTCAGGGTGTTGAGTGAGACAACTGCACAAGTTTAGGGAGCTCCAATGCAATTTACTCTAGTTGAAAATATTAGGTCCATTTGAATTCTTAACTATCTTATATTTTCCAAAGGCCGTATATTAATTGTTTTCTTGCTTCTTTCATGACTCCACCTCCTAAAAGGATAGCTTTCTAGTTACATGAGCTACCCTTAGGAGCTAGTATTTTTAGCAGAAATATGAAAGTTGGACTTGGTCGGCCAGTCCTAGCCAAACAAATGCCAGTATATTGATACTACATATGAAACCTGTGTCGCTGAACAAACTATTAGCAAATACTTTTTCGTATCTCTTATTAATCATATCGCGTCACTAAATGATTTGAAAGTATAGGATTAAATAATCAATCCAATCCTGAGCACATAATGATGCAATCCAATTCTCTCATGGTTGCATGCAATCCAATTAATGAGAAAGTGTTTCAAGTTGTACATAAAAAGTCCTCTTTAATGTTTTAATAGTGCTAAATATACTAAAAACTAATGTTTTAATACATAATCTAGCATAAGAATGTCTAAACCAACTAGGGAAGGACATTATGGAGTCAAAAATTCAAATTCAAGATTTAAAAATTCCGGCCGGTATTTTTTTTACCGGTTCCGACCGGTAACCGAGGTCACCGGCCGGTTTTTTTATCCATGGGCATGGGCATACATCAATACTAGCACTTGAAAGTTGATAAGGAAGTAGGTTAGCAAATAACAATCCAGTGTGTTCTGTGTGTTCAATATAAAAATATTGTATGCCATTTCCCATGTATCACAAACCAACAAATAATTATTAATTATTAAAAGCCTGTACCTCAGTAGGTGAAGTTGCTACAGAACTCTTCGTACTCAAAACTGCACTGGTTGAAACAGAAGCAACACCCTGCCAAACAAGAAACAAGGTTGAAAGATATACAACTACCCGTATATAATTATAACTAAAAGCTGAAGAACAGCCTAACATAAAACACATGGAAGAGAGAATTCGTACTAAACGTAGCAGTATTTATAAAAAACCACATAAGAACTGGTAACTTTGCTAGTTGTTTCTTTTAACATTATCACAAGAACCAAAGTAAAACAAAAGATAACCAGCATTTACAGCTCATTGATCACCTTAACAAGACTGGAAGGAGCAAGTGAAACCATGTCCTCAAGTGCTTCAACCTTCTCCTTAGGTAATGTGCTGTAGAGGTCCTCAACATCACTAAATTCATCAAAACCTTCCTAAATTTAGATTAAAAATATTGATAGTCAGAAAAAAAAAAGATCTACGACATGCTTGTAGGTTATCACAATTAGCACTCAACTATATCAAATATGAATATTATGACAGCTAAAAAGATAATCGCACCTGGTTACGTTCAACATAGTCATCTAGGAAATCTTTAACATCATTTACTTGCTCCGGACTCAACTCATCGTTATCCAAAAGTCTCAAGATTGACTCCAATTTCTTTATATGAGCTTTATGCCTCGTAATAGATGTCTCTAAATGCACCTGATAATGCAAAATTACTTCCTCTATACTAGAGTTTTTCGGAAACAAGTTTTGTAAACAGTAAAACATAATCAGCTTGCAATGCAATACAACTGATCATACCAATCGAGGAGGTCTTTGCTTTCCTTTCTTAATTGAAAGTCCTTCAACCTCTGCTTCAAAGTTATCAATCTGGTTTTCCAAATCACTAACCTGTAAACACAACCAAAGTACATTAGCCATGTTGCAAGCATGTACAACAAAGAATGCAAATAATAACAGCAGAAATCGTCACAAACAACACAGTAATAACTGAGATAACCAACATATCGATAAGGGGAAATTGGTTCAGTAGCATCGCTTTCATTCGTATTTAGAGAAATGAGATCGCTTTGGCGACGCAGTGCAAAATAGCACCCCGAAGACTTTGAAATCAGGAGAATAACACTGCCGTCAGTGTGATAGCCGTTAGGAGATGTTAGAGGTAAAAAGACATCTATACCCTCCCAAAAATGGTGTCGGTGGTGGATCCATTTCATTGTTGCTTTGGGCCGAGCCATTTCCTTTCTTTCCTCGGCCCACCAACCCATCTTCTTTCTTTCTTCGTCCTTTCTTTCTTACTCTGCCTCTACCAAATGCTAGCGCCACACCGCCCGTTCATCTGCGCTCCATCCCCTCCGGTCGCCATGCTCCTCGGCCGCTGCCGCACCGCACGCGCTGCCTCACCCAACTCCACGCCCGCATCGTCCGCCTTGACCTCCACAACAACCAAGCCCTCCTCGCCGGCTTCGCTGCAGCCTGCGACACCCTCGCCTGCCCCTCCGTCGCCGGCTCCTTCCTCTCCGCGCTCCCCTCCCACGCCCCGCTCCACATGGCGCTCACACAATTCAACCTCCTCCACCACGCCACCCGCCCTGACGCCTCCCCCCCTAGTGAAGTCCTTGCTAATTCTTGTGTGTCACCATACGTTCCCAAGCTTTCTCCATCGTTTCCCCATCTCCATTCGGCCAACCCGCCGCCGCAGAGCACTCCCGCCGCCACCCTTCTTCCCCGCCACTAGTCGTTGTTGCCCCGCCACATTGGACCACAACCGGCCTCCCTGAGTGACCATGCGTGACCCCTTCGTCGACGTCGTGCCCGTGCTCGCACCACCTCCCGTTGGAGCCGTCTGCCCGAGCCAGCATCGCCGCTCTGCCCACGACACAGCCTCCCATCACCTCCCTGGGACGCCGTTGCTCCATTTTGCCCATCACCCCACCTCCCTACGCCGCCGCCCATGGTGCTCTGTTCTCCCTCTCTTTCTCTCTCTCTCCCAATAACAAGTGGTCCCCACGTGTCATGCGCCGTCAAGCTGGAGAGGGAAACAGGACGAGGAGAGAAGAGGGATAAAATGGGCATTAAAATTTTATTCTCTCACATCATACGTGCTTAATGTTAAAGACGGCAAGATGTGTTATTTTCAAGATTTCCGGTTGTTTGTGGTGTCATTTTGCAATGTGTCGCCAAAGGGATGTCATTTCTCTATATACGAACAAAAGCGATGTTACCGAACCAATTTCCCCTATTGATAAACACTACCATAGCCAAATATACATGCAAGTGATACTTTCAGAGTAATCAGGTAACAGAAATTAGTTATCTGAATTCCAAACAGCCTATCATCACAAGGATGAGGATTGTCATGAGGTGAAAGCTGCAGAATCCATGTCTTTAGGAACAATTATAGACCAAAGGTATTCAAACAAACAATAATGCAACATGTAGATGTTGCAAGTAAGTTCTTTGCTTCAGTCATGTTGACAGAAAACCAAAAGCAGACATGAAGACATCACACAAGGCTAACCATACAGGTGTTACTTCCAACATACCACGTTGTTAAGCCAATCTCTTGTTTCAGCTTTGGCCTTCTCTTTGGGATCCTGCGCCAAATAAGAAATAAACTGTGAAGACATAAAAAGGGAGCTGCAAGATGCTGAGATGCACAGCAGCTCAAGAAAAAAGCATATGGATAGATCAAGGCTCTCACTTTTGGAAGACTGCTACGTGTAAAATCAGCCACTAACCAGATAGACAAGGCAGGCAAAAATGTTTATCTGGACCAAATATGCAAATGCGATAGAAAATGAAATCTATAGTTGATTATCAATTAAGATATTGTTAGATGTCTCTTGTATAGGGTGTTTTTTTTGCATATTACCTACATATATGTAACATGTATATTTTGGCTTTGGCCCATTGGAATAGATCAAGAGTTCATTCCAACATAGTAGCCATGGCTCTCTCCTCCCAAAAAAACACTAACCCTAGCCCTAACTACTATTCACCACCGCCGCCGCATGAGCACTGCAGCCTCCTCCCTCTCTGCTCCTCTGTTTCGGCTTCCTCTGCTTCTCCCCAATGCTGCCGCCATGAGCCTCCCCGCTCCTCCCCGGCCCGGATCGCTCTGGATCCGAGCCTCCTCTACTCCGGAGTTGCTCCCCAAGCCCTAAGCGCCGCCACTACTCCCCGAGCCTCGAGCGCCACCGCCTCCGGAGCTGCTCCCCGAGCGCTGCCACCACTACTCCTCCCCGAGCCTCGAGCGCCACCGCCTCCGAATCTGCTCCCCGAGCGCCGCGACAGCCCTGTACTCTGTATTCGTGCCGACACCAAGCTCCCGCCACCCCGAGCATCGAGCTCCCTTTGCACCGAGCGCGCCACCTCCCAAGGCCAGAGCGCCCGAGCGCCATTTCCCCGTGAGCTGCTCCACCGAGCACGCCACTCCGGAGCTGCCCCCGAGCCTCTTCTCAGGAGTGCCCTCCTACACCGCCGTTGTTATCGGGTCTCCACTGATGGCTACCGCCGACGGCTCCTTCGCTATCCCACTCCCCCATGTTCAGTTCGATGGGACGAACTTCTGGGATTCACCTGAGGATTCACCTCAACAGCCAGCGCCTCTAGGATCACCTTACCGGCGAGCAACGCTGTCCACCTCACCCTACGCCACTAGTTCTGCCTGCTCTTCCTGCTGGTGTGGATCAGGCTGCTCAGGAGGCCGCCACTGCTACTCTAGAGGAGGCCCTAATACTCTACCAGTCTAAGTTGCATGCCTATAAAAGATGGCAAGATGTCGAAGCTCATACTACTATCATCCTGGTGGGCAACATGCCTGTGGCCACTACTCAGCTGATGTTGGACCGCCTCCGAGCTCACTACCAGCAGACGAGTGATGCTATGTACCTCTCCGTCGTGCACCAGGCACATTCCCTTTAGCAGCTTGATGTCATTGTGGATGACTTCTACCAGCAGATATCTGCGGTGTGGCGTTAGCTCGACTCACTGGGGTCGAATGTCTGCCGGACTTGTCCCTGGTGTGAGCGACTCCGCACTAACTAGAAGACTCACCATCTCTACGACTTCCTAACGCGTCTCCGGCCTGAATTAGAGACCGCGCGTGCTCAACTTCTGACTAGTCACCCGCGCTCGACCTTGGTGGAGGCACTCACAAGCGTTCATGTTGTGCTGATTTGACTCGTCTTCGTGGTGCGGCTCAAATGCAGGTTGTCTTGTCTACTTCAGCGCCTGCTCCTTCAGCACCGACCATGGTCACTCCAGCTCCCGTGGCATCAGTGGCTCTTGTCTTTACTGTGGGTCTCCATTGTACCTACTTCTAGCGTGACAGCCATAGGTATCAGGACTGCTACAAGCGAAGGGACTAGGGTCGCCGGGGTGGACGTCCACAGAAGGGCTCTGGCGGTTCTTCCCAGAGCTCTTCCTTCCACTTTTCAGATTGCAGATGGGACCTCTCTTCCTGTTGCAGGCCAAGGCACCCTTTCCACTTCTTTTCATGTTCCTGCAGTCTCTCATGTTCCCAAGCTTACTATGCGGGATATGTCGGCCAGTCAGATCACCGATCACGACTGTTATGTTGTTCTTGAGTTTGACACTTGTTGTGTCTAGGACCGTCGCTTGCTTGAGACAGCTTGCGCTCATGCTTGCCCCTTCTGTTCCACCTCACTTCTAGGCTGAGGCTGTCTCCACTGTTGTTTTCCTCATCAATATGCAGCCTTCCACTGCTCTACAGGGTTCTACTCCTATCAAGCATCTGTATGGTTGGACTCTAGAGTACAGTCACCTTCGTTGTTTCGGTTTTCTGCTTCGTCCTTCCATCTCGTGAGCGCACCAAGCTGGCTGCTCAATCAGTTGAGTGTGTTTTTCTTGGCTACAGTCTTGAACATAAGGGTTATCGCTGCTACGACCGTGTTGCTCATCAAGTGAGGATCTCTCGAGATGTCAATTTCGATGAGCCCCGACCTTACTACCATCATCCCCCTACTGTCAACTTGAATTCTCTTGTTGAATCGATCTCCTTTCTGACTTTTCCTGACCCTCAGATTTCCACTTATGTTTTGCTTCCACCTCCACCTTCGCTTCCCTCTCCTCTGGCTCCACCTGTTCCCTCTCCTCCGAAGGTTCCTTCTAGCTCTGTTGTTAAGATTCCACAATTTCCTCTGCACTACTCTCGACGTCCTCGGTCAACTCCAGTTGTGCCTTCGTCTTTGCTGGCCCCTGTTCCCAGTTCTTCTTCTCTGTCCTTGCTAGATTCTACTCAACTTCTCCTAGATACGATCTTCGTGATCGTCGCCTTTATCGAGCCCCTACGGCTGCGATCGCCGCTCTTCTGAGCCTACGACCTCTGGAGGTCTTGCTCCACCCCGAGTAGCGACTCGCGATGTCTGAGAAGATTACTGCTTTGGAACGTAATGGCACTTGGGATCTTGTGCCCTTACCTGCGCATGTGACTCCTATCATGTGCAAATGGATGTACAAGATCAAGACCCGCTCGGATGGCTCTCTTGAGCGCTACAGGCTCAAATTGTGGTGCATGGTTTTCAGTAGGAGCATGATCGTAACTACGATGAGACCTTCACTCTGTCACCCACATGACCACTATTCGCACTCTCCTTGCTATAGCCTCTGTTCGACAGTGATCCATCTTAGCTGGACGTCAAAAATGTCTTTCTCAATGGTGAGCTGCATGAGGAGGTATACATGCAGCCCGCCCATGAGTATTTTGTCCCTAATGGTATTATGGTTTGTCACCTTCGTCGCTCTCTATGGGCTCAGGCAAGCCCCTCATGCTTGGTTTGACCACTTCTCCTCTGTTGTCACTGTTGTCAGCTTCTCCGCTAGTGATCACAACCCTATCTTCTTTGTACACCTCTCCTCGGGGTCGAGCGTTCCTCTATGTGGATGATATGATCGTTACTGGGGATGACTCTCAATCATTGATTTTGTGAAGAAGTGTCTCAATGAGCAGTTCTCGATGTCTGATTTGGGTCATCTTCATTACTTCCTTGGGATCGAGGTCAATTCTACGCATGAGGGCTACTCTCTCTCCCCGGAGAAGTACATTCAGGATATCCTTACTCGCACTTGTCTCACTGATTAGCGCATGGTGGATACTCCTATAGAGCATAGTGTTCACCTTCGGCCCACTGATAAAAAGCATCTTGAGAATCTCATTCGCTACCGTCATCTTGTCGAGAGCCTCATCTACCTTGGGATCACTCGACCTACCATTTCTCACCCAGTTCACATTCTGAGTCAATTCGTTTATGCTCCCACTCAGCTCCACTACAGTCACTTTCGTGTTCTGCGATATCTTGATCGTTACTGGGGATGACTCTCAATCATTGATTTTGTGAAGAAGTGTCTCAATGAGCAGTTCTCGATGTCTGATTTGGGCCATCTTCATTACTTCCTTGGGATCGAGGTCAATTCTACGCATGAGGGTTACTATCTCTCCCCGGAGAAGTACATTCAGGATATCCTTACTCGCACTTGTCTCACTGATTAGCGCATGGTGGATACTCCTATAGAGCATAGTGTTCACCTTCGGCCCACTGATAAAAAGCCTCTTGAGGATCTCATTCGCTACCGTCATCTTGTCGAGAGCCTCATCTACCTTGGGATCACTCGACCTACCATTTCTCACCCAGTTCACATTCTGAGTCAATTCGTTTATGCTCCCACTCAGCTCCACTACAGTTACTTTCGTGTTCTGCGATATCTTCACGGGACCATCAGTCGTCGCATTTTCTTTCCTCGCTCCAGCTCTCTGCAACTTCGGGCGTACTCTGATGCGACCTAAGCTAGTAATCCTTCAGATCACCGGTCTCTTTCTGCCTATTGTGTTTTTCTTAGTTCCTCTCTGATTACCTGAAAGACCAAGAAGCAGATTGTCGTTTCCTGTTCGAAGGCTGAGGCTGAGTTACGAGCCATGGTAGTGTTGATAGAATGCCAGCTAAGATCACTTGCCTTCGGTGGCTACTTGAGGATTTCGGTGTTCCAGTTTCTGCGCTGACTCCTCTCTTATCAGATAGTACTGGTGCGATTAGCATTGCTCGAGATCCAGTGAAGCATGACCTCAGTAAGCACATTGGTGTAGATGCTTCGTACATGAGATCGCATGTGCAAGACCAAGTTATTGCTCTTCAGTATATGCCTTCGAAGCTTCAGTTAGCAGATTTCTTTACCAAGACACAGACTAAAGCTCAGCAAACTTCTACCTCTCCAAATCCAGTGTTGTTGATTCACCATGAGTTTGAGGGGGGGTGTTAGATGTTAGATATGTCTCTTGTATAGGGTGTTCTTTGCATATTTACCTGCACATATAACATGTATATTTTGGCATTTGGCCAATTGGAATAGATTAAGGGTTCATTCCAACATATATAACCATAGATTTTTCCAAACAGCCCATTGTAATTGAATTTTTCTCTTTCATTTCTATTAATTTGTGAAGTAAACTCGTAGCTCCAGATAAAGTCGTATACTCATATTTACTTTCTAAAAAACATAAATAGCATTGTTTTATCTCTTGTGAGGCAATGTTCACACAGGCGCTAGTCGGGCAGCAAACCAGCGCGCCTAATCGCCGATTAGGCAGGCCTAGGTGGGATGAATCAGCTAGGCGGGCTAGGCGAGAGGGTGTTGCCTAGCGCCTAGGCCTAGGCGCTGCCTAGGCGGACGCCTTTTAGAACACTGAATTGTGAGGACACCAAACAATTAGCTCAGATTTCAACTTATTTTAACCCAAACAAAGTTTGAACATTTTATGAAGAAATGTGCCAATCAGAGAAAGGGAAGAATTGCGTGAGACCAAAAGAAAATATTCGTTAAAAACCTAAATGAAGCCTATTGCGGCAATAATTTATAATCAGTGTCTTCAGTCTTAGGAACAAAGTGTTATATAAACAACTTGAATCAGTTACAACCGAAACTAGAAAACTATGATGGCATAAAAAAAGGAGCCCAAGTGCTTACAGTTTTTGGTTGTTGACCTAACCCTTCCTTTGAGAAGGCCTTGGTTTTAGTTTCCTTCTCACAGACCTTAAACCGTTCCATCTCTCGTTCAATCTGCTTTCGGGCATCCATAAGAGCCTGCTCATAAGAGGCACTAACCTATGTCAACATACATCACAAATGGATTAAACCCAGAACACTAAGCTATGCCTAACTTAAAAAGTTATCTGCAATGGCAAGCAAATGTACTGCATGAACAAAACATGGCAGCGCAAACAACAAAAGATATTGAGACATAGAAACGACTGCTATTGTAAATGAACAGCTAAAATCTTTCTTCAGCAAAACATTCTTATTCATTCCCAAAGTAAAATATGCATAGCATAATTCGAATGGTTAAACTAGGTTAACAACAAGAACATGAAGCAAACAATTTTTACAGTTGACGAGAAAGGGCTTATTTAAATGATTATACATATCTAATTTACAAACAAAAATCAAATCGCATCAGCTCTAGAACCATCAGTGTGCTTTTGATTTGGTGAGTTTGTCCAAAAGCTTGTTTGACCTTGAATGTCAGCAGGGACCTCAGGGTCCTATAAACTACTAAACTCTACATGCCATCTGTACAGGTTGGCTGAGATAAATTGCACTAAACGGTGGGCTAAGTGATGTGGATGCCTTAATCAAAATGACTTCTAAAAAATACACATTAATCCCGTCATAGCACAATTGCAACACAAGGTGAGAACTGTGCCAACATCATCCAGACATAAGCTATGGACAATATTTCCGCACATTTAAAGCTGGACACCAAAAAAAAACTCCATAATGTTCCAGTGTTCCTCAGACTACCACAAGACCTCCCGATTAAGACCATCTCTAAAATACATCTAGATTCTAGAGCCTTCTTTACCTCCCCGCTACCACTTAAGTATAGTGGTTCATACTTTATTCAACTTCATTCTTTAGGTTTCTTAGAATGATTCATTATCATTCTTAGCTTTCTAAAAAAATTACCATTATGTGCAAACTCACTTTAAGCACAGGTATGATGCATGTATTTCTGTACTATCGTGATCAAATCATATCAGAATCCAATTCATCATACAAACTCTGAATGTACCAGTTCGCCTAGCCTAGAGGCACCAGGTATAACCACATGATTGTTCCAAACCGTCAGAAATGGTCTATCCTTACTCTTACCAAAAATGACAAATAAAAAAAATACATGCATGCCACATTAAACCTAGATATAAATGTGTACCATGTGAAAAACAGAAGCATTGAAAAGCGGATCTCAGGTCTCATCGTCTAAACTCCCAGCTAAATTTGAGAGTTAACCTACCCCCAAAAAACAATCGTGTTTCCTCCAAATAACTTAGCATTGCAAGTGGCATCTACTGCAAACTAGCTCATGAATGGACTTACTAACAATGACAAGAATAGAAAACCTACTAACAACAAAAGCTCATGAGCTCATCTGAACTGCACAAGCATCATTGCTACAAGAGGAGCTATACAACAACACAGCTACTGCCTACTAACGACAAAAACAGCAAAAAGACCGGGGAGCCATATTGGCAATAACACAAAATACCTTTTCACCCTTCGCCTCAGACAAAGTAATGCATGTATCACTGATTGCCGAAGCAGCTAAGCAGTAAGCACTTAACGGTCCCTCATTTGAATCATCTCCTAGGTAATAAATTTAAGGGACCATTCTCCAATCAAGGTTCCTAGCCACCGATCACCATCCATAAAGGCTCCTAATCACCAATCAATCACCACCAGTTGCCTGACTTAACAAAGCTTCATCTATAAACGTCTATCCATACAGTTAAGTGAACAGAATAGCATAACGATACACAATTCACAGCGAACAGCAGCAGCGCAATGCATCATAAGCGCTCCCCTCCACGTATACATAAACGAGAAGCTAAGGGCTGCTACGGCGCGGGAGCTCGCGGGCTCACCTTCTTGTCCTTGATCTCACTGGACTGGATCCACGTCTTGATCTGGTCCCTGTACCGCTGCAGCTTCTTGATCTCCTTCTTGAGGTCCGCCTCGAACTTCTCCTTCTGGTTCGCATTCTCGGTGTCGTAAACCTGCAGATACTCAGAAAAAAATAGAATCCTTATTAAAAAATCCCCCAAAATTCGAAAAAAAATCCGGGGTGGAATGGGGGAGGAGGAACCCGTGCCTTGTTCCAGATGCTGTCGAAGACGTCGACGCCCTCCTGGACCTTCTTGAGGACGCGGTCGATCTCGCCCTGCAGCTTCCGGCTGGCGCCCATGGCGTCCTCCCCCGCGGTGGCCCCGGGGTTCGCGCTCGGCTCGGCTAGGGTTTACGATTTGGGAGCGAGTAAAAGCAGAGTGGAAGCCGACATGACCGGGTGACGTCGGCCGAAATGCTGGGTTTGTTCTCTCTTAGGGGGGGCGCAATGTGGGACGGTACGTCCGAATGATCTGGAGTGAGAGTTTCGGTAGGCAGGCCTACGGACCTTTGGCTGGAATCTTCTAACGATCCAGCCCCCGGTTTGGGTTAGCTCGATCTGTTTCAATCTCTCCCGAGTGAAATGATTTGAACGGCATTCTTACCAAACTTGAAATAGATTTAGTAACCGGGCGTGCTGAATAGCTTATTATGCACGGAGTTATAGTCTGGGTCACGCTGCGCGCAATGCTCACGCACTTTCTACGCGGATCAGCAGTAAAACACATGCATTTATTTTGAGTGGCAATAAAAATTGCTCAGTAGCGTTCAAACCGGTAGTAAAACCTTTATACGACACAATTGACGATAAAATTAACAGTAAAAAGTATCACGTGTAACGTGCGGCCTTAAAAAAACATTTTATTGTCGTTTCTGTAGTAAAAAAAAATGGGAACGTAAATTCGGGATGCTGGTTTACTGCGAAAAAACACATCGCGTTACTGATCCAGCAAATGATAGTGTATATTTGGTGATCGTCTCAATGTAAATAGCACATAATATTACTTCGAGAAGCCACATCGCGTTACTGTTGTAAACTCGCTTGAGCTTTTTGTGTTTTGGTAGTTGGTAACATTTATTTATTTATTCACCATGATATTACTGGTATACTCCTAAAACATGTCTTTACTGTCTGCTACTCAAGTTCTTTTAGGAATCATAACTTTTACTGTAAGAATATAAGAGTCTTTAGTGTTTGTTAAAAAAGTTTAGTGGATCTTTATAAGTAAAAAAAACTACTTCGGCTTGCTACGCGGTCTATACTTCTCCAGTATGCCGGGGACGGGCTTGACGTTGTTGACCTTGTGGAACAACAAGTAGAACATCAGCTGAGCCCTGTACTCGTTTCCCTTCTCCTTCGTACAAATGATAAAAACGTTGTGTGCCAGACACTATAATCTAATTATTGCGAGTTGCGGAGGTGATTACTTCTTACCGGCTCTATCCAGTGTGCATAGCGTCTGCCCTTCGCCGTCCCAGAACTTCATTACGAAGAACGCGCGGTCATTCTCTAGGACCTACTTTGGCGTCACCATGTTGTGCACCATCTAGTTCATGACGATTGGGAATTTTCCGTCCGTCACGGATTGCAGGATTGCTCATAGACAAGGGATAATCTTGCTTCTCACTTGGTGAAAGATCTAGACCCTCCATTACGAGTTAATGGAGTGTTTTAGTAATTAATGATAAATCTATTTGTGAGACTAACATTTCGATTATTATATCTAGTATGTAGTCTCATTTGGATATAAAGGTGAAATTCAACGAGGTATGCATTCGACTTTATACTCTTATATATTATTATATTCCTCGGATCCAAAATACAGGTTGAACCCCACTATAAGTTGAACTTGAATATGTAATATTCTAAAAAAATAACCTCTTAAGGGTCTGTGCGTAATTAAACAAAGTAGGTATGTGAAAATAGAATATTTAAGGAGTTTTATAGAGGAGCTAGACTGTGCGAAATATAAAAGGATCATGAGAAGAGTGAGTTCTAAAAAAAACCCTAACAGCCTTTTCTTTTTTTTTTCCTCAAAACTAGCCGCCGCCAGGAAAGCCGATCTCGCCACAGCGCGTGGACGCGGGAGCTGCTGCCCGCCTAGCGCGTGGAGGCCTCGCCGGGGTGCCGTTTGGCCGCGCGTCACCATTTGGCCGCGTGATCTAGCCTGCGTGCATGAAGCCCCAGCCTGTGCGCGAGTGCGCTAGTGCTGGCTGCGCTGATTTTTGTCGCGTTGCCGCATGGCTGGCGCATGCACTGCCGTGCGCACATGAGGATTAGGCTGGCCGATTGTGTTGATTGCTGCCCAGGCACATGTGGATCAATCTGCTAAAGCCACTTCTAGCTAGCTTGCATGTACACGGTGCTGTGTTGTGCTAACCTTGCATGCATTACGTGAGCCCAAGGAAAAATAAATAAAGGAAGAATCCCGAGAGAGAAGGGAGGAAAAAGTAGTGCTTTTGGTGTTCTTCACTAGGTAACGACCTGATTATTTTCTAGTCGAGGGGCCGATTAATGGATCTATTTAGTCTGCTGTTCTGTTGCACGATTATTTCGGGTATTTTAATGGAGAATTTTGGTAATATCATCTACTAGTTAATTGTATATAATTTCAATATATTTCTATAGAATATTTAATCATTTCGAGTGGACAAGTATAATTTGAGTTATGAATTTTGTAAGACAGTAGTCCATGTAGTTGTTGTCTCTCGGCACTGTTTTGGTAGACTATAGATTAAAAATAGTAAATAGACTAATTAGAGTTTTTGATCTACATGAAAGATGTAGATCATTGTCTAAGAGTTCTGAAGAATCCAAGAACTCAAATTTTGGTCGGGTAAAACAAAACTTATGAATTTAGTAAGACTCGCTGTCCAGAAAATGACAGATCGGTCTTCTGGGATAAAAATAGGGGGTTAGATGACTCAATTAGAAGTCGTGGTAATCTAAGAAAATGTGGGGAATTTTGTGAAGATTCCAGAACTGGGTGGTTTGCCATGATCGGACTTTTGAGTCAAAAGTTATGCTCTTTTTATTACCATGACAGCAGGGGTTGACTGTTCGGTACCGGGGAAGCGTTGCGGATTTGGGGGACGTGTAGGAGCGATGTCAATTGATTGTTGTTCTTATGATGCTGTAGCTTGTATTGAAATTTGAGTATTTAATGTAGGGGGGCGTCGTGCTTGCTGCCATCTTCTAGCCAAACCGTGCATCACAACCAGTAAAGGCAAGTACATGGTAGAATGGTGAACCATGGGTTATTCGCCATGATCATTGATGTTACTTATCATGCTATTTCTTATGCTTTCGTTCAGCTTATTCTTATATATGATATTGATGACCTTGAGTGAATGAGATTATGATATTGAGATAATGCGGAGGAGATATTGAGTTAATGAGATGGATTATGTTGATGAATAAATAAAGATGTCGCATCATTTACATTCATCATGAAAGGGGTTGCATGAGCCAGGTCGGTGAGAAAGTCATGTAACTATTCCGGTGAGGTCGGTGAGAACGATACATGACTAGTCCGGCGTGCTCTAAATAAAATCCTGCTTCTGTGGGGACTTCACGGGAGTGAAGGATAGAGTGTGTCATCGACAGGTGAACACTTCGCTATACCGGTATTAGCTGATGAGATGCATATGAGCATGAGCATGTTGGTGCATTCGCATATATGAGTAAATTGTTAAATTATGCAACTTTACCTATATGGAATATGGTTTGTTTGTTTGAGAATGAGAATAGTATTAACTAAATGGATGATGATGATAACTTTGATTATGGTTAATAAACTATTGTTTATGGCTTTATTATGTATTTACTGAGTCTTGAACTCATTCTTGCTCTATTATTGTTTTTAGGTGACCATTGTTGACGTTTTACTCGAGAAGGGCTAGCGCACTTGGAATCATGCACTTCACCCAATTAGTTGATTCACTGGACATGATAAACTTTTAGAATAACATGAATATTTATATCTAGGACATGATGGTATTGAATAACCTTAGATACTTGGTTTATATTAATCTTGGTTTATTATTTTGCTATGCTCCTAGGTCTAATTTATCTATGTTTGTCATAGTATTATGCTTGTGTTAATGTGACCCGTGGATGGGTTTTATTGTTAATATGCTAGCTGTAATTTATTATAAAATGATGTTGAAATTGATAGTTAGAGTAGTTTAGTGGCATTCTAGACTCAATGTTGGGCTGGGGTGTTACAGTTGGTATCAGAGCGGGCTTTAGGTCCGTGGTGAATAGGTTAGTAACTTAGGTAACTTGAATTGCTAAAATATGTTAATGGTTAAATAATGTAAAATTTGACACACTAGTGCACAGTAGGTTAGAGAATGGTACGAATATCATTTTTTTACGCTTCCGTTATGTTGTTTAGTGACGCATGATTTGATTTTGACCTTTGAACTTATTGTGTATTGTTGATCGTGGTTGATGTCAAGAGGTACAGTGTATGGTTGTGGCCATGGGTGTGGCCAAGTTATACCAATGTTCATGGTATGAGAATAGTGAAGTGTTTACTTCGGGTAAACTAATTAAAAGTGTTGTGGATGGGTTTCTTTGGAAAGGTTGTTGTCTTCCTTGAATTTGTATGTGGTTATTCTACTTACTCGCTGGTGGTTAATGAATTTTCTTGGGTTAGTGGTTACAATGTAGTTGATGGATTTCAATGGGTCTTTATTGGTTCCATAAAGCGATTATTTATTCTCCTGGCTATTGAGTTATTGTTGCCCTTTGAGAGCGTTGTAAATTGGCAAGCTTGATCTTTTCATAGGGGTTCTTTCTTTCTTGTTGGGACTCGTGGCTCTTTATTTCTCTTGGTGTTTTAGATAATGGAAATTATCTTTTGGCAAGTCCTTTATCACGTGGAAGTTTTGACTCTACAAGTTTCTTTTAGAGTATTTGGAGTGTAGAAGTTCAATGCCTCTCTTTTTCTGAAACAAAGTGTTAAAACCCTTTTGTGATGTCTTGTTATGTTTAAGCGAGGGGTGGTAAACATAGAATTTCATAAATAGGGTATGAGTTATCATGTTGGGTCTATAGCGTGGTGCATAATCGATCTTAACCCAGATCCTTGGAAGGGAAGTTGATTAACTTGATTGTGTCTTGTGGTAGTTATTGATGAACTATGATTAAGAGTACGGCTATACCTAATTGGAGTCAAAGGAGTTATTAAGAAGTGTTGAACATTGATGAACTGGTTTGACCATTAATATTGTTTAGTTTGCTAAACTTGTTAGATTATTTGGTCTCAATGGATGAAACTAACTATGTGGGAAGGGAAAGTTGAGGAGATGCTAGATTATTGCTTTAGTGGATATTAATCTTGGAGTTATCTTTTCTATTGATACTTGGTGAACATATATAATTACTAGATCTACATATTTCTTATTATGATTAATTGTTGGATTTGCCTACAAAAGATTGAAGGGGTAGAATACCAATGGATCTAGAATTTTATGGGAGGAGTTCTGGATAGCTCTTCTATATAGAATGATGTGATGAATTTGGCTGTAGTGTTGTGGAGACTTTTGAATGATGGAATATTTTGATTCTTGAAATTTTATTATGATTTTGTGCCAAATTATGAATATGAGGTGGAGTAGTTAAATAGTGTTTGTGATTGTTCATGTGATTTGGAAAGAAAAGTAGGTTGCATCTAGATTTCATGATGAAGCCAGTTGATAGCAACAATGGTTGGAGTGCAATAGTTGTGTGTTGACGTTTGGTGTTGAGAACCTATAAGGGTTGAACTAATGTGATTTAATTGGTGGCTTATGCTTACATGATAGTGGAATAGTTAGACGATAGCATGTCCATAATGAAAAGGTTTTGGTACAACCTTTTGATTTGTGTAATAGATATTCTGTGTTCCACATATATTTGGGATCTGTACTTTGAAACATATCCGTTTGAGGATACAAAACTTGTGTAGTCCTTGTATACTCATATTTTGAGGATACAAAACTTGTGTAGTTTTTGTATACTCATGTTTTGAGTATATAGAACTTGTTTAGTTCTTGTATACTCATGTTGGAGTATATATAATTTGTGTAGTTCATATATACTCATGTTGTGTTACATTATCTACATTCAATTTATGTGCAATTGAAGTGGTTATCATCAATTACCAAAAAGAGAAATATTGAAGTATCTTGTCCCACCATTATGAGTTAATGGTATGGTGTGGTAATTAATGGTAATTACATTATGGAACTAATATTTTCCATGAGTTGGATGAATAAGTTATGTTCCAAGGTGATGAAGACTTAGGATGATCATGAGTTGATCATCAAGTCAAGATTCAAGTAAAGGATGCATCATGTGTTGATGCGTGTGAAGATCTTGAAGAAAAGGAATCATCATGTGTCGAGATGTTCAAAGAGAAGACCCATCATGTGTTGATGAAAATGCATCATGCGTTGATGCATATCAAAACTTGGAGTAAAGGATGCATCATGTGTTGATGCACATCAAGTCAAGAGAAGACCCATCATGTGTTGATGGAGATCAAGTGAAAGAATGAATCATGGGTTGATGCATGTCAAGACTCGGTATGAAGAAATCATCATGTGTTGATGATGTTCAAGACAAGATCTCGAAGCCTGAAGTGAAGAAGATCATCATGTGTTGATGATTATCAAGTCAAGGACCCGGACTTGAAGCGATGATGTGCGTCATCAAGCTTCAAAAAGATGCAAGGCAAAGGTATGACTAGCTAGGGCTAAGGATGTGTTCCTAGTCTTTTACCGGTCTTGGTGTTTGGTTGGAAGACTGGATTGCTAGTATAGATTGCCGTACTATTAAGAGGGGTCTTAACTAGTAGCTTGAGTTAGTCATGTGTTGATAGCTCATTGTGTTTGCTCTAGCTCATCTATGCATGGAGCTATTATTTGCGAATGTGTTTTGCAAATAGCCGATGCTTATGCATTTAATCTTTGTAGCATGTTACTTTAGTTTGCAAATATGTTTTGCAAATGGTTGAAGTCCATGCACTTTAGCCTTGTAGCATGATGCTATTATTTGCGAATGTGTTTTGCAAATAGTTGATACTCATGTATGATTCTTGTAGCATGTGACTTTAGATTGCAAATAGTGTAAAATCCATGTACCTTATTCCTTGTGGTGAGTATTCTAAAAGTTGGCAAATGTATTTTGCAACTTATTGAGAATATCACTTATAAATCTTGATTGGATTGCACTCAATTTGGCAAATGCGTTTTGCAAATTGAAGTGTTGAAAAGTGCAATCTCTGTGGCCTAGCGGTCAGATCGCTAGTGTGGACCGGTCTGACCGGTGCCCAATCGGTCGGACCGCCATGTGTTGAGCGGGCGGACCGATGGCCTTTTGAGCCGATTCACCGTGCGGTAGTACCGCCGTTGAGTAAACAGTACTATCGGAGACAGGAAGTACCGGAGTTCTCACGGTACGGTTTTTCTAGAGAAGCACCTTTTGGATTTGTGCTGATTTTCCTTGGGTGGTCTGACCGCCCGGCGATCTGACTGATATGCGGCGGTCCGACCGGCCATTAGTTGGCGGTCCGACCGGCCGTAAGTCCAACCGCTAGTTTTATAGCCGTTGGCGCATGGGCGGTCCGACCGGCCATTAGTTGGCGGTCAGACCGGCCACTCTCTGATTCGAGGGAATCTTTCCTCCAACAGCTAGTTTTTGTGTGTGAGCTATAAATACCCACCTGAGCCGGTTGGAAAAGGTTGTTGATGTTGTTGCTGAGTGCCATACTCATTCCTTTAGCTAAAATCAATCATCTCATCTATTTTGTGCATGTATTGCACTTAGTGAGCTTGGAGAGCAAACCCTAAGTGCATGTGTTGCCTTATGTAGTGGATTGTATATCCACTTGAGTTTTGACACTTGATTAGTTCAAGTGAAAGTCGAGTCTTGTTACTCTTGATGTTTGCCGACACCTAGACGATGTGGAGGTATCGTGTCCGGTGATATTCTCAAGAAGCTTGTGAGAAGGCCCGGCGTGTTGAGTGGTTTGGTGCTCGCCATCTCTAGAGTGGAGGAAGAGCAATCTTAGTGGAGCAAGGTGTTGGTTCATGTTGGAACCGGTCCAAGTGGTTGGATTAACCTCGGAGGTGTTGGCTTAATTTGTGGAGTCGGTCCAATTTGATTGGGCTTACCTCAACGTGGATTAGGGGAGACCGGCAAGTCTCCGAACACCACGGTAAAACATCATTGTGTCCATTATGTTTGTTCTTGTGCTTTACTTTGAGCAATTTACATTACTTGCTTCATTTGCCTAAATATCGTTGTATGATTGCTCACATTCAATTGTATTCATATTGTTGGTGCACTTAGTCGAGCCTAGTTGATTTAGGTTTTAATTGTGCAAAACCAATTTGTTATTAGCTTCCGCATTATATATTGATTTTAGCCGAAAGAATTTTTAAAACCTTCTATTCACCCCCCTCTAGTCGGCCACCTCAATCTTACACTTGGTTATGATGGTCCTCCACTTTTGTGTCATTTTTCTTGTAGTCGTTGGAGTCTAACACTTCCACACGCTTTTGCACCATGTTGAAGTGGTAAACGAGCATATGCGAGCTGTGTAGAATAGGGAGGAAGATCTACAAACAAAAAAACGTAAAATACATGTCCAGTAAAAAAGACTATATAATGTATGAGATTTACTATAATGAAACATAGAATTTACTAGATCATGCGCGATATATACCGGATTTTGACTGGAGAATAAAAATTACTTACCAGCTTTACGCGAGTGATGTCCACCCCCCCTCCCCCATATGCTTCTTCAGCATGCTCACGGCTTGTTCATTGTTGTAGTGCTTGTTTTTTAATTACTCCTCTATGTTTAGCTGTTTCTGTCGACGGTCAAAACTCGAGTTGTTAAAATATTACCGAGTGCGATGTTATGCTTTACTGGTGTGCACGTAAACACTTATTGTAAAAAACATTTTTGTAAAAAAATAACTTACCAACAGTTCGATGGGGAGGAATGTCATGTACCCATCGCTGTCTGGCCTCAGGTCGACATCATCTTGGTTCAAGCACTCGATGAAATGCTAGATGAACATGTCTCCGGTCATCTGCTTGTCCTTGAACAACTATGCTATATCTTTTTCGGTGGCCGCTATGATTATGTCCCTGGACTGGAGTAGATAGAGGCTACAGTACACAACGTTCATGTTAGCAATAAAACATACATGTATGTATAGTACAAATGAGCAGCAATAAAAATGAGGCAACACAATAAAATGTATATTGATATAGCAATAAAACAACGTTGTTGTATCGGTAAAGGTAGCGACATCCCTTACCTTTTGAGGCTCTCGTTCGTGCATATCAGCTCCCTCACCTCCATGGCTGCGGCGACGGGCACTTCCGATCACATTATGTATGACTTGAATGGAGACATCAGCTTGCTCGGAGTTTTTATCAGCCTCTTCCCAAATGCATCAGTGTCGCCAGTGCCCTTATGGACTGTAGGAGCCACACGCTTCCCAATAGTGGTCTTCTCCACGACGGCCGCCTTGTTGGTCGTCGTTGTGCCCGTCTTCTTTGCTTGCCTGGCAGGGGCTAGTTTTATTTTGAGCTTTGGTACGGTGGTGGCGGCCTACAGTAGAAAGGGTCTCTTGTTTTACTGATGTATTATATTGTCTTTAATGTAAATATCATGATAAATTGCTGCTATCTGCCATGTACTTTTGCCACGCTGGGTCTACCCGCTGGTCTTTTACGCGCATCGGTAGGCGCCTTCTCTAACTCCTTTACTGGGAGAGGCGCCTCGGGGGTGTCCTTTGCACCATCTTTTACTATTTCTATGGTAAAAAATAACATTATTTTTACTATCGTGTATTCAAAAAACTGTTGTATGCGTCGTCATATAATATTGTCAATTGCCCCAGTATGTACATTTGACGTGTTGACGCTAGCCACGTGTGTCTCCTTGACTTTGCTCGTGAGGTGGAAGCCTTCTCTACCACCTTTACTGGCGGACGCACCTCTGGGGTGTCTATTGCAGCCCCTTTTACTGGCCCCTGCGATAAAAGAAATGGATCGAGTTACTGTCAAAAGTCAGTAAAATTACTTGTTTCCTCTCATATTTTACTACGTCATTACCTCTGTGTGCTCCTTTACTGTCGATGGCTCTAACAGAGCATCGTTGGAGCCCTCATTTACTGTCTCCTAGGATTAAAAAATCAAATATAAATTACTTAAAAAAATGAACAACCTTACCTGATCATACGTAAGCATTTTACTACATTCAGTACCTCGCTTTGCTCCGGGATGGTGGGCAGTAACCTGTGACCCGCCCCCGCCATCTCCTCGATTGGAGCCTGTGTGGCGAATGCGACAAGATGTATCCCCGGGATCAAGTTGGCTTCAATGCGCTTCTGGCCTACACGACTAAAGAATATAAACCCGCCATTATGAGTTAATAGAGTATTTTGGTGATTAATAATAAATCTATATGTGAGACTAACACTTTTATTGATATACTTATTCTGTAGTCTTAGTTGGATAAAAAGGTAAAAATCATAGAGGTATGCACTCGACATCATATTCTTATATCTTGGTGCATACTCGGATCCAAAATATATGTTGAACTCCACTAAAAGGTCTAACTTAAATATGTGCACATGTTTTTATTACACATTTATGTATGCACACATTTAGAGGGAATTCACTCTATATTTTGTGGTTTTATTAGTATTGATCCATATTTTGTTTTCCACATATATTAAGGATCTCTACCTTGAAACATAAACTTGAGTATATAAAACTTGTGTAGTTCATATATACTCATATTTATCTACATTCAATTATTTGTAATTGAAGTGGTTATCATCAATTACTAAAGAGGGAAAGATTGAAGTATCTTGTCCAACCATTATGAGTTAATGGTGTGTTGTGATAATTAATGATAATCATATTGTGGAACTAATATTTTTTATGAGTTGGATGAATAGGTTATGTTCCATAGTGATGGAGACCTTGGATGGTATCATGTGTTGATGTGTATCAAGATCTCAAAGAAAAGAAAATAATCATGTGTTGATGATGTTCAAGAAGAGGAGATGATCATGAGTTGATCATCAAGTCAAGAGAAGACCCATCATGTGTTGATGGAGGTCAAGTGAAAGAATGTATCATGGGTTGATGCATATTCAAAGTCAAGAACTTGAAGTAAAAGAGATCACCATGTGTTGATGATTATCAAAGTCAAGAACCCAAACTTGAAGTAAAGATGTGCATCATCAAGCTTCAAGAAGATGCTTAAGGCAAAGGTATGATTAGCTAGGGCTAAAGATGTGTTCCTAGTCTTTTATCGGTCTTGGTGTTTGGTTGGAGACCGGTTTGCTAGTATAGATTGTCGTACTATTAAGAGGGGTCTTGACTAGTAGTTTGAGTTAATCATGTGTTGATAGCTCGTTGTGCTTGTTCTAGCTCTCGTTAGCATGTTGCCGATATTTGCGAATGCGTTTTGCAAATAGCTGAGGCTCATGCATAATCCTTGTAGCATGTGACTTTAGTTTATGAATGTGTTTTGCAAATGGTTTAAGTCCATGCACCTTATTTCTTGTGGTGTGATTATAAAAGGTGGCAAATGTGTTTTGCAACTTGTTAAGAATCTCACTTATAACCCTTGTTTGCATCGCGTATCAATTGGCAAATGTGTTTTACAAATTGAGTTGAAGCGAAGTGCAAAATCTCTCTCTGAGCTCTGGCGGTCTGACCACAGGCCATTGGGCAGTCTGATCGGAATGTTCGAACTGGGCGAAGGAACGTTTGGACTCGTCTTTGTGAACTGGTGGTTTGACCACCAATATCGATCGATTTGACCGCCGTAGGTTGGGCGGTCTGATCGGTCCCTAGGTTTTGTGCGGTAATACCGCACATAAGAAATGGTACTACCGGAAAGTGGTAATACTGGAGTCTTTTGCGGTATGTTTATTCCAGAGAAGACATTTTTGTGGAATACCCTCTTGTTCCCTTGAGCGGTCTGACCACACCCTTGGCGGTCTGACTGGTTTGGAGCGGTCTGACCGGCCATTGGTTGGCGGTCAGACTGGAAGTGAGTCCAACGACTAGTTTTATAGCCGTTGGAGCTTGGGCGGTATGACCGGCCATTAGTTGGAGGTCAGACCAGTTTATCCCTGTTTTTCTGGAATCTTTCCTCCAACGGCTAGTTTTCCTTGTGTAAGTATATATACCCCTTGTGGCTAGTTATGGGGAAGGTTGCTGGTGCCATATTTAATTCTTTGAGCAAAGAGCAAGCCATCTACACTCTTTTGTGCATGTTTTGCACTAAGTGAGCTTAGAGAGCATACTCTAAATGCATGTATTGCATTATGTAGTGGATTGTGTATCCACTTGAACTTAGACACTTGATTTGTTCAAGTGAGAGTCTTCGACTTGTTACTCTTGGTATTTGCCGGCACCAAGAAGGCTTAGAGGAGTTGCGTCGGTGATCTTCTCTAAGAAGGTTGTGAGAAGGCCCGAGCGGTTGTGAGTGGTTTGGTGCTCACTGTCTCCGGAGTGGAGGAAGAGCAACCCCGAGTGGATCGAGGTGTTGGTTCGTGTTGGTGCCGGTCCAAGTGATTGGACTTACCTCGGAGGTGTTGGCTTAATTAGTGGAGTCGGTCCAACTAGTTTGAGCTTGCCTCAACGTGGATTAGGGGAGACCGGTAAGACTTCGAACACTACAGTAAAATATCATTGAGTCCTTGTGGTTTGTTCCTCTTGTGCTTTACTATATTGCAATTTACATTCATCAAATTAAATTGCTTACTTGTATTTGTATGATTCTTATTTTTAAAATCTTCTATTCACCCTCTAGTATCCACTCGATCTTACACTTGGTTATGGTGGTCTGCACTTTGTGTTATTTTTTGTAGTCGTTGAGTCTAACACTTCCCACGCTTTTGCACCTGTTGAAGTGGTAGCGAGCATATCGAGTGTGTAGAATAGGGGAAGATCTACAAAAAAAATGTAAAATACATGTCGATAAAAAGACTATATAATGTATGAGATTTACTATAATGAAACATAGAATTTACTAGATCATGCGCAATATATCGGAGCGTCTGGAGAATAAAATTACTTACGACTTCTGCAGTGATGTCCACCCCCCCTCCCCCATATGCTTCTTCAGCATGCTCACGGCTTGTTCGTTGTTGTAGTGCTTTTTTTTAATTACTCCTCTATGTTTAGCAGTTTCTGTCGACGGTCAAAACTCGAGTTGTTAAAATATTACCGAGTGTGATGTTATACTTTACTGGTGTGCACGTAAACATTTATTGTAAAAAACATTTTTGTAAAAAAATAACTTACCAACAGTTCGATGGGGAGGAATGTCATGTACCCATCGCTGTCCGGCCTCAGGTCGACATCATCTTGGCGTAAGCACTCGATGAAATGCGAGATGAACATGTCTCCGGTCATCTACTTGTCCTTGAACAACTCTGCTATGTCTTTTTCGGTGGCCGCTATGATTATGTCCCTGGACTGGAGCAGATAGAGGCTGTAGTACACAACGTTCATGTTAGCAATAAAACATACGTGTATGTATAGTACAAATGAGCAGCAATAAAAACGAGGCAACACAATAAAATGTATATTGATAGCGGCCAACCTGGTGCCGATGAGCATCGCCAAGGACAGCGCGAGCGGCTCGACGGACGCGTACGTCGTGCCCAAGTATGGCCCCAAGTGGGCGCGTACGCGCGCCATCCTGGACCAGTTCAACCCCCGGTGGAACAAGCAGTACGTGTGGGACGTCTTCGACCCCTGCACCGTACTCACCATCGCCGTCTTCGACAACGTCCGGTACAAGAACGCCGACGCCAGCAAGCTGCCCAAGGACGCTCGCATCGGGAAGATCCGCATCCGCCTCTCCACGCTCGACACCAACCGTATGTACGTCAACACCTACGCGCTCACGGCGGTGCACCCCGTTGGCGTGCGCAAGATGGGGGAGCTGGAGCTCGCCATCCGGTTCACCTGCTCGTCGTGGCTCACGCTGATGCAGGCGTATGGCAACCCGCTGCTGCCACGAATGCACTACGTCAAGCCGCTCGGGCCGGCGCAGCAGGACATGCTGCGGCACACGGCGATGCGCATCGTGTCGGGGCGGCTGGCACGGTCGGAGCCGCCGCTGGGGCCGGAGGAGGTGCAGTACCTGCTCGACACGGACACGCACTCGTGGAGCATGCGGTGGAGCAAGGCCAACTGGTTCCGCGTCGTCGCCTGCCTGTCCCATGTCGCCACGGTGGTGATCGTAGTTATCAATAGTCTTCGATTGTTAGTACACTTAGTCTAAACTAGTTGATTTATGTTTTAATTGGGCAAAACCAAATTGATTAACAATTCCACATAAAACTCGGTTTTAGCCAAAAGATTATAAAACCGCCTATTCACCCCCCTCTAATCAGCCTCTTCGATCTTACAACGATAATGTTTTACTGTGATGCGGTAACATACCTTCAGCTCCGTCATCCTCCACCTTTTCTGGAGTTAGAGGGAACAACATCGAACATTCGGATGTAGACTGCCGCTAGCGCCGGTGCAGTCGGGATGGCGGACTCACCCGGTGTTTTGGGTGTTGGCGCGACAACGGGAGCCCTGAAAGTCTTGTAGCTGGGATGGCTACAGCCGCTGGCATGGGAGCTGCCATCCCAACGACCAAGGTAGGCGGCGATGCTGTTGCCGGGATGACAGTCTTAACAGGTGTGGGGGGTGCCTGTGTCGCATCCAATGAAAGCGACACGGCTACGTCCGGGATTGTGATCTCCTGCACCGACTGCGCCGAAGTGTTCTGGAACAATATTTTTATCACCATGGGGGTTGCGGTCGCACGTTCCGACACCTGTGCCTTCTTGCTGTGTTTGGCCTTTTTCACCCCGCCTACGTATGACGCTGATCCAGATGCATCTGTCGTCCCGAGCAACGCCCTAATGATGCTGACAACCTTCGTCTGCACCATCTTGATTTTCTATTGCACCCTCTATATGTGCACCATGGCCTTCTCCGTCTGCTTCATCACCCTCCCGGCTTCATCGTCGAACTTTTCCAATGCCTCCATCACCAGGCGTTGCTTCCCTTTGCCCATGGATTCCACCGTGTCACCGAGCAATGTGAGCAAACTCAGGAACAGTCGAACCTAAATTCTCTGTATTTCTTACACTAGTCCAGGAACAGCTAGTGTATACAGTTAAACAAAAATTATAACAAATCCATATAACACATTTTATTCATATTATCAGAGTTTTATTACAAAAAGGGCACGATGCCAAAGAAAAGTATAATGAAAGCAAAAGGTAGCATCGTATGGGGCGCAATCTAGTCGTCCAAGTCCTCACCAGCAACATAGTACTCCTCCTCTGGTCAATAATTTAATAAGCAATGTGAGTACAAAATGTACACCGCAAGTTACACCCAATAACAGATTATAACGCACTAGGAGATTTCAAAGGAGGGTTTAAATGGTTGAGTTTGCACAAAGCGACCTTTTTAGTTTAAATATTCTTACTAAGTTCGAAAGCAATTATTCTATATCTAGAAAATTATTTAAATTTTTAATCATCAATTTGGGTGCAGGATAATATCCATGTGTGATTGGTGAAGGAAAAAAACCCCTAACACCAAGGCTATCTGACCAATTTTCCTAATTGGATAAACCATCCAAAAATAACTGTGTTAAAATCATTTTTAAATCAAAACCAAAGTCTAATCCGCAAAAGGCTTTGCTCAGCATGTCCATGACTGTAGACACGCCTATTCAAATATATTTTCCTAGTCTGCAGAGGTTGTACAACTTTACCCACAAAAGCTAGTCTGCTTGAAATATCGGCCAAGACATGCTTCTGTAGGCGTGCGACTAAGAGACTATCACAAGGCCATTACCTACACTATCCCAACATAGTTATGCACACTAAGGTTTTGCTACCGTAAGGTTTCACGCCAAACGGTAACACCCTTTTGCGCCATGCGGGGATAAATAAAAAGTATGTCATTCTGACACCCACACATCCAGATGACACAACCACGGTGAAACATTACAAGTTAGTTAGCCAGGTCTGTACCATACCTGACTTGTGGTAGTACGGTTATGACTTATCAATCCGTAACTCGCAAACCGATACTTAATTGATTGGATGACTTCCAAAACAACCCCTAGGCCTCAACCATTTCCTGAATTGATCCCGTGCATAAACTTGCACCCACCAACTATCCAGTTCACCAAGTCTAAACCAGTTTTTTTTAGTTATCATGTCAAATCATTTTACAAACTTTATATAGCAAAAGCAATGCCATATCCTCATTTTTAAATCATAGTTGTCATTTTGCCTAAAATTCCCATAATTAACATTGTTGGTCTAAGCATGACTATGGGTACCGCCGCTGGGGCCGGAGGAGGTGCAGTACCTGCTCGACACGGACACGCACTCGTGGAGCATGCGGTGGAGCAAGGCCAACTGGTTCCGCGTCGTCGCCTGCCTGTCCCATGTCGCCACGGTGGTGAAGTGGGCGCACCGGGTGCGCGCGTGGGAGCACCCGCCGACCACCGTGCTTGTGCACGTGCTGCTCGTCGCCATCGTGCTCTGCCCCGAGATGATCCTGCCCACCGTTTGCCTGTACCTCTTCCTGGTCCTACTCTGGCGCTACCGGGCCCAGCTGCGCGAGCCGACGGGCATGGACCCCCAGCTCTCCCACTGCGACGGCGTCAGCCCCGACGAGCTCGACGAGGAATTCGACGGGATCCCCTCGGGGCGCCCTGTAGACATCGTGCGGATGAGGTACGACCGGCTGCGCGCGGTGGCCGGGCGAGCGCAGACGCTGCTCGGCGACGTCGCGGCGCAGGGGGGCGTCGAGGCGCTTCTGTCCTGGCGAGACCCGCGCGCCACGGGGGTGTTCGCAGTGGTGTGCCTGCTGGCCACGCTGGTGCTGTACGCTGCGCCGTTGAAAGTGCTGCTGCTGTGAATAGGGTTCTACTACCTCCGGCACCCGAGGTTCCGCGGCGACATGCCGTCCGCCGGGTTCAACTTCTTCCGGCGCCTGCCGTCGCACTCCGACCGGGTTCTTTAGAACATAGCATAGTCAATCAACTCATGCCGCTACCGTTTCCTTGCTACTACTGAACTCTTGGTGTAATCTGCTTAGTCAGATCGTTTCATGATCATTTGTTGCACCCAGAAAGCCTTGGTTGATAAGGCTTGGTGATGCTAATAACAACAATAATGACGATGGGTATTGTACCCATTCAAATTTCTAAATTTATCTAAAATCGAATACTACCTTTCAGTATTTTAATTATAATTTTTGGGTTCATTTTTCTCTATTTTGCATATATTTTTGTTTCTTCTCTCTCTCTCTCTCTCTCTCTCTCTACATTAGACGTGGACACTTCGGGAGCGTACAAGGAAGTGGGATTAGTTCAAGATCAAGACCAAGGACAAGATCAATATTTGTTTCAAGGCTAGTTGTGCTTTTGCTCATATTGCACCTAGTTTTTACTAAACTACTTTGATTCCAATTATTGCTTGTTAATTCAATTATTAAATGCTTTATTATTTTGGGATTAATTATGTAACCTACTTGATTTATACTTGCCTTGTGAATTGTATTGCCGTGATCAATTGTCACCCTAGCTTGGTTAACTACTAGTTGATAATTATGATAGAACCAACGTGGGTTGGTTAGACACGATTAGTATGCTCAGCCTTATAACAGGCCATTGATATCATTTTGAAATGGTAAACTCATACTTGACTAAGTTATTATGAATGTCTCTGTGAAAAGCTGTGTGATGTATATTGTCACCTGTCGATGACATGTGTTGTACTTAATCAATAGGGTGAGAAAAGATTTAGACTAAGGCGAGTGAGAAGTTCTTTGCAAATTGGTGGACTGTGTGAGGGTGTTGTGTGAATCTTTTATCACTTGTAATAGTAATATGGTAGTATCGCCCTAGTCAATTAAGAACTTAGCTTTGTGCGCCATTGAACATGGTCATATCGTACCACCAAATGCCCAGTATGAGACAAGCCTAGCTGAGTAAGTTACAAAGTCTCGACATTGGCTATTCCGGAGGTAGGTTAAGTCGTGTGTCAGGGTGGAGGTGTGAACTCCTTTGTGTTGGGTCGAATCTATGAGTGGTTCGCCGTCTTTAGGTCCAATGGTGTGCGTCGGGCCAACGAGCTTAGCGAAGTTTGGTTATCGACAATATGCTCACCGGGAGGGGCAATTGTTGAGATGAAGTTTACGAAAAGTTTTGTTATGATCTTTGTCATCACACGCCTACAGAAGTATGTAATTGGCCAAAAGTACATGATGATAATATCTTGTGGGTAAAATTGTATAACCTCTGCAGAGTGTTAAACAATCTATTCAAATAGCCACGTCCTCGGTCATAGATATGCTCGGTGATTTTACACAAATGGTAGATTTTATAAAAAACAAGCTTGGAATAAGTGAAAGAATTGGTTTAAGCTTCATGAACTTTGTGAAAACTCTTGTTACTTATTATTACTACTGTTTCAATTTACGTGTTCAATCTATTATTCTTATTCAATTACAAATGTTTTTTTGCAAAATAACTATAGTGTCATATCCTTTGGAATAAGTGATCATCTATACTTGCATTCTGTGGTATAATTTGTTGAGCACTCCATGTGCTCACTCTTGTTATAATCATCATTCAGAGGAAGGATTGGAGGAGCTAACATTTGCTCTGGAGGAGTTCTACGACGAGGTTGGTCGTTAGGTTTTGTTCCCGATTGGTTGCCCGTGGAAAGTGATGGGTTCCGCTGAAGTTGCTTTTCGTTCGCTGATGTTTCTCTTTATTTGCTAAAGCACTACATAGTCGAGTAAGTGTAAACTCGATCATAAGAGCATGTACAATAGTGTGACATCAGCTGTATGTAAGCATTGCCACGTAGAACACAAGATGATGTGGATGAAAGATAGGAAGTATGGAGAATTGGGCCGTCTCTTATGCAGTAATCAGCTATAATACAAGAAACAAGATACATTGTACATGGAGGAAGATATGTAAAAAGATAAACCATTGTAAGGGCTGCCCTTAGCGTTGTTTATAGATGATATGAAGGGATACTATAGATAACAGTTGTCTATACTATTGTACACGCGCTCAGGTCATAACCATTATTTGCTTATCAAATTTAGCTTGTTTATGCCTTTTAATCATTTGTACGGAATGATGTTTATCGATGTTGCCATTTTGCTACTGTGTGCGCTAACGTGATTCTAAACTAGTGCCGTATACATAGATGGTCCGAATTTGCATATTCGATCCCGACACCAAATGACCAATTGACATAAAAAAAAAAATCGCTACTAGCCGGTTTCATGCCGTTAAAAGATAATCAAATTGCTCCGAAATGCTACAAGAGCTTCTGCAGCCATTCTGATTACTAGGCAGAGATGCACCGAAGAAGCCAAATTTGGCAGCAAGATCTGCTTCAGGAAGGGGATTGATTCCTTATCACATGCTCCTTGGCATGCACCTTCTGATCCTGCCAGGCTCACCACTCATCTCACACACAAATGTCACTAATAAGATAAACTTTTGTTCAGTTTAGTAAAATCGTTTGCTTAATTTAGCACACTTGCCATACACTTGCCATGCACTTGCAGCGGTGCTGGGTGTTGTGTGTGTGGGCAAAAGCCCATAAGCTTTTGTCAGCAACCACTAGCCACACATCACAGTATCACACTCAAAAACAAATACCGGAGCAACGACTGAAGTGAGGCATGCGGCTCTTGTCGGCAATCAGAGAGGGTTTACCATCTCAAATGTGAGTAAATCATCACGAGATTGATAATTTGATTAACTTCTCATCTCCTGGTGAGACTGATTTAAGTTATTTTTGTGGACTGAAAAGGATATACATAATAAGCTGCTATCGGGACTCAGGAACAGCAGGACATCACATAGTCGTATACATAATACATTTGCCTGACATCACTCTTTAGTGCTGATGTGTTGCTTATATTTAGAATGCAAAAGGTTAATACTCCGTTTTAACTGCAAGTTCAGGCATTTGGCATCAATACAGAAGGGTGGTGGTAACTCATAAGGATGGTTTATGTGACTCATCAAAATGTGATCGAATCATTGCCAGTTGATAAACTGGGTTGGAAACAAACATTCATGCAATTTTCCGTACCTCTCGGTGTCATTAGTTACTACGTGTTAAACTGTAAAATGCAAAGGATTCCTTGCAGGCACTTGTTGATGGACCTGAAAATCCAAGAGAGGCCAGAAGTTTCTGTGTGCCTCTTCACTTTTGATCAGGTCTACCATAGCACTGATGCACGTGGATACGCCTTTTCCATCGTGTGGCAGACATGATTGAGAGAGAGAGAGGGAGAGAGAGAGAGTACAGAAATTCCTTGGACTGCTACATCTGTCAAAAACTTATCTTTTTTAGGACCATGGAGAAGCGAGCATACAGAGTGACAGTGAGAGCAGAGCACTAGGACTGAGAGTGATCTGGTTGTTTCGTCCGGAAAACTAGCAGTGAGGAAGTGAGTGCGCGCACTGAAAATGATGGCAGCCTGATCTAGGAGGCGATTGGACGGGACAACGTGGAAGAAGGAAGAGATTGCTTGGCCTTACCCTGCTCGTCTTTTGTGCAGCTCAACGGCCGGCGGGAGGTGGCTCGCCGCTCTGCTTTTTGGGAGTGTGGGTTTTTGGGATTTTCGGTGTGGAACCCTCGCTTTTTTCTTCCATCCGGTGTCACTGTCGTGTTGCGACGGCTGCAGGGAGGAATCTCATGAATGAGTAGTTCTTCGATCGAAGGATCGAGCGTCAACAGCTTAGATCATGTTTTTTTAAAAAGAAAAACATCCCATTGCACTGGTGTCAATGACAATGTGGGATGGCAATGTGTACGAGTTGGTACTTTCTAATATTAGGCAGCTCTGGTTTTGCTCTAGTCTCTCCAATCCGTTTTAACGGTCTTCGTAGACATTGCAAAAACCTTTCTTAATGGGTCTCACACTCAAGATCAACGCGTGATGAACTGATGAGAGATGAAGCCCATGTCACGTACTCGAATCTTCGCATACACTTGTCGGTGATGGGCTTTTACAGTTCCAATGGGCTAATGTACAGCAGCATGTACAGGCACCTTTTTCATCGGGCCAATCAAAGCCTGGTAAGGTTCCCAAGTCGGCCCACTCATCGTACCTCCCCCCTTTGCTTCTGTAGTCTGTATGTACATCAGTACATGTGAGTGCGTTGTGTGTGTTTTTTGAAGGAATTATTTAGGATTTGCCGCTTAATATTAGTTGACGTTTCAGGATTTGTCACCCTATTATCTCACTGATCGTGGACGCACACGTCGGTGAGATATCGAGTGATAAATTCTAAAGTGATAATAAATGGAGTGGCAAATCCTTAAATCCCCTTTTCTTAAACCGTGATTGTGCCACTTTTGGAGTTTTTGGCTAATATAACACTATTGACTTACTCAATAGCTAATTAGCACCTTCTCCAAGTCAAAGCCAAAAATGGCACCGCAAAGCCGCCGTTGGGCGATACGTCGCCTCGTCCCTTCCTAGTTGCCTTGAAGATTTTGTTCGGCCCCATTTCACCATCTCCAGCTAAATATCTCTACAGTTCATGTCCACGCCATACGAGTGGAACTCAACACTTTATGTCCTAAAAAGATGGCGCGTGTCATAGTACTCGGAGATGTACGCCGTAGATATCTGCATGACTTGCGCGCACGCCTCGTACACATGCAAGCATAACTTGTGCATGAACTTCAGCTTGTTGCAGATGCATGTAGCCAATCCACCGAGGGTGCAAGTATACATCCTTTCCCCCTTGGCACGATTATTGACATATTTCTGCCTCAGCCGGATCTCGTACTTCCTCCTTGGGCCATCGATCACCCGGATGTCGTGCATACGAGCTTTCTTAATCTTTTTGTTCATATACCTATGCATGTTCTTGGACCACTGCTCCCTTCTTCCAACTGCTGCCTCGCTACGGTGGCTCTATTTATGAAGTAGCCAACCGCACGAGTCCAGGTCTCCTCAATGATCGCGGTGATAGGGAGGCACCGCACACCTTTCAGCACTATGTTGTACACCTTAGATATGTTAGTTGTCATAATGTTGTACCTAACACCGTCGGTGTCATGCAGTTGTGACCATTTCTCCAACTTACGAGCGTGGAGATTAATCCACTTGGAGAAACTAATGGGGCTCCTAGATGCCCCTCTCGTGCCCTGTTGTCCCTCCTGTGCCTTCGAAGGGGACTCCCCTGTATGCCTTGTAGTCCGCTCTTCGCGGTCTGCCTCAAACTTCCGCCTCTGGTTTTGCATACACAACGTCTTCATTAGTTCTTGACTATAGAACCACGTGAAGAAGTTCGATACAAGATGTTTCATGCACCACCAAGTTTCCACGTCATTCCACTGGTAGTGGGTTGTGTCACATTCTTCATGGTGTTGAGAGCAGACAATAGCCATGCATTGCGGTCTATGTAAGACATATGTTGGGTCGGTCTCTCGCAATTGTTCACTTGATATTTGAGAGGCACCACAACCAACCGGATGTACTCTCATACTCTATGATGGCAAATGCAACCGAAAAAGCTGATCATTTGCATCGGCCGCCACCGAAGTGAGAATGCTGCCCTTGTATCTTTCGGTGATGAAAGTGCCATCCATTGTGAGCACTAGATGACAACACTTGAAGCCCTCTATGGCCTGGAAGAAAGTCTAGAACACACAGTCCAGTATGTAGTAGTTAGGACCTCTACCAGGATTTTCTTTTTTCCATCTAGTAGTTAGGACCTCTATCAGGATTTTCCTTTTCCATCTTGTTTATGTATGTGTTGGGGTTTGCTTTGGTAATATGGCGAAACATCCTTGACACAAGGTTGTATGCCTCCTGTCGACGATCGAGTCGTCGATCTTACAAAATAAAATAGAGAAAAATGACAAAGAGTTGTTGGGAGAGAATGAGATTGTTCTTTATTGCTATGAACTGGATCCTTTACAGGGGGTGCCTTCGACAAGGCAGTTGACTAATCCTAATTACACCTAACGTAGTGCTTGTTATGCTATTGAATTGGGCTTGAAATATGAATCTAATGTCGATTGTGATGCTTCAATTGGCTGCTTTGTTTCTCCGTGCTCCATCTTTAAATAACCATCAAAGATGTGCCAGTTACTTCTGGAGAAGACGCTGTTGGAAATAACACGTCCGGTCGGAGGGTTAGTTACAGTTAATAAAACAATAACTGGTCGTCGGTTGTTGTTTGTGAGACACTCAACCGTGTAGTGGTTATTGTCAGTATCTTAGGACCATGAAACGTCACATGGTATGGAATAAATATGCCATGTGTTCCATTTATTACACGGTAAGGCATACACTTGGATTCGAATTCAAGTGTTAGTTCATAGCTTTCACGAGCAATCATCTGGTCGGGGATTGGGTGCATGACCTCATCCGACCAGAGTACCTATTATGTAACCTCTAGAATCCTTACGACCACAGGGGTCGTTAGCCTTAGGGGTTACGACCACGAGGACATATGATATTTTATTATATATTTAAAATAATACATATTTTAATTCTCATCAGCTAGCCCCCGAACTTTAGAATGAATTGGTCGTGTGAACCCCCGATGAAAAGTCGAATCGGTCAAACCCTCATTTAATGTCTTGACAAACGAGGTGGTATGTATTCACTTTACAGTTGAGAAACTGCCTTGGAAACCGAAGAGTTTTTCTGTCCATTCGACATTGGTTTGTGTCCATTGGACTTTTGGGTAACTCATTTTTGCAGTTAAAAAACTGTGGCTATAAAATCCCTTTGGCATGCCGCCTAGAGGACTTTATGCTCTCAAATTTTCTTAAATTTCCTCTTCATCTTCCTACGAAGCATATCTTCCAACCTCCTTTGTTTTTTTTTGCCCAAAAATCTTCTCTGACCACTACTTATCCAATCATGTTGGACTCGATCACCAAGTGGTTGGTTTCAGATCTGAACGAAAAGAAGCTTAAGGCTTTGGAGGAGATCGGGATGCTTCCAGATAAGAATTTGATTAAGTGGATGTCAGCAGCCGGAGGGCATTACTCGAGCAAAGAAGAAGGAGAAATCCCTGTTTTTCTTGCCTACATCGAGTGTGTGCTCAGATTTTTGATACTCAAGTTCCTTTTGCAAGTTCTTGAGTACTACGATGTCGAGCTATTCAATCTAGCCACCAACTCAATCGCCAATCTTAGCATCTTCGTCTACCTCTGTGAGGCGTACTTGGGGATCCAACCAGATCTGAGGGACTTCAGGTATTTTACAAGATGGCGAGGTCGGGAAAGACGACGGAACACCTTGGGAATGCTCGCTGCGCCTCCATGATGGGAAGGCTCATGAGTACATCAGAATATACTCGAAGCCCTCGTGGTCACATGGAAGAAAAGCTAGTTCTATATAATGGTCACGAAGGAGGACGATATTTACTTCGCCGGCAAATTGGCGAGCAAGAACCCCAACTAGCGGTCGACCGTGAAGGAGGGAAGGGTCGAAAGGTATGTTAAAGCAATCCAAGACCTCAGCGCCAAAGGTTTGACTACTTGGCATCTGGTTAGGGACTTCTCCATGCGTCGAGTAGTCCCTTGAGGCTCGATCACTTTCCCTTCTCTAGTACGTTGGTCGTGATGTGACGACCAAGGATACTAGGGAAGGTAAGTTATGAGAATCCTAACCAGTATAGTTTATTAGTTGTCTATTTCTTTAACCTTGAAATCCATTTATTTCTTGAAGCACTTTCCTTAGATGAGATCAGAGAGCGGATCAAAATGATCTACGTTGGGAAGCCTGATGTCAAGTCTGTGTTTCCCAACATCTTGGCGGTTGTCTCTTTAGAAGAGAAAGTGAAGAGACTTAAGGTCGATAACAACTTGTTCTTCATCTTTTATATATTCTCCGATCAGTATATAATTCTGCTCTAATTATGTAGGCGGTCGGGCTAAGGCTGAAAGAATTCGATGTGGACTCTCCATCATTAGTCGTTCCGACCGACTCCACCTCAGCGATCAGCGAAGATGATGATCTCCCAAAGGTAAAAGAGTATTCAACAAGGAATATATATTTGAGATGGAAAAAACTCATCACCTAATTAAAATTGGCTTTTTAAATAGGTGGGAGAAAAGAAGGATCCGCAGATCAAGGCGGCGAACGTCATAGGCCCTAAAGTGGTCATTCACGACCTGACAGTTCTTACCAAAGCAACTGTCCAAGAAGCGAACAAGGACACCATCTCCGACCAGCTGGTCAGGGACCTCGACCATCTAGTCGAGGCTATCACTTCCGACCGAGATTGAAGGATGTGAAGGGAATAACCAACCCTACTAGTTCAGAACTAGTAAAATCGGTGGAAAAGAAGAGGAAGACAAGTGCCACGGATTACGCTCGCGACGTTTCAAGATCAATACAAAAAAAGATGACCAAGTATGTATACATGAAAGAGACTAATGAAAGTACATACCTGTTCGTAGCTTCTGATATTCTAAAATCTTGAATTTCCTTTCTTTTATTTTGATAGATCTTCTGGTGTTCCAGTTGTTTCTGACCAGAACACCCCTCAGGATAAAATTTCTGAGGAAAAAGAGGTCGAGCCAGCCTCCGAGCAGGTGGTAGCTCTAGATGCTCAAGTCTCCCTAGCGGCTTCGATCGTGCCTAAGAAGACAAGAGTTGAAGAAGAGCCTCAATAGGTTCCGCTCCCTATTGAGATTGCTCAAGGAGAGGAGTTCTTCATGAGTTGTAAGGTTTCCTCGTCCCAGTTTCTTCTCCGGCCACTGTCGAATTCTAGATAACAAGTTGTTTGATGAGGCCTAGAAGAGAATGTCAGATCATCAGTTAGAAGAGGATGTCAGATCACCAGTTGGATTCAGATCGTAACATTATCTATTCCCAATATGCTGACACGACGACTGAGGTAAGTGTCTACGACCACTCTCTTTGTCTCTTCTTTAAAGCTTATAAAATTTTAAAGAAGTCTGCTATCGTTCATAGGATATGATTAAGAACATTGATGTGGTTGAAGGACTAACCCAACAAATAATTAACTTGGAAAAGAAAATTTTGAGTTAAAAAGTAAGCATTTCTTCTGACTCTCTTCTCTTCTTTTTGTTACATCTTTATTATTTCTTAACTCTACTCTTATCATGATTGACAGAATTGGAGACACATAAGAAAGAGATTATGACCAAAGAAGCTAAAATAGCTAAGCTTGAAGAAGAAGGCCCAGCTAAAGACCGGTCGATCGAATACTTCACGAGCATGCAAAAAGTAATTCTTGAAGTTTGTGAGAAGAAAATTCAAGGTAACTGGTCATTAAACCTAACCAGTTTACTACGCTTTTAAGTTTTATTTCTTTAAATTTGATATATTCGTGCAGAGCAAAATCAGAAGTTAAAAAGAGTGAAAAAAGCTCTTGAGTTTGAGCATGAGTGCATAACAAGGAGGCACCGCTTGGGTATAGTCTTAATGAATAAGTCAATACTTTTAACAAGATGATTTTTGACATGGGATCGGGATCAAGTCTGCCTATTTTGAGAGATTCAGTGGAGAAGATTAACTATCTTGGCCGACTCCTTGAAGATCTCAAAGGTTTGCTTGCATCTACTTGGGAAAACCATGCACGGATAATGAAAGACGTCGTTGCCAACGGAGTTAGCCTTACTTTGGCAAAGCAGAAGGCTTCCGACCCTTTCGTTCATCTCCAAGCTGTTGAAGAAGAATTCAATTGTTCGGAGGATGAAGAAGCCAAGTTAATGGATGAGATTTTGCCTCTCGGAAATAAGGTTGCAGAAGAAATAGAGGTCGAATCTCCGCCACACAGCGACAAGTCTAATAATCCCGAGAAGTGGATGGTTGTAATGTTAGATTTGTAAATAAAAACTTACCTTTTATCATCAAATCAAGCCTGTGTTTTTCTTTTTGCTTTGCTAAATTCTCATGTATTTGCTAGCCCCCGACTACTTGTGTTATTATAAGAACTTGCTAAAGAAGCAGTAGACCAAGAAAAAGAGTAAAAGCCACGACCATAGTACAAAGTATGTACTGATTATGTTTTAAAACGATATAATTAATACTAGGAAATCAATTTGGTCGAAATCAGTGTATGATTTTGACTAGCTATAGATCCTTTCCATAATTGAAATACCATATAGTACATTGTCTGGACGGAAGATATGTACAAGACTTGTCCTTGATGAAAAGAAACTATGCAAAGATGTATGCATAAATGATAAGTGGTCTATTTGTATATATTATCCAAAACTGGTCATAAAGGTTGCTAAGATTTAAAGACATTATAGACATTTCGCAAAACGTATCTATGCTCAAGCCCGACTAGCAGCGAGGATCATAAGAAAAATGCCATCGCTAAGAAACTCCTAGTGGATAGGGCCACATGCAAAAAGGGGAGATTTCGTCTGGGAGGTTTTCCACGTCCCGACCAGTAGCCAAACAAGAGTAGAGCAGAATGTTGAAATGAAGAAAGTTAGTCTTCAAATTCTTAAGCATGTAAGTAACCATATCATGTTGTTTATGCTACGCTCTTTTACCTTTTGCTTATCTTTTAAAAATAGTATATGGTCGCGCGTGAGAACCATAACTGAGATAATCACGATTACGAACCTTATGGCTTGTAACGATTATGTTGAGGCCAAAAAAGTAAAAGAAATCCTTTTGGAAGGATATCGGAGGGAATTAGTTCTTCTCCAACTAGTTAGATAACAAATAGTATGCGGCCAGATAATGGATGATAGATATATAAACAATATCACTCATCGGAAAAAAGAAATGAATATATATTGAAATTGAAATAATGTAAAAACTATAAAAAGAAATTACACAATTGATCAATGTTCTGAGAATTTAACAAAATACATCCGTCTGACATTGCTAGTTGTACTGAGCTAAGTCGGGTGACTTCAACCACAGTGTAAGGTCCTTCCCATTTGGGAGAAAGTTTATTACGATTTGCTTGGTTTTGAATTTTTCTTAGAACTAGATCACCTACAGCTAGGTTGCGAGGTTGCACCTTACTACTATGGTACCTTCTCATGGCTTGCTGATAAATTGCTGATCGTACGAATGCTTGGTTTTGTCTTTCGTTAAGGAAATTGATGCCATCGAGTCTTCGTTCATTTTGATTGCTTTGACAAAAACAATCGGTTCGAGCAGAGCCGATTTTCAGTTCCGGATGAAGCATTGCTTCAGCACCGTAAACTAGAAAGAATGGCGTTTTACAGGTTGTACGACTGGTCGTGGTTCGAACGACCCATAATATAGAGGGAAGTTCTTGAACCTAAGCTCCTGACCGTTTTGTTAACTGGTCGAAAACTCAGCATTTCACTTCTTGCATTATTATACCATTAGCTCACTCGAATGTTATGTTGCTCTGTGAATGAGCGACATAAGCAAAATGTACTTTGATACCTAGATCACTGCATAATTTCTTAAAATTTTTGCTAGAGAACTGGGTACCGTTATCCGTGATTATACAATTGGTTATGCCAAATCGTTGAAGGGATTGCGGCAAAAGCTACGATAGCACAAACAAAATTTTTACCGCGCAACTAAGGAACCACCGCTAGTAATAGATCACGAGATTACCATTAGATGCGCCGACTCGTAGCGGAAGTAGAGTCGTTGTAGCGAGTTGATGCAGTCGTAGTCGTACTCACGACGCGTCTCCTCCTTCAAGTGGTCGTACTTGTCGCGTGACTTCTCTGACTCCGGTGAACGTCACGAGTTGCGGATCGTCCTAGTGCTGATTGCGAACCTACGGGGCAGGATCACCACATACTGGAGTGCTAGCACCGGCAGCGTGGTTGAGAAGGCGTGGCTATTAGGGTTTCAAGAGTTCTTCCAAAGATCTCCCTCTTTTCAACCATGACACCTCATGCCACCGCCCCTCTTTATATAGGTATCCATGATGGGTCTTCGACCTTGAGGCCCATTAGGAACTCGAGGCCTATACGAATTCGGATCACTATCCAAAAATAGATCCTAGCCCTTTAAGTGTGCGACCCCACAGGTTCATGTGTAATCGGTTATGACTCGGAAACTATTTTCCGACCACTAGTCGTTAGCGGTGCCTAGCAGCACATAACGATTCCCAAATGCACATAGAATATATCGGACGAACCTTGATGCAACATGATCTATGATCAGGTCCTCATCACTTACGATCAGTTTGTATCTCCAGACGACCAGATCGTATTTTGTCCTTACCAATTCGTAACTCTTTACGACCAGGTCCTTACCATTCTGTGATTACGTTTGACCAGTCTACGACCAGCACGTATCTCCATACGACTAGTCCGTAACTGATCAAACTAAGCGACCTATTCATGCATTCTCCCTTTGCCTCACGATGTCTGGTTGAACTCCAGGTGAGATGATGTGTCATCCATTGACTGTTCAATACTTTCTCGATCGAGTGTCGGATAACTTCATGTGGTCGACACTTCGACCACTAGTGGCATGGCCATGCACTTTCTTTATTCGATCACCACGAGGGGCCCAGAGACATCTCTCCTGTTATGTTAGGAGGGGCAAATCTCATCTCGACCAGTCATATCCATCCGCATGTTTCATAGCATACCCGAAAGCCACCTTTATAACTACCAAGTTACGAGTAGCGTTTGGCAACCCTAAGAGTGCTATTACACATGTAGGGAACCATGCTGATCTCTGGTCTAAAGATTATACATCATCATTACTTGAGACCAACTAATGATACAAAGATTTATAACAATCTCAATAGTGTCTCAATGATGGGTCTATCCAACCCCATATTCTCTAACAGGTGCTCACATTATTGATTCGATATCTCTGTATCCATGACCGGTGAAATAAGGTCATCAATCAATACATGTGCTAGTCATAGAGTCACTGGTGTTCCGATCAGTGACCTCCGACCAGGGATACATTTAGAATGACATCATATAAGTTAAAGAGTTCCACCAACAAGTTACATACTTATTGATATATAACTTATGATTCATTCAAAGAACATGATAACATATTATCAAAATCATGAACATAACGAAATATCATCATCTCTATGATTGCCTCTAGGGCATATTTCCAATAATCGTGTGATCATATTTTTGGTGAGAAACCTCTTAGCAACCTCAGTTGTTATTTTAACAATTGGCAAGGCTTCTATCCATTTTGTAAACGTGTCGATCATGACGAAAAGGAATTCAAAGCCCCCTGAGTGTTCTTGGAAAAGGTCCTAGAATGTCGAGTTCTCAGGTCAAAAGACCAAGAAAGAGGAAATTTCTGCAAAGTTTGTGCCGGTTGATGTACTTATCGACTATAAATTGACATTGTACGCACTCCATCACGTGTTCTTTTGCATTATGAAGGGCAGTTGACCAGTAGTATCCTTGCCTGAAGGTTTTACCAGCCAGTGTTCTGTAGGAATGATGTGCTCCACAGACTCCTCCTTGAATGTCGATAGCAACTTAATGCTATTCGTTTGAGATATGCATCTCATCAACACTCTATGAGATCCTCGTTTATAAAGGGTACTTTCGACCAAAGTGTATGATTGGGCTTTTCGAGCTATATGATTAGCCTCTACATCATCTTCAGGAATAATGCCATGCTGAAGATAATTGTAGATCGACATCATCCAATTTCTACCGGGGTCAAGCTTTACGACCTCCTGTGGAGCATCCATGTTGTTAGGATCAATTTGTACGATCTCTAGCGAAACACCTATGTCCTCGTAATGCTCGACCACCGGAGGTGAATCGAGTTGCTCGAGAAAAATTCCGGGCAGGACAAGTGACCTCGCGGAAGCCATCCGTGCCAACTGGTCTGCTAGAAAGTTTTCCTTTCTAGAAATATGTTGGATCTGAAAACCGAAGAAGTGCTTTTCGAGTTTCCGTACTTCCACCAAATAAGATGACATCTTAGTATTTGAGCATTGATACACTTTCTCAACTTGATTCGCTACTAGTTTAGAATCGTCTTTCACTAGTAATATGTGAATCCCGAGCGCTTTGATTACTCGGGGTCTTGCCAGTAAACCTTCATATTATGCCACATTATTTGTGGCAGAAAAGTTTAACTGAATGACGTATCTGATGTGTTCTCCAGTGGGGTATATCAAGACAACTCTAGCCCCGAGCCTTTTAACATCAAGGAGTCGTCGAAGTATATTGTCCACTCATCGTTGTGTTCGCACTCGGGCCCTTGGGTGGGTTAAGGATTTGTCAATTCGGCAATGAATTCCGCTATTGCTTGAGACTTAATTGTTGTTCATGAAATGAAGTGGAGGTCGAACGCCGCAAGTTCGATTGCATATTTTGCTATTCGTCTAGAAGATTCTTTGTTTCTAAGAACTTGAGCAATGGGATATCCGGTAGGTACGACCACTTTGTGGGCCTGAAAGTAATACCTTAGTTTTCTTAAAGCCACAAGGAAAACATAGAGGAATTTTTATACATGTGGGTATCTTTCCTTAGGTCCATGTAAGACTTCGCTTACATAATATATCGGTCGTTGGACGTTATCACGCTCTACGACCAGTACACCGCTGACTGCTTGTGGCGTTTCAGCCACATAAATCAGCAATGTTTCTTTTGATCTTGGAGGTAGTAAGACCGGGGTATTCGTAAGGTACATTTTGATATCTTCAAAGGCATCGTTTGCTTCTTTAGTCCACTCAAAACTTCTGTATTTCTGAAGAAGCTTAAAGAAATGTACCCTTTTCACCTAACCGTGCTATGAAATGACTTAATGCTACCATACAGTCTGGTTTTTTACTTCTTTCTTTGTGGTCGGAGAGCGCATCTAATCGATGGGTGATATTTTTGCTGGATTCGCTTCAACCCCTCTAGTCAAAACTAGGAAACCAAAAAGCTTTCCATAAGAAATCCGAACACACACTTCTCTGGATTTAACTTAAGGTTGTGCCTTCTTAAGTTGTTGAAAGTCTCGTGTAGGCCGGTGTAAGATCGAGGAGGCCGACTAGAGGGGGGTGAATAGGCGGTTTTAAAAATTCTTTCGGCTAAAACCAATTAATAATGCGGAAGCTAATAACAAATTGGTTTCGCACAATTAAAACCTAAATCAACTAGGCTCCACTAAGTGCACCAACAATATGAATACAATTGAATGAGAGCAATCATACAAAGATATATAAGCAATTAAAGCAAGAATGCAAATTGCTCAAGTAAAGCATAAGCACAAACCAAGATGATACAATTATGTTTTACTGTGGTGTTCGGAGACTTGCCGGTCTCCCCTAATCCACGTTGAGGTAAGCCCAATCAAATTGGACCGGCTCCACAAATTAAGCCAACACCTCCGAGGTAAGTCCAACCACTTGGACCGGTTCCAACACGAACCAACACCTCGCTCCACTCGGGTTGCTCTTCCTCCACTCTGGAGATGGCGAGCACCAAACTACTCACAACACACCGGGCCTTCTCACAAGCTTCTTGAGGAGATCACCGGATACGACACCTCCACACCGTCTAGGTGTCGATAAACACCAAGAGTAATAAGACTCAACTCTCACTTGAACTAATCAAGTGTCAAAGCTCAGTGGATATTCAATCCACTACCTAAGACAACACATGCACTTAGGATTTGCTCTCTAAGCTCACTAAGTGCAACACATGCATAAAAGAGATGAGAGGCTTGCTCTTAGCTCAAAGAATGAATATGGGCACTAGCAACAACAGCAACAACATCAACAACCTCCTTCAACCAACCAAGGTGGGTATTTATAGCCCATACTCAAAAACTAGCTGTTGGAGGAAAGATTCCATTGAATCAGAGCAGGGGCGGTCTGACCGCCAACTAATGGCCGGTCGAACCGCCCATGCTCCAACGGCTATAAAAATAGCCGTTGGACTCACAGACGGTCGGACCGCCAACTGCCGACCGGTCGGACCGCCGCTAATATCGGTCAGACCGCCAAGGGTAGGCGGTCAGACCGCCCAAGGAGAATTTGTAGCATCAACTCATGATACATCTTTTGCTTGACCTCCATCAACACATGATGGGTCTTCTCTTGTCTTGACGATCAACTCATGATCATCTCCTCTTCGTGATAAGCATCAACTCATGATACATCCTTTACACCAAGCTCTTGACTTTAATGTCATTGACACATGATGACATCCAAAGTCTTCATCACCATGGAACATAACCTATTCATCCAACCCATGAAAATGTTAGTTCCACAATGTGATTACCATTAGTTACCATAACAAACCATTATCACATAATGGTGGGACAAGATACTTCAATCTTTCCCTTATTGGTAATTAATGATAACCACTTGAATTGCACATAAATTGAATGTAGATGATTTAATGTAACACAACATGAGTATATATGAACTACATAAGTTATATATATACTCCAATATGAGTATACAAGAACTACACAAGTTTTGTATACTTAAAAGGATATATTTCAAAGTAAAGATCCTTAATATATGTGGAGAATGAAATATGAATCAATACTAATGAAACAACAAAATATAGAATAACCCCCCCCTAAATGTGTGCATACACAAATGTGTAATAAGATCATATGCACATATTCAAGTTAAACTTATGGTTGAGTTCAACCTATATTTTGGATCCGAAGAATGCAACAATATATAAAATTAAGATGTCAATTGCATACCTCGTTGAATTTCACCTTTATATCCAAATGAGACTACACAAAATAATACTGGACAGAGAGTTAGTCTCATATTTGGATTTGTCAATGATCACCAAAACATTCCATTAACTCATAATGGCGGGTCTAGATCCTTCAGCCGGAAATATGATCGCCAACGTTGATGCTTTTAAGCCATCAATGTAGGCTTTTAGATTTCAATCTATCTGAGGATTGAAAGTTTTTGAATTAACCACTAAAAAGTCGCACCAGCATTCTCGAGACCAAATGACATACTAACATAGTAGTAAGTGCCATATGGCGTGAAGGATGTTTTTTTTTCATCGTCTTTACTCATATTAATTTGGTGGTACCCTGAGTACACATCTAAAAAACTTAACAACCCGCACTTGGAAGTAGAGTCTATAAGTTGATCAATGTGTGGAAGGGGAAAGTCATCATTCCGACAAGCTTTGTTAAGGTCTGTGAAGTCAATACACTTTCGCCATTTCCCATGATTTTTTCTAATCATTACAGGGTTGGAAAGCCACTCTGAGCGGTCGACCTCACGAATAAACCCAACCTTAAGGAGCTTGTCAATCTCTAACTGGATTACCTCCTACCGATCAGGTGCGAAGCACCTTAGCTTCTGCTTGACCGATTTTTTGTCAGGCTGGAGAGCTAGCTTGTGCTCGATGACCTCCCTGGGGACTCCGGGCATGTCGGACGCCTGTTGGGCGAATACGTTCAGGTTTGCTCAGAGAAAGGAGACGAGCGACTCTTCTTATTTAAGGTCGAGTCCTGCCCCGACCAGTACCTTTTGGGAAGATGCGTTAGCATTTCCTAACCAAATGACATTTTGACGCTTTTTGGAGAAGCACTTTTGTCTAGTGGTACCTCCTTGGTCTGGTCGGAAGGTTTTGGGGGTCATCTTGGGTCTTGAGTGCTTGATCTGTGCGGAAGGCGGATTAGTTTCTCTGGTCGGATTTTCGATCACATGCATAAGCCATTTTTCTATATTCTCGAACCGTGATGACTCCTTTTGGTCATGACATCTTTAAACTCTGATAGTCGTAGTGCGTAGCTATCAATAATTTAGCCAACACTGGACGACCAAGGATCTCATTGTATGCCTCCATGTCGAACTCCCTTTGGATGTAGTTCCTAGCTCGTCAATATTCATCGCATCTAGGCCCTCCATCCGGACCACCTTGTATTGGCATCTTGACAGGTCCAATCCACCCAATCCGCCCCGTACGTGACCGTCACCAAAAGACACAAACAAGTCTTGAACATTACCTAAAGCCACAACAATCGAATGCATAGGTTACGAGCAATTCATCGTTCTTTACTGTACACAATCAAATAAACAGGTTGCACTATTTATCTACATTTCCTACCTCCCTAAAATAACTACACTTCCCTAACTAACAAAAATAACGACTTCCAGGTAATCCGTGCATACTAAAAAAGTACTAAATAAATTACGACTAACTAACTACGACTAACTAACCACGACTAATTAATTGCGACTAACTAACTATGATTAATTAATTTGGACTAACTAATTACAATTAATTAATTTGGACTAAGTAAGTATAACTAATTAATTACCATTAATTAGGGCTAAATTATGACTAAATTAATTATGAAAAAAAATTAATTACCACTAATTATGGCTAATTAATTATAACTAAATTAATTACGACTAATTGATTACGCCTATTGAAATAGTACCATTTAAATTACGACTAACTAACCACGACTAATTAATTACAACTAATTAATTTAACATTAATTACATAGTTAATAAACATAAAGCATACACCAAAAATTATCTCATCTAGAAGATCTTCGCTTGATGTCGAACTTTCTTTACTAATACGATCGCTAAACACTATTCTAATCAATGTCAAATTGACAACGAAATAAAAACTAATGTCAGCCGATTGCGCCACCTCTCGCTTGCTCGATCCTCTCTGTCTCTCTACGCCGAGCGCTTTGTTTTTGGGTGGAGAATGAGAGCAACGCGTTGGGTTTTATAGCCGCTGAAGGAACGACCACCGATCGCGGCGGCGGGAGGATTCCTTCCACAGCGACATCTTTGGGTTTTTTGTGCGTGAAGGGGACATCGAGAATCGGTGTGGTCAATGTGACCGGTGACGGGATGGGAGGGAATCAATTCTCTCCCACAAGTACGCAACACAGACAAAATTCGAGCGTGTCCGTGCCCCTGGAATTTCATTTCAAAAATAAATTTCATATGAAATGACGAACGCACAGTGTATGGGGGAGTCCGTGCCCCCCTAGCGTACGGACACGGTGAGTCTGGTCTAGGGGCGCACGGATTCGACTGCGCCGTGCTCCTGGCATGCAGACGAGTGGCTCTAGGCACCCGACGCACGGACGAGGCTACGTGTCACCCACCGACGACTCCGTAATACCATTTTTAGCTTTAATTTGGTGATGGGGCTAAATTTATTATTAAGTACATCAACAGTATTATATTAGCTAAAAATTCCCGCTTTTGTTTTTTTCAATAGTACTACACTTGTACCCCTTAATCGATTTCGCTTTGCTTGCTTTCTTTCTTTCTGCAAAGAAGAAGAATCTTCCTTTTTGTTTCTGCTGTGGATTCCATGCGTGCCGTGCCTATTGGCCTCCCTATCCTATCATGAGCATTACTATCATGGGGAAAAAAGGCAATCTAATCACTGGGAGGCTGGGAGCCATGGATTCTACGTATCTCATGGTTGGTCCTCTCCTCGAGCAAAGAACAAACGTGTTCATAGCATTCGCTAATCATCTGGATAATCATACAAATATTAGTCTTCGCTTTGTTATCTGAAGTAGCTTAACTGAGCAAGGTTATTTCTTTGGTTTGCCCCCAGATTGGCTTGCATAGGCTATAGAGGAAACGACACATAAATATTATAGCAGCATGCAAGACATTGTGCAACTGAATATATCCACAAATTATATTTATGCAGCATGCAAGACATCGTGCAACTGAATATATCCACAACTACGCTTTGATCCAACAGGCATTATATACTACTACAACTCACTTGAAGCAAGAATGCGACTAATCCCACCACACAACTCCTCATAGGCCACATGGGCCACGCTATAGCGGTGGGTATTACACTCACCCCTTAAGGGCCGACGCCCTCGGCAAGATACCGCATACACGGCAAATGCCCGAACCACCCCTCGGTACGTCCGTGCGTCCGGTCGACACATATGCCATGCCATGTGTCCACTCCGACCCACATGCGCCATCGCCATATGCCCGCCGCCGCACGCACGCGCTCGCAAATAATGTTGATGCTCGATACCATCCGTAACACCGACCAAAATCGGCTCAATGCCCACCACGTGGCGGACCCCACACACATAGCACTCACTTACACTTTCGCTCCGCCGTGTAAAGGTTAACCCGGAGTCTACGCTTGGATCCAACAGCATTATATACTACTACAACTCACTGGCAGCAAAGAATGCGACTAATCCCACCACACAACTCCTCATATGCACATGCTATAAGCGGTATTAATTTACTCGACTACGACGCTCGCTAAAAAACGTCCACAGAACCGTAAGCAACAATCAGCCGGCACACCTCTGCCCGAAAAACTGAAACGAATCAGAAGCATATCCATTGTACAACCAAAATGAACGTGCTTAATCGAATATTATAGTACCAAATAACACAATAAATATGTACTGTTTTATCATACTACAGTACTACTAAAAAATTATTCATACTACTTTTAAAAAAACTGTTCACACAGCGACTCTCCCTACCAGCGGAGAATCCGAACCCAAGAAAACATCCCCGTTTCTACTCCACTGAAGAGTTCGAAGCACAAAAAACACAGCACGCTGACGTGTAAACGGTGTAACGGCCTCTCCCCAAGCCAAACCCCACGGGCCACGGCCCTTGCCCCGTCATCACTACAGTCACCGCGCATGGCTGTAAGACACGCTCACCTCCTCACTCGAAGAAAGAGCAAGCCGCCGGACGCCCACCTCACAGAACCCCAGACTCCCTATCACCGAGGCACCGGGGCGGTAACCGTACAGCCCACGAACCCCACTTCTCCTTCCCGTTTAAGCAGAGAGCAGGCGAAGCAGGCGAAAGCCGCGGCTGGTGCCAAAGCCAAAGACAAAGCGGATGCGGACAAAGCGACTCGCGAGTTAGAGAGGGGAGAAAGGGGCGCGTCGAGGAGGGAGAGGAGTAGCAGTAAGCGATGGCGAGGCAGGGCGCCGGCGGCGAGATCACGGCGGCCAGCGGCGGCATTGCGGCGCCTACCCCGGCGGCGAGCCCTCACCAGGTGACCAGCGCCTTCTCGTCCCTTCCCTCTCGGCTTGCTCCTCGCTCGGTGCGCTCGCGCTCACGTGTCTGCGTCTGGCTCGATTGCGTGGCTGCTGCTGCTTTTGGTTGGCGAGGTCGGGGGCGTTCCGTGGAATGCGCGTCCCCGCGTGCGCATGTTGGAATTGGTCGATTTGGTGCCTCGATTTTGCTCGTGTGCGCAAGTTGAGTGCTGGTAGCTTAGATTTTAGCGATTTTTTGTGCGGAATTTTAACCCAGGCCCGCGAATTGGGCGCTTACTCGTGCGTGCGTTCGAACTGGTTTGCTTGTGTTGGTTATGCTTGAGCCATGGAAAGCAGTATGCGTGTGCGTTCGTTCGAATTGGTTTGCTTATGTCGGTATTGTTCTGTTCGAATCCGTTCGTGCATGCATATAGGTGTGTTGGGATTGGGCGTTTTCATGCTGTTCTTGTGTGGAGTTGGTTGAACAAATCCGGTGACAGATTGGGGATACAGGGTAGTGGACTGGAGTTGGATTAAACATAGGATTGCTGCTGCTGCTGCTGTTGTTGCAGGTGTGCTAACTCGTGCTTGTTTGCAAAATTACGCAGTGAAGTGGTTGGGGTTTGGTGGCCTGTTTGGCAATTTCAGAATGACCCCGATGACATGACTCGGTTGGTGTTGGTTTGCCTGGAAAACTTTGGATTGATCCATTTGGTGTAGTATTTTTTTAACTTTTGACATAAAAATGCAGTGCCAATCAATTTCGCAATTCAATGATGAAACAGAACCTGTGGCCTGTGGGGTTTGCAGTTGTTTGATGATCTGATGCACAATTGGTGTAGTGACTGCACAGTGATAGATAACATAACTAGTAATTTGAAATATGGAATACTAAAGGCAAATGGAACCCATTTCCATTAAAATACTGCTAGAAATCATCTTAATTTTGATTTTTGTTATTGTTGTTATGAGTTGATATCCATGTCAGCATCGTGGAATTCTCTGTAAACAATGATATATCTGAAGCAGGTGCCTTCTATCATGTCAATTTGCAAATTATTCATGTGTTTTTTATTTTTTGTTCGTCTTGTTTGCGTGCAACAATTGCTTGTGCTACTATAAAATACAATAACTAGTGTAGTAGTATATGCTAATCTGTCTTAAAGTTACAACCTACAGCCTACCGGAGTAAACTGCAGTTATTTTGATCCAAGAAACACCGATTATCATCTCCTTGATTAGATTAACAAATTTGTTGCAGCTTAATGTAGGTTAAAATATACCATCCTCTCAATTTCTTATGAGAAGATCAATCCAGAAGTGTCAAATTGCAGCTGCTTTCATAAAAACAGTACGCCTTTGAGTGCACAAACAGCTATAATTTAATTCGAATTGTTGCTGCTCTCATTTTGGGTGGAATTGACTACTTGTTTATCAAGTAATTAGATGTATTTGGGGATTATCTTTAGAAATGTTTTCCACTTTTTGCTTTCTATGTATTTTTAAGTGTGAAGCCTTAGTTTCAGGTTAGTTTATTCTGACCAGAAGGCAACCTGAGGACATTTTTGCCTTTTAGCTACATTAGTGAATTTTCTGTTATCATATAAGCTGGTAAGCACAGTAAAAAAGGATAAGCTGGTAAGATCAACTCTGACTTGCAATGTCTCTCAATTTGCTTTCTTGCATTTAGTCAGATACGATGTATTACATTAGTTTTGTTCTGGGTTAATTTAAACATCTGTCACACATATGGATTTTGGAAATACTTTTTGGTGTTATTTACAAGGCATTGCTGTAGGCATGAGTTTGTTGCTTCATAGTTCATTTTAAAAATTTAGGCTTGTGTCGTGTTTTTTTAGCATAATCAGATGACAATAATGGAATTCACTTATATTTAATAGAACAAAATTAATTATTGATGATCCAAATGTGAGCGAGTTTGCTTAATTTTCAAAAAGATTGGTAAAAATTTACCAGTTTGTTGCTGATTTGAACTAACACATGTGAAATGAATGAACAATTTTCTGCCAATAATATTTTGTTTTGGTTTGAAGATTTCACTTCACTAACATTGTAAATGCGACTTCCTCAGGTGGCAATTGAAATAGAAGAGCAAATTTGCTCCCCAGTATTTGGCAACATCGCTGTCCCCGACAGTCGTGGCTGCTGCAGTGGTTTCACAGCCAGTGTCATAAAGGTCCTGTTCATCTTGCACCTCCTTGCCTTCGTTGCTCTCACAATCTTCCTTGGCGTCCAGTCCTCTTCCCACCAAAACCCTACCTACAAGCCCTTCGCCAACTATATTCCGCTTGCTTCCTCCGTCATAGTGTCCATTATTGCTGCCTGTTTTTGGACTATCCTTGCTGTCACTAACCCTCCAAAAGCCATCAAGACCTCTCTCTGGGCAGCCCCTGTTCTCGCACTTGCCTGTGATGTAGTCATACTTATTGTTGGTAATGGTGCCGCACTTGGTATAGGAGTGCTCATAGTTGTGGTTGCCATTGCAGCGGCACTATATAGCTGCTGGGCAACTGGTCCACGTCTTCGGCATGCCGCTGCAGTTCTTTCCACCTCTATCAATGGAGCCCATTTGCCGGCCACTGCTTATTGCCTTGTTGTTTTTGTCCTTGTTGCTGCGTTTGGCTATATGGCCTTCTGGACAGTGGCTATCAGCTGCATTGCTGCTGCAGAAGGGCACTTCACGAACTTCCAGATGGCTTATGTGGTTGCACTTCTGGTGAGCATGGCATGGACCATGCAGGTGCTGCGCTACTTTGTCTATGTAGCTGTGGCGAGACTGGCACATGCACGGCTTGTCTATGGAGTCCGTATGCCAGGTGGTGCCGTTGAAGCATTCTGTGGCACAATAACGGGGCCAGCCTTTGGTGACATTTGTATGGGCGCTGTGGCTGTCCCGGTGATTGCAGCAGTGCGGAGCTTAGCTCGAGCGATGAACACGGTGACCGGGGGCAATGACGAGTTCCTTTTCTCATGCCGGGGCTGCTGCCTGGCTGCATCAGAGAAAATGTTGGGACAGGTGAACCGGTGGGGTTTTGTGCATGTGGGGGCACGGGGGAAGGCATTCTGTGTGGCTTCAAGGGATGTGTGGTCTCTTTTTGTTCTCCGCGGGATAGCAAGGCTTGTTGATTCAGACCTCACCGGCTCGTTCTGCTTCCTTTCTGCTGTGACAGGAGGCTCATTGGCCTCACTGGTTGCTAGCTCATGGGCACTTGCCATGGATAAGGACAATAAGGAGCTAGCTCTGCCCATAGCCATCTATGCATTCCTCATCGGCTATTACATGGTATTCCACTCGACTCCCCCCCTCGTTTTTTTCTGAGCTTATCTGCGCCAATGAAACCTGATTGAATTTGGTTTTGTTCGTTTGTTTGTAAGAAGCAGCACATTATCTGCATTAGTGAAACCTGATTGGATTTTGGTAATTTGTTTGCAAGAAGCAGCACATTATCTGCATTAGTGAAACATGATTGGATTTTGGTAATTTGTTTGCAAGAAGCAGCATAAATCTGTTTACTTCACCACATTTTGCATGCCTGCACAATGGAAGTATGCCAATATACGGTGCTTATACTTGAGATTTTAGTTGATGGCATCCATAAGGCATTTAAGCTAGTTGATGTCAAAGATGAACTAGTCACCACTCACCAGCAATAATCTCAGAAAATTTGGACTTAATATTAGGCTTTCTTGGTGAAATGGCATGGCCCTACCTTTCCAACCTTTTGTTCTGGATACTTATTTTATCAGTATTGCTTGAAAATGAGATACCGTTGTCTTCCCCCAAAGAAGAGATACTGTTGTTTATCCATCTAGAAGGGTAGCAACCCAACATCGCTTTCACCGAATTACAAAGTGTACATGTTGCTTGCTCTTTATACTCCCTGTTTTCTAATTCTTTGTTTTGTTTGTTGTTGCACCGGTGCAGTGCCGGATGATCATCGCGTGGCCGCAGGCTTGTGTGGCAGCATACCATGTTGCATATGCAGAGAACCCACAGAACCCTCATCTGGGGACACTGATACCAGACCACCTGCGCGAGCTCCAAGCACTAGCTGCAGATTGATCTCTCGTTGATATTCCCCAGCGTGGCCCTTGCAGAGTTATAGATTCTTCTGATTACATTGATGATTCGTGGATTCTTCAATTCATTCAGTCATTTGTTCTTATTCCCGGTACTTCAAGGCATCAGTCAGAGTTGAGGTTTTGTTTAGATGGTTCAAGACTGCTGCTGATGCGTGGCTTGCTTGGCATAGGAATACCGCATATGTAGCGCGAAATCTCGCGTGCTCAGTTGTGTAGATATTGTGACAACTAAAAGCGATGAGATGATGAGACATCAGGACATATGGGCTGTACAGGAAGTTTAGCACAGAGAACGCATACATAGAATGGAATATATCCTTTTTCCTGCATGAATTGTCGCTTGCCACTCATAGGTGCGGTTTTTGCGACGCTTGTCCTGCAACTGAATTACTGATCGAACTGCATGACACGAAAAGAACCACCACATGACCGATCATTCCTTGTCTGTTTGTTGGGTAGGTCATTGATCGTTTCGTGGCATACGAGTCATAGCATCCTCGTGTTTAAGACCTTGTTTGTTTGGATAGGAAGGGATTAATATCAATCTATTCGAATTAAAAAGATTTTAGTTCAAATTCTAAGTTAATTTAAAGGATTGAGTCGGATTACAATGCATCTAAACAAGCAATCCTGGTGGAATACTCGAACAGAGTGAGGCCATGCCATACTGCAGCCAGGTGAAAATGGACCAAGTCTTTGCTAAGCTAAGCCGGAGATGTCAGACAGCTACAGGGCTACTGTCGTCATTGCTCTCCCTCCAATTCACGCGCGTTGACGAGAGGGAGGGGATGCATGCACGCTGCAAGCGACGGCTTGTGTGCACTTTAGCTTGGAAGGAGCCGTCGATCACACGTACGTTACGCGCGCGCGCCAACCTACAATGCACGGCGAAAACCACAAACAATCAACGTCTCGTTTAAATACGTACATTAAGACGGCGTATTGTAAGAAGCACAAGTGTACCCGAGATAGTGAACGAGTTTGTGGACGAAAACCGAATAAAAAGACGGCATTCCCGCCGCCGGTTCACGAAGAAAGAATCGGTGTGAGGAATGAAGCCTGATCCGAGATATACCCGCTGTAAAATAAGTTTAAACTACATATATATAGGCAGATATATCTTGGATCAAACTGCATTCCAAACACCCACTTCCATCTCTCTCTCTCTCTCTCTCTCTCACACACACACACACACACAAACACCATTGAATTTTTTGAGCAATCTCCATGCAACTTACCAAGCACCGAAGGAAGCCGCCATTGCACACGCTTATATATACTAGGCTAAAGCTAGCTAGCAGCTGGTACCCAGCGTGGCCGGACGGTCTTGCATCTTTAGTTAGTGCATGGAAGTGAGGGTGCATGCAGATGCAAGGCTAGCCTCACGAGCTTTTGCAGGCTACACCTCTGAGAAAAGTGCGGCTAAGTATACGTACTATCATTAGCCTAGTCGTCTCTCATCCTCGGAAGAATCAACTCTAGTGGCAGCAGTTGTATGAGGGATCGAGGAGAGAGGTAGCGCGACTCGGTCGAGGCGTTTGATCATTAAAGCTGCAGCAATGGAGTGCATGAGGAAAGGTAGTAAAGAAGAGAGAGCTAGTAAAAGACTAAAGAGAGAGATATCCTGCACCGACCAGAATCTCCGGGCATCATCTTGCTGCGTTCTTGCTCCTCGGTGTGTTAACCGTATTCGTGGTATTTTTTATTACTCTAGAGTTTAGTGTTATCCTTTGTACTCTATATACTGTCCATTAGTTTATTATAATACATACATGATATTCATAATATAGTATCAAAACTACATTAAAACCCTAACCTCCAACCTAGCCCCCAACTACTTCCGCTGCTTGCTGCCCCTAGGAAGAGCAATCTCATCTCCCCAGGGCGACCACATTAGTCGTAGTATTTCCTCATCTTCCAGTAGCAGCAACAATTCTCATCCTTTCTCCACCGAGTTGGCCTCCAACATCGTCTTCCTCGTCGCCAGTTCGGATCTACGCACCGCCATCGCCCCGAGAGCTCAATGTCTGTGAACCGGCTTCGATTTGCATATCACGCAGACGGTTCTTGATTAAACCGTCGTGATATGTCCTTCCACTAACTAGTTTTTATCGTATTTTCACTAGCCTCGAGAATTGCTAGCCATGCCCTCTCAAAACAAACAAGCGTAAACAAATACATCACAGTTATTGTTGACCACTCAAAGTGTTCATTTAACTCAAAATCAATTAAAAAAGAATGTTTGAAGTATTGTCGCTAGAGTTACAAATTGAATTACAACTAGTCAAAGTGAGTTACAATATTGAATCAATTACAACTAGTCGACGACGTGAAACTCTCCGTCGGGGTTAACGATTTCCGACTTGATGAAGCCGCAGAGCAACCCTCGAACATGTATGACCTCGTTCTTCTGGAGTGCTTTTAACTCTAGGTTTAAGTCCTATCGCTAGCAAGAGTAAAGTAGTAAGAATATATATTTAAATTTATAATTAGAAAATAACTATAGCGAGATTGACCTACCTGGGATTGTGTGTCGTGGAATTAATCAATAGCCGCATATGATGGCATACGTAGAATGCGCATAGGTGATCTTGTTTTTGCTGGCGGCACTGCAAAAATGGATATACATATATAGGTACAGTCAGTTCGAGATGCAATATTTACGAAGTATGATATATTATTACGTACCGGAAATCGCATCTTGTGGGTTAGTGTGGCGCTCGTTCCTTGTATAAACCTCCCAAAGAACATAGCCGATGAACGCCCTACATGATTCCAAAAGTTATCCTCGTCCATTTCAAATGAAGGAAGACTACAATACAATTATGTGCGGAGGAAATGATCGTACCTTTCGAGTATTCCTTTAAGAAGGGTGAAGTCATGGTTTTTGTTGAGTAGAGAATCAAGGTACAATACCATGTTCCTCTTTGGCACAATAATCACAAGAATCCAGTGGAACCTACTCATGTATGTCGCTATAGTCATAAACCTATATATGTTCAAACGAATTTTGTGTAGCAAGTAGTGAAGCACTTACTTCTGGTTATACGGCACCATTATGTACTCCTTGCCGCTCGAGCAAGCAATCCCATTTTATGTAATTCGCGACGTAGGATGCGTCTTGGTTTATTGTTTGCTCGAGATCACGTCTTGGTCGAGGAAACCCACCGGTTCATTGATTCGACGGGCACATTTCATAATGTATCCATGACGTAAGGAATGAGTTGTGATATTTATCGCTATCACGTGAGTGTAGAAATTGATTGTACACACTTACAGTGTCCAACATCGTAGAAGTGAGGCGTCGAGGGCAGTTAGGTTGTATAGGTCGAATAAGTCCTCGAAGCCCACGACGAAGTGGCCCGCCTCGTGATGAAAATGCTCGCTCCGTGTTGACGGCCGATTCGATGGCTCCTCCTCTTGGGTCTTGCGCATGTACCACTCATGCAAAGATTGACAAGCTAGTCCCGAGCCGGTTAGTTCTTTGTCGAGACCAACAGATATCCAAGGGAGTATTGCGGGCTTGGCGGCGCTTGAATCTTCTTCGATATCGATTTGCGTGAATGACACGCGCTGCGGACGTCTTCTCTCCGAGATGACTCGAGGACCGATATGGTGACACGCTTGTCTTGTCCTTCGTCTTCTCGGCGGGAACCGATGAGGCGGGCTTACGAAGCGAAGGTCAGGGCGGACTCATCGAGGGTCCTATTGAGAGGCGGTGGGTCGTGACGATATCGCGTCATCGCAGGTCGAGCGATGTCCTTCTTGGGCCATCTGGATAAAAGTGTGCCGGCATCCCCTAGTGTTGTGATTTCTTCGTTCGGGGAATTTCAGTAGGATGGCCATGAAATTGTCATGTACCATGTCCACCGCACCTGGCGTAACCTGCGCCACCGACACCGTCGCGATCGCTTCCTCTCCCGGTATGGATACACCATACCCGCCAAACCTCAATAGCAATCGACCCAACCATTCTCACTTGGAGCTTACAAGATACAATTACCATCTAATGTGGGTTTACACCACATGTTTCATGTTAGACAAGAAACAGAGTTCGTAACTCAATGGTTAGTACAATGGTGAACTTACCACCACCAACATAAATTTTGAGCATACTAGTATACTAATTATAAGATACTCTAATACAAATCACTGCAAAAGAGCCAATAGTTTTTAACATATTTTATAATTACTTGTACCGTACAGCTTCTACGACAAGAGAGAAGCACTAGTCCTGTACTTGCAGTGTACTTTAAATTGGCACGCTGATTTGCTAGATGCCATTCCTAGGCCAGCCCAGCCCTTGATGGAATCATCTTCGACTGCCTAAAGAAGGCACTCACGTCATTAGCTTGCTACATTTATACGCTGATGTGCTTGCAGACTAAACCTGTGCTCAAAAGAAGTGCTCGAAATCTTTATGTTCTTTTCCTTTTTTATTTGTGCGAGTAAAGTAAGTATTTTAGAAGTTTGTCCGAGCTTTATTTTGTCTTGCATGCCTTCTATGTCTTTTTGCCCCCCTCCTCATTAGCAAAAGCAAAAGCCAGTGAAGTTTGGTCTAATCATTAGACACGACCACACGAAGCTGGGTAGGTAATTAGACCCAGAAATACCAAGAAGCTCGCTGCGTCTTGTCCTACTTTAGAACACAGGCATTGAATGCACAAGAGGCGCGTGGGAGAGAGCGCTTCGTGTTCACTCTTTTTCTTTTTGGCTAGCTTACAACAACGTAAGGCTGGCAGCATCCCTTGTAGCTCTCTAACTACGTATATAGTTTTTTTTTCTAAAAAACTAAGTCGAATTTCTAATCTTTGGATTGGCTTAGAGATTAGTGCTCCAGTGAACTCACCCTCCTATCACGCCACACCGGGTTTGGATTAGGGTTCACCAAAACCTCAAGCTTAGAGGGAGGGAGGGGTGGCGAAGCATGATGGTGGGCGGCTAGGCAGTGCCTGAGCGCCGGGTGGTGAATGGAGACAGGGAGTTAGGGTGCCAATCGAATCAATTATCCGCATCCAAATTCGGTTGGTAGAGAATATGGTTTAGATTTTTCCATCCGTTAACAATTTCTCCCATATTCGTATTTGTATTGGCATAAAAATATGAATACTAAAGTGTGCACGGCATCCCCTAGTGTTGTGATTTCTTCGTTCGGGAATTTCCACGGATGGCCATGAAATTGTCATGTACCATGTCCACCGCACTGGCGTAACCTGCGCCACCGACACCGTCTTTGATCGCTTCTTCCCGGTATGGATACACCATACCCGCCCACCTCAATAGCAATCGACCCAACCATTCTCACTTGGAGCTTACAAGATACAATTACCATCTAATGTGGGTTTACACCTGTGTTTCATGTTAGACAAGAAAGCGAGTTACGTAACTCAATGGTTAGTACAATGGTGAACTTACCACCACCAACATAAATCACATATCTATAGAGCCTTAACTACAAAACTCGAGCCGATGTGGCCCTTTCTATATCCCCCAACCCAATACAGAGGAGCATGCATGTCCATATATCTTGCTCACCATCGAGCAGGTAATCTTGTCCAATGTACCCAGTGAGGTAGTCTTGTAGAAGACTAGAAGCAAGGATACGTAAGGTAGAGGCAAATGAGATCCGGCTTTCTAACCATAATACCAAGCTTTGATGCGGACCAACATACATAAATTAAGCAAGCGGTGAGCGAAGAAAAATGATTAAAAGTCAATACTCAATACATGAGTAACTAAACTTATTTACCACTGTGTCATCTATCCACAATCTTATCGCATGCAATCACTCAAATGCTAAAACCAAGAATTCATGACCAAGCCATCGTTTCACATTACGGACTTAGGCTTGGAGGGACATAGTGAGGTGAATTATCGTCTTGAGCAACGGCCGCCACATGCGATCCGTATCATCCCATTTGAGCCAGTGGTAATGGACGAAAAAAGAGTAGTAGTCTAATTCCATATCGAAACAAATTTCGTGCGTAACAAACTTTAACCTAATATGCAACTAGGAGTACCACGGGTAGGGATCGGGCCAGAGCGGCGAGGCGAGCCGGTGGAGTAGAGCGGCGCGGCGGTGCCGGGCCGAGCGAGAGCGAGGTCGGCGCAGCAGAGGCGCCTGAGCCGGGCAGGGAGCGAGCGATCACCGAGGCGGCCGAGGCACGGAGGCGGCAGCGGCGCGCCGGGCCGGCCCGCGCCGGGCGAAGGAGGAGGCGGAGATCTCCGAGGGAGAGGCGGCGCAGAACTGGAGGCGGGGCTGGAGGCGCAGGGAGCAGCACCGAGGAACCGGAGGCGGAGCAGCGGCTGGACAGCGAAGGGGCGCGTGAGAGGTGAAGAATAAGCAAAACCCTAGCGGTCCCGCCTTATAAAATAACATCACGACGGTTCTTTTTCGTAGAACCGTCAGGATATAATATCACTGATTTGTTCTACGAAAGAACCGCTGCGTGATATGAATACATCACGACGGTTCTATTCAAGAATCGTGCGTGATGTTCATATCACAGACGGATCTAATATAGAACCGCAGCGATGGGTTCACATCACGACGGTTCTATATTAGAACCGCTCGTGATATGAACACATCACGACGGTTCTTGAATAGAACCGCTCGTGATATGAACATATCATGACGGTTCTTTAATAGAACCGTCTGTGATGTGAACCCATCACAGACGGTTCTATATTAGAACCGTCTGTGATATCCCAAAACAGCATGTGACAAGTTTGAGTGCCATTGAAAACTGTGAACCTATTACCAAAAAAATTCTATATATGTTTGAGTGCCATTGAAGATCACAAGTCCATAACACATTAACACATGACAATGGAATAAATAAATTAATTACAATGGAGTAATTAAATTCTTAATTAAAATACACCCTTCATGATGATCGACGCATATAGCTAGCTTCCTCACTCAGGTTCTTCCTCGAGCCCGATGTCGTCTCCAAAGGTGGCAACTCGTCAAATTGATTGTATTCTTCCTCGTCCACTACATTCTCAACTCCGACAATCCTCCTTTTTCCATGAAGAACTACGTGGCGCTTCTTATTTGCCGGTCGGTTACATAGAAGACTTGAACAACTTGGTTAGCCAAGATGCAATGGTTCGTCTTTGTATCCGACACGTTCGAGGTCCACGGTAGTGACGCGTGCCTTGTCGACCTTCACCTGGGAGATGGACCCAACGGCACCGAAATAGGGGATCTTGAAAAGCACGTAGTCGATCTCCCATATCTCCTCTATTTGCCCATAGTACGAGCTCCTCACCATCCAGATCTTGAATGCATCTATGCGGACACCGCTGCTTACACTGCTTATGCTCTTCCTATCCCGAGCTACCGTATAAAATGTGTACCCATTTATGTCGTATCCTTGCCATGTGACAATTGTAAATCTGGCCCTCTTGCCAACCATAGCGGCAGATCATCACTTGATGACCTCCGAGTGATTCGCGCCTTTAACCATTCGTTGAACCGACGGTTGTGCTCTCTGTGATCCAAACCTCCGACCGTCCGGATTCTCATTGGCGTACCATGTCTTTGTGCTCGTCGATGTACGGGGACACTTGGGTCATGTGTTGCAAGACCGTGAAATGGGCTTGAGCGTGCGTATCGGATCGGGAGTGATTGATTTCCTTCCGATGGTCCCGATACCATCCGGTCTCCCCTCATGACGAGATAGAGGCACACCAATCGGATCCACCGAGCCATGTAGTCGACGCAGAACTCAATGACCTCTTCCGTTGCATAACCTTCGATGATCTGCCCCTCCTGGTCGAGATCGATTCCGTCACGTAGGACTTGAGAATTCCATGTACCTCTCGAACGGGTACATATGACGTAGAAACACGGGCGCATATCTTTATCTCTTTCACAAGGTGAACAATGAGATGGACCATGATATCGAAAAATGACGGAGGAAATACATCTCAAGATGACACGAGTCGTCACTACCTCGGCTGCAGAGCATCTAGTCCTTGGGGATCGATGACCTTCGAGCAATTGAGTTGAAGAAATAACACGACCTCAAGATTGCCACTCGGACCTTGTTCTGCAAGATACTCCTAATTGCAACAGAAGCATTTGTGTCATCGACACCACGACAATCATGCGACTTCATACCAATTAATTTCAAATCTTGCATAGAAACAAGTTTCTTAATGTTAGCGAGTAACCAGACGGACTTTCACACCGTGCAAGCTCCGCATAGCCATTTCTCTCGGCCTTGGACAGAGTGTAGCAAGTCGGGGAAGGTACGTTCGTCTCAGACGGTCTCTTTCGGTGCTAACTCGGTCCTTATGTTCATATCGACCAAGTCACGCCGTGCGTTAACACCATCCTTTGTTTTGCCACTAATGTTCAAAGAAGAGACCAATCAAGCTATCACATACATTCTTCTCTACGTGCATAACGTCGATGCGAAGGCGAACTTCTAAGTACTCCCAATAAGGCAAGTCCCAAAAATTGACCGCTTCTTCCGGATGTTCTTCTCACGGGTTCTTAATTTACGCCCTTCCCAAGCACAACATCGATATCCTTAACCATATCATAGACCTCTTTCCCACTAAAAGCCCTTGAAGTGAACCGTCTTCCTTATTTCCGTCGAATTGTTTCTTCATCTTGCGGTATGGGTGACTCCTCGGAAGGAACCTACGGTGGCGCATATACACGCTTTTCTTGCGAGTTGTTCACCATACACTCTCCGTAGCATCTAAGCAGTGCGACAGGCTTTGGCTCCTTTTGTACTAAAGCCCGACAGGTTACCAAGGGCAGGAAAATCATTGATGGTGCAGAACAACATGGCGCGTAAAGTGAAGTTCTCTCGTTTATACGCATCCCATACTGCACCCTTCGCTCCACAAAGTGTCACAAGATCTTCCAAAGAATGGTGCTAGGTACACATCAATATCATTCCCAGTTGCTTCGCCCTTGGATAAGTAGTGACATCAAAATGTACTTCCGCTTCATACAGAGCCAAGGAGGAAGGTTGTACATACATAGATTCACGGCCGAGTGCTATGTCACGCTCATGTTACCGAAAGGATTCATTCCATCCGTACTCAACCCTAACCTTATGTTCCTCGGTTCAAGACCGAACTCTTCAAGCTCCGATCAAGTTTCTCCATCGCGTAATCGCAGGTGTCTTAGCTTTCCATCTCTCTTACGCTCCTCTGAGTGCCAACGCAGCAATCTTACCTCCTTTGGGTTCGCAAATAAACGCTTCAAATGTGGAATTACAGTGAGATACCACAACATCTTAGTAGGAGGTCCTTGCTTCACCTTAGCGAGATTTTGACGCTTGTATCGGGATGCTTTGCACACGGACAATAATGCATGTCTGCATACTCTTTACTGGTAGAGGATACAATCGTTCGGACATGCATGTATTCTTTCTACTTCCATTTCCAATGGGCAAATAACCTTCTTTGATTGATAGGTGGTCTTTGGGCAACACGTTTCTCTCTAAGGATGTCCGCTAGGAGACCTAACAACGCCGTGAAACTCTTATCGGACCAACTATTGCTTGCCTTCAATTTCAGCAGTTCAAGCACGGTTGACAACCTTGTGTATTCCGCTGCGGCCCGGGAACAAAGGTCTCACCGAGTCCTCCCTTAAGCCCTCGAATTTACAAAACTCTCTCTCACCTGTAGTTCTCTTACGCATCGCGTAGCATCCGATCCAGATTGTCATCGTGCCCCTATCCTCATCAAAAGCACACCACATCCCAGCAAATCGTTGACTTCCTCGGCGATGTCGTCATTATTAACTTCGTATAATCGCTCTTCACCGTGGATGGTCCAACATGTATACCCTTTTTGAAACCCTTCAATCAAGTGCGCCGATCTGCGCGCGTTGTTAAACATCTTGATTACGCAATCAATGCACCGACAAGACATAAAATTTATCCCTTCTTCAACATATCCCGCTCGGCTCTTCTAAAAGCAACCACACCATTAATGTAATCTTGACTCACACGGTTCACACCGTACATCCAGTTTCGATCCATCTACACTACGCATGTAACAAATTAGTGTCAAATTGATTAGCGATTAATTTATAGCAAACAAAAATGTGCAATATAAACTCATTCTCCAACATTTGCATCTAAGGTTATTGAAAGAAAAGTCTTCACTAGTTAAGTACCACACGCGGTGGCATAGCGTAGCCATGCCTACGGCCACAACCATGATCCCTACCTCTCGACAATCGATATCTATCTCAATTGAACAATCATGCAACCCAAATATAGGCATCATCTCATACAACACTTATTAACTGAAATACGGAACCGCAAATGCAATATTGCTTGACCCAAACCCCACCGTACTGTGAACCGGTGTGTAAATTTTATTTTTTTAAGCCAATTAATTATCCTAACTCAAATTTTAGTGATTATTAGACCTAATTCAATTTTATTAAGTTACCACTCCTAAGTCAAATTTTAGTTCATTAGTTATAAGGGAAACCATTATTCAAAACTAAGATTTGCGGCTAATATTATTTATTCCAACATTGACTGCAAGATCGATCATGTGCTCATACCAGATTAGAGGAGGAGCCGCAGTTGGAGGAGCTAGGGCGGAAGGGCTTCCTCTTCATCACAACCCTCGTCCTCGATGGATCCAGTGCAGATCATCACCGCTGGCCTTATCCTCGCTGGATTCGGCGCAGCTTGTCGCCGCCATCCTCGAATCCCGTTGGATCCAAGCCTCCTCATCTTCATTGACCGTCGGCTCGACCTCATCCTCGCCGGATCAGATGCAGCTTGTCGCCACTGACTCATCTTTACCAGAACCGGCGCCACCAAGCTCGGTCTTCACTCGTCTCCACCAGATCCGGGCTCAGGATTGTCTTCCCCGACGAGCCTCTTCGTCGGATCCAGCAAGATCGTGCTCCGAGTGCCGCCTGGTCCTCCCCGTCGCCGCCGCCTCCAGATTCGGACTCCTACCGCGCCACCTTGTCCTCCCAAGCCTCTGTCGTCTAGATCCGATCTGGATCGGGCCACCGCCGTCCTCTACTCTGCGCCGCGAGCTGACACCCAGATGCTCCTGCCGGCCTTCGACATCGACCAGCCGGCCGAGCGCACACGCGAGCATGGGGCCACCAGATCTGGGCCGGGCTGGGAGGGATGAGATTGTGGGAGGAGGAGATGGAGAGGAACAACAGCAGCAGCACACCCCATGGAAGCTCCATTGCTAGGCTCACCGAGTTCAACTCTCTTTTGCTTTCTCTCGGGTGGAGGGAGAACAGAGGCGGAAGGAAGAGAGAAGAAGAGTGGAAGTAAGGTAGATCTCGTTTATAACCAGATCTGTCCGGAGCCGCTCTGGCTTCACTCGCTCCGGATTCTCTACCGACTCCAGCTTCAGTTTCTGCTTTGGCTTCTCTGACTTCTCGCAGCTTCTTCCGCTGTTAAAGAATGATACTGCTAGTATCTGCTGCTAGTTATCTTGAGTTTTTTCTTTCTTCGTGTCGTTTCTTCTGTTGCGTCCATCCAAATCCGTACCACTTTATCTCTGAGTTCGTCTAAGTCACGGAGTCCACAAACTCATTGTCAGTCAGCTGATTGCTTTGCTAGCCACAATCTGTCCTCTTGGACCGAGAGTGACACTCTTCTTTTCCTTTTGCATGGCAGCAGCAGCAGCTCTTCTCTCCGAGCCGCTGCAGATCGTAGAAGTCGTTATGATGCCGCCGCTTCGATCTGTGCCGGTATGCTTCTATCTATTTCCCTTCGGCTTGATTTGACAGATTTCTCTATTCCTATCAGTTTCATCATCTTCTTCTTGTGTTGCCGGATTGACTTTGCTCCCGCTTGCTTCTACTTTCTTAGCCTTTGTACCTTGTGCTTATGGGCTATCACACAACCTAGGATGGGAGAAGATCTTTTGATACTCGATATATTTTTCAAGAGCTGCATGCTATGACGACATTATCAAGACTCGGACTTCAGATTTTTCCTATTGTAGTGTCAACCCTTTTCCAAATGCAATGGTATTGCATACGCCTTGCATTTAGGGGGTGTTAAGAGTATTTGTGGTATTTTTCTATTATTTTAGTATTTAGTCTTGTGTCTCTTGTACTCTATATATTGCACATTAGACTATTGTAATACATACACGATATTCATAACACTCGGCACCTATATAAGAAATGAAAGTACGTACTCTCATAAGTATCATACCATTTTCCGATCGCTCAATTGTGCATGCACTCGTATATATCACAGCATTCTCATGTGATTTAAGAGCATGGGACCCGCATGTCCTATGCCAAATTTTCGTGTAAATCATAAAATACTTCCTACTCCCGGGTGTAGTTACTCGCACCTTTGATATACCACCTAAAAGAATTTGACATACTCATTTGTCATTTTGGGTATACTCATATACTAATTATAAGATACTTCAATGCGAACCACACGAAAAAATATAAGAGAGTTCATAGTTTTTAGTATATTTTATAAATACATTCATATTCGCATATAAAAGAGTACATCTAAAAAATTATACATACCGCCCCTAAAAATATATAAATATAACATAAGTGGTCTTATATACTCATATACTATACAGACATACTATCGGTTGCATAAGATACTCCATACGTTGTGAGATACAAAATAGGGGGTAACTACACCGGGAGGTGGGAGTAGTTACTCCTACCTTTGATATACCACCTAAAAAAATTTAACATACTCCTTTACCACTTTGAGCATACTAGTATACTAATTATAAGATACTCTAATACAAATCACTGCAAAAGAGCCAATAGTTTTTAACATATTTTATAATTACTTGTACCGTACAGCTTCTACGACAAGAGAGAAGCACTAGTCCTGTACTTGCAGTGTACTTTAAATTGGCACGCTGATTTGCTAGATGCCATTCCTAGGCCAGCCCAGCCCTTGATGGAATCATCTTCGACTGCCTAAAGAAGGCACTCACGTCATTAGCTTGCTACATTTATACGCTGATGTGCTTGCAGACTAAACCTGTGCTCAAAAGAAGTGCTCGAAATCTTTATGTTCTTTTCCTTTTTTTATTTGTGCGAGTAAAGTATGTATTTTAGAAGTTTGTCCGAGCTTTATTTTGTCTTGCATGCCTTCTCTGCCCCCTCCTCATTGGCAAAAGCAAAAGCCAGTGAAGTTTGGTCTAATCATTAGACACGACCACACGAAGCTGGGTAGGTAATACCAAGAAGCTCGCTGCGTCTTGTCCTACTTTAGAACACAGGCATTGAATGCACAAGAGGCGCGTGGGAGAGAGCGCTTCGTGTTCACTCTTTTTCTTTTTGGCTAGCTTACAACAACGTAAGGCTGGCAGCATCCCTTGTAGCTCTCTAACTACGTATATAGTTTTTTTTTCTAAAAAACTAAGTCGAATTTCTAATCTTTGGATTGGCTTAGAGATTAGTGCTCCAGCGAACTCACCCTCCTATCACGCCGTCACCGGGTTTGGATTAGGGTTCACCAAAACCTCAAGCTTAGAGGGAGGGAGGGGGTGGCGGAAGCATGATGGTGGGCGGCGGCGGCGGTGCCGTCGGAGCCGGTCGGGGTGGTGAATGGAGACAGGGGAGCTAGGGGTGCCAATCGAATCTGAATTATCCGGCATCCAAATTCGGTTGGTAGAGAATATGGTTTAGATTTTTTCCATCTGGTTAACAATTTCTCCCATATTCGTATTTGTATTGGCATAAAAAATATGAATACGAATATGGTATGGACTTTTGGCATCCGAAATATTATTTTATCCACACTATTCGTATTCGTATTTGAATTCGATAAAACAATATACATATTTTATTGTAGTATGAATTAGTTGGTTGAGTTTTTTTAGTTTAATATGAATTCATGTTTTTAGGTGAAATAGATAAACTAGAATGATTAGGTGTGCTATGTACGAAGATAAATTATCATAAATATCTTGCAATTATGTAAGTTATGAGGATATCTGAATATGACCGATTTGAGTAGGTATTCGTATTCGTTACAACATTCGATTCGTATTCGAAAATACTTGAATTCATTTAGAAAATACGAATACTAATACGTGAAGATCACTATTCGATTCATATTTGATCCGCTGACACTCCTAAAGGGAGCACAGGAGGTCGCGGTCGGTGAGGCACGTGGAGAACGGGATGTCGGCGGGGAAGGATGGGCGGTGGGCCTCACGAGGGGTCGTAGCGGCTGAGGTTGGGTAGGAGGGAGGGGATTAGGTTTAGGTAGCGAGGGAGTTATGTATATATATATATATATATATAGGATTAATACTTTCTACTCCCGGGTGTAGTTACTCCCACTTTGATATATCATCTAAAAGAACTTGACATACTCCTTTATCACTTTGGGTATACTCATATACTAATTATAAGATACTCCAATGCGAACCACACAAAAAAATTGTAAGAGAGTCCATAGTTTTTAGCATATTTTGTAAATACCTTCATATTCGCACTAAAAAGGAGTATGTCTAAAAAATTGTACATACCACCCCTGAAAAGGTGTAAATACCACCTAAATGGTCTTATATACTCGTATACTACACATGCATACTCTCGGTTGCGCAAGATACTCCCTACGTTGTGAGATACGGAATAGGGAGTAACTACTCCCGGGAGTAGGAAAAAGGCTTCCTATATATATATATATATATATATATATATATATATATATATGATTAATACTTTCTACTCCCGGGTGTAGTTACTCCCACCTTTGATATACCACCTAAAAGAACTTGACATGCTCCTTTATCACTTTGGGTATACTCGTATACTAATTATAAGATACTCCAATGTGAACCACACAAAAAATTTGTAAGAAAGTTCATAGTTTTTAGCATATTTTGTAAATACCTTCATATTCTGACTAAAAAGGAGTATGCCTAAAAAATTGTACATACCACCCCTGAAAAGGTGTGAATACCACCTAGGTGGTCTTATATACTGTCGGGACCCAAATATGCAAATCTGGACCCTCTGTGTATTCTGCACTAGTCCAGGATCACGCTAGTGCACACAGTGTCAACATTGATGAAATATCACATCCATACAACGAATATATGAATAAACGAGTACTTTGAATAACAATTAACTGTCGGGACCTTATGGTCAAGTCTTACATTAATTAAGCCATGCAAGGCTGACAATAAAGAAATAAACTGCAGCGGAAACGGAATAAACTCCGGTAGGCTCCCATCAATTTACCACAGGCAACCGATCGATCAAGACCCTAACGCTCAACCTTCGAGAATTCCTCTTCAAAAGCAAAGTACGACTCCTCCACTTCTGTTGATTTGTTTAGCAAGAGTGAGTACACACCGTACTCGCAAGTCATACCACAGAATGCATTTATACATGATGTCTTATTCCAAAGAAATGGCTTCTGTGGTTATTTTGCAGAAATGCAACATTTGCAATTGAATACAAATAATAGATTGAAAGTATAATTCAAAACAAATAGACAATAATAAGTTAACAATTGATTTCACAAAGGACACACAGTCTAATCAAGTTCTTTCACACAGCTGAATAAGTTATCTCACACAGCTGACCCTTCCCAATTGTTTTATGAAAATCTACCCCTCGTGTGAAATTCTCGAGCATGTCCATATCCGAGGACGCGGCTATTCGAATAGATTGATTTAAACACTCTGCAGAGTTTGTACACTTTACCCACACGATACAATCAGTGTAGCGATCACTGACCATAACAAAACCTTTCAGAGACTTCATCTCAAACAATGACACTCCTAGTGTGCTTTACTGCCGCCCAATTTGTACACACAGCCCTTGGAACGACACACACCATTGGACAGGGATGCAGCGAACCGTCCCGCGATGTGACCCAAACACAATGCAGACACACCTCCAAATTTCATCACATAGCTTAAATACAACCCGAGTTGTCAATGTCAAGACTCCATAACTTACTAAGTCAGCCCAAATTTCATACTAGGCATGTGGTCGCATGCAGAAGGCCCAGTTCAATGGCGCACAAAGTTAAGTCCTTAATTGACTAAGGCAAGACTCCCAGTTTTACCCAAATCACAAAGTTTAATAAGCACACAGCTCCACCATTCACACAGAATCCACCACTTGCCTCAGTCTAAATCTTTTCCCACCCTGTTGATTAAGTGCAACACATGCCATCAACGAGTAATAGCACACAACACACACAGGTTTCATCACACATTCCATAATCACTTAGTCAAGTTTATAATTGCAACTCTCACATGAAATGATGACTCGTGGCATGGCTAAGCGCCTAATCGTATCTAACCAACCCACGTTGGTGCTACGATAATACCAACTAATAATTAACCAACCTAGGGTGACAAAAGATCATGGCATACAATAGACAAGGTGGCATAACAATTTGGATTAATAACTACATCCAAAAGCATTTAAATAAGTACTTGAAATAGAATGCAATACATTGAAAACAAAGTATTTTGAAAACTGGGTTCAATATGATCAAAGGTATAACTTGCCTTGGAATAGATCTAGATATTGGTCTTGGTCTTGAGGTGCTCCTTCTTCTGCAAAATTCCCCCAAGTATCGACGCCTACTCATAAACGAGACAAAAGAAACAAAACAAATAAATAACAGAGGCAAAACAAACTCCAAAAATTAAATAAAATTCACCATTAAATAGATCTTAATTTTATATGAATTTACAAATTTGAATGGGCTCAATTGGACTTCGGATGCAAAAGATATGGGCTTTGGAAGATTTGAAAATCAATTAAACCCTAATTTGGATTTTCTTGAATTTCCCGAATTATTTTTATAAAGGAAAATCGGATTATTGCGCAATGCTTGCGTCAGCCGAGAATTTTCTGAAAAAGAATTAAATTTAAAATAAAATCGACAGTGGGCCCCATCGTCGCTGGCTCTACCACTGAGACCAAATCCACCGAGCCGAGGAGAACCAACCGGTGGATCGGGCGACGTGGCTCGACGATGCGCCACGCAGCGACACGCCAAAGACAGAGGGGATGTGGTCGCACACGCGGGCGACCACGGAGGCAGAACGACGGCGACACTCCGGCGACCACGGATACGGCGGATGACGGCGGCTCAGCGGTGGCGGAGGTGCGCTCTGGACTCAGTGCGACCTGGCGATCCTGGTGACGCGGTCGCTACTCGCCGGAGATGACCAGAACGGCGGCGGCGACACGAGGAGCAATGAGCGGTGTGGCGATGGCGGCGGCGGCGAGGTAGGGCTTCCCAGGGCAACGAACGCGCGATAGGGTTGCCCTTGGCGAGGCGAACTCGGGGTGGGCTCGGTGGCGGTACCGGCTCACCGGTGGTCGCGCAATCCGGCGAGGAAGCTCACGGCGGTCTTGAGGTTGGAGCTCCGATTCCGCGGCAACGACGACGATCTAGGGTTAACTACCGTGGGAAAGGCGGCGGGGTGGATGCGATCCTCGTGACACGGGCGCGCTTTAAATAGGGCCGAAACCCTAGAACCCATGTCGAGGATCACGGCGGCGCGGGAAGAATCGAACGAAGTCCCGACGGAGACGATGAACAAGAGCCGGTGGGACCCACTTGTCACGGCAATGCTCGGACGAAGGTGTGTGGAAAAAGCGACACCTCGGCGGTCCCACTTGATGAGAGACGCGAGGCGCGGCGAAGCGAGCATGGGATCGACCAAAGGGACACGCGGCGAAGATCCAATGGGCAAAGGCGAACTCATGGCGAAGCAAGCATGGCGATCTTGATCCAACTACCGGGAGTGAAGCGGGCTGGTTCAAGGATTTAAAATAGATTTTCTTTTAAATAAATCCAGAAAATGCAAATAGCAATTAGAAAATAGCAAATGACTTTGGAAAAATTCGTAAAATTCTATAAAATATATCCAAGCATATAGAATCTAAATAAAATAATTTTGGCAATTGTTGGTGTTGGGATTAAGCACATTAAATCAATTTGTCCTTAAAGTCCATATTAAGCTTTTAAATTAATATTCCAATAAATCCAAATGGTGAATTTTCTCACTACTACTATTTAAAAGATTTTTAAAGCTCAAATTTGGGATGTTACATATACTGTGATACTACACATACATACCCTCGGTTAATAAAATACTCCCTACGCTGTGAGATACTAATAGGAGTAACTACTCCTAGAGTAGGAAAAAGGCTTCCTATATATATATATATATATATATATATATATATATATATATATGAGAATGTGAGAGATTTGGATAGTGGGATTTTGATTCGAGAGTTGAAAATTTGACTAATTTTGATGGAAAAAATCACTAGAGTACGTATAGACACTCCCTTCTACAAAAATATTGTGTTAAAGAAGAAAAAAAACCAACGAACCCAACCACACCAACCATGCCTCACGAGAAAGAGTGCTACTAGCTCACGCTGCATTCTAACACTATAACAGTTTCATGGAGGCTTCATAAGGTTTAATAGGGTATCTGGTTTCATGCAAATTCACAGCAAGTTTCAATGATTTTCAAATTCTGAACCTTTAACTTTCAACAAGTTTCAAACGCCAAAACTTGAATTTTCAATATTTGAATTTGAAACATGAGAGTTTCAATGTGTTTCAAATATGGAACTTGAAGGTTCAAATCTAAAATTTCAAGTTTCAAAGAGTTTCGGTTGAAATTTCAAAATATGATATTTGAGTTTCAAATTTTAAACTTCAAGTTTAAACAAGTTTGAAACCTAAACTTGACATTAAAGTGAGTTCCAAGTCCGAAATTTGATGTTTCGATTGAAGATGCAAAATATAAGTTCTGAATTTCAAAACTAAAACTTCAAGTTTCAACAAGTTTCAAACTAAAACTTGAAGTTTCATTGAGTTTCAAATCCCAAAACTTTAAGTTCCACAAAGTTTCATGCGTGTTTCAACAAGTTTCACAACCTTCAAAAAAGTTCCACCGTTTCTTGCAAAATTTCAGTAAATTTTGATGAAAACAACCAACAAAATCGAAAGAAATTTAAAACATCTCTCTCCCACCTCTTTCTTCACCACCAGCTCTTCCCTGGCTCTGGCCCAACGACTCTTCTCCTACTCCGGCGTGACACCACCGCCACCATGGAGCCAACCGTTGCCGCCCGAGTCGTCACCCGAGCCCCGCCTTGCTGGCCCGAGATAGAGTTTCGTGCCGCTGGTCTGGGCTCAGCACACTGCTATCGGATCTCGGAGTCCTGAGCCGCGCCACGGCCGGACTTCGGCTAGCCGATCTCTAAAAGCATCTAGGCCCCTAAAAATTATTTTGGTAATTAATGACAATATGTGAATATGAGACTAACATATTTATTGAGTGTTTAAAAGGTTAAGTCTTGGTGACGAATATAACAACCTGGAGATGCATGCTAAGGGTCAACATGAAGATCAATATGGTTAAAGATAAGGTATAAGTAGTCTAGGATCCCTTTTGATTTTACCGGTCATAGGAGAAAAGGATGGAAGACCGGATTTTAGGTTATATAGCATACAATTAAGAGAGACCATGACTAGTAGCTTGATAGCATGTTCTCGTGCCATTTGGATCAATCTAAGATCATGCATGCACTTAGAATTTATTTTGAAAGCCAACTATGTTTTTCTCAGAAAAGTCGGTAGTACCGACATTTACTTGGTGGTACTACCGCACAACGGTATGACCGGGAAGGTAGTGCGGTACTTGTTAGATCGAGGTGGCCGACTAGAGGGGGGTGAATAGGCGATTTTAAAAATATCTATCGGGCTAAACCAATATATAAATGCGGAAGCTAATAGCGAATTGGTTTTGCATAATTAACACCTAAATCAACTAGGCTCAACTAAGTGCACCGGCAATACAAGAGAGCAATCATACAATGATATATAAGCAATTAAAGCATGTAATGTAAATTGCTCAAAGTAAAGCACAAGTAAAAACAAGAAGAACACAATTATGTTTTACCGTGGTGTTCGGAGACTTGCCGGTCTCCCCTAATCCACGTTGAGGTAAGCTCAACCACGTTGGACCGGCTCCACTAATTAAGCCAACACCTCCGAGGTAAGTCCAACACTTGGACCGGTTCCAAACCGAACCAACACCTCGCTCCACTAGGGTTACTCTTCCTCCACTCCGAAGATGGCGAGCACCAAACCACTCACAACACTCCGGGCCTTCTCACAAGCTTCTTGAGAAGATCACCGGGCACGACGCCTCCACGCCGTCTAGGTGTCGGCAAACACCAAGAGTAACAAGACTCGACGTTCACTTGAACTAATCAAGTGTCAACGCTCAAGTGGATACACAATCCACTACCTAAGGCAACACATAGTACCTACATATATATGTCTCATTGTGATGTAATGAACTTGTGAACTTTATTATGGTATTATGTTTTTATGATATTATTGTAATATTATTGAACTTGGTACTTGGTAATATGGTTAAGTTGTTCTCTGTGAATTGCAATCTCCATCTTGTGTTTGATTATAGTATTGTCAATTCCCTCAAGTTCAACAAACAAAAAAAACTCTGCCAAAATTTTTAAAAATCTCTACATGTGCTTGTAAAAGTAACTTATCATTTATATGTGCATGTTTAGGGAGAGCCTTCTTTGAAATTACTTTAAAAAGAAAATAATTCTCAAAACTCATTTGAGCTTATTACAAGAACTTTTTTAAGTCACAACAAGAATATACAACTCGTTTTTGAACAAGAGTATATTCAAAACTATATTTTCTCACATATTGATTGGGTTATCATCAATTACCAAAAAGGGGGAGATTGAAAGCATCTAGGCCCCTAAAAATTATTTTGGTAATTAATGATAATATGTGAATATGAGACTAACATGTTTATTGAGTGTTTAAAAGGTTAAGTCCCGGTGACGAATATAACAACCCAGAGATGCATGCTAAAAGTCAACATGAAAATCAATATAGTTCAAGACAAGGTATAAATAGTCTAGGATCCCTTTTTATTTTACCGGTCTTAGGAGGAAAGGATTGAAGACCAAATTTTAGGTTAGATACCGTACTATTAAGAGAGATCATGACTAGTAGCTTTATAGCATGTTCTTGTGCCATTTGGATCAATCTAGGATCATGCATGCACTTAGAATTTATTTTGAAAGAATGCTTTTCTCAGAAAAGTTAGTAGTACCGACGTTTACTTGGCGGTACTATCGCACAGTGGTATGACCGGAAGGTGGTGCGGCACTACCGCAACCCGGTCAGACCAAACCTTAGTTAGCAGTACGTATTTTCCAAAGAGAAACCTTTAGGAGCACCTGGAAGGCGGTAGTACCGGGGTTCATTTGGCAGAACTACCGCATATCCTGGGTGGAACTACCACACACCAGAAGTATCAAAATTTAGTTGATGATATATTATCTCCGGAGAGGGCCAGTTTTGAACCTTTAAGGGAAGTGGTAGTACCATCACATGTGAACGGAACTACCGCATATACAATGGCGGTAATAATGCGCCGCAAATTCAACAGCTAGTTCAGAGGCATTAATTTCATCTGCTATAGCCAATTCGCATGCGATCGGTGGAAGCACGCAATATCTGCAAGATGAACAGCAGTACTACCGCCGTCTTTGAAAAATTCAGGATCTTGCCTCTAACGATCGAATTTGTTGGGGGGTATAAATACCCCTCCACCAGTTCAAGGACAAGGATAAGAGACCTCATTTATCATCTTTGAGCTAAGAGCATACTCTCCACATCTCATATACACTTGTTGCATTCATTGTGAGGTTGTTGAGCAAAATCCAAGTGCGTCCATTGCTAGATTGATCCTTGGCACTTGATTGCCGTTAAGCGAAGATTATGGTTCATTACTCTTGGTTCTTGTCGGCACCTAGATGGCTTGGCGGGAGTTCGCGCGGTGATATCTTCAAGGAGATTGTGAAGAGGTCCAGCGCCAAATTGTGAGTGGCTTGGTGTTCGCCATATCTGGAGCGGAGGAAGAACAACCACTAGAGGAATTAATCGAGGAGCAAGGCTTAATTCATAGAGCTGGTCCATGTGTTGGGCTTTCCTCAACGTGGACTAGTGAAGACCGACAAATCTTGGATACCACGACAAAACATAGCGAGTCATAATTTGGTTATTTCTTTGCCTCTACTTTCCGCATTTATGTTTCTAGAAATTTGATATTATTGAGATTGTCATATTTAGTTGTGCTAGAGATATATTTGTAGAGTCTTGTCTTGTGGTGCCTTAGCTTTACTAGAATTGAGTAGGTCTTGAATTACAATATAAATCTTGCTTAGCTCTAAAATTGTAGAAATTAGTTTTAGAAAAGCATGAATTTTTAGAACTTGCTATTCACACCCCTCTAGTCGGTTATCCTTGATCCTACAATCTCGTCGGCTCGCCGGATGAGGGAATGATAGTGATACGACAGCAAGGATATGGTGGTCGTCGGTGTTGGAGCAATGGGGAGATACGACAACAAGGATGGGAATCACCGGGGATGACAGGATCGCTATTGCGTTCGCTCGTCATGCCCCACTTGCCGGCCCTAGTCGCTATGCCAGCACGCCGATGGCCGGGAAGGGGTCACCCGGGAGGAGGGCTAGCTGGCCACACCCCCACGCGCCCACTTTCATCGCCATGCCTGTATGCTAGAAACCTCATAGGAGACAATAGAGAGTGAGAGAAGTAGTGCATGCGCCCACTTTCATCGCCATGCCTGTATGCTAGAAACCTCATAGGAGACAATAGAGAGCGAGAGAAGTGGTGTGTTCGAGTGAGAATCGAGTTGGGCCGAGAGGAGGGAGGAGAGAACACTTTAGGAAGCGTGAACACTACATCATTTTGTAGTATTTCTGCACGAGAAAATGGAGTAAGATCTTGACTCACGACCTTATATATCCAGCCTGGTCCAATTTCAACTTCTAAAGTAGGCCTCCATAAAAAATTTCTGCCATTCGCCTGTCATGTGGCGAACAATTCTCTGCCGTCTGGTGTCGTGCTACATAGGCGTAAGATGGAGACATCTATAGCGTCTGTAAGATGTGCGCGGCAGGTGCTGATCGAAACACGGTTCGAACAAATCAGAGAGAGAGAGAGAGAGAGAGAGAGAGAGCTGCAATAACATATTGCATCATAGGTGCTACCAAACGCGGGGAGGAGCACACGAGGTGGGTGTGAAAGAGAGCGGAGGGGAGAGACAAGGGTGTGTGCGATACCCTCTAGTTAGTGCGAGTTTTACAGACGCCCTTCATCGTACTCTAGGATCTCTAAACATGGATAATTACGTAGCATTAGTTTAGTAGCATAGTCTTAAACAAAGATTAGTGTGGTAGAAAGTATCATGCAATGCTTGAAGAGACTAAAATAAAGAGAGCACACTCGGTTGGCTGGAATACACTTCTTTTGTTGACTTGCAATAGTTATAGCTTCTGAGCTGAAATCAGGCAAAACACAACTAGCTCCACTAGCTGAATGGTAAATACCAACTCAAGCTCAGGTTGAAGGCTAAGTCAAAAAGCTCGACCTTTCAAATATACTCTTTGTTCTTTTTTTACTTAAGTTTTTTTTTTTACTTTTTACTTTCTCCTAGGCGTGATTTTGATAATTAGTCTTTATAACGTTACATTAAGATATTTCAATAAAATTATATATTACAAATTTATTTTTAACGATAAATCTAATAATACAATTCTCGATCTATTGATGGCCAAACTGTCTATTAGAACGCCAACCCGGAGCTATCAGTGTTCTTGATGGTCTTAAAATTATTTAGGTTGTTAGATGGATTTGTACACAATTTGCTTATTACACTAGTCTAAAATTGCCGTTTCGTACGTGTAACAACATGTAGAGCGTGAGCAAAAAGAGAGAGTTCTGATGTAGAACGTAACAGCGACGGGAGGATTGCCTGCTAGCCGTCGGATCGCGTGTGTTACCGGTCCTGATTAATTCCGCGATCAGAAATCAAGCTCCCTTATCCTCCCATCTCGGTCGATCCGGAAGGTTGTTTCGTCATCCAACGATCCAAAAGGCATGAAGGCGAAGTGAAGTTGCTTAAGCGCTGCGGCTAATATGAAATTCCGTGGAATCCCGCGTCATCAAAGTTCAAAGTCTCAGATTTACATCAATTTTAGGAGTATATAAACCAGAAAACATATGCCCACGTTACGTGAGGCTTTGAATATCTCCAATAAATTCCAAGCTTTAAATTCTAAGTATTTGTAAAAGACGAACACACGTGATATCAGCAGTGACGAATCTAGGATGAAAAAAGAGGGTAGGCTCAAAGACTCGAATGACTAAACTAATTTGTAATAAACATAGTTTTGTATTTTTGTGCAATCAAATTCATACATGAATAAAAGCAAAAAAAAAAAAAAAGAAATACACTAAAGGTACCTCGCTAATGAAAATTGCATCCCAAAACATGTAAATATGGTTCCAGTAGGTAACAACTTGTACATCAAAAATAGAAAAAAAAAATTAGTGATACAATAGCAAATTGTACTTAAATGATCATGAACATTCAAAATAAAAGAACCATACCACTAAGGAGTTAGCTTGAATCATGATTTTCACGAGGCAATATCATTCTACGAGATTTGATGCCTTGGAAAGGATCTCCACACTTTGTTATCCAATGTCTTTGGAAAGGCATACCCAATTACTCGAGTTAGACCATTCATCAAATATGTCCTCCTCACTTCATTTCTAATTTTATTGGCAAAATATTCTATTGGTATGCGATACGTCGGATCGGCAGTAATTTCATCCAGATTAAATTCTAGTCGAGGCTTCTTCAGTTGAGTTGCGCTCTCATCCGTTGGGAGAGTACTACTTGAATTGCTTATGAAATAATTACGCAACGTTCATTTCTCCATTATTACAAACCTATGAATTAATTGCTAATTGAGTATATACGACAAGACTACACTATATTCTAACAAATTGCTAATCGATTAATTGAGGTATGAGTTCTGAGTATACGGTACACCAGTGTAGTCAGAGGACAGAGGCTTTGCAAATCATACTTCAGTTCAATCTTCATGCTTCAGCAGTTCAGCACTTTAGCTACAATAGCAGTCAGCAGATGACCATATCAACTTATCAATATCTAGTATTCCAGTGGCCTGTGCAACTGTGCCCTCACCTCACTTCCTCAGCATCTCAGTAGCCAGCCAAAGCCAGGCTGCCCATTCGGCCACGGCCAAGGGTGCACCCACCGCCACACCCAACTCACCTAGTCTCTCCGGCCCTTAGTGACTGCCACAAACCTCACGCTGTCACGCACGCGGTCCTACCCTCCAGGCTCCAACCCTCCTCCCCATCCTCCTCCTCCTCCGGCCTCTGGGCTCCGGCAGTCCAGCCGGACGCCTGGACCAGCTCCCACCGTCCCACGCCCAGATCTACAAGGTTAGTCGCTCCTCTTGTCGCCGCCTCCGGCTCCCACTCCACCAGATCACCACCCGGCTCCCTACCTCGGTCTCCCTCCTCGACAATGGCCTCCTCTGGGCTTCCGCTACCGGCGGTGTCGTGAACCGCGGTGGCTCTGCACCCCAGTTCCCTTTGGTTGCCCAGGTGAGCTCTCCTCGCTGGCTCGCTCAGTTGATTGGGGAATCAATAGGGGATTTGGGGAATTTTGAAAACACCGAACATGGGAACTGGGGAACATGAGGTGGGACTGCCGTGTGGGACAGGTGGCCAATGGGGACGTGAGTTGGGCCTAGGCTTTGCTGCTTCAGCAAGGGGGCAAGCCGCAAGGCCCACACGCTCTCGGTTGCTCCTGGCCTCCTGCCTCTTCTTGTTTGACGCAGGTCACGCAGACGCTAAGACACAGCCATGGCAAGCACCGGTTGCCAGAGGTTGGACTTGGGTTGGCGGGGGGACGGCCAACGGAGGGTAGGCTTCAGCCTAATGAAGCCTACCCGGTGGATTCACCCCTGGATGTCAGTACATCCGTATAGTGAACGTTGAATTGTTGATATAAATACCCCAATGTCACTTTTCCTAAAAAAATTTATTGGAGTTTTTTATTTTTGCTATATACCTTTTTCTATTATATAAAAGAAGTATATCCACAAATTTTAGTATAAAAAATGCACTTTAAAGATTTTTTCTTCATAGAATTCACTTTAGAGTATTTTATAATAATTATTAGAGAATACTCAAATAGATAAGAGATATCACCACATAATTTAAGTGATATATAAAAAGTGAGAGTATGTGTTTACAGAAATACTATACCATACCCCGTATATATATATATATATATATATATATATATATATATATATATATATATATATATGAAAATGATATAAGACTTTCACAAGAGACGTCTCTCGCTTCTCATATACTACTTAAATCATATGATGAATATCTCTTTATCTATTTGAACATACTCCAATAATAATTATATATATATCCCGCGTTATACTCGAAGAAACAGAAAGACAAGCATAGCGATCATATTATTCCAACTTTCCAAGGAACAACCGTGTGGGCCCCGGAGGAATCTGTCTATCCTCACTATCTGAGACTGACAGTCCAGGGCCTCGAGGCCCACTCTTCAGCCCTAACGCTGTTTTTACCGCTCAACCCCTGGAAGCTTCGGTATTTCCGCGCGCACGACACAACCCCTTCATTCCCGTAACTCGGAAGCAACGGCTCAATTCCTCTCGCGCCCCAAAATCAAAGCCCTCGAGATCTCACGCCTTCTAAGCTTCGATCCCCAACCCGGCGAAGGTGAAGCCACCACCAGAGTCGAATCCGAGATGCGCCCCAACATCATCACGGAGGTGCGATTTTTTATGTTTCCAACTGCGATTTTCTGGTGATTTTCCTTTGGGTCTGGGACGCATTAGCTTCGAATCGCCGCGGAATTCGTTTTCCCACGAAACCCTCGAGATCCCGCGGAGAAGCGCTGTTGAGGATTGGGGGAAAATGTGGTTCGTTGGGTAGGAATTGAGGAGCCGATTGGTGTGGGGCTTGGGGGTGGATGTGGATGTGTTGTGCTATTAGGGTTTGCGAGGGGGAGTAGGTTGCGTGAATTTAGCTAGAAATGTGGAGTGGAGGCCTACATTTTTGGGCCAAATTGTGCTGTGGTTTGTTTCTGGGCACTATGTTTGGTTCCCCTTGTTCGGTAAGCTTGCTTGTTCGCTGTTAGGTTTGTAGGAGATTGTTTGACTAGCTCTTCGAGCAGGGATTATGTGGTGCGTTTAGTGGAGGAAAACAGGAAATGCGGCGACTTTTGAATGTTTGTTCTTACACATTTTTTCTCTCTCTGTGGGTGCAGGCTGGAATTTCGACTAGGTTGAATCAGTGGTGGAGCAGCATTCCGTTCATTACTTCCGGTGTTATCTTAATATGTGGAGCAATTTATCTGGCGTGCTTGTTGATTGGCTATGACTCCTTCAGCGAGATATGCTTCTTACCTTCTGCAGTAGCTTCACATTTTCAAGGTCTGTTTCATTCTCGCCTTTCTTTTTTTGCGGAACATAAATATGGGTTTGTTTAACAATGATGAATCACAATTTATTCTGGAAAGAAGAAACAACATATCCTTTGCACAGAGCATATAGGTTTTGCCAGAGCTCACCTGACTTAAAACTTGTCATTTTGTAATGTGGCAATATTTAAAAGTGTAAATTCAAGTTCTATTCACGCACATAATTTGAGAACAGTTAGTTACATGCCATCAATTAATATCACATCCTATCCTCTAATTCCTCAAGTTAATACTACCTTATGAAATGTTCATGAACAGTGAAAAGAAGTGACACAAGACTCTTTGCTAGGGTAGAGTATTCACTCTTCTAAAAATCCAAACACTGGGGAAGCTCAAGATCTTTTATACATTTCTCAACCCAAAATCTTTGATGTACACACGCTTAAACACTATTTTCTTCCTACCTGTGAAAATGATGTTGTACTTTTCATTTTCTTTGGTGTATCTACCCTGACATGGTTCATATTTTATTTCAGTGTATAGGTTCTATACATCTGTTCTGTTTCATGGTTCTTTGCTTCATGTGCTATTCAACATGCTGGCCTTGGTACCCTTGGGCACCGAGTTGGAGAGAATTATGGGATCAGTCCGTCTCTTATTCTTGATGTTCCTTCTTGCAACGACTAATGCAATTCTTCATCTCTTCATTGCTTTCTTGGTGGCTTACAATCCTCTATACCCTGTTCCATTTCTTGTGGATGAATGCTCTATTGGCTTTTCTGGAGTTATATTCTCAATGATTGTCATTGAGACAAGTCTGAGTGGAGTGCAATCTCGAAGGTTCATTGCTTCTCTGGTGGTTAATAGTACATTATACTCATTTTGATGATTCATATGAGGTTTCAGTCGATATGCATTGGGAGGATATAAGATTATCTGTGTTGAGGTCATACCACTTTTTTTTTGCATGCAGGATATAAGATTGCAAACTGTTGTTCAAAATGTTGAAAGTTGATACCATGTTGTATGATGACACTGTTAGACTAGTTTAGATATGATCAGTTGACCACCATCATTGAATATTGCTTAGTACTTTTATTAATTACCACTGATTACTGAACTAGGAGAACTTACTCTGCTATAAGGGGACATATCTAGTGCAAAGTCATATTTGAATGCAATTATGCATGCTCCCACGTGGACTGTGGATGAGGATTAGATGCATCAAATGTACTGGGTCTTGGCTCTTGAGAAGATATTTTTCTACATGAGGGGGTTATTCAGAAAATATTTCATTGAGTTTCCATAAATCTGATCTGTCCACACACTCACCCAACGGTCTATGCAGATAATTTTCATGATTGCAACCAAATACGAGTTTTCACTAGATATCTTGCCCTGCTATAATACTCTACAAATCCTTCTTTATTCTTGTTGGCTGTTGGTTTTTATGTCCTTGATATAGTGGCAACTGGCAAGGGCATCATTATTCATTAAACCAGTATCTAGAAAAGTCCAATCCAAAATTTGTCCATTTTCAGAAAGAAATTGCCCTTCTCCTTAAATGTCCACAGAAAGTCTAATTATCTTTCCAACTTTCTGAAAGATACCGATCCTTTTCTGTTATATGATATTTATTGCATATAAAGTGACATCCTCTCTCATTTGCCAGTGTCTTCGGTCTCTTCAACATTCCTGCAAAGTGGTACTCATTCTATGCACTTGTTGAAGTTCCTCAATTCCAGTTTACTGTATGGAATTATATAGCAATATATTAAATGTGTACAATGTCAGGTATGCATGGATCTTGCTGATACTGTTTCAGTTTCTCGCAAGCAATGTTTCACTGCTGGGGCACCTGTGTGGCATCTTGTCGGGGTTTGCATGTTTGTCCCTTGTACCCTTTTTCTTCGTGAAGTCTTCATGACCTAGATTAGTTATTATCATCCTTGATCTTCTCTATTTGCCCTCAGACACTTATGGGTTGTTCAACTACTTGCTGCCTGGACCATCATTTTATTCTTCTATCGAGGGCTTGTCAGTGCTAGTAAGTTTCTCCTAAATGATTTAAGTTGTCCTTGGCATACCATCTTCCATAGTTCCATCTTCCTTAAGGAAATGTTTCTTGTATCGATATTTATTGTCTGAGATGTTGGATGTCAGTCTGTTTGTGTGAGGCGTCCTGGCTTTATTCTTTGTACTGGAGGGACTACATATGGACAGCTTCCTACATACTCTAACACGTCTACCACACCCAGGTATTGTTTCCATATTGATTCACATTGGTCTGATGTTCATAAAAGTAATATATTAAATGCTTGAATTACAGCGCCCTGATCAATGGGAATTTCCTGAGAAATATTTCATCATGGATGCCAAGTAGGCAGGTATCCACTACTCAGGTATAAAAATTAAGAATGCAATTAATTGTGCTCATGTTTGCAAGTATAAATTTTGTGTTGATGACTTCCATCATCTGCTTAGGTTTTAGACAATCATTTTAGTAGTATTTGTTGGAAAGCTTTTCCAGGAAGTTGTCTTGTGAAGCTTCTATGAGAAACCCGAGCTTTGCCAAAACCCGTCGAGCTTGAAGCATTCCATGGATAAAATACATCATATGATCATAGTAATAGTTGGTTTTGTTATGAATTTTTTGGAACATGATTGTCTGAGAGAGAACTTATTCCAAGCATTCATCTAGATAGAACCAAAAGTTACACTTTTGTACATGCGTTCTTAGAAGACAATGTGCGAAACAAATCTATATATAAAGCTCTGTACTACTTCATAGACTGTATCTTGGACAGTTTCGCAGTGAAACCATATTCTGCTTGATTCTCAGATAGTTGATACAGGTGGTAGTTTTTATTCTCTCCTTGTAGTTTTTTTTCAAGGTTATAGATAGCACTTTTGTTTTGTTTTGTAGCCATCAGGAAGATGCCGTCCAAGAAATCTATCTGTCATAAGCTTACAAGATTGTGCATGTCAGGCTGGCTGCATGGGCTAGTCCATGGCCATGACATCATCTTCATTTAATCAATACATTACACAGATCTATAGACCATCTTCCTGAAATATAGGTTATCCCTATAATATACGAGCTTAAGATTTTGCTAAATATTTTCCTGTAGGAACAAGAAGATCCCAGGTTTCCAGGGAGAGGACGCACACTTGATTCTACAGGAACCGAACCAACTGCAAGGGAGGCAGGTGCAAATTTGCATGCTAGGTTGTTGGATAACACAACTCCAAGTGACCCCCTAACAAATTCACAGTAATGCATTTTCTACTTGACATATCTTTAATTTATTACATTTCCTGTGGCAGCCAGTCAGTCACATATGCATTATAATCATAAACTCATATGAAGCAAGAACGACTTGGAATAATCAAAACGATCATTTCTAAATCAGTTTTTTTCCCCAAACAAATGATTAGCTTGATAGATTTTGTCACAGCAATGTTTTTCTTTTTCTAAATCAGACTTATGTTTTTATCCCTAACAAATAATTAGCTCATTAGCCTTTTATTTTAGTAGCTTCTGTATTTGTTCTTTCTTTTTCCTATTTGCACTGTGAACTTCCGATCATTTCTGAAATACTTTTTCTCACTTTACAAAGACTAAACTCTGAAGTAAAATGCTGCACACCTGTCGGTAGGAGACAAGTGTGTGCATGGGTAGGACAAATGTGCAGTGCTCAAGCGATCCTAGCTAGGTTCAGTGTGGTTTTGTTTGGTACTGTAAGCTTTGTTTGGTTGGTTGACCACCTCAAGTTCAGCGCAAAGGCAGCTTGAGCTAAATTGAGCTTGGTTCGGATGTACCCATGGTTGAATTATGGTAACTTGGCAACGTTATACAAAATTCGCATCTCACATGAAATTTTGTACTTTAGATCTAATTCCAATCAAGTTATGCAAACTTGAGATATCAAAAAAAAAGAGAGAGAACCTAATGAAAGATTACGGCCTTGTTGTTGATTCAGTTTTCTATGCATTGAATTCCCAAGACCGAGCAGACTCCATACCAATTGGCACCAAGCACCATGCATTCGGAACAAATAACATGCTTGGAAAATAAAGAACACATTCAAACAGTGGCGGACTTCGACTTGTTTAACAAGCAGAGCAAACAAAACAGAGAATATTGTTGGAAAAAAAAACACGGGAAAAAGAAACAATATCTGGACTAACATACCATTACCATGTTGGAATTGTCTTAACCTTGTAGGAGGTGAGGGGTGAGTAGGTGGTAAGGTGGGAATGGAATCTAGTAGTATGAGTGGATGGGCCAGAAGGGACGTGAGGTGATAAAAAAGATGTGATGTACGAACAGTTGGTTTTTTATTTCTATTTTAGTCTATCAGAGCCAAGTTTGATATTCATCTTGAGCTCAAAGCTAGCTTGGGATAGGCATAATTTTTCCTAGGATTGAGTTAAACTTCAAGCATATTGCAAGTAGCTCATGCACTTTGATCTTCTTGCCCAGATAATCACAAGGGTCATCTAAACCATTGTCTTGTTTTGATGAAAAAGAATACTTAAATCTTGATATGGATTGCTTGCTGTCAAGGGAGGAATATCATTGTATAGTGCCGCTGTAGTTTAATATCTTCTCCAATATTTTATATGCTCCATTGCCATATCTATTAGGCCACATCATGTTTGATTTTCTTAAAATTCAAAGGTTAGAAATGGTGTCCACACTGTATAACTTTATGGCTTTACCTCTATAAACCATCAGACACATTTGTAAACGATGTCTCTTGTTTTAGGTAAGATATCCTTGAGAAGCCAGACAATGGCTTATGTAAACTTATTCTGATTTCTGAGAAACATCAAGCAAAACTACCATTTTGCTGCTTTTACATGAAACACACATGAATTAATAATTGTGCCACTTTCTTCTAATACGAGAATGAACATAATTGATTTGTAATTTCTGACCTTCCATTATAACAGGCATACAGCAGCAAACACGGTCAGAGCTGATGCAACGGTAACAACTGACCAGGTTTTGTGTAATGTACCTTGTAATGCTTTCACATTGTATGTTGATGTTGGTTTAGTAATGATTATTGATGTCTTACCTTAAATTATTCTCTGTAGGCTGATACATTTGACGAAGAACTTAACAAGCTTGTTGGGATGGGTTTTGAAAAGGTATTTCGTGGCTTGTCCTGAATGCCGATCGGCTTATTACACTTTGTACTATTTCCACTTATCATGCTATATGGCCTGTTTCTAATATTGGTAGTGGGTGTGTCATGCGCTGGAATTACTATTCACGTACATAAACAGTGGTACTGTAGCATTATGGTGAGGAAAGGAGTACCCTCCGCAATAAAAATATATATTTCGCTAAATAGTTTATTACTTTTCTTGTATAGGGATTAGTTAATTGAAAATGTAATCTATTAGTTAGGAAGGTCATTATTTAGATTGATCTTATCCATAATTGTTAAAAGAATCCTCTATATAAAGAGATCTATTGTAATAGTTGGCATTAAGTAATAATATGAATTAGTCTTAAGGCTCTCAAATTCCTCTCCCTGGGAAATCAATAATAGAGGGCTCTGCCTGCAAGAGCCTTAAGACTAATTCATATTATTGCTTAATGCCAACGATTACAATAGGTTTCCTTATATAAAGGGTTCTTCTAACAATTATAGATAAAATCAATCTAAATGATGACCTTCCTAACTTATAGACACCCTTCCTAACTAATAAATGATCTTTCCAATTAATTAATCCCTATACAAGAAAACTAATAAACTATTTAGCGAAATAGATATTCTTATTCACGTATGTGAATAGTAATTCCAGCACGTGACAACTTCTCCGCTCCTCGACAAGAAGCTCATCCTCGAGCTGTGGTGGTGGCCATGACGGCAACCAAGGTTATCACGTCGTCGACTAGGCGACGCCTAGGCGTCCAGTCGGCCGGAGGGAGACGCCGAGCTCCTTCGCCTTGGGCAAATGGAGTTAGGCAAGCACAATAACGCGTGAAGGAGGAGAGAGATAGATCCGGGGGCTTAGAGGGGGGAAAACATCAACTCACTTCCGCCGCCGCCGCCCCTCTTGGTCGCCATGCACACCCCACCTCGACCGCCTCCATTGAGGTCACCTCACTCAGGTCAGTTCACCTCGCGCCGCTTCTCCCTCCCGCGCTACCGCCGCTGCTCCTCCCCCCTCCTGCGCTGCCGGTGCTTCTCCCTCTCCTTCCTCCTGCGCTGCTGGTTCTCCTCCCTCCTCCCTCCTGCGCTGCTACTTCTCCCTCCTGCGCTGCCGCCGCTTTGCTTCTTGCACTACTGCTTGTTGCTTTGCTTCTTTGGAATGCTGCTTGCTTTGAGCCTCTGATTTGTGTGCTCCTTTCTTCTATGCCGCTACATGGTATTTGTGCTGCTCTGCTTTGCTTCTTGCCACTGTGTAACCCTCGCCATGGCGGGCGCCTAGGCGTCCTGGCGCCTTAGGGTTGCCACGACTTGCCAGAGCGCCGTGACAACCTTCGCTGCAACCCTTGGAAGCCCCACGTTAACGAAGTATAGCGCTTCCGGCTCCCTGTCATGCTAGAGTATGTCGACGCCTCGAAGATGGCCATTTCCACACGCTTGAAGTGGAAGCCCGACTGTTGATGCGGCCCATCATACCGGCCCAAGTGCCAACCCACCCTTTGATAGGGTTTCACCATATGAACCTTCGGTGTTCCCTTGGATGGTTCCACAGCCGTTGGAGCTCCAGGCTACAACACCACCGTTGCGCCTTGGTGCTCCTGCCGCCTCGCCTTGGAACCCCGTTGCCACTGCTATTGGGTGCAGTGTCGGTCTCTCGCGGCGAAAACCCTGCCACCCTTGGGGGTGGCGGCCGCGCCACCGTTGGCAGTTGTAGCTCTGCAACCGCTTCCTCTAGCGTCGCCGCTGTCACGCCTTGCCGCATGCACCATGTGTGTGGGGTTTGGGAGAACCAGTGCCGCCTTAGTATAAAAATGGTGCGCTGCTTGAAAAGATCGCGTCGCCCGTATTGGAAGAAGGCGTAAGGCGTGCATGGTTGTGCCTCCACTGTTGCAGCCTCTAGCAATGCCGCATCCGCCTTGCCTTCTTCATCTCCTCTACTGCTGTCTTTTCCTTCGCCATGAAAGAGTAGGCAACAAAAGGACACTCGACATCGAAAGCCAAGGTGAGTGACTCTGATACCAATTGTAATGTACTACTCGATACATTACAAGGGATAAACACCATGGAAAGAAGACCGACGGCGACGGTTAGAGGTAGAATGATGTTTAGAGGAGAGGGCGCCTTGCCGGGTAGAAAGGATCTAGATTAGGGAGAGAGACTTGAGAGCGTTGAGACTAATTCATATTATTGTTTAATGCCAACGATTACAATATGTCTCCTTCCTAACTAATAGATGATCTTCCTAAGAAATATATAACCTTTCTAATTAACTAATCTCTATACAAGGAAGCTAATAAACAATTTAGAAAAATAGATATTCTTATTGAGAAAGGTAATACTTTTCTGGAAAATATTAATTACTGGAATTGCAACTCGAACCAACAACCAACCGCCTGCGCCATTTGACGCCCACTCCTTACCACTGCGCCGTTTGAATGTTTCTTTACTGCATTAGGTGGTTGGCTCTATTTAAACATTGAATTTGAAACAAAAATTACATGGCCGTTCGGGGTGATGATTACAGGCCGATATGTTTTTTTTTTCCTTGGATGATACTAATGTTGGAAGACAAAGCTAAGTCATGCTATAACTCGCATGTCTCGTAAAAGCACACAATTGTTTCAGCTATCCATGTTTCTATTTGTGTTGTATATGCCACCGCAAGCACCTCACTGATGGATTGATTACCGTGCTGCAGACTCAGGCTGAAGTTGCTCTTGCTGCTGCTGATGGAGATCCAAATGTCGCTATTGAGATTCTCATGAGTCAGCAGGTTCGTATTGACATGTTATGCTTGTATTGTCGTTAACTAGTTGTTTACAATTATGATTCCTCTTGACATTATTATCTTTTTTCTTGTGGTTCCTTTGTGCTTAATTCCAGGGTTAAAGATTAACCACACGATACCATTCAAAGCAGGCGCAGCTGTCGAGCCACTTGTTTCTTATGAAGGTTAAGACCGGACTGGATAGTAAAATTCGAGAATGGAACATGCCGAGCACATCTTCGTGCCGAAGTGTTTGTTGAAAAAGATACCGTTAATCATTGTCTTGTGAAGGTGCAGAAACTACTATTTTTTTGAAATAATATTATTTTAAAAGAAATTTACAAAAATAAATAGTCATTTTTAAAATATAAAACTAGGTTATTGTCGCCATTTGAAATGCCAAAAAGAGAATGAGACCAATTCAAACGGCGACAATAGCCTAGAGAATGGTGATATGGACCTAACAGTGCAGAGAGGTCTCTGTCGCCAGTTCCATTTCAACTGGCGACAGAGACCTCTTCTATTTTTGTAGTGTCTATTTTTGACTGCATATTTTATGGGTAAATCACAGTGATATTACAAAACATTCAGTATAACATCATCATATTTTTGTCGATAAATCACAACGATATTACATAACATTCAACGCAACGTCTTTACATATCTTATTGACAAATCATATTGATATTACAAACCATTCAGCACAATGTCATCACCTTGTTTTTTTGATAAATCAAAGTGATATTACAAAGTATTGAACAAATCAAACAGTGAGGCACTCGGTTGGTGACGAATGGTGGAGCTCCAGGTGACCATATGTGGGAGCCCTAGATCTACGAAGCGGAGGGAGGGGGAGCGGTTTGGAGCTCGGTGGCGATGGCCGCCGGATCCATCCTTCGACACACTAGGAGGTATGGCGAGCGGTGGCGGCAGTGGAGGTGAAAGAGGAGGAGGTTAGAGCCGAGAAGAAGCGGTGTGGAAGACAAGAGGGAGCGACAGCAGCAGGAAAGGATACGGGGTGGATGCGAGTACGACCTTGTCAGGCCCTAGGCGTGGAATACCTAAAACCCTCGTGTGTGTATCGTACTAGTCCCATGATCAGTGGCTAGTACACACATCAACAACATTGACATACACTTCTATACATGATATACATACAACATGAAACAAATATGGTACTTAACTTAAGCGGTTACATAATAAGTGTATATTACAAAGCCGACCGGCCAAATTAAAAGACAAGTATCAGAAGTAGCAAGTAAAACAAAGGAAGCATATTAAACAAAACACCAAAAGTCCAGCGGTATGCCCATCCAAACCATAAGGCAATCGATAAGGATAAGACCCTAGCAAGACCCGTCCTCGTACCCTTCGGTACCAGGAGCAAAGAAGGTGTCGTTCGGAATCGGCTCATCCTCATACTCTGATAAACAATTTTAAACAAGATTAAATGCATTTTGTACTCAGAAAGACTTGTAGTGTATCACAACGTAATTACATATGCAAGGCTATCAAAAGATGAGGCTCTACACTACAAGTTATTTTCAGCATTAAGCAAGTTTAATTTGCAATATCAATAAGTAGTACTTTGCAACAAAAATTTTAAAGAACTATTCACTGATAACGAAATAATCAAGTAAGTAACAGGACAAGAGTAACCTTACAACCCTCCTAGGTTGTGATCACCATTTTAATCTCAGCGATAGACATGGCACTGAAGTTAATAACAACAAATCATCCCAACATTATCCAACAAATCGTTTTTGCAAAACTCAAGTCTATACCCGATGTGACTACACTTAGCACGCTTATCACCACGAGTAAGTCTATTTAAATAGATTTACACTTTGCAGAGGCGTACAATTTTACCCACACGATGCAAGCTCTTTAGTTTGTTTTGCATTCGTCAACACCACCGCTCACGATCTTTTGGTAAGTAGTCTAGTGTTCGCAATAAAATCTTTACATCACCTAGATCTAACCTTGCACTAGACTCGAGGGTAGGTTTCAGTGCTAGGGCAGCAACATAACTCTCCTTAACCACTTCTAAGTTAGCTTTTGGAACCCTTCATACAGCGCCGATTGATTTGCTTCAATCAACACGTTTATGTAGTGGAGCTTCTAGTTGAGAGCATCGACGGCAACATTGGTTGTACCGGGGTGGTAATGGATGCCAAGATTGTAGTCCTTGATCAACTCAAGCCATCTTTTTGCTTTAGGTTTAGATCTGATCATGTGAAGAAATACTTCAGGCTTTTATGATCGGTGTAAATTTCACACTGATTGCCGATGAGGTAATATCTCCAGATCTTGAGAGCATGAACCATGACTGCCAATTCCAAGTCACGAGTTGGATAATTTGCCTCATGAGGTCGCAATTGGCATGAGGTATAGGCCACCACTTTGCCCTCTTGCACCAAGACACAACCGAGATCGTGACGAGATGTATCATAATAATCACTAGGCTGTTGTGAGCCTCTTCAATTATTGGAAGCTCTCATCACAAGCCGCCAACCATTCATATTTCTTCTCCTTTTTAAGAAGTTAGGTCATCAGTCTTGCAATCTTGGAGAAGTTCTCTATGAACCGGCGATAATATCTGGCTAGACCGAGAAAACTCTAGATTTCCAGAACGATGCTCGGCTATTCCCAAGTTAGCACATCACATACTTTGCTCGGATCCACGGCTACACCTTCATATAGAACATGACCTAGGAAGCCGACTTCTTTTAGCCAAAATTCGCCTTTACTGAATTTCGTGTGCAGTTGATGCTCACGCAGCTTGTCGAGCACCATACGCAAATGTTGCTCTTGTTCCTTTGCACTCTTGGAGTGGATAAGAATGTCGTCGATGAAGACCACCACAAACTAATCCAAATACTCTATAAAAAAATCTTATTCATAAGATTCATGAAATTTGTAGGAACATTGGTAAGTCCGAATGATATTACGGTGTACTCGTACAAGTCGTAACGGGTGGTGAATGTGGACTTTCGAATGTCCTCTGGCTTGATCTTGAGTTGGAAATAACCGAGCTTTAGATCAAACTTGGAGAAGACACATACACTATTCATTTGATTAATCAAATCATCAATCCCCAGGAGAGGATATTTGTTCTTGATGGTGACTTCATTCAAAGACTGATAGTCAACACACATTCTCATACTATCGTCTTCTTCGTGAACAACACGGGACTTCCCCACGTGATGAGCTAGGATGGATGAATCCCTTATCTAATTGTTTCTTGAGTTGTTGCTTCAATTCGACCAACTCATCGGATGCCATTCAATAAAGTCGCTTGGATATAGGTGCTGTCTTGGGTAGCAAATCGATGACAAACTTCATGTCACGGTCTGGCGGCATCCTCGGCAATTCATCCGGAAACACGTCGGGATATTCATATACCACGGGCACCTGACTAAGCTCTGGAACTTAGATGGAGTTGAGCGTGGACTGCTGCGATAGAGCAACATATGTGGAGGAGAAAACGATCCGTTCTCTGTCAGAGTTGACAAGAAATGGCCCGTTCTGCGCAATCGATAAATCTCTTGTGTTTGGATAGCCAGTCCATCCCAAAAATCACATCTAACCTAGGTGTATGTATCATAATGAAGTTGACTTTGAATCCTACTCCATTGATCTCAATTTGGACCTCCAAACAATCGAGTTCCACTCTCATGACAGACCTGGGTGAGTAAACTACCATGATGCTTTCTAGGGATGTAGTTTTTAGCTCTTGTTGCATAACAAATTTCTTAGATATGATTGAATGAGAAGTTCTAGAATCAAATAACTCCAATGTAGGTACTGAGTGCAAAAGAATCGTACCCATCGCCACATCGGGCACTGTATTGGCCTCCTATGCGGTCGTATGGTTCAGACGACCGCGCCCGAAGCATTGCGTCAATTTGAGGGCTTGCTGCCCTCCTTGACCTTGAGCGAGGCCCTGGGGTCGCTGCTGGATGCCTTGGGGTTGAGGGTGAGGCGCTGGAAGCTTCTTCTTCGAGCGTTCATTCGCGAAATGTCCACGCTCGCTGCAGTTGTAGCAGGTGACGGCTGCTGCCCGGTTTTGGCTTTCGGACGGCGACCCTCCACGGTTATATGGCTGAAATGTGGCTTGCTACAGGCGGGAGGCCTTGTGCTTGATACCACGAAGGTGGTGGTGCCGAAGGACGTGCATTTGACGGTTGCCAAACATGCGGTTTCGGCGAGCCGCTGCTTGCTGATTTCTGCGCTAATCTCTTGCACCTGTGGCTCTCAACGACTGTCCGAGTGCTATTTCCACTTGGATCGCCTTATTGATCAAGATATGGAAGTTGAGGATGTCGTGGGCAACGAGTGACCACTTCATCTCATCATTAAGGTGCTCCCGGAAGAGTGCATCCTTCCTCCCTTCGTCCGGTATCTCAGAAGCGGCATACCGAGCAAGGTAGTTGAAGTGAAGGAGGAACTCCATCGCTGTTAGGTTCCCCTACTTGAGTTCGTAGAACTCCTATCTCTTGATGTCCAAGAGGCACGCTGGTATATGGGAGTCACTAAACACTTTCTTGAAGGCGGGCCAAGTGATGGCCTGGTCTTCCAGAAGGATGGCATGATTGTTTTCCCACCAAGCGGCTACTGCACCTTGCAGCTGATAAGATGCGTAGAGCACCTCTCCTTATCATTGCACCGAGCAATGACCAGTTTGCTCTCGATGGAGGGAAGCCAATCATCGGCATCGAGAGGACTCACTGCTGCTAGGACCCAGATTTATACATCCGAAACCCTTTGTGCATTCTAAACAAGTCCTAGATCAGTAGCTAGCTCACATAGGAAACATCGATGCAATACCATCCATTTATCGATTTAATTAAAAAGATCTTAAAATAACAAATAGTAATAATAACTGGACCTTATGGTCAATATTTACTTAACTTGCCACACAGGGCTAAATAAATAAATAAACTCTTGTTGTGGTATGGAAAAACTTGGAAAGACCAATCAACATGCCCACAGGAAATCGAGTGAAAAACACATCCTAATTCGTAAAGTCTTCATAAAACTCATGTCCGTAGAACTCTTGAGCGGCTTGATATTCTTCAACTGAGTAGCAAAATTTGAAGCTATGAGCACATAAAGTACTCAACAAGTCGTAGGGAAATAATATGCAATTAATATTCATGCCAGGCTTGAACAAAGGGTTAGCTGTATGGTTCTTTTGCAGAAAGCAGTATTGACGATAAATAGATTGAAATACGTAATTGCAAAGAATAGTAAATAAATAAGCAATTGCTTTGAAATAACCAGTGAACTTCCCATTCACTTCCCGACCAAAATGATAAGTGAATTCCACATTCACCAAGCGAACATCATATTCATCTGAGTGAACTTCCCATTCACACTCCGACACATTTTATAAAGAAACACAACCTCTCGTGTGAAATCTCCGAGCACGTCCATGACCGCGAACACAGTTGTTTAAATAGTTTTAACTCTCCAGAGGTTGTATAGCTTTACTCACAAGAGATAAATCAACTTATAATGTTTGTACACACACTTCCGAAGGTGCGCGACTAAGTGATTATCACAAGGCCTTTACAAAGTTCCTTCTTAAACCAGTTCTACCCACTAAAGTTTCAACGCTGAATATCTCACCGACCAGACAACCCCCCTCTTGTGCTATTGTGAGTATACGTACCCTGTAACTCAAGCTTCCATGATATAACCGAAATTAAGACATTGCTAATTAATTAGCCAAGTTCATCCCATATTGGACATGTGGTAGTACGACAAGGCCTAGTTCAATGGCGCGTAAGATTAAGTCCTTAACAATTTACTTACGCGAGTCTACCACATCTCACAACGTGCTAACCGCACCCCCTTTACTTCGCGATCGCTCGCCTGAGCAGAAATTATTTTGTTCATCTAAGACCAATGACATACCCTGTCATGATACACAAAATTTAACAACTGTGGCTACCCGCCACAATTCCATATCTCATTAAGTCAAATGTAACATTATTGTATATGTGATCATGAGCCCATCGCAACTAAGCATGACTAATCATCTCTACGATACCCATGTTGGCAATACAATTATGTCCAACTAATATAATTACCATTCTATGGTGACAAGTGATTCGAGGTATTCAAATGTTCAATGGAGGTATTATGACATATAAGTGATTAACTTCTCCCAATATCAGTTGATATAAAGATAACATGCAATTGCTATAAAACAATATTCTTTTGAAATCATAGGTTCAGTATGATCAAAGGACTACGACTTACCTTGGTTTTGACTTTGCTCAGTTACCACACTTAGATCTTCAAAGTTTGCTTATGCTCTTGCTACATAAAACAGGTCGTCTAACGAGAGAGAAAACAACATGCGAAGCATAAATAAATTCAAAATAAATTAAAATAGAAGCCAAAAATAGTAAAAACCAACTCTACAAGAAAATGCTCGATTTTAGATGAATTTATAAATTTGAATCGACTGAATCGAAGTTCGAACGAAGGAGAACGAACTCTCCGAAGATCTACCAGAAAGGAAAAGGAAAGATAAAACACTATTCATGATTTTAGAAAATTTCTTTCAAAAGGAAATTCCATGTTACTACGTCAGCAGGGGAAAAGGATTTTCGACTGGAATTAAATTTCTAAAGGAATTTTTTTAATACTGACATGTGGGACCCACTCGGCAGTGACTAGGTTCATGGTGAGCTAAGTTTACAGGTTTTTGGCTTGAGCTTGCCACATGGACTGCCACATGTACGCTGACTGCCACAAAGCAAAGGTGGCTGCTGAGGTGGCACATAGAGAGGGACAGAAAGGAATAGGGGAGGCATGGCTGGCGGCAAGGCGTGCGACGACGATGGTAACCAGAGGCAAGGCAGGGGCAACCAAGGACAAAAACGAAACAATGGTGTTGAGGTGATCCTTCAGGTGGCGGTGGCTCGGCAAAGGTGGCGACAACAACGTTGGCTGCGGAACGACGAACAGGTGTGGTGGCTTCGAGGATTTGGTAGTGCCCAGAGAGAAAGGAGATGAGAACGGGAACGGCAACGACGCAAGGAACGTAGAGGGCTCCTCGGGGCGATCGGAGAGTGGCTAGAGCAGTGGCTAGGTGAAGATGGTCGGCGATAGTGGAGGAAGGTGGCGGCTAACACTCAGTGACAATGAAAGAGGGAAAAGGGAGGGAACCCGAAGAGGACAAGGAGTAGCTCAAGGTGACACGGTCGAATAGACGAGGGACTCACCGGAGAGAAGTTTGGGGTGGTTATGGCGGTGGCCAGTTTTGGGGGAAGAAGGGTGTCGGTGAAGCAACGGTCCTTCGAGGAAGATGGAGGATGCATCGGGTAGAACACGACGACGTGAACTCGACGGTGAAGACAGCTCGGGCGGAGGATGTCGACGGCTTCGAAACACGGCAAAGAGGAGCTCGACGACGACGGCGGCTTCTCGGTGAAAATATGGCGAACTTGACGACACTCTCGGGATGACGACTTGGGGCTTTGGGAGAGGTGGATGAGGTGAAAATTTTGACACAGGTGCCCTTCTTTAAATAGGGCCAGAGGGGAGGATTTGAGTGGCGCACGACAACGGCTCGTGTTCGGCTCGGACACGAGGAAGAGACTGAGCGGGGAAGAAGGAAAGGGGAGGCTGACAGCGTGGGCCCACACAACAATGATGGGAAAAAAGAAAAGGAAAAGGAGAAGGAGGTGGCTGGGATGGCTCAGCGCAGGGAAAAGGAAAGGAGCGAGCCAGGCAAGGGAAAAGAAAGAGAAAATGGAGGAAAAAGAAAACGGGACGGCGGGGAAAAAGAAAGGAAATGGACCGAAAGAAAGGGTCTCAGCTCGAACGAAAATCCGAAAAAGAGGATTTTCGAATTTAGGAAATTAGATTAAATAAAATCGAGCTCAAAGAAATAGCAAAGAAATTCAAAAAATTCTCTAGAACTCAAGCAATCCAAATTAAACAACTTTTTAATTTAATTGAAGTTTAGATTATTTATATTAAATTGTTTTAATTTATGAAAAATCACATTAAGCATCAACTTAAACAAGAAAAATCAAATGGTTACTTTTGTTTTGAAAAGCTTCAAAAACATTCCAAAATTTGGGATCTTATAACTTCAGATGAGAAAGTCGATGGCTGAGTTCGCATGAACTCGCCCATCCTTGACTACGACATGGCGGCTGCTCCACCTCTTGTTGTCACAACGCTGAGGGTGGTTGTGTTCTAGAACAGTGCAGCAGAAGGGTGTTCGTCTACCGCCCCATTGTGGGTGGTTGGGGCAACACTTCTACTTCCTTAGCAGCGTGATGATCCTCAAGTGCAGGTGGATGTAACAGGTTAGGTTGCGGAAGGTTAGGTGCCTCGCCTCCATGTTATCGTGAACCGAAGACATCACCAAGTGTTATGAGCTGTTTCACGGAGCGAGTTACTTGCATTCTATCCATACAACATGCGTTTAACAAATTGTGTGCAAGATAAATGGGAATAAGTACAAGTTAAGTGGGTCGGCAAGTAATGACATCCCATCCTAAAATAACTCATTTAAATCTAAAATATGCATCAATTCATAACATAGGGACAACATGCCTGAAACTTTAACATAACGGTTAAGTTTTACATGGTTTGCATGTCCGTTGCGTAAGCATACAAAAAACAACTAAACCCAACATAAGTAGAGAATTACAATCATCATACATCAACTTCTTACATAATTTGGCTCACCAAAATACTCATAATTAGCTCACACTAAATCCCTACTAGTAAGCTCTCGCCAGACAATCTAGACCTACGCGTTGTCGTTGCGCTCGGCGGCGCGAGGCAACTTCGGTGCAGTGGAAGATGAATGTCTGATGAACTCAATCACCTCACACCCGTCATGATGAAGACGGTGTCGCTACACCGCTCGTGGTGGCTCCTCCACGTCTGTGTAAATGGTCATCACGCAGTGGTGGTGATTGATAACCGACATGCGAGGACGTCAGGTACCCGGTCGGATGCGAATGGTGGGCTCCAACAACTCTTCCGCAGGTGCTAGTACGACATCCTCCCCGTACAGCAACTCATGCGAGAAGAAACCCTTGGCCACCATCGGAGCGATGTTGTCCTCGAGCGTGGAGATCCTCTGACGAGCCTCCAGTTGCTCGCGGGTCACAAGACAGAGATATCCATCGAGTGATCTCACGAAGCTAGCGAGGTGCAAGTGTGAGGTGATGAACGCTATGCCCTCCACCCGGTAGGTATGCTTCTCTCTGTCCACCGTCCGTATGGGGAAGTAGAAGAATATGTCCTCCAGCTCAGGTAGCTCATGTCGTAGGCGTACAATAGCGACGTAAGCTGCACAATAGAACGACATCAGGGCGCAGGAGCTGTCGGGACCCGAAAATACATCTCAGGAACCCTCTGTGTTTTCTGAACTAGTCCCAGATCAGTAGCTAGCTCACACAGGAAACAGTGATGAAATACCATCCATTTATTTGATTTAACTAGAAAGATCTCAAAATAACAAATAATAATAACTGGACCTTATGGTCAATGTTTACTTAACTTACACGCAGGCTAAAGAAACAAATAAACTCTTGCAATGAACGAGAAACTTGGAAAGGCTAATCAACATGCCCACAGCAATCGAGTGGAGAACGATCCTAATCCGCAAAACCTTCAACGCCTTGATTCGGAAGAACTCACATGCGACTTGATATTCTTCAACCGATCAACAAAGGCATGAGCCGTGAGTACATAAAGCACTCAAGCAGTCGTAGGGAAATGTATGCAAATAGTATTCATGCAAGGCTTACCAAAGGTTAGTCAGATGGTTCTTTTGGAAAACAGCATTTAACAAATACCGTAAATAGATTGAAATGCGAGACTTGAAAAGAATACTAAATAAGTAAACAAGTTCTTTGAAACAACCAGTGAACTAACCATTCACTGACCAACCAACAAATGACCAGTGAACTCCCCGTTCACCAATCAACAAACCACCAAGTGAATTACCCATTCACCGAACAAACATTATATTCATCAAGTGAACTTCCCATTCACACTCCGACTCATTTTGAAGAACTCTATCTCCGTGTGAAATTCCGGCACGCCCATAACCGTGGACACGGCTATTCGAATAGTTTTACACACTCGCAGAGGTTGTGCGACTTGACCCACAAGACACGACTTCTCTAGTTGGTTTGGCATCCGTCGATACCACTGCTCACTACCTTGGGTAAGCAGGCTAGAGTACGTGACAAAGCCTTTACAAAGCTCCTTCTTAACCTGGCTTACGCGCTAAGGTTTCAACATCAATGTCTCCATCCGACTAGACAGGGGCCCCTCTTGCGCCAGAGTGAGCACGCACTCGTAACTCACTCTTCCAAGACAGAACCAAAATTAAGACATTGCTAATTAATCACCAGTCCCGCCCATACAGACATGTGGTTGTACTGCTAAGGCTCACCAATGGCGCACAAGATTAAGTCCTTGACAAGTTACTCAGCGATCTTTCCACAAACCCACAACGTGTTAAATCCACACCTCAATCCACCATCCATTCGCCTGAGTGAAAACCATTTTGTTTACAAGAAACCAATGACATCCCCTGTCATGGCTCACAAGTTTTAACAACAGTGGCTAACCACCACAATTCCATAAATCATTAAGTCAAGATTAAATCATTAAGACACAGGTGATGACAACCCATCGAGACTAAGCTTGACTAAGCAACAATACGATACCCATGTTGGTGATACAATTATATCCAACTAAAAATTATCCAAGCTAGGGTGACCAAGGATTCATGGCATTCAAAAGTTCAATGGAGGTATAATGACAACAGGTAATAACTAAACCCAAAACAATTGATATAAAGATAGCATGCAGTTGTATAAAACAATATACTTTTGAAATCATAGGATCAATATGATCAAAGGACTACGGCTTGCCTTGGAATAAATCTTGGGATTGATCTTGATCTTGGTGTGCTTCTCCTTGTTCAAAACTTCCCGAAGTAGCAACGTCTACTCGCAAAATAAGCAAATAGAATAAATAAATATCAAACAGAGATAAAATCAACTCCAAAAATTAAATAAAAATCATAAATAAATAGAGTTCGAATTTAGATGAATTTACAAATTTGAATGGGCTCAATCGAGTTCTGATGCAAAAGATATGGGCTTTGGAAGATTGAAAATAAATCAAAACCCTAATTTGGATTTTAATTTAATTTCTGAATTATTTTTCAATGAAAAGATGAATATGACGTCGTGAGGAATTTCGGCCGATATTAAAATCAGCCGGCAAGTGGGTCCCACATGGAGGTGATTGGGTGTACCATGGATGAGTTCAAGAAAGTTTGGCCGGGTGGAAATCGGGTCGTGCCACATGGCAATGACACGCAGCGTAAGAGCCGAGGTGGTGCTGACTTGGCATGAGCCGCATCACGCCCCACTGGTAAGTGGCTTGGCGCACCGTGGATGGGTCCACCAAGATCACCAGAGGAGGAACGGTGTGCCACGTGGTCGCCGACGAGGTCGCCACGCAAGCCAAAGCGAAGAGGTGGGCTGGCGGCTTCCACGCGAAGCGCCGATCCGCAAGGGAAAGCAGAGGAGCGGCTTGGCCGAGGGCTCGGCGGCGGCGACGGCGGCGAGTCGGCGTCAGCGAGTGGAAAATGGGTCACCGAGTATTGCGGTGGCGATGAGGGTGGTGGCAAGCAGGCGGCAAGATTCTACGTGGCGTCGGCGATGGCGGCGGCGGTGGTGGCGGCTCGTTGTCGGATGACGGTGGCAATGGCGGTGGAGCGTCGGCCGGCGAGCGGCAAGACCGAAAATCGGCGATATTGCGATCCTGTCGGCGGTGGTGGCGTGGCCGAAGCTCGAGACGGCGGAAGGCGGCGGCGAGGTTGCGGCCGGCGACGATTCTTCGGCAATGCCGAGCGAAGTGGCGCGAAGACGCCGCGACTTGGGGTTTTGAGAGATGAGGGGGGCGAGAGAATAGGGGTCTCGGGGGTATTTATAGCGAGGAGAGGAGAGTCGAGGGGAAACGACGGCGATCGAGAGCGACGCGACTCGGAGAGGCCGGGTTGAAGACGACGCGACGTGGCGACGCGAAGGCCCACTCGTCGAGAGGGAAGGAAGAGATGCGGCGCTGTGACGAGAGGCGGCGATGGCGATCCAACAGCGTAGCGGCGGAAGGAAGAGCGAGGCCTTGGCCGAACGATGGCGCATCAACTACCGGAGAAAAGGCGCAGCGGCGCGGCGCGAAGCGGGCGAGTGGGGCCGAGGGAGAGGTTGGTGGAATGTGATTGGGTTTCACCACCATTCTTTATTTCGGAAAATAGAATAGGTTTTCTTTTAACAAAATAGCGAGAAAATCCAAAAGGCAATAGAAAATAGCAAATGCACTCAGAAAAATTCTATAAAATACTAGAAAATATATCTAAGCCCATATAATCCAAATAAAATAATTTTGATAATAGTTGATGTTGGAATTAATCATGTTAAATTGTTTTGATCTCTGAAATTTCTAATTAAGCTTTAACTTTAGTAGAAAAATTCAAATGGTTAATTTTCTTTTAAAACTTTAAAACAGACCAAATTTTTGGGATGTTACAAACCTCCCCCCCTTAAAGGAATCTCGTCCCAGATTGGTGACTAAAGAATAGGTTCGACTCGAGTTTAACTTACCACAAACGACGTTCTGAACTTGTTGAGCTTCTTCTGCAGTGACGTGATTCAATCTTCCTCTTGCTGCAGTGGATGGGGTCCCGGAAGGTTGGTTCGGAGTTTGAGGCATTCCTCTCCCTGCTCCTGGCATAGAGGTCCTGGCTGGGGTAGGTCCCAAATTGAAAGGAATTGGTGTTGGCCCTTGCTTCTGCGGACATTTGTTGGCATAATGACCTGTCTCATGGCAATGGAAACAAATAACTCCTGCTGCAGGATTGTTGGTCCTCTGAGGCTGATGATTGTTACTGTGATTGAAATTGGAAATTCCTGAGTTTCCTGCATGCGATACTGGGGCAGGGGTTCTGAATCCGGCAGATGAATTGCTAGCACGAAAAGGCTGATGGGTATTGGTCCTGACTCTTTGTAGCTGACTCTGATGAACTCCATGTTGTAACATTTTCCTTTTGCGAGATTCGTCCAACTCACGACGAGAATCTTCTATAAGTACGGTTTTATCCACCATGTGCTGAAAATCGACATAGTCATTCCCGATAACTTGCACCTTCAAACTGGGGTTGAGTCCACGCTTGAATCGCCGGCGTGCATTATCATCGCAACATCTTCTGGAGCATAGCGAGAAAGTTGAGTGAACTTGTTGAGATATTCACCTAAAGACATATTTCCTTGCTGTAGTTCACGAAATTCATTCTTCTTCATTTCCACTATACCATCTGGAACATGAGCTTGACGAAACGCCATTGAAAATTCTCCCCAAGTAATGGCTTGTGAATTCTCATGAGCTGCGGTGTAGTTTTCCCACCATTCTGCGGCTGTACCTTCCAATTGATGTGAGGCATAAAGAACTTTCTCATGATTATTGCATTGGGCAATGGCGAGCTTTTTCTCAACGGAGCGAAGCCAATCTTCTGCGTCCAAAGGTTCTGACGAATGAGAAAATGTAGGCGGACGAGTCCTCATAAATTCTGCTAACTTGGAATGATGATGAGCTGACGGTGGAGCAGAGGTCGCTTGATTGTTACGATTATTCGATTCAACAGTGACTATTGCGGCGCGGTCGACTTTCTTTGAGTCATCATATTGTTCATGTTTTGCATCATTGCGCTCATGAATTGAGTTTGAGCCGCTAGTAGTTGTGCCATCTTTGGGTTCGTAGTTCCAGGGATCGTGATGGCCACTAGTGTTGGCGTTGGCATGGGCACCATCTGGTGAGTCTGGCTCGATGTGTTGCAGTGTCAACCATCTGCGATGCCTCTCCACAGTTTGTTAGATAAGATAGAAAAGCAATGTAGGCGAGAGGGAATAGCACATAGATGAGATAGACAAGATAGGGTAGATGGAGCGACTTAAGTAGGGGAAACAGTTAAACCCAAGACAAGAGACAAGAAAGCATAGTGAAAGGCTATGAAAGAACAAATAAACTCTTCAAATCAAAAGCTTAGTGCGATTGCAACATAATGCTTGACAACAAAGCTGCACTCTCACTTGCACACAACCAAAATAAAGACCTATTGCAACAACGATCTAAAAGCGCTACCAAAACACTAATAGGACGGCTCCCTCTGGACTAGAGAGCGAAGACTCTTCAACCACAGTTACGAATCGTCAGAGAACACCCACGAGTTGCGAACTGCTGCAGGAGACTCTGGACGAACCACTGGCACGAAGTGGTGGAGATACTCCTGACGATTGCCGGTGATTTGACGTCCGTCTTCAGGGCTGGGTGGAGTAGGTGTCGGCAATGGAGCCGCAAGCAAGCGTGGACTTCTTCAATTCTTCTTCGGTTTAGGAACTACTGGGTCGACGCTATTTGCATCACATACTTCGAACCAATTTGGACAAACCGATCCGATGCAATGCAAATCCTTGAACGGCTTTGTGGGCAACTATGATCACGACATGTCCTCAAGCTTGTCGTAGCACTTCATGCTGTGATGACGGAGGTGGCTTCCAATCCTTACAATGAAGTACACTCTTGTCTCATATCCAGTTATGTGTCCCTTTACTTTCCTTTCCTTGGTGAGGTAAGTTGCACCTCTACTTGTTCCCAAACTTTGTAACAAGCAATGAAGAACTCCAGGCCAATCGCCTCTTTGATCGCGATACACTTGCACCATCTAGAGAAATTAACAGATAAGATCACAAATTAAGATCACCAAATACAATTCTGATAAGACAAGAGACAAGATCTCTAGCACAAGATGAGGAGAAATAGAATGTGGTAAGAATAGAATAGATTGAGACGAGATCAGAATAGAATAGATCAGAAAGGAACAACTTAAGTCAAATTCAGTTGATTTGATTTAGAAAATAAGTTTTGAAACTTTGACTAAACGACCATGCTAACTAAGGTTGCGTTCTACAGTCGATATGGCTCTGATACCACCTCTGTCGGGACCCGAAAATACATCTCAGGAACCCTCTGTGTTTTCTGAACTAGTCCCAGATCAGTAGCTAGCTCACACAGGAAACAGTGATGAAATACCATCCATTTATTTGATTTAACTAGAAAGATCTCAAAATAACAAATAATAATAACTGGACCTTATGGTCAATGTTTACTTAACTTGCCACGCAGGGCTAAAGAAACAAATAAACTCTTGCGTGAACGAGAAACTTGGAAAGGCCAATCAACATGCCCACAGGCAATCGAGTGGAGAACGCATCCTAATCCGCAAAACCTTCAACGTCTTGATTCTGGAAGAACTCCTGTGCAGCTTGATATTCTTCAACTGATCAACAAAGGCATGAGCCGTGAGTACATAAAGCACTCAGCAGGCCGTAGGGAAATGTATGCAAATAGTATTCATGCAAGGTTTACCAAAGGTTAGCTGTATGGTTCTTTTGCAGAAAACAACATTTAACAAATACCGTAAATAGATTGAAATGCGAGACTTGAAAAGAATACTAAATAAGTAAACAAGTTCTTTGAAACAACTAGTGAACTAACCATTCACTGACCAACCAACAAATGACCAGTGAACTCCCCGTTCACCAATCAACAAACCACCAAGTGAATTACCCATTCACCGAACAAACATTATATTCATCAAGTGAACTTCCCATTCACACTCCGACTCATTTTTGGAAGAACTCTATCTCCCGTGTGAAATTCCCGGGCACGTCCATAACCGTGGACACGGCTATTCGAATAGTTTTACACACTCTGCAGAGGTTGTACAGCTTGACCCACAAGACACGACTTCTCTAGTTGGTTTGGCATCCGTCGATACCACTGCTCACTACCTTGGGTAAGCAGGCTAGAGTACGTGACAAAGCCTTTACAAAGCTCCTTCTTAACCCAGTTCTGCCCGCTAAGGTTTCAACACTGAATGTCTCCATCCGACTAGACAGGGCCCCCCTCTTGCGCCGTAGTGAGCACGTACCCCGTAACTCACTCTTCCAAGACAGAACCAAAATTAAGACATTGCTAATTAATCAGCCAGGTCCCGCCCATACAGGACATGTGGTTGTACGGTTAAGGCTCAGTTCAATGGCGCACAAGATTAAGTCCTTGACAAGTTACTCAGGCGATCTTTCCACAAACCCACAACGTGTTAAATCCACACCCTCAATCCACCATCCATTCGCCCGAGTGAAAACCATTTTGTTTACAAGAAACCAATGACATCCCCTGTCATGGCTCACAAGTTTTAACAACAGTGGCTAACCACCACAATTCCATAAATCATTAAGTCAAGATTAAATCATTAAGACACAGGTGATGACAACCCATCGAGACTAAGCTTGACTAAGCAACAATACGATACCCATGTTGGTGATACAATTATATCCAACTAAAAATTATCCAAGCTAGGGTGACCAAGGATTCATGGCATTCAAAAGTTCAATGGAGGTATAATGACAACAGGTAATAACTAAACCCAAAACAATTGATATAAAGATAGCATGCAGTTGTATAAAACAATATACTTTTGAAATCATAGGATCAATATGATCAAAGGACTACGGCTTGCCTTGGAATAAATCTTGGGATTGATCTTGATCTTGGTGTGCTTCTCCTTGTTCAAAACTTCCCGAAGTAGCAACGTCTACTCGCAAAATAAGAAAATAGAATAAATAAATATCAAACAGAGATAAAATCAACTCCAAAAATTAAATAAAAATCATAAATAAATAGAGTTCGAATTTAGATGAATTTACAAATTTGAATGGGCTCAATCGGAGTTCGGATGCAAAAGATATGGGCTTTGAAAGATTGAAAATAAATCAAAACCCTAATTTGGATTTTAATTTAATTTCCTGAATTATTTTTCAACTGAAAAAGATGAATATGACGTCAGCAGGGAATTTCGGCCGATATTAAAATCAACCGACAAGTGGGTCCCACATGGAGGTGACTGGGTGTACCATGGACTGAGTTCAAGAAAGTTTGGCTTCGGGTGGAAACTGGTCGTGCCACATGGCAGCGACACGCAGGCAGAAGAGCCGAGGTGGCTGCTGACTTGGCATGAGCTGGCATGCGGGCCCCACTGGTAAGTGGCTTGGCGCACCGTGGACTGGGTCCACCGAAGATCAGCTCAGGAGGAGGAACTGGTGTGCCACGTGGCTGCTGACGGAGGCTGCCACGCAAGCCAAAGCGAAGGTGGTGGCTGGACGGCTTCCACGCGAGCCCGATCCGCAAGGGAAAGCAGAGGAGGCTTGGCGAGGGCTCGGCAATGGACGGCGGCGAAGGCGGCGTGAGTGGAAAATGGGTCACCGAGTATTGCGGTGATGAGGTGGTGGCAAGCACTGGGCGGCAAGATTTACCGGCGGCGTCGGCGATGGCGGCGGCGGTGGTGGCGGCTTTGTCGGATGATTTGTGGCAATGGCGGTGGAGGCGTCGGCGACCGGCGGCGAGCGCGACCGAAAATCGGCGATATTGCGATCCTGCCGGCGGTGGTGGCGTGGCCGACGAAGCTCGAGAGCAGCGGAAGGGCGGCGGCGAGGTTGCGGCGGCGACGATTCTTTCGGCAATGCCGCGAAGTGGCGCGAAGACGCGGCGACTTGGGGTTTTGAGAGATGAGGTGGGGCGAGAGAATAGGGGTCTCGGGGCGGGTATTTATAGCAGAGGAGAGGAGAGTCCTGAAGGGAAACGACGCGGCGAGAGCCGAGAGCGACGCGACTCGTGAGAGGCGGGTTGAAGACGACGCGGACGTGGCGACGCGGAAGGCCCACCGGTCGAGAGGAAGGAGTGGCGCGTCTTGGCGACGAGCGGGCGATGGCGATCCAACGGCGGCGGCGGGGAGAGCGAGGCACGCAGCACGGCCGAACGATGGCGCATCAACTACCGAGAAAGGCGCAGCGCGCGCAACGCTGGCGCGCGCGGAGCGAGCCGGCCGAGGGAGAGGTTGGTGGAACAGTGATTGGGTTTCGACCCACCATCGCTTCGGAAAATAGAATAGGTTTTTCTTTTAACAAAATAGCAGAAAATCCAAAAGGCAATAGAAAATAGCAAATGCACTCAGAAAAATTCTATAAAATACTAGAAAATATATCTAAGCCCATATAATCCAAATAAAATAATTTTGATAATAGTTGATGTTGGAATTAATCATGTTAAATTGTTTTGATCTCTGAAATTTCTAATTAAGCTTTAACTTTAGTAGAAAAATTCAAATGGTAAATTTTCTTTTAAAACTTTAAAACAGACCAAATTTTTGGGATGTTACAGGAGCCCCACCCATAATAGCGGAATGAGGGGTCTACAAAGTGTCGTCCCTAAATGAGCACCTAGGTGAGGTACTCAGTGGACGCCACACTGGAGGGTGTGCTAAAGATGGCGTACAACGACATATGAGGCTAATGAACACGTTGTAACATCACCCATAGGGTGTGCTGTAGTGTGCCCTCCTCAAATGCGCTGGTCCAGTACTGCAGTTTCCAAGAGGTGGTCATCTACAATTTTAGAAAAAAGAGAAGAGTTAATGATCATTTTTACACATAATGAGAGACATAGATAAAAAATAGCACTAGGACAAGGAAAGAATGTAGCATAAGTTTTTACTCATTCTCTATAATATTTTTACTAACACCTAGGGTTTATTTTCAGGTTATACTACCCATTGGTCTACTTGTTCTAAGTAAACCTCCATAATGCCCAATCAAATCATCATAACATGAAGGTGGGAAGGGTTAAGGACTAATACATTACATCATTTTTGTGGATATCGTGAGGATATGTGCACGATCTCAGGATGATGAGTCAATTGGCAATGGCTTTGTTGGTTTGCAATTTGTCGCGTTTTCGGGTTTGCTCCAGGGCTGTCAGGACACGGGCGGTCCGACCGGCCAAGTCGCCGGTCCGACCGGCCAGTGGGAAGGTCTGACCGGCAGTGCTTGCCGGTCCGACCGCCAAAATGAAAAGAGGTTTTTGGAGCTGAGCCAAAAATAGGTTGCGTAGGCAAGTGAGGGGAGTCTCCTGGATGTGGTCACATCATTTTTGGAGCTCCCAGTCAAAAGTTCTATTCATTTGAAATTTTCAGAAGGTTTTGGATTTTCACGCTGAAAATTTGGCTAAGTCTTTTCGGGCAGTCCAACCGCCGTTGTGGGATCGGTCCGACCGGCCTGGAATCGGTCAGACCGGCCTTGTGGGGTGGTCAGACCGCCGATAACTTGAAGCTTGGCCTTGTTGGCATTGTTGTGTATTGAATGTGTTTATTGTATGAACTTCAATGCTTTATTGTTGCATATTGCATTGCGGAACTAACGTGGGTCAAGTTGTGAAGAACTTGTTCCCAGAAATGATTTGTTTGTCTATTGCTGTTCAGGTGGCTTGCAGGTCAGCGACGTCAACGGTAAGGTGGATCGGGACTATGCTTGGAGAGCTGAGGTCCAGAACGATCATGGATGCCGGGTGAGGTCGTGTGACTCAAGCATGGTGCAGAATGGGCAAGATGGATCGAACGGGTAGTTCGGTACAGCTGGTTGGATCAGGTGGTGCGGAAGTCGGTGCGAGTCTCTAGGAGATTCCGATGGGATTCGGACAAGAGAGGCTTGGCGACGTGATGAGAACCGCTGATCAACCTACACATGGTGAAGCAGGCGATTGCTTCAATAGTTATGTGTGTGTGGGTCCCATGTGTGAGTGGGTCCCAAAAGTGAAACCCTAGGCCTCTAGTATAAATAGAAAGGGGGGAGATGTAAAACCTCCAAGCATTCATTTGGCCCCCTTCTTCATTTTCTAGGGTTTGGAGGAGAGGAGAGGAGAAGCTAGGGTTTGGAGAGATTATGAGTGTGCTCTTGTGTGAGCTCTTGTCCTCCTTGTTGGAGAGGCTTTGTAAGCATCTAGTGTGTTCAATCAATCTTGTGATGCTTAATTGAAAGATCATTTGTCCCCTTTGTGTTCTTCTCTCTTTTGGATGATTTTGGTGCTTCCTTTATTCAAGGGTTTATGCTTGGTCTCTTGACCTATTTTATCTTGCTTTGATGTGTGGGAATACTCCTAGAGTCATCTAGATCATCAATCCCCACAAGCAAGTCTTGAATCAAGATTTTCATATTTCTAGGGTTTGTGCACTTCTTTTGTAAAACCGTGAGAGATCGATTCTGCGAAGTGGATCTGAAGGATCGTCGCTAGAAATAGGTCTCTAATATCTTGGGGAGGTGTGCTCGAAATTTGGTCAAGTTTCATTGGTTGAATCAAAAGTTGGATCAAATTTCGTTTTGGATTTGTGCTTGATTTTTGATCTTCGGTGAACCGGTCGACCGGTTTATAACGGCGGTCCGACCGCCCGCTTTTCAGACCGCTCAGTACTGCCGGGTCGAACCGATATCCAACGGTCCGACCGCCAGTTAGTAGCCGGTCCGACCGCTCGTTGACCGTCGGTCAGACCGCCCTTGGTAGTCGGTCAGACCGCCGGTGCCCAGTCCAGAACAGTGAGTTCATTTCTCCACTTGGGTATCGTGTGGTTGAGCGGGGTTATCGAATTCAGCACAAGGCTTCCACTGTGCGCTTACTGATCTTCTTAGCTCTCATAGCTAAAGGAGTAAAGTTCGTGTTGAATTTGATTTAGGCGAGAAAGTTGAGAAAGCGCCTATTCAACCCCCCTAGTCGCCTTTACGGTCCTACAAGTGGTATCAGAGCCGATTAGCTCTTCTCATAGATCTTAACCGGTCTTTGGAGCCATGGCGACTGACAAGTACTCAACCAAGCCACATATTTTTGATGGAGTTGACTTTGCATATTGGAAGGCTCGTATGCAAGCATATATCGAGGCTCAAGGGCACGCTATTTGGCTTAAGGTGAAAAACCCTTATGTCGTGCCAGCCGATGACGATATGATCACTCCGGATGTGGAGGCCAACAGCAAGGCTCGGAATTATTTGATCCAAGGCCTTAGTCGATCTGAGTTTGAGCGTGTTGCTCACTTGCGGTCTGCTCATGAGATCTGGCGGACTCTTTGTGACTATCACGAAGGGTTCACTGCGATCAAGGAAGTGAGACAGAACCAGCTCAAGAAAGTATACTCGAAGATCGAGCAAAGGCCTGGTGAGTCTTTGGATGAGTTTTGGGGAAGATTTTCTAAGATTCTTCATGATCTCCGCGCTGTTGACTTGTTATTTTCTGAGTCTGAAAATGCACGCCAGCTTTTGAGTGCTCTTGATGTGAAGGTCTGGGGAATGAAGATCACTTCCATCAATGACAACACTGTCATGAGTGAGCTTACCATGGATCAGCTATACTCGAGGTTGAAGACACATGAGATTGACTTTATCTCGCGTCTCCCCAAGACAGAGTCGATGGCATTAGTGGTCGACAAATCCAGGGGGTGTTCTTCTGATTCTCTCGATTGCAGCTCATCTGGTTTTTCATTATCTGCTTTACATTCTTTGAGCGATGAGCAACTTGAGAAACTGCCCGAGGATGACTTAGCCCTCCTATCCACCAAATTCACAAGAGCGTACAACAAGGTGAGGATTAGGAGGAGAAGTGGACCTATCACGTGCTTTGAATGTGGTGAGCCAAACCACATTCGTTCCAGATGCCCCAAGCTAAACAGCAAGGAGGAGAAGGAGACACGAAGACATCCCCAGGAGAGGGATGCAAAACCCAAGAAGACAAACTATCGCAAGTTTGTCAGCCGGGTCCTTGCCGCTCTAGAGAATGTAAATATGAGCGATGTGGACTCGGAAACGGAGGACGACGAGAGTGACTCCCGTGACAAGAAGAAGGCTCATGACTTCACTGGCATGTGTTTCATGGCCAAGAATAGCCACGACAGCGACTCCTCCAACGATGAGGATCCCTTTAGTGATCCTGATGAGGTATGCCCTTCTATTGCTGACATGAAAAGGGCTTTGGTGCTTCTTTGAGCAAATTGCATAAGCAAGTAAAAATAATTAAGAAGGTGACATTATGATTGATAATTTGAACTTAGAAGTTGTTAGGCTTAAATCTATTAATCCTGATGATATTTGTGATTCCTGCACTAGCTTGCTTAAAGATTTGACAAGCTTGAAATCTGCTCATTCCTCTGTTACTAATCAACTAAAAGATGCTCTCGATGAACTAGAATCTCTCAAGTCTAGTTCTGCTTGCTTAGATGCCATTTCACTTGATGTGACTGCCATGGAAGCTATTCCTTTAACTTGCTCGAACTGTGCTTTACTTGAATTAAAATTGGATAGCGCCCTGAAGGAATTGCAAAAATTTGATGCTAGTCACACATGCTCTCATTGTAAGAATAATAGGATTAAGATGCAAGAGATGACTGAAATGGTGGTTTACTCTAGAGCTGCATCTTTTGAAAATTGTCCCAAGCTTACAATTGAGATTGAAGCTTTAAACAAGACTCTTGAAGAAAAAGCTAAAATTGAAAAAGCTATGTCTCTTACTGCTTCTAAGAAAGTCATTGATTCTAACCCTTATGTTTTGAATGCTGAAGTTGAAATCATGATTGGTCAGATTCAAGAGGCATTTAGAGTCAAGTTTAAGGAGCAGTTGAATAGGATTAAGAAATCCTATTGTGTGTCTTGTGAGGCCTTCAAAGTGGAAGTGGCCCTTCTTAAGAGTAATCGTGATGAGGTAATCAAGTCTAGCAAGTGCACTAGATGTGAGGGTCTAATTAAAGAGAATGATTACCTCAAAGTGACTCTTGAGAAGTTTTCGAGTGGGAAAAAGAAACTCAACATGATTCTTGATCAATCCAAGGTGAGCGTGAAAAATAGTGGTCTAGGTTTCAATCCCCTAGAGCATTCCAAGAAAAACCCACCTAGGATTACTAGAGTTGCGAAGAATGGTCTGTTTGAGCTAGAACCTCCTAAGCCTTCCAGGGTTGTTTTCAAATCCGCTGGTTTTGCTCAAACTCTTTCTGGCAAGAAAGGTGCTTTTACTCCATCAGTACAGACCCCTCAAAAGGTCCAGTACCATTGCACCTTCTGCAAGAAAGAAGGCCATACTGTTGAGTTCTGCTTCCGGAGAGCAAAACTTGAGAGAAAAGAGAGGATGAGCGCCTTGAGATCCATTAGAGGAGTCCCCTCTCCAGCTATAGTCTATAGAGCTAGGCAGCTTGTTTATCGTACCACATATAGACCTAGATTTGTAGAGAACTTTGTAGACTCTTTTGGTGGGTCTAGGCAGCATGTTGGATTAGGATATCGTGAGGAGAGACCACGGGTAGCACCTAGATAGGGGGAGTATCGATCTTTTGGTAGATCGTTTCGGAGGTCTAGGTGGTTCTCATGTGCATCCTTATGATTTTATTCTGATCATGTTTCTGCTTTTCTCTCTTGCTCCCGGACATCGTGCTTCTCGATCGGATTCCTAGATCATTTATCACTAACCCCATCTCGAGGCACGGATGTTTTTTGATTGTGCTTTTTAGGTCCGTCGTGCGAGGAAGGAGGACATATGGCTTGTTGACTCCGGGTGTTCTCGACATATGACCGGAGATTCTAGATGGTTCTCCTCCCTCACACGTGCATCCGGCAACGAATGGATTACTTTTGGGGATGCTTCTACCGGGACCGTGACTGCAAAGGGCACTGTGCGCGTCAACGACAAGTTCATGCTTAAAGACGTCGCTTTGGTAAGTAAGCTGAGGTATAATCTTCTATCTGTTTCTCAGCTGCTTGATGAGGGTCTAGAAGTGAGGTTTAAGAGTGGTGAGTGTAGAGTTCTAGATCCCTCGGGTGAGCTTGTTTTTGAGATCTCCAGATTTGAGAAGATCTTCTGTGCAAATTTTCAGTATTTCTTCTGTTTCCATTCCTAGGTGTCTTGTAGCCTCTGATTCTCATGATCTTGTTTTGTGGCATCGTAGACTTGGGCATATAGGTTTTGATCATTTGTCTAGAGTCAGTTGCAAGGACTTGATTAGAGGTTTGCCTAGGTCAAGGTCATAGAGATCTTGTGTGCTCGCCCTGTAGACATGGTAAGATGGTGTCTGCTTCCCACCCACCTCTTACTTTGGTAATGACTGATGGACCAGGACAGCTTCTTCACTTAGACACAGTTGGTCCTTCCAGAGTTCAGTCAGCTGGTGGGAAATGGTATGTGCTGGTGGTTGTGGATGATTACTCCAGGTATTCATGGGTTTATTTTCTTGCTTCTAAGGACGAAGCATTTGGATTCTTTAGAGATTTGGTCCTTAGACTTGTTGTTGATATTCTGGAGCTTTGAGAGCCATTAGAGTGACAATGGGATGAATTCAAGAATTCTTCTTTTCTACCTTCTGCTTGATAGGGGATTGAGGATCAGTTTTCTTCTCCTAGAGTTCCCCAGCAGAATGGTGTTGTAGAAAGGAAGAACAGAACCCTTGTAGAGATGGCTCGAACCATGTTAGATGAGCATTCTACTCCTATGAGATTTTGGGCTGAGGCGATCTCTACTGCTTGTTTTATCTCCAATAGGGTTTTCTTGAGATCTGTGGTTGGGAAGACCTCTTATGAGCTTAGATTTGGTCATTCTCCTAAAGTCTCTCATTTCAAGATTTTTGGTTGCAAGTGCTTCATTCTTAAACATGGCAACCTTGATAAATTTGAGTCTAGATGTTTTGATGGCATATTTCTTGGATATCCTGCTCATTCTCGTGGCTATCGTGTTTTTAATGTTGACACTAACAAAATTGTTGAGACTTGCGAAGTCACTTTTGATGAGGCTAGTCCTGGTACTAGACCCGATGCTTCAGGTACACAGGTTCCTGAAATTCAAGGAAGCATCTTCGTCGATGATGACTCTGAGGATGAGGAACCGAACCATCCTCCAGCTACCTCTGAGAGGGGTGGAGAGCCTGCTACTACTACTCCAGTTTCAGCTGAGCAGCCTCCTCCTATCCCCACCGACGATCTGAGTGGCTCTGTTCCTACCTCGACAACTCATGGGGTAGAGGCCATCTCTGCACCAGGAGCACCTCTTCACATTCAAATGACAACATCCACCGAAAGCGGATGATTGGGGATCTTCAAGAGCGAGTCACTCGCTCCAGGTTTATTTCTCCTGATTCTCATGCATATTCTGCTTTTGTCGCTTCTTTTGAACCCCGAGATATCACCCATGCTTTATCTGATGCCTCTTGAGTCAATGCCATGCATGAAGAGCTTGAGAATTTTGAAAGAAACAAAGTCTGGATTTTAGTTGAGCGGCCTTCTGATTCTCATGTTATTGGAACAAAATGGATTTTTAAAAATAAGCAAAGTGAGGATGGGTTGGTTGTTCGCAATAAGGCTAGACTCGTAGCTCAAGGTTATTCCCAGGTAGAAGGCTTAGACTTTGAAGAGACCTTTGCTCCAGTAGCTAGATTGGAAACCATTCGCATTCTTTTAGCATTTGCAACATCCAAGAGTTTCAAGCTTTTTCAAATGGATGTTAAAAGTGCTTTCTTGAATGGTTTCATAGAAGAAGAGGTCTTTGTCAAGCAACCTCCTGGTTTTGAAAATAAAAAATTCCCAAACCATGTTTTTAAACTTTCTAAAGCCCTGTATGGATTGAAACAAGCTCCTAGAGCTTGGTATGACAGACTTAAGAGTTTCTTGCTTGAAAATGATTTCAAAATGGGAATGGTTGATAAAACCTTGTTCACTCTCAGGCATGGCAGTGATTTCTTGTTGGTTCAGATTTATGTGGATGATATTATTTTCGGTGGTTCTTCTCATGCTTTGGTGTCTAGATTTACAGATTCGATGAGCAGTGAGTTTGAGATGAGCATGATGGGAGAGTTGACTTTCTTCCTTGGTCTTCAAATCAAGCAACTGAAAGAAGGGACCTTCGTTCACCAGAGTAAGTATACAAAGGATATTCTTCGGCGCTTCAATATGGGAAGCAGTAGACCAATGTCTACTCCCATTGCTACAACCACCGTGCTGGACCCTGATGAGGATGGAGAGCCCGTGGACCAGAAGGAGTACCGCAGTATGATTGACTCCCTCCTCTATCTCACAGCGTCGAGGCCGGACATACAATTTGCCGTATGTCTGTGCGCTCGCTTTCAGGATTCCCCTCGTGCTTCTCATCGTCAAGCAGTACGGCGTATCTTCAGGTATCTTCAAGATACTCTTGACTTTGGACTCTGGTATTCTTCTTCTTCTCTCTCTCAATTCGAGCATTTTCGATCTTGATTTTGCGGGTGTAGAGTGGATAGGAAGAGTACTTACGCACTTGTCATTTCTTGGGCACATCTCTTGTTTATTGGTCTTCTAGAAAACAGTCTTGATTGCATGACCCACACCGAGGCCGAGTATGTAGTCAGCAGACTAGTGGTTGCTCTCGAGTTCTCTGGATTTTATCCACGCTGCGGGACTATGGGTTATCCTTGAGAAGTGTTCCTCTTTTTGTGACAACACTTCTGCAATTAATATTGCCAAAAACCCAGTGCAACATTCCAGGACTAAACACATTGATATTCGATTTCATTTTCTGAGAGACCATGTTGAGAAGGGTGATGTTGTGCTCCACTTTGTAGAGTCTGAACAACATCTTGCAGATATTTTCACTAAAGCTCTTGATTCTTCTCGTTTTGCTGCTTTGCGGGGAGAGTTAGGAGTTATTAGTCCTATTGGGCTGTTTTGAGGGGGAATTTGCATTCATTGTATCATAATGCATGTTTCATTTCTATTGTCTTGCATTGTATAATAAAATTTGTGGAGCTTTGATTATTATCCTTGTATGGCTTGATTTCATGTTCTATACCTTGTCATATCAAGTGATAATCTGCTAGATTTCTTTTATGGCTCTTCTTGTTTAGCTTAGCTTTTGCCTTGCTAGCTTTATATCTGTGAGCAAATTTGAATCAAATCATGTCTTGTTGGATCTTGTGACTAGTTTTGCTCTAGTGATCCTCTTATGATTCTTGCCATGTCATATAGGTTGAATTGAGTCTTGAACTTATTTTGAGATGAAAATGAGCTTTTATCTTCTTAAGTCAAGCAAATGAAAAATGAGATTTTACATGCGAAAAACCGATCTCACCAATCCTTTCTCATGAGACGGCTTGCCATTGCACTAGGCATGAACTCAGGGGGAGTTTTGGATGACCTAGATCATTCTTTTAAGCTTATCGCTTGAGATGGTCACGGCAAGGCTTGAGATCTAGCACAGTGAAAAAAATCCTTTTTAGGAAAATGCTCAAAATGCTAAGTGCTTGAGTTTTGCTTCAAAAGTGTACTCTTAATGCTCAAAATGCCTCAGTTCTTGTTTTGAGTCTCTTTTTACTTATAGACATGGCTTGACTCATTTTTGGTTGCTTTTAGTGAAACTATGATATTGAGCAACTTTTCATGGTATTCATTCTCTTAATCTCAGATTACTGCTATTTTGGTTTTAGCTTTGCAGTACATGTTTTGCCATGATTGAATATAGCTTCTACTCTTTTTATGGCTTGGTATATTACTTGTACTGTCTACATGGATAATGGTTATGGCTCCTTTTTCTAAAGTTCAAAAATAAAGTCATTCCTTCATGATCTTTCTTTTTCCATGCACCTTGATGAATTCATTGTCAAAGGGGGAGAAAGATTGTGAAAAATGTTGTTTGGAGCTTTTGGTTTCATACTTAAGGTTTAATATAAAAGAACTTCATAAAATAAAAATAAAAATTTTGAACCTTTTGAAATTGTGTGATCATGGTGAGTTGAGTCTCTTGATTTCATTGCCTTTTTCTGATTATATTTGCAATTGAAGAAGACTCACAATGATCAAAGGTCAAATTGAACATTTTGTCTTTCATATGGACCTAAGTGAGATTTTTGGCAACTTTCTGGAATTTGAATCCTCTTGTGCTTTCATTGCCTTATCTCACTTGCTTATACTATCCTGAAGCCAGCTTAGTCGGTTCCTAGGCTTTTTCTTGCTTTTGGACCAAGTTGTGCCTTTATGCGAAAACGGCGTTTGTTTTACTTTTCAATCTGAAAAATCACATTTTCTGGGAAATTGCCAATGTGTTCATCAAGGGGGAGATTGTGGATATCGTGAGGATATGTGCACTATCTCAGGATGATGAGTCAATTGGCAATGGCTTTGTTGGTTTGCAATTTGTCGCGTTTTTGGGTTTGCTCCAGGGCTGTCAGGACACGGGCGGTCCGACCGGCTAGGTCGCCGGTCCGACCGGCAGTGCTTGCCGGTCCGACCGCCAAAATGAAAAAAGGTTTTTGGAGCTGAGCCAAAAATAGGTTGTGTAGGCAAGTGAGGGGAGTCTCCTGGATGTGGTCACATCATTTTTGGAGCTCCCAGTCAAAAGTTCTATTCAGTTGAAATTTTCAGAAGGTTTCGGATTTTCACGCTGAAAATTTAGCTAAGTCTTTTCGGGCGGTCCAACCGCCGTTGTGGGATCGGTCCGACCGGCCTGGAATCGGTCAAACCGGCCTTGTGGGGCGGTCAGACCGCCGATGACTTGAAGCTTGGCCTTGTTGGCATTGTTGTGTATTGAATGTGTTTATTGTATGAACTTCAATGCTTTATTGTTGCATATTGCATTGTGGAACTAACGTGGGTCAAGTTGTGAAGAACTTATTCCCAGAAACGATTTGTTTGTCTATTGCTGTGCATGTGGCTTGCAGGTCAACGACGTCAACGGTAAGGTGGATCGGGACTACGCTTGGAGAGCTGAGGTCCAGAATGATCATGGATGCTGGGTGAGGTCGTGTGACTCAAGCATGGTGCAGAATGGGCAAGATGGATCGAACGGGTAGTTCGGTACAGCTGGTTGGATCAGGCGGTGCGGAAGTCGGTGCGAGTCTCTGGGAGATTCCGATGGGATTCGGACAAGAGAGGCTTGGCGCCGTGATGAGAACCGCTGATCAACCTACACGTGGTGAAGCAGGCGATTGCTTCAATAGTTATGTGTGTGTGGGTCCCATGTGTGAGTGGGTCCCAAAAGTGAAACCCTAGGCCTCTAGTATAAATAGAAAGGGGGGAGATGTAAAACCTCCAAGCATTCATTTGGCCCCCTTCTTCATTTTTTAGGGTTTGGAGGAGAGGAGAGGAGAAGCTAGTGTTTGGAGAGATTGTGAGTGTGCTCTTGTGTGAGCTCTTGTCCTCCTTGTTGGAGAGGCTTTGTAAGCATCTAGTGTGTTCAATCAATCTTGTGATGCTTAATTGAAAGATCATTTGTCCCCTTTGTGTTCTTCTCTCTTTTGGATGATTTTGGTGCTTCCTTGATTCAAGGGTTTATGCTTGGTCTCTTTGACCTATTTTATCTTGCTTTGATGTGTGGGAATACTCCTAGAGTCATCTAGATCATCAATCCCCACAAGCAAGTCTTGAATCAAGATTTTTATATTTCTAGGGTTTGTGCACTTCTTTTGTAAAACCGTGAGAGATCGATTCTGCGAAGTGGATCTGAAGGATCGTCGCTAGAAATAGGTCTCTAATATCTTGGGGAGGTGTGCTCGAAATTTGGTCAAGTTTCATTGGTTGAATCAAAAGTTGGATCAAATTTCGTTTTGGATTTGTGCTTGATTTTTCAAGATCTTGATGAACCGGTCGACCGGTTTATAGCGGTCCGACCGCCCGCTTTTCGAAGCTTCGATCTTCTTGGGTCGAACCGATATCCAACGGTCCGACCGCCAGTTAGTAGCCGGTCCGACCGCTCGTTGACCGTCGGTCAGACCGCCCTTGGTAGTCGGTCAGACCACCGGTGCCCAGTCCAGAACAGTGAGTTCATTTCTCCACTTGGGTGTCGTGTGGTTGAGCGGGGTTATCGAATTCAGCACAAGGCTTCCACTATGCGCTTACTGATCTTCTTAGCTCTCATAGCTAAAGGAGTAAAGTTCGTGTTGAATTTGATTTAGGCGAGAAAGTTGAGAAAGCGCATATTCAACCCCCCTAGTCGCCTTTACGGTCCTACAATTTTCAATACATAGTTATGTTCTGATTTTTTTTTGTGAAGAGCCATCTAAAGTGGCATTTTTGCGATTTTTAAAACTGGTTTTCGAAAGATCTTGTTCAATGTTTTAGTGACTTTTCCTAAACATTTAGGTTATGTTTTTAGTGATTTAATTGTTGCTAAAAACCTTTATTTTTAGAGAGCACCTTCTCTTTTCAAATCAAAGACGGGTTGAGAGAAGGTGAGAAAAGAGAGCATAAGAATGACTTAGATGAGAGGAGAATGTAAGAGAGGTAAGATTAGCAAAAACTCCTAAATTTTTATAACTATTATTATAATTAAAATATGTTTCATTTTGAAAACCAAATCCTAAGCTAACAACCATTCTAACTAGGGCTTGACCTACAGTCAGTATGACTCTGATACCAACGTTGTCGGACCCTAGGTGTGGAATATCCGAAGCCCTCGTGTGTGTACTATACTAGTCCCTTGATCAGTGGTTAGTATATACATCCACAATATTGGCATACACATCCATACATGATATACATACAACATGAAACGAATATAGTACTTGACTTAAGCGGTTACATGACAAGTTTATATTACATAGCTGGCCGACTAAATTAAAAGACAAGTACCAGAAGTAGCAAGTTAAACAGCGAAAGTATATTAAACAAAACACCAAAAGTCCAGCGGTACTCCCATCTAAACCCTCAGGCAACCGACAAGAACAAGATCCTAGCAAGATTCGTCCTCGTACCCTCCGGTACCAGGAGCAAAGAGGGTGTCGTCCGGAATCGACTAATCCTCATACTCGATAAACAATTTTAAGCAAGATTGAGTATATTTTATACTCAACAAAATTTGTAGCGTATTACAACGTAATTATACATGCAAGGCTATCAAAGGATGGAGCTCTACTCTACAAGTTATTTTTAGCATGAAGCAAGTTTAATTTGCAATATCAATAAGTAGTACTTTGCAACGAAATTTTTAAAGAGCTATTGACTAATAACGAAATAATCAAGTAACGAACAAAAGTAAACTCACAACCCTCGTTGGTTGTGATGACCATTTCAATTTCAGCCATAGACATGACACTCAAGTTAATTACAACAAACCATCTCAACATTTTCTAAAAAACCGCTTGTCGACAGTGAGCAGCGGTGTGCATAAAGGTCCCTCAGTGAAGGCGGTCTACGTCGATGGAGAGGTTATAAGAAGTATCGTATTAGCTCACTGGAGTTCTAAGAATGGTGTAGACACGAGGAATTATACGGGAACGTATTACTGTGAAGATGGCGACGAAGATGGCATAGAAAAGCTATAATGGTTTAGACATTTGAATGGGATTCCGACAATGATAATGTTCTTGACATCGAGGATAGGGGGTCGAAGACCAATACTGTGGATATATTTCGATCCTTGGATTTCATCCTTATAAAGGGGTTGTCTTCCTAAGTGAAACATTAAACAAAACACTAGCATATATCATTTGAATAGCTTGAAGGTTCAAGACTCGGGAAACTTATGCACATAATTTTATAGGGACTTTTTTTATTATTTGCCCTGCATTTAAATGAGTTTCTACTATTTGTATTTATTTTGAACGTTATTGATTAAAACTCCCGTTTTGGATTTTTTCATTTGATTTTTTGCCATTTGTCCAATTTTGATTTACTATACCCATTTATGCCCACGGTAAAAAGACCCATTTACTGAACGGAGTCGGATTTCGCGTAACCCGATACCCGAGTTAGTCGCAGGATTCACGTAAGGTCACTCATCAGCTGGTAGACAACGGACTTTCACATAATATCCGTGTGGAGTATCTCCCCATCATCGTTTGGTAGACGGTGTGGATAAAAACCCCTCTCATCCAAGAAATTTAAAACAGATTGAGAAAAAGGAGCTACAAGACTGTACTTTGTATATGATCCGAAAGCATAATGATGTATTGAAAACGGATCTCCTTATGCAGATATTCTAAATCTTTTCTCCAAGCTCTTGAATCGTACCATTAAGTCGAAATGACACCAACCATAACTGGACTTCTGGTTGCTCGTTCAATCATTTGCAGGCTCCATTGTTTCGCCATGCTGCGTTGTACAATGGCATAGAATTTTAACAATCTCATAATTTTGATCTACAGATTACAGTTCATTCTTTGTTCAGCACTCTTGGCACTTTGATGTATGGATCATCATAACTCGGAATGGCCTCTACTATGGCATCTCTGCATAGGTGAAAACAAAAATGATACTTAGCTTTCCACTGCAAGGCATGGCAATAGTTCACTGAAAGACATGGACAGAGTGAATGCTTTCTTACCTGTTAGCAAATGTTTCAGGCTTATCTGCTCTCAAAGAATTGTCAGACGCAGTACCTATGGACAAGATAGTCAAACATTAAAAAGGTTAACAAACTGCGGTGAACATACAGAACAGAACTAATGGGCGACAGCATTGCGTAGCAGGACTTCTAGGGGCTCTGACAGCTCAAGAAAAGACGTATGTTTTGTAAAACAAATGCAACAAGAAAAAGAGAAGTAAGATTGCAGTATAATTTTTGAAGCAAATCAAATGTGTGGATGAAAGCACAGAAACACTGGATTAAATTGATCAAATAAGATAGCAAAAAGATCTATTCCTCAGAACTCAGAAGGCTCACTGCCTTGTTCTGTTGCAAATTATAATTCAAAATTAAATGTTTAAAGCATAACTAATTGATGAGATTACTATCCTTTCATTTGATCCTTCCATTTCAGGTGTGTTTCCTATAGCATACAATGCTAATTCAAGTGAAATGAACAAAGAGGTCTTACAAGGGCACATCTATACATAGATGGAAATAAAGTGGGTAGAGAGTAGAGACCATGTGTGCTGTCAAGTACAGTATGACAGAACATAGCATCCACGAATATATCAAGACTCAAAAGCATATGTATACAGCAACCATTCGTAAGTTGCATTGGTAAGAAAACAAAGAACGGATTTAGTCTAAAATATTTAAATCAAGATGTACGAAATATTATGACCTAGATGTAGAAAACAGAGCTAGACCAAGCATGAAGCAAACGGCTAAGGTGCTAGTTAAACACTAGAAGCACCTCTACTTTGTCACAGCTAATTGACAGGATCAAGGCCCAGTATCTTATTCTCATGAATCAGAACGAGCATTTGAAATTGTCTTGAACTAAGAGGCGCTAAATAAGCAATAATAAGAGATGGAAATGTGAAGACTTCAAATTGATGAATACCAGCTCTAAGTGAAGGCTCAATGGATTCTAGATCGACCGCTTGAAGTTGCCCAAACCTGTGAAGAAAACAAGAATGAAGGGTCATTTCTAACTGTGTCTGATGGGATGCATAAACATAAGTTTACTTCTAAGTTCAGCCCCCAAATAAGCATAGCTTTCTTACAGTCCATCCAAAACCCTCCATTTTGCCATGAAGAACCACACGATGCTCCAACTACCATCCGAGCCTAATCTACACTGTTTTGTTACAGGTTCCACAGAATCCAACCACCAAGTACTAAAACCCGAAGGTTTAAATTATGCAGAGAAAGAAGAAAAAAAAAACAGAAAAGGGGGCATAACTTACCAATCCACCACCTGCCGAATCTTGGGCGCGAACGCCTCGGCCTAGCGGTCGAACACACAAACACAAGCAAGCATCAGCCTCATCACAGCGTCTAGAAAGTTCCAGAGGGTTCTCATCGAGGGAGAGAGAAAAGCGTTCTGACCTCTTGCGGCGAGAGCGATATGCGGGCGGATTCGGCTAGGCGGGGAAGGTCCGGCGGCTCCAGAGCCCCTGCCCCCGCCGCCGAGGCGGGCGTTACATGGCAGGAGGAGGAGGAGAGGGTACGCCGCCGCTGCAGCAGCCACTGGGCCCTCACCGAAGGGTGCCGCGGCGATACAGCCCGGCGGAACCTGGGGATGGCCGAGGCGGCAGCGGAGAGCATGGCCGTCGTCGCTGCTGAGGGGAGGAGGAATGGAGGAGGGGGAGGGGGCGAGGAGGCTTTGGGTTTCTAGAGGCGATCTGATTATCCGCTGCCACTATGCTTCCCTCCCATCCGGACCGTCCGATCTCGATTCTAGGGCTGCGATGGAGGAATGCAGCATTTCCACTTTAAAACCTAATGTACTTCTGATAGGGAGTAGTAGTTGCCAGATGGCCGTCCGGCCGTGTCGGCACGGTGGTCAGCGAGTTAAACGGATTGCGCCTTGCGGGCATACGTACCGGCGAGGCAGTCCAAATATGACCCGTCGGCCGTGCAGACTATGAGAATGTTAAGTTCAAAAATTTAAAAAAATAAAAATATATATAGAATTCATAAATATATATATATATTATAAAAAATAAGATAAATATAATAAAAATATAATAAAGAGCTTTTATTAATGTTTAAATGACCCACCCTCTACCCTTTGGCCTTCCCTCCCCCTCTCCTCTCTGCAGTCGGGCCACATGGGCCATACTGGGCTCGTGCCATGCCTGAACGGCCCGAAACTGTAAGTATCGTGTCGGGGGTGCGGCCCAAGCACTGCCCGGCCTATCGTGCTCCGGCCCTGTCCGTAAACAGTGTGGATCGTGTCATGCCTAGACCGGACTAACAGTGTCGTGCCTCGGGCCGGCACGGCCCATCTAGCCACCTCTAGGGAGGAGCGAAATTACTCCACCAGAGATTATAGATTTGTCAAAAATTACTTTCATAATATAAGTTTATTATATTTTATAAATATATTAAAATAGAATTGGATGATCAAAGTTGATCTATATCCAAAACAACTTTTTTTAATGACCAGAGTGAGGAGCTAACACTTGAAATAACGAACAACTCGAATAAGACACGGTGTCTTTGCAACACGTGTGCCACTAGGCCCTTGTCTTTGCAACACGTGTGCCACTAGGCCCTTGTTTTTCTTTTGTTTTTACTAAACTTTTCATTAATTAAAATTATGAGTAGCTAGCACAGCTCTGATTACACAGCATACAAGTACTAAGGAGTAAGGGCTTACAGAGTTATTTATTTATTTATTTATTTACGGAGGGCTTACAAAGAATTGAAAGAGGATGGAAAGGAAGGCGTGCATGCAATAGGAACAAGAAAAAAACAAAGAGAGGGAAACTCCATAAGAAAGTCTCCCCGCTTTTGATGTTTCAACATTTGAAATGGAAATTGAAACTCTGATAGCTTCTTTAAAAGTCCATCTCCAATAGATATGCAACAACTTCATTGACATTGAGAGCGCTTTTCCTGACGAGAATATTCATCACCAACTACCCCCCGGTGGTGCTAGAGATGATGTTAGTATGACGACTTTGTCGTTCTCCTCAATTTTCTCATCCACATTAATCAGTTGCGTGACAAGCTTGTTGAAGATATTGAAATTGTCAACGAACTGTGTGCTTTCCTCCACACACAACCTATATAGTTGTCGCCTCATCACCCATCGGTTTGTCACTGACTTCTTCATATACAATTATTTTAAGTTACTCTATAATTTCTTCGATGAATTTTCATTGATCACCGTGCACTTTACTTCATCGAAGAGATATAGACAAATTGTACTGACAGCCTTTCACCATCACCTTCAAGTCTTCTTCGGATGTTTTTTTCGATTTGTCCCCTTCAAAAGCATTAATTAACCCTTGCTGGACAAGGATATCCTTCACCAGGTATTGCCACACATTGAAATTTCCTCAACCATCAAATTTCTCTATTTGATTCCACATCGTCGACATCGATCTCGTGGCACCTGATGCTTTGCAGACCTTCTCACAAATCAGATTAATCTGACCTTGGATCTGATACTACTTGTTATACTATGACATCCCTCTATAAACGCAGCAGCCCCATGATCGGATAAGACTTTGTGAGATACAACACGAGCATGCACGATACTAAGAACGAAGTAGATGGATCTCGTAGAGAGATCCAAGATAACGGCAACGAAACAACCACAATAAGAGATAAACCGACCGCAAATTCCATAAGCACAACCTCAAAAGAGTACAAGGGATTGTCGCTCGCTCACAACCCTCTTGAACCTCTTAGGACCCTTAGATACTTGCTTTATAAAAGAATCTAGTGCTAAAGAATAACATAGCCTCTAATCCTCTCGTGCGCCTCTACTATGGATGAGTTCCTTCCTTGGGTTCCTATATCCACCCCTCATGGCTTTATATAACGCCCCTAGTCCTACTTCAAAGAAAAGTAGGAATACTAATCCTATTAGGATTCATTTATGTTTCCTTGTAGTACACCTCTCCAAGTCCTAATAGATTAGGAAATAGGATATGAGTCACTATACTCAACAAACAACACGAAGAGGGAGGAGGGTCGTCGTCTAAGAAGAACGAGTATGTCTACGGAGCAGGGAGAATATATGGTAGACCATAGTCCTATTAGGGACTAATTTATTGTCTCCGAGGCATCAACACCATGATCCTGTAAGGGCATCTCCAATAATATATTTATTATCGTTTCTTAGGTATGCCAGGTCAACAAAATTCTACGTGAAGGAGAGATAGGGAGGAGAGAGATAGCACATATCGTCTCTTCCTAAAGAGACTGTCGTGCACGCAAAACGCGAAATAAGACAGGATACCTTTAATATACTTTAGTTGACATGTGGATCCTTTTTAAAGGAAAATTATAAAATATAAATGTTGGAGAGTGTTCTAAAGACTATATATTGAAGATGTTATTTCTAAAAATGATGTAACATATGTTAGAGATAAGGTTATCTCTAACTATTGGAGACGCTCTAAGATGGCTGGATGAATTTTATGTCGATGGTCCATTGAAGAGCTCAAAATATACATCTAATATATTTTCTTTCACCTTATCTCCCTTCCCAAAGATGTCATATTTCTCCATTAATATGTTCAATAGGTGGTTTGCTAGGTCGCCCGTTTGCTCTAGAAGCTAATGGAGCACCTCCTTCGAGGGGCATCATTGCTATTCCTGCAATGATCATTTAGTAATAAAATGGTTATGCAACGGTGAGGGATATTTGCCACCAAGTCAATAAAGTAGTACATATATGACCTTTTGAATCGATCAACTTGAGAGGTGATGCTACCAACAACTTGTTACAAGCTCGTATAAAGAATGTTAAAGGTATCATTACAATTGTGTGGCGAATGAACCGAATGTGTATTATTAACAAAAAAAAAGTCTATTCGTGGTCTCTTAACTCTTTAATTCGTCTAATTTCTATCCGTCTTTTGTAAAACTAGGTAGAATATAGTTGAAGGTAAAACCGGTGTATATCACGTCCCTAGATTTGTTCCGTTGGCGGGTTTTTTTGCCACGTTGACTGCCACATCATCATCTTGACCCCACTTGACCCCGCTTGTCAGCCACACCTCCTTTCATCGTCTCTCCTCTTTTCTTTCGTTTCCTCTTTCTCCCATTCTCTGTTTCTCTCTTCCAATCGCTACATCGCCTGCGCTCCTCGCCTCAATCTCGTGCCGGTTCATCCCTGCCCCCATCCACAAAGATGCCCCCATCCACCAGTTCCTCCACCCACGACTCCACCGTTAGAGACAAATGCTACCCCGTCCAAACCTCGCCACCAGTCCGTCGGCTGGTGAGGAGGTATGGCAAGAAGAGGCCAGCAAATGTGACCACTTCAGCGCGTGTCATTGTCGCCGTCCCTCTGCACCTACGCATCAATGGCCATCGATCCCCTCCGTCGCCGGCTGGTCAGAAGGTAGGGCAAGAAGAGGGTAGTGGAGGCGACCTCCTTCACCGCACGCTGTCCCTATCACCGTCCCCTTCCCCCTCCACCTGTGTGCCGCCACCGTCGATCTCCTCCACTGCTGCATGTAAGAGGAACGACCTCCCGCCGCACCCTTCGATGGCGATGCCGACGCCTTCGAGCAAGAAGACCGTGAAACCTCTTGATCTTGCCTAGCTTCACCGGTGGCTGGAGCCTCGAGGTGGGAGAGAAATGGGGGAGGAGAGCAGTAAGGGATGCCGAAGGTGAACTACAACAAACACCTCGCGTAGAGACACTTTCCTATATTTTTTTATATTTGTATCTATAAACAGCCATATCATATTGTAAAGACACTTTTTTGCGGTACCTTAGATGGTGCAATAGATGTAGACACTATTAGAGATATTTTGGATAAAGAACATGGAATGTGGATTGAGGTGTTTTTTTAGGTATCTTGTAATTTGTGAAAACAAAAATCATGTAGAGACATTTTTTTTGAGACACTTCTTAAATCGACTTTATCCTGTAAAGACGCTTTTTGAGACACTTATGATTCTCTAGAGGCAATTGTTTAGATGGTTGAGACTTGTTGTGTACTACCCATAACAATTACAATATGAGTATAACCAAATTAGAGGGGCTACTTTTTTCCCACAAGGTCTTGAGTCCGAGGATTGGTTTTAACATATTTTTAGAATATATTTTTCGTTTAGTTAAATGATGTTAGAGAGTACCGAGACACAATATAGTGCCTTTACAAAATGTCTTATACAAATGTAAAGACATTTTAACAAGTGTCTCTTCGAATGTAGCGACAGTGCACGTAGATCCACCATTGTAGTGTTTTTGAAGATATCTTTAAAATCATATAGAGATTAAAAAGTTTGTCTCTATTATACAATGAAAATGCCTCTATTTTATGTTTATCTTGCAGTGGTGGGAGAGAAGTGGAGGAAGGAGGAAGAGAGTAAGAGAGGAGAGAGAGAGATAAGGGAGAGGAGGGGGACTGACATGCGGAGTCGACATGGAAAAATTGATGATGTAGGCCACGTCACCAAAATCTACGCACAAAATCGGCCTTGGGCCGTGATTTGCACCGGTTTTTCTAGTTGGAGGATCGGTTCACTACACCATGACCCAATATTCCCGTCAGACATCAATTGGCAATAATCGACCTTCGCCGACCAACTATCTGTCGGTAAAGATATCTAACAAACTATCAGCCGGGAATACCTCATGTAGGGACAAACTATATGTCGGTAAATCTATAGTTCTTCAGGGACTACTTATCTGTCGGAAATTCTCAATTTCACCGTCAAACTGTTTGTCAGTACCACTCTCGGCATAATACAGTCAAACTTGTTAAGAAACCGGGCCCAGGCCAGACAGGCCTGGCCCATGATGGGTTCCTCAATCTCCCAGTAGACTATATAAAGGGGGACCTCCAACCATTATATTACAGTTTTACAGAAGAGCAATAAAGAGATGCCAGAAGTCCCCTCATATCTCTATGTTCAATCTATTATTCTGTTCTTGTGTCCTTGCATTGTTCTTATGATTCTGAGTTTGTATACGAGGTAATCGCTCGGACTGGACTCGCCAGCGATGGTTCCTCAACACGTTATCAGCACGATCGACTCTCCTCGGATCGAAAGGTAACCGTCGAAGAATGATGCTCGTAGATCGAATCATTTTTTCTAGATCGCTTTGAATTCTGCAATTGTTGTTTTCTAGGTTGTTTTCTAGATTGTTTTATCATATGGTGCAAATCCGCTCTAATCTACTGCGAGCAAACTTGAAGTCGCCGGCATAATACCGATCGGTAGATTACATGAAAGAGTAGATGATGATTGCACTGTGGATTTTAAATACGTTCTAATTTACTGCGAGCCGACTTGAAGTCGTCGGCCAAGCCGATCGGTAATCGCATAAACAATAATTGCGCATGAATAATATAAAAAAAGGAAAATTTGGCCGACGGCTCTATACGCCCTCGAGCCGCACCACGCCCGCCCTCCACCGCCTGGAGCCGCCACTGGTGCAGCCCCGCCATGGGCCGCACGAAGCCAGCATAGCCCCACCTTGCACCGCCCGAAGCCAGCGCAGCTCCGCCCGAAACCAGCGCAGCCTGCTACACGACCACAGCACTACCCGAAGAAGAAAAAAAAGAAAAAAAAAAGGGTGAAGGGGAAAGGGTGGATAGCACTGGTGCCACATGGGTGCGCCACGCCACTGTCGGCCCACCACCGGCCGACCTCGTCACTCCGCCGCCGATCGCTGGTTCTGGTCACCGCCTCCGCAGATGGCGCCGCCATCGGCGCACTGGCCACGCGCGCTCATTGTCTGAAGTCGCTTCGACGTGTCCGGCCGTTCGAGACGCGCTCCTCGACCACGACACATCCTGCCGCCGCTCGAGCAACGCCCGCAGAGCTTCCCCGAGCTACGCCATCGACCGGACAACCACCCGCATCGCACCCGGACCCGCACGACCACCGCTTGCGCTGTAGTGCGCCACGAGTTCCCACCGGCCGTCGCGCTTGAAGCCACCGCTGGAGCTGTCCGCCCGCAGCGCCGGCCGCTCACCCGCAACGCCGCCCACCCGTTACCTCTCGCGCCGCCTCTCGGGTGAATAGGGGTAGGGAAACCCTACACCGTTCGACGGTTTGAGCCGACCGAAGTGGGCCAGCATTCTTGTGCAGGGAAGGGAAAGGCCATGTGGGTCGTGGAATAGACCTGGCCGGCGGAACGAAAGAGGAAAAAAAATCAGGAAAAGCAAAACTCCCGATTTTTCAAAAAGACCCTCAGAAATTCTGAAAATTACGAAAATTTTCCCATAACAGAAAATTAGCGATTTAGCCTTTGAAAATTGCAAAATACACCAAAAATTCATATTCCAGCAGAAAAGGGCATCAGGAATTCAAATTTTGAATCGGTTTTAGCATTTTAAGCATGTTTAACTTTGTCATTATTATTTCTATGTAATTTATGTATTTTATTTACTATTTTGATTATCTGTGATTGTTTATATTACTTTTAATCACTAAAAATAGCCGTAAATCATGAAAAATGCATAGAAAAATACCAGAATATTATGAGAATTTTTTGCAACCATTATGAAAATCACCAGCAGTAATCTTATGAACTCTTTGTATGAATATGCAGATGACTGATACCACAAACCGGTAGTTCAAAGAGCTGGCCCAGCATGGCCACAATTACCTGACTTGGGCATCAGATATCGAGATCGTACTTGGAGTGAAGAAGCTCCATGCTGCTATCGGACTTGGCACCATGAAGGATGCTACTCCATGCTGCTAGTTACTCTTAATTTTTTTAATCAAATTTTAGAGGTATCGTGCTATTTTTCTAGTTTAAAAAGTATTTTTAGCATTAACAAAATATTCATCATGTACAAATGAAAACCAAATTTAAATTGAGAATATTTTAATTAGCTACTCTGGAATTTTTATAGGTATCTTGCTATTTTTCTAGTTTAAAAAGTATTTTCAGCATTTACAAATTTTTTTCTGTGTAAAAATGAAAACCTACAAAGTTTCAGCTTTGTTTGGTATTTTTGTGGATTTAATCTAAATCATTCGAGTACTGCACCATAAATAATATCTATACAATGAACTAAACTATAGACAACTAAAATGATGTACTACATCAAACTACAATACAACTAAAATTATCTAATCCATTGAATTCTATGTCGCTTATTTTATTTGCTAGCCTACTAGTGTTTCGAATTTATATACAAAGTTGCAAGAACATTTATCTGCAAAGTGCATGAATGGATCTGCTTGTCCCTCCCCCTCTCTCTCCTCATCCTCCTCCTCTGTTACGAACCAGCAGCGCGTCGCTGTAATACTCTGTTTAATTCTAAGGAAGAAATCGTTCAAAAAGAGAAAATAGAATTAAGAAAGGGGGGATTTCCGCAGTTGTTCGCCAACTTGGGCCTAGGCCTCGGCCAGGAGGCCCATGAGGGCCCGGCCAAGGGGAAACACTATGGCCTTTCCCCCAAGCCACCACCCCTCCTCTCCCCCAAGCCGCCACCCCTTCTCCCCCATCTGGCCGCCACCCCCTCTCCTCCCTTGCGCCTCCTCCCTGTTTCGCACCTTCCCTTGCAGGCCATGCTGTCCATCTCCATCCATTGGTGGTCTCCCCTCCATTGATGCCGACCAAAGGAAGGAGAAAGAAGCCTATGTGATGTCGACCATGGTAGAAGAGAAGAGAGAGAGGAGGAGAGGAATACCTTGTGGGGATCTCAGCGAGCACGCGTCTTCTAGGGTAACGATCATCTCCTCGCTGTTTGGATCATGTTAGAGTCATAATTGCTGTCGATTAGAGAATCGTTGAACTGCTGTGATTGGAATCAGAATTCTGTTCCCCATTTGTACGTTAGTTTTCGTCTAGTTAAAGGCATAATTGGAGGCTAGGGTCTCCTAGAGATTTGTGGGGTTTGTTCTTAGATTTTCATAGAGTCTGAGATAACCCAATTCGGAGTTGTAGTTTGAGAGATACGTTAGTTTTTTTACTGCTGTCCAGAAATCCTGATGAGATTACAACAGTCGTCTTGTTTAATAGATAAGGTTTAGTTAATGGCCGATTCAGGGGGGGTCTCCCAACACAACTTTCATAGGAACTTTTATTATCTTTCCAGATTGATAAATATGATAAATTTTGGTTCAATCATTTGAAAGATATGGATTTTTCTTGTACTACTGTTCCTTCAGACTGTCAGATTCAGACTTCAAGTTTTCAACTGTAAATTAGATTATGTTAATGACAGAATTAGAGAATCTCGCCAACTAAGTTATTGTAGATACTTTCGTTATATTTCCATAAAGTCTTGGAACATTGAATTTGGCTGTACCAAATCAAAGTTACAAAATTGCCAAGTTAGTAGTACCGAAGATGAGAGAGCGGTCTTCGGAATTAAAAACAAAGGCTTAAATGGGATTATTTGATCTTTTGGTCACTTGAAAAGTTGTAGATATGCTAGTGTAGATTCTAGGAAAATTGTATTCATGAATTTTGGAGTTTTTACTCAAAAGTTATTGATTTTCCTTTGATAGCTGTATGTTTGGACAGATTAAGATTTGGAAGTGTATTGGCTAAGTCTCGGGTTGCGATTAAGAGCGATTGATTTTATTTTGTTCCATTGCTATGCTGTGTACTTTTGAATGATATATTTAGTATACTTTACGATTGCCAGGTGGTGGTGAGCCCCGGGGTTATAGCCTTTCTGTCGTCATCCGTCTCTCGGTTAAGGCAAGTACATAGTAGAGTGGTGAACAATGGGTTGTTCACTATGATCATTGATATTACTTATCATGCTATTTATTATGATTTCGTTAAGCTTATTCTTATACATGATATTGATGACCTTGAGTGAATGATATTATGATATTGAGTTAACGAGAATGAGATATTGAGTTAATGAGATGAATTATGTTGATAAATAATTAAAGATATTGCATCATTTACATTCATCATGATAGGAGTTGCACGAGCCAGGTCAGTGAGAAAATTATGTAACTATTCTGGTGAGGTCGGTCAGAAAGATACATGACTAGTCCGGAGTGCTCTAGATAAAATCTGTAATACTCCGGCCTGCTCGTAGTGTGGCCCATGTGGCCCATGAGGAGTTGTGTGGCGGGATTAGTCCCACATTGCTTGTCTCAAGTGAGTTGTAGTAGTATATAATGCATGTTGGATCCAAACGTAGCACCTCCGAGTTAACCCTTTTACACGAAGCGAGGACGAAAGTGTAAGTGAGGTGCTATGTGTGGCGGGTCCGCCCCACGGTGGGCTGGGCATTGAGCCGATTTTGGGTCGGTGTTACGATGGTATCGAGCATCAACCTTCACAGCACGTGTGCGGGACAGGGGCGCGGGCATATGGCGCATGGCATATGTGGGCCCAGAGTGGACACATGGCATGGCATATGTGCCGGCACTGGACGCACGGACGTGTACCGAGGGGTGGTTTTGGGCATTTGCCGCATATGTGGTATGCTGTCGAGGACGTCAGCCCTTGAGGGGGGGGTGAATGTAATACCCCGGCCTGCTCGTAGTGTGGCCCATGTGGCCCATGAGGAGTTGTGTGGTGGGATTAGTCCCACATTGCTTGTCTCAAGTGAGTTGTAGTAGTATATAATGTCTGTTGGATCCAAACGTAGCACCTCCGGGTTAACCCTTTTACACGAAGCGAGGACGAAAGTGTAAGTGAGGTGCTATGTGTGGCGGGTCCGCCCCACGGTGGGCTGGGCATTGAGCCGATTTTGGGTCAGGGTGTTACAAAATCTTACTTCGGTGGGGACTTCACGGGAGTGAAGGATAGAGTGTATCATCGATGAATGAACACTCCGCTATACCGGTATAAGTTGATGAGATGCATATGAGCATGAGCATGTTGGTGCATTCGCATATATGAGTAAATTCTTAAATTGTGCAACTTTACCTATATGAAATATGGCTTGTTTGTTTGAGTATGAGAATGTCACTAAATAGATGGATGATGATGATAACTTTGTTTATGGTTGATAAACTATTGTTTATAGATTTATTATGTATTTGTTGAGTCTTAGACTCATTCTTGCTCTATTGTTGTTTTTAGGTGACCATTGATGACGTTTGACTCGGGAAGGGCTAGCGTACTTGGAAACATATATTACACCCAATTAGTTAATCCATTGGACATGAGAAATTTTTAGTATAATATGATGATTTATACCTAGGACATGATGGTATCGAATAACCTTAGATGCTTGGTTTTCATTAATCTTGGGTTATTACCTTGCTATGCTCCTAGGACTAAATTATCTATGATTGTTATAGTATTATACTTGTGTTATTGTGACCCGTGGATGGGTTTTATTATTTATCTTCTTGCTGTAATTCGATAGTAAATTGATGTAAATTAAATGGTTAGAGTAGTTTAATGGCATTCTAGGCTTAATGTTGGGCTAGGGTGTTAGAGTCGCTTCGTCACTTTATCTCTCTCCTCTTCTCTCCTCTCTCTATCTTCTCTTTTCTCGAATTAAAATTACTTTTTGGCCGATTTTGAGGGTTTATATAGCCTAACCTCCGTCACCAGTTGGAGTGGCGATAGGAAGGTGCGGGTTCTGTCGCCATTTCAACTGGCAATGAGCACACAAATCAAAGCCTATCGCCAGTTGAAATGGTGTCAGTGGCCCATTTTTGTAAATAAAAAATAATTAGATATTTATTTTTGTAATTATCTACTAAAGTAATATTATTTTCTAAAAAAATTCTATAAACTAGACTAGCGAAATAATTGATGGAACACACGGATGAACTTTTTCCTTAATAATATGTGTTGTGACACAAAATAAAAACTGCACAGCAGTTATGCCCAATGTACAAACAGTTTTGTAACTGACACCCTTTGGTTTATTGGCAACTCTTCATCATGTATATATACATGTACAAGATCAGAATAAATATACTTTTGGTTTTCTCTCAATCACTTTATAATACGTTATCAGCACACAGAGAAAGCAACCAGAGGTAATGGCACTTTGTGACAATCACAAAAGCGCTTTTCTGCAGATTCTCGCTCTAGTTGATTCCCTACACAAGAACTTGCATGTTCTTCTTGCTCCTCTCCATGAGGAGCCTCCACCACCACGCCAGGCATCCACCACCATCATCGCCACCGGTCATGGTTCACAGCCGGCTCATCGTCGTCCATGGCGGCGCGACGGCGTTACCCAGCGGCGCGAGCCCCACGCTATGGTCCTTCGGCCGACCGCGCATGCCTCCGCAGCCCAACCGTCGTCCGGTCTCGGATCTGCAAACCAATACAAGCATCCTCCGCCAAGGATGAATTCTCATCCACATAAATCGAAAAAAAAGTGCGCGCGGCCTGGCCTTGCCGGCCAAGGCGCGGCAAAGCAACCGCCTGGGCCAGCCCAGCGCCGGCCAAAGCGCGGCGGCGTGGCGCGCCGGCCCGGCGCCGGCACAGCCTGCCCCTTGCCCGGGCGGCTTGGCCCAGGCCAGCGCCGCTTCGGCCCTCAGCAGCGGCAATGGCGGCGTGGCGGCTCCTTCCAGCCGGCCGTGGCGGCTCCCATGGTGGCTAGGGTTTGGGGAGTTAGCGAAACCCTAACTCCCCTTCCATTATATATATGGCTGTCCTTAAATGGGCTTCGGCCCAAATTAATCCCACCTCCCCACCTGGGCCAAAAGGCCAAATGGGCTTCAGCCCAGGTTGTCACGATTTTGTATTTTCCCCCCTGTATTTCATGGGAAATGCGGAATCTTTATTTTAAATAAATTCCTATTATAAATTTGCATTTCAGTCCCTACAGGATCTGAAAATTATGTAAATATTTAAATAAATGTGCATTCACATTTATATGTTTTACATATATAGGATTATTATTTTATTGTAATTTATTTGCAATACGCATTGCGACCATATTTAAATTTGCTATCTTTAGCAAAATTAAAATTCAAAAATTCCCATTTAATGAGTACCATTGTACTTAATAATTTGGAATTTTTTGCAAAATATTATACCTAACATAAATACCATAATATCACAATTTATGGCCCTTTTTGCTACATTTATTTGTATGCTATGCCATACAATAAATTGGTGTTCACCACCAATATTGTGATTATACAGTATTATAAATATAACCACACGTTATATTTAATTTGGGTATATATATTCATTTGGCATACAATACTCATATTGTTTTCCACATATTTTGCATTTTATTACAACAATACCATACACATTAATTTACCTCATGTAAATTAATTATTTATGGTGTACTTTTTATGTAGGTTTTAAATGGCTACCAAAGATTTTGAGCCACTCGCTATCGATGGTACCAATTACCCTACATGGGCTATGGACTTAAAGATCAACCTCACCACACGTGGGTTGGAAAGGGTGATATTTAATCCTCCCGCGGATCAAATTCCTCCGGATATTGTGAAATATTCCGTTTTAAACATAATACGGAATCACATACATCCATATTTAAAGGCGGAATATCTGTATGAGGAGAATCCACTTACTTTATGGATAGCCCTCAAAATAGATATGAGCAATGAAAAGTCATTATCTTACGAGGCTAATCATGAATGGGCACATCTTAGACTCCAAGATTTCAAAACAGTTGGAGACTATAACCATGCCCTTCATACTATTTGCTCCAAATTGCGTTTTTGTGAGAAGGAACCAACAGATGCGGATAAAATAGAGAGACTCTCTCTACAATGCTCCCATCCGACAGGTCCTCTGGCGAAGAATGGCGTCTTGCAAATTACCAAACTTATTTTGATCTTATGCATACTTTACTTGAGCGAGAAAAACATCTTGAACTTCTTTTAAAGAATAATCGACAACGTCCCATCAAGGTGCTCCACTTCCTGAAGTTCATGCTAATCAAAATAACAATAAGTTCAATGGTTCAAAAGACCATTCAAAGAACTTTAAAGGTAAACACAAACGCAACATGAAGCAAAAACCAAGTGGATTCAAGAAAGGTAAAGGCAATTTTGGTAAGAAAATTGACAAAAAGGAGATTTGTCAAAAGTGTGGTTGCTACAACCATCCTACCAAGAAATGTCGCACCCCGAAGCATCTTGTGAACCTCTACCTCCAGTCTTTGGCTCAAGGCAAGGATGCTCAACAGAAGCGATTTGAAGCACACTTCAATCTCACATCCAACGATGATGAAACCGGATGTTCTCAAAAGTTCATTCAAGAACTCAAAGACACATGTGCCTCTACAAAGAAGGATGATCTCATGTGCACCGAGGACACACTTCAAGAATTTCATTAAATTCTTTTCTTTGTGTATATAGATTTTGGAGTCAATCCAATGGAGGAGGAATTATGCCTTGTGGATAGCGGTACCACAAACTCTATACTTAGGGACACAAAATATTTCCTAACCCTTACAAGGAGAAAAGGAAATATTTTAACAATCGCTGGACGCGATGCAACGATAGTAGGCTCTGGTCGCGCTTCTATCACTCTCCCTATGGGTACACAATTGGAGATTGAAGATGCACTCTTGTATCCCGATTCAACACGTACCCTACTTAGTTATAGAGATATCCGTCAGAATGGTTTTCATATTGAAACCCAAAGTGACAACAAAGAGGAATATCTACTCTTAACCAAAAACAACGGATATGGCAAACAAGTACTAGAGAAAATTCCATCTTTAAACTCCGGATTGTACTATACATACATCAAATCCGTTCAACATATTGCGTACAAAGTAATTTTCCAAAATACTAATACATTCCAAACATGGCATGATCGCCTTGGCCACCCAGGCATTGGAATGATGAGGAAAATTATTAACAATTCTATTGGTCATACATATATCAAAACAAAATTTCCGGAATCCTCAGATTTTGTGTGCACTTCCTGTGCAACCGGAAAATTGATTTTAAGACCCTCTTATCTTAAAATCGAGTTTGAACCATTAAATTCCTTGAACGCATTCAAGGAGATATATGTGGTCCTATACAACCATTGTGTGGTTCATTCAGGTACTTCATGGTTCTCATTGATGCATCTACTAGATGGTCACATGTGTGTCTTTTATCCACACGAAACCATGCATTTGCTAAGTTAATTGGTCAAATCATCCAATTACGAGCACATCATCCTGAATATCGAATTCAATCAATTCGAATGGACAATGCTGCTGAATTTTCATCCTATGCCTTCAATGATTATTGTATGGCTCTTGGGATACAAGTTCAACACTGCTCCATATGTTCATACACAAAATGGTTTAGTAGAATCTCTTATCAAGAGAATCAAGCTCATTGCACGACCATTACTACGATTGCAACTTACCAACATCATGTTGGGGTCATGCGATCTTACACGTCTGCGACTTAATACAATTGCGTCCAGCGCATATCATAGCACTTCCCGCTACAATTAGTGCGTGAAATCCACAAGATATTTCCCATCTGCGAAAGTTCGGTTGCGCTACATACGTCGATCTCACCACCACAACAGCACCTCAATGGGACCGCACAGAAACTTGGGATCTATGTTGGGTATAAATCACCACAATCATAAAATACCTCGAACCCCTAACAGGGACCTGTTCTGACGTCAGACGATTGCATATTCAATGAGGAGCATTTCCGGCATTAGGGGAGACAATAAATACCAAACGAATGCCGAAATTAATTGGAATGTTCAAGGCATTCCCGCCTCGCACCACGTACTACTGATGAACTTCAAGTTCGAGAAATTATTCATTTGCAAAACATTGCAAATAATCGCGAATGCATTCTCGATTATAAAGGTGTCACAAAATCCTATAACCTCGCCGAAATGTGCACGAAAGAGTGGAGGTACGAAAAATACCACTCAACTCCCGGTTCAAAATAAGAGGGGAGAAGTACGGCACAAATGGCGGATCTGACTTCTAACAAGCGACAAAGGAAACAAAAGAATGTAAATGCAGATCAACCTCAAGTTGATAGACACCAAAGGATCCTTGAACCGGATCAACGAAGCACTCAATCACCGATCACAGGACATCGAATACCCCGACTCAAATGTTTTGGGAAATAACATTGAGTCATCAGGGGTCCAAGAAATTTCTACTAACTATAATGATTCTGGAGAATCATATGATCGTAAGACTACAATTGTCGACATTTATTTCTCCACAACAATTACAAACAACCTTCAAAATGATCCGGATCCTAAGACCATGGCGAGAGTGCAAGCAGCGCTCGGACTGGAACCAATGGAAGGATGCAATTCAAGCGGAGTTAGCCTCGCTCAATAAAAGAAATGTATTCACCAATGTGATACATACACCTCCCAAAGTATTCCCTGTCGGTTTCAAATGGGTTTTCGTCCGCAAACGGAATGAAAAAAATGAGGTGGTGAGATACAAAGCAAGGCTTGTAGCACAAGGGTTCACGCAGAGACCCGGCATTGATTACAATGAAACATATTCTCCAAGAATGAGTGGAATAACATTCGATATTTAATCTCATTGGCGCTTAAAAATCATCTAGCTTTTCATTGATGGATGTAGTGATTGCATATCTTTATGGGTCACTCGATTCGGACATATACATGAAAGTTCCGATGGAATTTCAATTCGAATCCAAACGCAAATCGCAATATGTATTGTGTAAAGTTGAACAAGTCTTTATACGGCTTGAAACAAATGGGTAGAATGTGGTACAACCGACTAAGTGAGTTCCTAACCAAAAAGGGATACTCAACAATGATGATTGCCCATGTGTATTCATAAAAGATCCTCAACAGATTTTGCATTATATCTGTATGTTGATGATCTTAATATCATTGGTAACACACAAGATATAGATGAATCACGCAATCATCTTAAGACGGAATTTGAAATGAAGGATTTGGGTAAAACCAAATTTTGCTTAGGTATACAACTTGAGCACCTTCATACAGGCATTCTAGTGCATCAATCAGCCTATGTCCAGAAAATATTGGAGAAATTCAATATGGACAAAGCATATCCATCGAAAACCCCCATGGTTGTTCGATCTCTAGACAGGGAAAAAGATCCATTTAGACCCCGAGATGTCAATGAAGAGATATTGGGACCCGAAGTTCCATATCTCAGTGCTATCGGAGCGCTTATGTACCTTGCAAATTGCACCCGGCCGGATATTGCATTTGCGGTAAACCTACTTACTAGATACAGCGCTACTCCAACCAAAAGACATTGGGTAGGAGTGAAGAATATCCTTAGATATCTTCAAGGCACTAAAGATCTCGGTATATTCTTTCAAAAGAATAAAAATATGGATTTAATAGGATATACAGATGCTGGCTATTTATCAGATCCCCATAATGCGAGATCTCAAACAGGGCTTTGTGTTTTTACGGTGGAATGACCATCTCTTGGAAGTCTTCGAAACAGACTCTAGTGGCTACATCCACTAATCATTCTGAAATAATTGCATTATATGAAGCATCACGTGAATGTGTATGGCTTCGCAGAATGATTAATCACATACAACAGTCATGTGATATAGGTGCTATTTCATCACCTACTATTATCTACGAAGATAATGCTGCTTGCGTTGTTCAAATGCAAACGGGTTACATAAAGAGTAATATCACAAAACATATTGCACCTAAACTATTTTACCCACATGAATTGCAAGAGAGTGGGGAAATCACTATTCTGCAAATTAAGTCTTGTGATAACCTCGCAGACTTATTTACCAAGTCATTACCAACTTCCGCATTTCAAAAATGTGTTCATGGAATTGGTATGCGAAGACTACGTGATTTGCAGATGTCAGGGGGAGAAATCTCCTAAGACTCAACCCGTTTAGATAAAATATTGTACTCTTTTCCTTTATGAGTTTCTCATCAAGGTTTTTAATGAGGCAATATGACAACATAATCATTAATACATCTCTTTTCCTCACATGGGGTTTAGGAAGATATGAACAGATATATGCCATATCAACTTTTCTCCTTAAATTTTCCCACTGGGTTTTAAAGGAGTTTTTCATGACATATCTATTCTATCGGTTCTCCTCATATTTTTCCCTACAGGGTTTTTGGAGGAGTTTTTCCAACATGATGAATTAGAAGATCATATGAAGACACATTGGTCAAGGGGGAGTGTTGTGACACAAAATAAAAACTGCACAGCAGTTATGCCCAATGTACAAACAGTTTTGTAACTGACACCCTTTGGTTTATTGGCAACTCTTCATCATGTATATATACATGTACAAGATCAGAATAAATATACTTTTGGTTTTCTCTCAATCACTTTATAATAATATGGACTTGGGGGGCGACGCTGCGACCGAGAATGCCAACAGTACATCTCATCTCATCTCATCTCATCTCATGTGGACCGCTGTTAGTGCCATGCACACCGCTTTCACCATGCAACCTTGTCCAGGGAAGGATCGCCTGCAGTCCATCCATGCTCTGCTGGCTGCTGCTGCTGCTGCTAATCATGGCTTTGCTGGCCACTAACAATGAGCATGAACCCGATTCCTAATTAAGCAACAGCATCACAGCAATGGTGGGCCCAGGACGCGGCTAACCCATCCAGAGTGCTCCTCTGCTCCTGCCCTGAAAGCTTGCCTACGCTAGCCACACCAGCCAGAGGAAGAGACGAACGAATTGAAGAGACGCTTTGAGGCCAAGAAAGATCCTCTCCTCTCCAATCCTATCAGCTCCTCCCTGTTCCCGTCGTCTGCCGTGCCGCCTCTGGGCTTCGCGTCTCCTCGCGCGCGCGGCCGCCGCCTCGATCGGCACGTCGGCCCTGCCCTCCTCCGCTGGTCCATGCAGGTAACCCCGCCGCCGGTCTACCACTCTACCGCGCGTTTTGGATATGGTCATGGCTTCTTGTTATTTCTGGGTGATTCTTGCATGCACCATTTGGTCGTCGTCGTAGTCGTTATGGATTGATCTAGGATCTTCTGATGTATCCGTTGCGGCTTGAGTGACCAGGAATCTTTTCTTTTCTTTTCTTTTGTTTTTGTTTGAGGAACGATCAAGAATCGTTTCTTTTAGTTTCAAATTTTCCCCTCCCTAATCCAGTATCTCTCCGTACAGAATTAAGAGCGCCATGCCGGCCGGGCCATGAGAAAGTGCAATTCTTTTTTTATCTCGTTAGTTCGATTCTTGCAGGAATAGTTTCTCTTAGACATGTTAGGTTAGTTCGATTCTTGCAGGAATAGTTTCTCTTAGACATGTTACGTTAGTTCGATTCTTGCAGGAATAGATTCTCCTAGTCCATATCCATTTCCTTTTTATTACTACTTTTGTTTCTTTTCTTTTTGTTTGCTTTGAGTCGTTTTGGTCTACTAATTCAATCGCAATGTCAACGATCAAGAAACGCTGTTGTTTTCGTTGGGGGATTCTTGTTAAGATGGTTTAAGTGCGGGTTAAGCTACTCAACCTCTGAACAAAGTCAAATGCCTTATCTAGTTATCCAGTTAACTTAAAATATTTGATTCTTGGAGCGATGGGTATTGTCGTTCTTTCAGAATAAGATACTGATGTTTGTTTAATCTGGCTGGTTAATGTGATACGTTCGTTTTAATTTATTTCTTTTTACATTCAAAGTCAGTGCTCATCTTGTTGTATACGGTTTTAACCTGGTCCAATCGGTGGATAAATATTGAACTGTCCTACTGATATTATTTACTATTTTACATTCAAAGGCAGTGCTCATCTTGTTTTCATATCGGTATGTGTTTACCAAAATAAAGAGACCACTGATAATATTGATTATTTGTCGACCATATTGAAACCCTAAGCCTACTGTTTGACAAAAAAAAAGACCAACGGACATCAAATTGAAACCCTATTTCACAAATTTAGTCACGATACACACCTGCCAGATAACAACAAAAACTACATAAAGTGCCTAATGGACTGGGGGACATACTGGCAGACCTACTAGCCAGCAGGCCCAAAGCTATGCCCAAAATAAACTCTCTGGACTAGGTTTTTTCACCTCAACTAGCAATCAAGGTCTTTTAACACCTGAACTGATGTTTTTTAAGCACAATGCCTAGCCTAACGTTGTTCGCTTGGTCTACCACCTGGGCCACGTGCTGGCCCTGGCCGTGCACTGGCCTATTCGACTGGCTGTCTTAGGCACAATGTACTGAGTATACATTGCAAAATCCAAAAGAAGGAAGAAATAAATTTCTTATTGTTTTTTTCAGAGCTAACCAATATTAACTCTTATTTTTTTTTGGAAGAGTTAGTTGATTGCTCTATATATGATAATAGTATTTTTAGGATCAGAATGTTTACACTTTTTATTGTTGTGGTGGCTATTGGTGTACGGATCCAAAGACGGGTGATATGGTGTGGTTTTCGGTGGGATTCTAGGGGAGGAAGGAGTTGTTAGTGAGAGGTTGGATCAGAATGGAGGGGATAGCAGGGTAAGTCGTGCTCGCCCTTGTGCGCACTGTGGGGCTTTTCCCCGGCCAGAGATGAGGCTCTGAACCATGAGGATATTTTGGAAGGCTGATTCTTATTGCTTGCTTTGAATTATAAACGATATGTCCTTTATACAGAGGACTAACCCAAAACAAATCCGGAAGAGATATCTAAGTATCCGAATGGGATACTGCTAACTATCTAACCAATCTGAACACAATCTCTAGCTTCCAAAGTTAACTCCTAATGCCTTCCTAAACTAACTCGTGTTCAAGCTGAATTTGCATGCTTACCCACTGTTTCCATCCGGACTCTTGCTGCTACTACCATTCGGATTCTTGCGCCGGCGCTGGTAAGTCCTTCCAACAAAAGAGTCCACAGCATTTCTTCCCTCCCGGAGAAACAACTCGTCCTTGAGTTGGAAATCTAGGTATCGCTCGCAAAAATCCGGCAATGACATCCAAGAAGCATCTAAAGTAGGAAAATCTTTCCAATGATCCAGTAAATCCTATGTACCATGGTTCAATCGAGTTCGGTGGATTTCAGCTGGTTCTTGCACCGCACGACCTTGATGAATTGGAAGAAGTGCTATCACGGCAACAGGAGGTTCGCCTTGGAACTTTTTAGAAGAGCGACATGAAATACGTCATGAATTATAGCCTTAGCGGGCAACTGGAAATGATACACAACTGAATCGATGCAGTTGATCACCTGATAAGGTCCAAAGAAACGTAGTCCCAACTTAGAGGGGGTTTGTTCGGTGACCGTAGTCGTGATATGATGATGAAGGTGCAAAGAAACCCAATCACCAACCGAAAATTCCACATCACGATGAAGCTCATCATATTGATTCTTCATGAAAGCTTGTGCTTGAAGAAGCCGCTCTCTTACCTCAGCAAAAAATTCACCCCTTTGCGCCATCTGACTGTCAAGAGCAGCCACCTGTGCCTTGCCCTGCTCACATACTAGCAGTGGAGGTGGATCACGTCCATACATGTCGGGACCCAAATATGCAAATCTGGACCCTCTGTGTATTCTGCACTAGTCCAGGATCACGCTAGTGCACACAGTGTCAACATTGATGAAATATCACATCCATACAACGAATATAAGAATAAACGAGTACATTTAAATAACAAATAACTGTTGGGACCTTATGGTCGAGTGTTACATTTATTAAGCCATGCAAGGCTGACAATAAAGAAATAAACTGCAGCGGAAACAAAATAAACTCCGGTGGCTCCCATCAATTTACCACAGGCAATCGACTGGGATCAAGACCCTAACGTTCAACCTTCGTAGAACTCTTCTTCAAAAGCAAACGACTCCTCCACTTCATTGATTTATTTAGCAAGAGTGAGTACACACCGTACTCGCAAGTCATACCACGTAATGCATTTATACATGATGGCTTATTCCAAAGGAATGGCTTCGTGGTTATTTTGCGTAAATGCGACATTTGCAATTGAATACAAATAATAGATTGAAAGCGTAATTCAAAACAAATAGACAATAATAAGTTAACAATTGATTTCACAAAGGACACACAGTCTAATCAAGTTCTTTCACACAGCTGAACAAGTTATCTCACACAGCTGACCCTTCCCAATTGTTTTTATGAAAAACTACCCTCGTGTGAAATTCCGAGCATGTCCATAACCGAGGACGCGGCTATTCAATAGATTGGTTTAAACACTCTGCAGAGGTTGTACACTTTACCCACACGATGAAACCAACCGGATCGAGTTGATCACAACAAAACCTTTCGAGACTTCATCTCAAACAATGACACTCTGGTGTGCTTTATCGTCGTCCAATTTGTACACACCCTTGGAACGACACACACCATTGGACGGGGATGCAATGAACCATCCGCGATGTGACATATCACACCTCCACCCATCACATAGCTTAAATACAACCTGAGTTGTCAATGTCAAGACTCCATAACTTACTAAGTCGGGCCCGGCCCATACTAGGCATGTGGTCGTGCAAAGAAGGCCCAGTTCAATGACGCACAAAGTTAAGTCCTTAATTGACCAAGGCAAGACTTCCAGTTTTAACCCAAATCACAAAGTTTAATAAGCACACAGCTCCACCATTCACACAGAATCCACCACTTGCCTCAGTCTAAATCTTTTCCCACCCTGTTGATTAAGTGTAACACATGCCATCAACGAGTAATAGCACACCCCCACAGATTCATCACACGTTCCATAATCACTTAGTCAAGTTTATAATTGCAACTCTCACATGAAATGATGACTCGTGGCATGGCTAAGCAGTCTAATCGTATCTAACCAACCCACGTTGGTGCTACAATAATACCAACTAATAATTAACCAACCTAGGGTGACAAAAGATCATGGCATACAATAGACAAGGTGGCATAACAATTTGGATTAATAACTATCCCAAAAGCATTTAAATAAATACTTGAAATAGAATGCAATACATTGAAACAAAGTATTTTGAAAACTGGGTTCAAAATGATCAAAGGTATAACTTGCCTTGGAATAGATCTAGATATTGGTCTTGGTCTTGAGGTGCTCCTTCTTCTGCAAAATTCCCCGAAGTATCGACGTCTACTACAAAGCGAGATAAAAGAAACAAAACAAATAAATAACAGAGGCAAAACAAACTCCAAAAATTAAATAAAATTCATAAATAAATAGATCTGAATTTTATATGAATTTACAAATTTGAATGGGCTCAATCGGAGTTCGGATGCAAAAGATATGGGCTTTGGAAGATTGGAAAAACAATTAAACCCTAATTTGGATTTTATTGAATTTCCCGAATTATTTTTATAAAGGAAAATCGAATTATTGCGCAATGCTTGCGTTAGCCGAGAATTTCCGGAAAAAGAAATATATTTAAATTAAAAACTGACAGGTGGGACCCACTGTCAGCCTCTCGGCTCACGGTGGACTGGGTCCTCCGAGTAGAGGCAAGCCGGGCGCGATGAACCGGACCATGTGTGCATCTTGGTGTCGATCGACGCCACGCGATGCACACGTAAGCGGCGAGAGGCGCGAGAGGTCGACGCGGCCCCGACGAGTCATGGCCGACGGCGGCGTGCGGGGACCAAGGGTATCACCGTCGATCGGCGGCGAGTCGCCGGCGACCAAGGGTACCAGAGCAATCCTTGCGCTATTGCGCACCTAGTGCTGACCTTACCAAAGAAATGAAAGTGACGGCCGGCCGGTGGAGAAGAAGCGAGGCGAAGTCACGGCTTTTGTCGGATGGCGGCAATGGGATTCGGTGAGAAAGCGCGCCGAGGTGGCTGGCGACACCGAGCCCAAGGAGGCGATCGACGACGGCTGGACGGCGACGGCGGTGGTGCAATTCGATGGCGACGACACACGGCCGAGAACCTTTGACGAAAAATTACGGCGGCACAAGGGCTTGGGAGGGGCAATTGGGTGAGGGGTTTTGGAGAGGGGGCTGCGGCGATTCTCGGGGACCTACTTATAGGTGTGGGCGGCCTCGAGGTGACGTGTTGGCGGCGGAGATCAAACCGCCCAAACGAGCGCGAGAAAACGGGATATAAGCGGATTCAAGTTTGAATTTGAGCGAGTCGGTGCGGAAGAGATAAGCGGAAGTTTGGTTAGGAAATCCGGGGATTTTAGTTAGCAGAAACGGACGCGGCGCGGAGCTTCTAGAAGCGCTAATGGCGGACACGGTCGCGGAGCCACGCGAGGAAGGAGACCGTGTCGGAGACGACGACCTCGGCGGGCCCACGCGTCAGAGAGAGAAGAGAGGCGCTGCGGCCGAGATCCAGCGTCCATGCCGATCCGACCAGCGGGGGCAAGCGGCCTTGCGAAGTTGGGTGAGGCGGTGGAATAGTCTTTGGCTTGGCCCAATCTCGTTCAAGGATTTTCTTTTGATTTTTCTTTTAAGTAAATCCAGAAAATGCAAATAGCAATTAGAAAATAGCAATTGACTTTGGAAAAATTCCAGAAAATTCTATAAAATATAACCAAGCATATAGAATCTAAATAAAATAATTTTGACAATTGTTGATATTGGGATTAAGCACATTAAATCAATTTGTCCATAAAGTCCATATTAAGCTTTTTAAATTAATATTCAAATAAATCTAAATGATGAATTTTCTTGCTACCAATATTTAAAAGATTTTTAAAGCTCTGAAAATTGGGATGTTACAATACACAACTCGAAACAGTGTCGCACACTGTGCTGATTGGAAGGAAGAATTATAACAATATTTGGCCCAAGGTATCCACTGCACCTATTGATGAGGACGATCATTGGAAAAACAACGTAGATACAATGTGATGATACCGTTAACCACCTTCGTTTGGCCATCGCTTTGAGGATGAAAAGTCGAACTTATGTGCAAACGAACGCCCGCATGCCAAATTAAAGAGTTTAGTCCAAAAATTACTAGTGAAGACTTAATCATAGTCACTGATAATTGATGAAGGCATCCCATGGAGATGAACCACCTCATGAAAAAATACACTAGCTAATGAACTCTCCGTACATGGATGAGCCGGCGGAATAAAATGAGCATACTTATAAAATCTATCAACAACAGTCAAAATAACTGATTTACCGTGAACCTTGGGAAAGTTTTCAATAAAGTCCATTGAAATATTGGACCAAACAGACGTCGGTACAGGAAGAGGCTGGAGGAGAACTACTGGATGTAGATGATCAGTTTTGTTACACTGACAAATAAAAAAGCTTTGAATATACTCCCGATCCAATCGATGCATGCCGAGAACATGAAAGTGGGTGCGCAAGTGATGAAGTGTTTCATGGACGGCTTCATGTCCCGAGTCATGAAAAGTGGCAAGAAGTCTAGGCCACAATGGAGAGGATTCCAGAACAAAAACTTTGCCATCATACAATTGCAAACTGTCTGTGAAGGACCATGCAAACCTCCTATATATCCAGCATGTACACGGGCACGCAAATCAACCATGGCCAATGAGGAAACCAACTCTTGCCTTAGTTCATCAAACCCCACAAAAATTGTGGAACCGAGATAGCATGTAGCGCCAGCACATCCTCATCACGATGAGAAAAAGCATCTGCCATAGAGTTTTGCCTACCAGGATGGTATTCCACTAAAAAAAGCATAGCCAAATAAATTATTGACCCAATAATGTTGATGAATAGTGGTCTCACGCTGATCAAGAAGGAAATTCAAGCTATAGTGATATGTCCGAACCGTAAAGGATCAAGCCCACAAATACATCCGCCAGTGCCGAACCGCTTGGACCAAATCAACAAGTTCATGCCCATATGCAACTAACGTGGTGTGCTATGGTGCCACGACTCCACTAAAAATGTGATGGGTCGCTTGCCGTGGTGAAAACAACAACAAAACCTGTCCCGGAAGCATCACAATCCACCACAAATATATTAGAAAAATCCGGTAGCTGAAGAACAGGAGCCAAAGTGAGAGTGACTTTGAGTACCTGAAATGCATGATCGGCTTCCTCATACCGCCATAAGGATTCTTTCTTGAGGAGCTTCGTCAATGGTGCAACCACTTCACTATAACCCTTGATAAATTTATGGTAGTACCCGATTAATCCGAGGAATCCCCACAAGGCCCTAACAAACTTGGGCGTCGGCCATGCCTCCACGACTACCACTTTATCCAGGTCCATTGCCACCCCATTGCCAGAGATAATGTGGCCAAGATACCCCACCTCTTCTTTGCCAAAGAAACACCCGTTGCGCTTCAAGAATAGCTTGTTTTGATGCAAAAGTTGGAGGCCTGCTCGAACATGCTGCAAATGCTCTGACCAGGATGAGCTATAGATAAGAATATCATCAAAGAAAACTAAGACAAACCAACAAAGGAACCGCTTGAGGACGTCATTCATAAGTGCTTGAAATGTGGCTAGCGTATTAGTCAGGCTGAAGGACATGACCAAAAATTCAAACTGCCAACGATGAGTATGGAAAACCATCTTCTTTATGTCTTCTGGGTACATATGTACCTGATCATAAACACTCCAGAGATCCAATTTGGTGAAAACCCATGCTCCATCGAGTTCATCGAGAAGTTCATCAACAACCGGAATTGGAAATTTATCCTTCACCTTTTGGGCATTCAATGCCCAGTAATCAACAAAAAAATCACTGTGAGTTATCTTGCTTCTTGACTCGGAGTACCAGTGCTGAAAACTCTAAGTTACCAGGGCGAATAATCTCCTGTTCATCTGCTGTCGAGGTCTACCCGATCCCCATCTTGCCGATGCTGACCTTGGCGAAGTCGTCCTGCACGATCTTGGCGATGACTACATTGTGCACCAATAGTTGTGCCTTGATGTCGCCAATCTCAAACATCATGGCGTCCAGCTAGTTGAAGAGGTTGTCCAAGGACTTGGTATCTCCCATAGGAAGGGTGGTGGTTGAAGGCTCTCATACCAAATTGGTATGGCGTGGTTTTCAATGGGATTCTAGGGGAGGAAGGAGCTGTGTGTGAGAGGTCGGATCGGAACGGAGGGTAGGTAAGTCGCGCTCGCCCTCGTGCGCACGGCGTGGCTTGTCCTCGGCCAGCGACGATGCTCTGAACCATGAGGATATTTCGAAAAGCTTATTCTTATTACTTGCTTTGAATTACAAACGATATGTCCTTTATATAAAGGACTAACCCAAAATGAATCCAAAAGGGATATCTAAGTATCCAAAAGGGATACTACTAATTATCTAACCAATTCGAACACAGTCTCTAGTTTCCAAACTTATCTCCTAATGCCTTCCTAAACAAACTCGTGTTCAAGCCGAATCCGTATGCTTAGTCATTGTTTCCATCCGGACTCTTGCCACTGCTGCCATCTGGATTCTTGCGCCGGTGGTGGTAAGTTTTTTTAACAAAAGAGTCCACAACACGGGGATAGGGCACTTGCCCTCTTTTAACCACAGGCAAGGCTCTTCACTGACATAGTAGAGAGGTTTTGAGGCTTAATTTAACTCTTGATTTCTCATTGCTTGCCTGAAGAAGATACAACACTGTCCCTTGACGCCTAAGAAACTAATCTCTAACTTAAAGGAGACAATATCTAATTTGAAGGACACCAATACAATCTCTACGTCTTTCTTCCTAACTAATCTTATTTCTTTCCTAATTAGATAACCCTCTAACAATTCAACTAAGGAATGATACAATTATTACTCAAACTATCCTAATTTACTACTAGACTCTGATACAATTACTACTCAAACTATCCTAATTTACTCAAACTAATCTTTGCTATTGTTGCCTTGCGGTGTTGGCCGGCTTGGCCCACGACCATAACACATATTTTTACCATTTTGTTAGTTGTTGTTTTAACTGGCAATATGGGTGCTATATCAAGTAAGCTTTCTTCTATGCTACAATTATCTGTCTCAGTTAATGCATGCAAGTCTGGTTTTGATGATCACTATGTTATTCCTGGAGAGAGTGTGATTCCTTGTTAAAATGATTTCTTCTTTTGTGTAAGTCTATGCCACTTTTAGATTGGGGAGTCAGAATTTTTATTTGGATGGTCACTGCATTGGTAAAGAGCACAGCTGATATACCAGAGACGATATTGCAACTATTTATTCTGTCTATGTGATACAGTGCAATTTATTGACTGCTGGTTTATTTTGTATTTTAAATGTCCAAACAGGGTGCTTAACCTCCGCAAGAACACATGGCTCCTGCTAATTTTTCAGGTTTTCTGTGGGCAAGATGAAGTTTGGTTCGATATATGAGGAGTACCTCAGGGCGGAGCAGGACAAATACCTAGTAAAATGCTCCCATGTTGAGTACAAACGCCTCAAGAAGGTATTGAAGCGATGTCGAGTTGGTCGCTCATTGAAAGCACATGGCACCAATGGTGACCAGCAGCAGAAGGGGAGCGACGAATCTTCAGGCATTTGCGCATGCAATTCGTGCACATGTATGTTCAACCTCTACTGCAAATAGGCAGACCATATTGTGCTTCCATCGTTCTTGTTTATGATATGGCAATGAGCCAATGGTATCATCATGGTTACCAATTATCCCCTTTTTTCCCTTTAGCATTTGTGTGTTAAGTTTGGTCCAACATGTGAATTTTGACATAGAAGTCAGAAAATTGCGAGGAAGATAATAAACAACGAATTGTATATAGACTAGATACAAAAGGGGTTTTCAAACACTACTCTATTTATGAAGATATTAGCTTACTAATTGTTATGACCTGCAAGTTAAAGGCACCCAAAAAGATACCAATAGTTATTCTTCCCTTCTGTGAAAGATTAGGAGAGTCTAATTTCACTTTGTACAATCTGGTTCTCTGCTTTTCAATGATTATAAGTTTTGGATGGGAAGGTAGGTCTGGTTGTATATTTGATATAGCTGTGAAGTATTTATAGGTCTGAATATCTGGTGATTTAATTTTATAACCAGAACTACTTATGTTGACTAAAATCATTTGTTTTCTTTTGGTATGTTGACATTGCACTTCACTATTTTCCTGCTTTTCTTCTACTTATTCTACAGCTTGTGCTATTGAGATTCTGACTTGTAATATTTTCTTGTTCAGTGTGTGATCAAATGTTCTTTACAGAACTCACCAAGGAGGCTTCAGAAATAGCTGGCTGTTTCAGCTCTAGAGTACAGCGTCTCCTAGATCTTCATGTTCCTTCAGGATTACAACGCTATATATGGCGTGTACGGCAATGTTTCATAGATGATCAACAAATCATGGTTCAAGAAGGCAGAATGCTACTCAATTATGTGACCATGAATGCTATTGCTATCCGCAAAATTCTCAAGAAATATGACAAAGTAAGTGTTCATCTCCTGATTGTCATTACACATGTTCAATATCTTTGTGCTAATATGTTGTTCATTTCGCAGATACATGGTTCTGTGAGTGGTAGAGATTTCAAGAGCAAGATGCAAACTGAGCACATTGAATTGTTGCAGTCACCTTGGCTGATAGAGCTGGGTGCTTTCCATCTAAACTGCGATGGTTCAGATATTGATGAACCTATAGGGTTCTTCAAGAATGGATTCCTCAAGAATTTTTCCTGTGACTTGACAGGAGCACAGCCACTAATGACTATGACAATTTCTGAAACTATGAAGTATGAGTACAGCCTAACTTGTCCAATTTGCTTGGTGAGATGTTGCTCTTCTTAAATTCCATTTTCTTCTTCTTTTGAATGACTTGTAATTGAAATGATGATCCTGGTTATACCTACGTATAAAAACGGCAATAGTCAACTAATTGTTTTGCAATAACAATCATTATTTATAGCTGTTGCTTGCACCAGCAAAACATAGTTGTTGATGACTTGTAATGTCATTGCTGTTAGAATAGGACTCATTTTGTATTTTCTTATCTGTATATGGTAACCCCCCTTGTACTCCCTGTATATATTGTCCATTGCGCCTCTTGAATACAACATATAATATTCATAATATGGTATCAGAGCTAGGGTTCTAACCTAGTTCCTTCCACTACCTGGTTGTCGTCAAAGGCCGACGCCGCCAATGCTCCCGCCGCCCGTAGCCAGAGCACTGGCCGTCGCCAAGGACGACGCCCAAGGATGACATGGGCCGAGCCGACGCTAGACGAGTCATCCTGACGCCGGCCTCTATCCGAGCCATCGCCTAACGCCGGCCTCCGCCCGACACGCTGACGCCGACTTCCGCCTGATGACCGGCCTCCCAACGTCGCACGCTCGTTGAAGCCGCCGCCCATGCTCATCGGAGCTGCCGGATTCACCTCCACCACCACAGGGGGGACCCTAGCCCCCCCCCCCGCGTGTTTTCCTTGGTGAGTAGGCTTCTGAGCAGGTCGGGCTTCTAAGCAGGCCGGCTGGTTTTAGTTGAAGGATTTTTAGTCGGTCGGGAAAAATCCAAAAAAAGAGAAACTGAAAAAGAATGTCGATCTAACCACTACGCTATCCAGTACCGCCTGTTAGGCTTCGTTGCCTTGGTCGCCGCGCCGTCCAGTGCCACCTACCGATGGCTTCTGTTCCATCAGCTGCGATCCCATTATCGGGAACAAAGCTCCATAGGACAAACTACAGGTTGTGGCCTTCACTCATAGAGATCACGCTCGATGGTCTCCGCCTCTGGGGATATGTCACTGGTGCTCGACCTTGACCACCATTACAAGTTCAACCTTCTCTCAGACAGCCTACTTCTGCACTTCCTGCAGAAGATGAGCCCGCCAAGAAGGAGGTAGAGGCCGCTACTGCTGCTATTAACGCTGCTGATGAGGCCTTTCAGTATGTCATAAACGCTTTTGAGCGCTGGTGTGCTAATGAGGCTCATGTTCGCGCTATCCTGGTGGTCAGGATCGACGACTCCATCCAGCCAAACATTGTTGGTCTGCATTCTACTTGCCAAGTCTAAGAGTACTTGCGCGAGCGATACTAGCAGAGAAGTGATGCTCAGTTCTTTTTGCTTCAGCATGAGTTGGAGGCGCTTTGCCAGGAGGACTCCTCCGTCGACGACTTCTTCCGAGTCCTGGCTAGTCTCTGGTGCCAGCTGGACGAGCTGGCTTCTCCACTCTGCTAGGAGTGTCATAAGGTACAGAAGGCGGATCATGATCGCCTTCGCCTTTATGACTTCGTCTGCTGTCTACGCCCAGAGTTTGAGCCTGTCAGGGCTCAACTGCTGAGCCACTCACCACAATCGATAGTCGCCGAGGCTCTTTCGATGCTTCGTGCTGAGGAGCTTCGCCGCGGGTTAGCAGCACAGTTTGTTCTGGCTGTGCTTGCTAACCCTTCTTCTTCGACTACACTGACGGTTTCTGCATCGACTATAGTCCCTCCTTAGGTATCTATTTTTGCGCCTATTTTTGCACAAACTGGGGTTCAGTATAATTATTGCAAGAACTTCGGGTACGACTACTAGTGTTGTGCGGTGCAAAAAAAGCAGAACAAGGCGCGTGGATGATCTAATGGGGGCATGGAGGCCCTTCCTCGATGGGAGGACAGACCAGCACATTAGGACCTTCTCAGTGAGGTGACTTTGTTCAGAAGTTCTACCATGCTCTGCTTCAGCAACTCTCTCACAGCTCAGCAGATTCTGCTAGTCTAGCTCAAACGTCTCCTCTAGGTACTTCTTGGGTTCTGGATTCTGGTGCCTCCACATGACACTAGGACTCCACATCTCTCAGTTCAGTAGGACCTCCTACTTTTCCTATCTCTGTTCAGACAGCTGACGGTACTCCAGTGTCTATCAGTTGTCAGGGCACTCTTTTGTCCATAGACTTTTCTGTTCCAACTATTTTCCATGTTCCCCAGCTTACCATGCAGCTTCTCTCAGTGGGTCAGCTCACCGATCTTAGTTGTAGGGTTGGTTTTGACTCTCACACCTATTTCATCCAGGATCGACAAACAAGGACGGTACTTGGGAATGGCCGGCGCTGTAGGGATCGTCAGGGTTTCTACATCCTTGATTGCCTCCACCTTTCGTCTACTTCATTGCTCCTATCACCTCTACGTCTACTTCCACTATCACTGCTGCCACCACCTCTCGAGTTTTTGCGCAGTCACATCACCACTTAGGTCACTTGTGTGGGTCCCGTCTTTCTTCATTAGTTTGTAAGGGTGTTCTTGGACGTGTTACTGTTGACACGGCCATATTTTGTTAGGGTTGTAAGCTGGGCAAGCAGCTACAGCTTCCTTATCATTTTAGTGAGTCCTTGTCTTCTTTTCCCTTTGATTTAGTTCAGTCAGATGTATGGGGATCTGCGCCTATTATCTCTAAAGGTGGCCATAAATCTTATGTGATTTTCATTGATGATTATTCTCGTTTTACATTGATTTTCCTTGTCTAATCGTGGTTAGTTTCTTACGATGTATCGTAGCTTTGCAATGATGGTTCGTACTCGCTGCTGACGAGTATTGTTCTGGTGCTTTTAGACAGTTTCTTTCTGAGCAGGGGAATCTTTACCAGTTTTCTTGTCCTGGTGTCCATGCTCAGAATAGGGTTGTTGAGCGCAAACATCATCAACTTATTAATATTGCTCGCATTCTTCTCCTTGCCTCTCACGTTCCACCACAGTTCTGGGCTGAGGCTGTTTCTACGGCTGCATATCTCATCAATATGCAGCCTTCCACTGCTCTTAAGGGTGTCAGTCTTATAGAACATCTCTATTCTCGAGCCCCATAGTACACTCACCTTTGTGTTTTTTGTTGTACTTGTTTTGTTCTGCTGCAGCCTCGTGAGCGCACTAAACTATCGGCCTAGTCAGTTGAGTGTGTGTTTCTTGGTTATAGTTCTGAGCATAAGGGCTATCGTTGCTAGGATCCTTCTGCTCAACAGATCAGGATTTCACGAGGTGTTGTCTTTGACGAATCTCGACCTTTCTTCTATCAAGATTCAGCTCCTTCTCCTGTTTCCACCGTTGAGTCGATTTCATTGTTGTGTCTTTCTGACTCTTCACCCATTTCTCCATTATCACAGTCTTCCCCTGGTCTGTCTCTAGTGGTTCCTTCTGTACCTCTGCCTCTGGTGCTGCCTCCTGCATCACCGCCTCTTGTTCCTGCAGCACCACTATCTCGTTTATCTGGTATTCACTACTCTATGCGTCCTCATCCTTCACCAGTCTCCTCTCGTGGTATCTCGCCAACACCCACATCTGATCCTCTTGATGATGCTCCTCGTTACGTCCTTCGTGACCAGACATCCCTTCGACCTCCTGATTGTCTTGGATTTACTCCAATAGCTCATGCTCTCTCCGTCACTGAACCTAGTTCTTATCGTGAGGCTGCTTCTCATTCTGAGTGGCAACTCACCATGGCAGAGGAGTTTGATACTCTTCGACGTACGGAGACTTGAGATATTGTACCGACACCTGTGCATGCTCGTCCGATCACGTGCAAGTGGGTGTACAATATTAAGACCTGGTCTGATGGTACTATCGAGCGCTACAAGGCTCGTCTTGTGGCTCACGACTTTCAGCAGGAGTACGGTCATGACTACGATGAGACTTTTGCCCCTATTGCCCATATGACCACTGTTCGCACTCTTGTTGCGGTTGCTTCTGTTCACCGGTGGTCTATCTCTCAGCTGGATGTTAAGAATGATTTTCTTAATGGTGTTTTGCATGAGGAGGTCTACATGCAGCCACCACCTGAGTATTCTATTCCCGATGGGCATGTCTGTCGTCTTCGTCGTGCTCTTTATGGCCTCAAATAGGCTCTTCATGCCTGGTTTGCGTGTTTTACCTCAGCGATTACTATTGTCGGTTTCACTATTAGTTCCTATGATTCTGCTCTTTTTGTCCATATCTCATCTCGAGGTAGGGCACTGCTTCTTCTGTATGTTGATGATATACTCATCACTAGTGATGATTCCTCATTTATCACTTATGTGAAGAAGCATCCCAGTGAGCAGTTTTTAATGATTGATCTTGGTTCTCTTACGTACTTCCTTGGAATTGATGTCTCTTCCATGTTTGAGGGCTACTACCTCTTCCAGCAGAAGTATGTCCAAGATCTTCTTGATTGGTCTGGTATGACTGACACTCGCATTGCTGAGACTCCCATGGAGTTATCCCTGCAGCTTCGTGTCACTGATAGTGGTCTTCTTGAGGATCCTACTCGATATTGCCATCTTATTGGGAGTTTGGTGTATCTTGTGAGCACCTGTCCTGACATTGTTTATGTTGTTCATATCTTGAGTTAGTTCGTGGCTCGTCCTACCTATCTTCACTATAGTCACCTTCTTCGTGTTCTTCGCTACTTGCGTGGGACTATCTCTCGTCGTTTGTTTTTCTCTAGCTCTACCTCACTACAGCTTTAGGCGTACTCCGATGCGACCTGGGATAGTGATCCTTCTTATCGTCATTCTCTTTCACTTATTGTGATTTTCTTGGCCCCCCCTAATTTCTTGGAAGACTAAGAAGTAGACTGCAGTTTTTGTTCGAGTGCAGAGGCTGAGTTGAGAGCTATAGCAGTAGTGACAGTAGAGGTTACTTGGTTGAGGTGGCTACTTGCAGATTTTGAAGTGCCTATGATGGGACCTACGACACTTTTGTCTGATAGTACATGTGCTAACAGTATTGCCTGGGACCCAGTGAAGTATGAGCTCACGAAGCACATTGGTATGGATACTTCATACACTCGCTCACAGGTGCAGGAGGGAGTACTTGCTTTACAGTTTATACCATCAGAGTTACAGGTTGTTGACTTCTTCACGAAGCCATAGACTAGGGCACAATATTTGTATTTTCTCTCTAAACTCAGTGTGTGTGATCCATCATGAGTTTGAGGGGGGTCGTTAGAATATGACTCCTTTTGTACTTTCTTATCTGTATATAGCAACCCTTTTGTGCGCTTTATATATATATATATATATATATATATATATATATATATATATATATATATATATATATATATATATATATTACCTATTGAGCCTCTTGAATACAACATACAATATTCATAACAATTGCTACAATGTAATGTATGCGTCCTTAAATTATAGAAATAGGATGTTGACAAGGCTATTATAGCCAGTTGGTACAAACAATTAGTCTTATTGCTGAAACAAAAATAGAAAGTTGATGTTTTTATACAGTATAGCCTGGTGTTTAAAAAAAATCAAAGAAATTGTTTCGAAAATTGAACACAGTATTATTTCATTAAGTTTACAGTGGTAAGGCAGCATAGTGTGGGGTTAGTAATAAATTTACCCACCAAAAAGAGGTAGGTGGTCTAGAAGGAAGATTTTGGTGGGTAAGTTTGCGGAGCATGAAACTCATCCTAAATATTGGGAACTCTTGCACATTGTATTTGCAGGATGATAATCTTTATATTGATAGAATACACGACCATTTATACTTAGTATTTTTCAACTTATGATTTGGCAATCCATACAGGACACTTTGTTCAACCCATATGCACTTAGCTGTGGGCATCTCTTTTGCAAAGGCTGTGCATGTGGTGCTGCATCTGTGTACATCTTCCAGGGCGTTAGGTCTGCACCTCCAGAGGCCAAGTGTCCTACATGCCGAGCGGTATATGAGCACTCATTCTTGCTTTCATACATCATTTTGAGCGGTGTCTGTTTTTTGTTCTTCATTTTTTTCATCTGCCCATCTATTTTCTTCCATATCACCTTTGCCAACAGCAGCAGTACAATTTCTTACCTTTCATCTTCCATATCACCTTTGCCAACAGCAACTATACTATTTCTTACCTTCGAGCCTGACTAATTTGTTTTATATTTGAACTTGCTGCTTAGTAATGCAATTACCCAGTAACTAAGATTACAGTATTGCTTACATTGCTTCAACTTCCGTGGTAATGTTTTTCTTCGATTTGATGAACTTCAGGTTGGTGTCTTTGCTCATGCTGTGCATATGACTGAACTTGACTTGCTCATCAAAACGAGGTACTGGAAGTTCACCTACCGCTCTTGTGAAACAAGAATTATGAAAAAGAAACCGTCTTTTTCTAGCTCTAATTTGCATCTGTTGATTGATCAGGAACAAAGATTACTGGAGGCAGAGACTGCGCGAAGAGCGGACTGAGATGGTGAAGCAATCCAAAGAATACTGGGAATCTCAGGCGATGCTTTCAATGGGAATCTGAATTCTGAAGTTACAACCTTAGCCATTCATTGCTTACATTTAAGGTTGTTAGAATCTCGATTCTAATCACACGATTCTACATTTCTACGACCTAAATTAACTAGACCGATCTGATCCGTCTTAATTTGGTATAATTTTAATATCATTATGACTCTAACAAAAAAAATTGTAGTTTCGTGCCCAAAATTTTCATACGGTTCTACCCTATTCTAGTGATTTACTGTAAATAATTATTTGCATACGCCCCTTTCATTGTAAAATTTTACTTTTTATTTCTTTATGTACATTATAATTTGTATAAAATAACAAATAATCTTTCCAATGCACTACATTTTGGTAAACAAAAGTTCTAAAAGTATAGTTTTTAAAATGTAGAAGTGTTAAATCCATAGTTTTCAATTCCATTCCGGAGGCCATCGGTACCGGTCCATTCAATACACTGTTCCATATATATATATATATATATATATATATATATATATATATATATATATATATATATAGGGCCTTGATTCAAGTACTCACAGAGTACATACTCCCTTCGAATATACCACTTAAATAAATATATTATACTTCTTTATCATTTTTAGTATACTTAAATACCAATTATAAGATACTTCAGTGCAATTTGATTGAAAAATTTTCATTGGAGTCCTTTATTTTTGGCATATACCTTTTTCATATATAAACAAAAGTATACACACAAATTTTCTATAAAAAGTGGACTTTCATGAATTTTTTCATAGAACTCACTTTGGAGTATCTTATAATCATCATTGGAGTATACTCAAATAGATAAAGAGGTATTATCATCGATTTAAGTGGTATATGAGAAGCGGAATACATACTCCCAGAGTACCAAACTATTTTCCTATATATATATATATATATATATATATATATATATATATATATATATATATATATGGAACGTATCTAGTGCTAATGGATAATTCAGTGTTAAGGTACTAATGTCAATCTTGCCCGTTGGATCTGGATTAAAGAACCAAGATTAATGCGGGCACCCACCTCAAAACCATTTAATCATCTTGCATGCTCCCACCTCCAATGCGTCTTCATTAAACACCACCGCATGCTTCATTGGAAATCACCTGGATCAAGCTATCTTACGAGCGCACACATGCATCTTGGTGGGCGACAAACACACACACTCGTGAGGTAGGCGAAGAACACGCAAGATTGGTGGTGCCGCAACTGCCTAGCACCGCCTCTTCTTTGTTATACGCCTCAGCTAAACAAACTGATTACATCGAATATATATAACGCGACAGCATGTCTTCCAGAGGAGATGCAGCCCACCCACTTAACTGCATGTGCGGCACGACTAACCAATTGAGCCACTAACTCCCAGCTACATGTATGGCCACTAACAAGCACTTTCTCCACTTACTTGACCGAGCACTGCATGTAGCCAATTCATGCTCCTACAAGCCAGGGTGACCAAGTACACTACATGCAGACAAAAAAACACCGGTTGCACTACTACCTCAACGACGACTAAAAAGGAACTTGACAACGTGACGTGCACGGTACAAAGCAAAATGCTATCATAAACAAGATTAATCTAACAATCACCCCCTTAATCTTGTTGCCTAGAGCAGCGCTGGCTTGTCGTCGGCATCTGCCTCAATGAGATGTGCCTCCGCTTTCACCTTCTTGTTGGGCTTACAACATTCTGAAGCAAAGTGCCCATAATCATTACAATTAAAACACCTTACTTTTGCCTTGTCAACTCTTCGGTAACGAGGAGCCTTCACCTTCATGCTTCGACGACCGGGCCTCCCACTTTGCGCGCGTCAGGAGCAAGTGCTCCTCATCTCCATTGCCGTTGCTGTAGTGATGGTCTCCCTCTTCCTGCGTCTTCAAGCGCCCGATTAGCTCTTCGATCGACATATTTTTTATGTCACTGAATTGCTCAATCGTGGTGACGACAGGGGAGAATTTCTTGGGCACGGCATGAAGAAACTTCCGCACGATGTAGGCCTCTTCCATCTTGTAGCCTAGACCTCGTATCTTGTTGACAATTGCCGTCAACCTCATCGCGAAGTCATCGATCTGTTCGGTGTCCCTCATGCGCAAGTTATCAAACTCGCTTTTGAGGTTTTGTACACGCGCCTCCTTGACGCGATCGGCACCGAGATGGATCGTCTTCAGGGTGTTCCAGGCCTCCTTTGCGGTCTCCTTCTCCGCTAGGAGCAGCAGCATGTCTTCCGGCACCGCAAGGAAGATTGCCGCGAGCGCCATTTGATCTTGTCTCTCGTTCACCTCCTCGTCCACGATTACGTTCCACACGCCCTGAGCGCGCATGAACACCTTCATCTTCACAGCCCAAGTCGTGTAGTTGCTCCTTGTGAGAATGGGATACGGGAGGGAGATACTGCCCTCGCGCGCCCTCGCGCGCCGACGCCTTCGGCACGCTCCCATCGCCGATCTTCAGAGCGCCCCCGTCGCCGGTGACGCTTCTCAGCGAGTTCGGACGCGACATGGATTAAGGTGTACACGAACACAAGCTCTGATACCAGATGTTGGAAATCAGCCCTAGATCAAGCTATCTTCTGAATGCACACATGCATACTGGTGGACGCACAAACACACACACTCAGAGGTAGACGAAGAACACGCAAGATTGGTGGTGCCGCAACTGCCTAGCACCGCCTCTTCTTTGTTATACGCCTCAGCTAAACAAACTGATTACATCGAATATATATAACGCAGCAGCATGTCTTCCAGAGGAGATGCATCCCACCCACTTAACTGCATGTGTGGCACGACTAACCAATTGAACCACTAACTCCCAGCTGCATGTATGGCCACTAACAAGCACTTTCTCCACTTACTTGATCGAGCACTACATGTAGCCAATTCATGCTCCTACAAGCCAGGGTGACCAAGTACACTACATGCAGACTAAAAAACACCAGCTGCACTACTACCTCAACGACGACTAAAAAGGAACTTGACAACGTGACGTGCACGGTACAAAGCAAAATGCTATCATGAACAAGATTAATCTAACAGCTTCCACCTCCAACGGTTAAGATCCAAATCCAACGGTCAAGATTGATATTAGCACCGCATTACCCATTAGCACTAGATATGTTCTCATATATATATATATATATATATATATATATATATATATATATATATATATATATATGCTAGTAGGTGCCCGTCTTATTTATGTAATTTCAAATCGTGCACTAAATAATATATTTTTAACACATAACGTAAATTAACCAATTAAAAGATGGTAATACATATATCTACGAGCATCACAATAGTGCAACATGATAGAACAAACATTCCGTGCAACAATTCTATAAATAAACAGTAGCAAACATTATTTTTTTCATAGTATACTTCAATACATACATAACTGACAAAACCATCAATTATTTGAAACCATATATCATGTTTTTTTGCTGCTTGAGCTTTAGAATAAATTCTGTCCAAAGTTTCTTCCAAGCCCTTCCTTGCAGACTTCTTAGGATAAGTTACATCGAGCACCTTAATGCACCTAGAATTCACGTAATTTTCTCAGTTAAAAACTCACAAAAAATTCTGTAAATTATCATTTGCCAAGTGTAAATGCACAACTCACAAAGGAGGAAGAGGCCAAGCATTCTTAAAGGTGGTCTATTCCTAAATCCATTTCACTTCAGAATACATCTGAAGAGCTCGGATCAGCCAGAACCTGAAGAACAACAGAACCCAGTAGATGTGCAATTCTGATTGGATTTCACCTTCCAGAATAGAAAAATGGTGTTCCCTAACAATGCATCGCCCAGAACCCGAAGAACAACAGAACATATGATGTAAGCATTGAGCATGTTCACATTTCCACAATAAACATAAAAGATATATCAACTAAAATAAACTATGAAATCACCAATTGCTAGTTCAGATGATAACTTCGATTGCAAATGCATCAATCATTATATATACCACAGTCATGGCTGGTTGCTCTTGTTGCACCTGATAGAGATAATCCGATGTGATTCCAAGACTCTGCGCTGCCTCTGCGTCCACTAAATGGTGGTCAAAAGACTCGTACACCTGAATCAGTCCCAACAAAGTAAGCTCAAACACCAGATTCCATTTTTGACAGATTATCTCTACCTCTATCTGTACGAATCGTCGAAAGATGAGAACTTTTCAGAGAATGGGAGAAGTGGAACCTGCTGCAATCACGTGCGGGTACTCCTCCACCATCACCACCGCCTCCATGTACAGTGCCTACCGCATCGCACAAGATCTGATCAGAACCCGTGCAAGACCTCCTCGCGCGCCTGCGGCATCACGTAGACACAGAAGCAGTGGTAAGAGAAGGAAGGTGGGGAGCGGACAGGAGGGTGACGGGCACGATGTACCTGGAGGAGATCGGAGTGCGCGGAGTTGGAGAAGAGGGAGGCGTCAGGGGCGAGATGGTGGTGGTGGAGCTGCTCCACCAAGTGGGCCACTTCCGGCAGCGACGGCGGGAGGGACGATGCGGACGTCTTCAGCGAAGGCTTCGATGAGTCCTCCGAGGGGGGGTGCTACACTGCGGTGTGGACCTGGGAGATGAGGGCAGAAGGGAAAAGGGAGATGAACGCAGTGGGGGAGAGAGTGACCGCAAGCAGCTTGCTTCGCGAGGAGAAGGTGAACCGCGTGGAACGATGCGAGGAATCGAGAGTGGCGAGAGGCGTGGGGTGGTGGGAGGCGGCGGTTTGGTGTGGGGTGGGAGGAAGAAAAGCGAGAGGATGACGGTTCTTTTTACATGTGTGCGCTCGGTCTCGGGGGGACGATGCCCCTATGAGGTAAACTCAAAATTATAGTTATATATATATATATATATATATATATATATATATATATATATATATATACAATTATATGTACACATAATTTCACTTGAAATCTCACTCCAAATACATAACCACGGAATAAAAATAGCATATAATTCAATGACTTTATAAATACAAAGGTCATACGTAGTTAAATAATACAACATGAGTTCATAACTTAATACATTTTACCATAGTTTAGCATACTAGTCTAGCATAATTTCACTTACCGAAGGAGTAATATTGGATCAAGCCTTTCGAGCTGATTCAAAGGAGTGGTCACTTCAATTTTGCTCGGTACCAGAATAACCAAAATGGACCAGTATTGAGGCGGTACGGGATTGAGGCTACGGTCTACCGGTATGGCATGTTCCGGCCATTCCGGCCGGTATCGGAATGGAATTGATAAGTATGGTTAAAATACAAGGTAGATTTTAACAAAAATGTTGTTTGGTTAGAGTCAAATAGGATCTTATATTTAGCGTCGATCCTACGATTCACGATCCTGCTGAACAATCTCTATTCTGGTTCAGGATCGTGATTCTGACAACCTTACTTACATTGGTATTAGTGAATCATAAGATGGTCATCAAATCTGAGCATGGAGAATCCAGTAGGAAGATTTGATTTATTAACTGCTAGCCTGCTACCAAGTACCCAGGAAGGGAATTGGATCATCTGCATTACTACAGTAATGCAGAGAAGCTACAGTGCAATAGCATTACAAGCTATCTCTACCACCAATATCAATTGCTACAATAATTTTGCTACGACGTTTTGCTAGGTTACTACGCCAGAGCACTATTCACAAAGTGTCCTCGGCATTTACTACTGAATAGGATCCGGATACCCAAGGAAGGAGGGCTACTCTGATATTGGCAGAGATGAACACAACAGAGGTTATTTTATTTGAGATTATTTGAGCCCTTGGAAGAAGGAATCAAATTCCATTGCATTATGTTATTGTTCACCTGGTTCAGAATTGGGAAGACACCAGTATTAATCAATTCCTTTGTTCCTTCCATTGTAGTTTGGAATGATGTACTCATAATTTAGCTGTTTTTACTACTAGCTTAATCAATTCCTTTGTTTAGGTTTAACTATTGGAATGTGATGCTGTCCAACATGTATGATTGCGGGTCACCCAGTTAGCTGCGTATTTGTACTGATCTTCACATGCTATTTCAGTATATTTTGTATTTTCCCGCCTAAAAGAATTTGTTTTCCCACCCTAAACTTAGGTCTGTAAGGCCCATTTCAAACACACAAATAAGGCTTAAATAATTTTACAAAAATGTCTCTTGCTTTCTTGCAAATTCCTATCAAATACCTGTTTTGCAAATGGCTCTACAACTACAACTGTTGCCGCAACAAGTAGCCTGTAAGTAGCGTGTATGCTACCTCTAACTCTATGGTAAATTTAGTTAGTATTTACTTTATACTAATTAGTACTATGTTGCTACCTAGATGGCAATGACAGCAATAAGTCAGTTCAAAACAATTGCGATTTGGACAATCAAGACCTATTCTTCGAAACCACAACTCAACATTTGTTCTAGGGAAATATTTTTACATGCCAGTGCAAAGTCTCCAGATGTCAGATCTACCACTACAAAATGATGTTTCCCTTACATGTCATTGCATTTTTATAAAGTGTTACCCTTATTTTCCACTGCCACCAGCTTCGTTAGATTTTGCTTGTCGAATTTTCCAAAATGCCCAAATTACCCTCTTCTACTTCCTCCACTTTCCTTTGTTGCTCTTTCTTCTTCCCCCATTCTTCCCCACTGTTGGGACCCGGATTTGCATCCAGACACTCTGTATATACCGAGCTAATCCCATGATTAGTAAGTAGCTCACATAATACAACATCGATAAATATCACATACATACATGCGAATAAAAATAATAGTAAATAAGTGTAAATAGACTACACGATCGAAGTCTTACATCATGGGCCGGGAAAGCAAATATAGATGAAGTCTTGCAGCAGAAAGGATAAATAGCCGTGGTGACCCTCAGGATATGCCTACAGGCAATCGATTAGGGTAAGCAACCAAGTAATTGAAGTCATCTTCAGCTCCCGATGGGTGGAGGTAATTGTTCACTAGTTAGTATCTTCAGGCACTAAATCCATGTAACACCCCAACCCAAGACTGATCCCAGAATGTCACCTAAATCATTCTCACTACCAATTTAAACTTTAATTAACAATAATTCCAACAAGGTGTGCATCGAATACAACCCCTTAATGGGCCAAAGAACAATAACTTAACAATATAAATGTATAAAGGATTAACTTTCACAGCTTGAACACACGCGTCAAGAATGCTCAGGTCACACGTGTCTGAGAAACGCTCGAGTCACACACACTCGAGAAACTCTTGGGACGCACACGCCCAAGAAACATAGGAACCATGCTCCAAGGTACATATGATGGCAATAAGCAATAATAATGATCAAACTACTAATAAATCAACCAAAGTTCCAATCATTAGACTAAATAATAATGAAGCCTGATAATAAATCATAAAAGGAACTATCATGTCTCTAAATTAAGTGAAAGCAAACTAAATGTGAATGTTTGTGTAATAATTGCATGTGATGCACATGTGTTACTCCATCCATGCATGTCGCCTTCAACGATTACCTAAAAACAACATCAAAGCAAGAGTAAGTACAAGACTTAGTAAGTACATAATAAAACAATAAATAAATAGTTTATCATTCAATTAAATCATTATAATCATAGACAAATCCAAAGGTCATTCTCATCTTCCATATAATCAATTCTCGTCTTTATCTTTTCATGTATGCAAATGCTTAATGCGGACTTTGTAAGCTGATACCGATATAGCGGAATGTTCACCCGTCGATGACACACTCTATCCTCCATCTCGTGGGTCCCTACCTCTGTAGGATTTCATTAAGAGCATTCCAAAATAGCCATGTACATGGCAGTTCTCACCGACCTAGCTCTTATGCATGCAAATGATGCAACAATATTAATTAATCACCAATATTATCCATTATCATCATTACCATGCCATCATTATCATAACATTTAAATAATCATAAGTAAAGCATAAATAAATATCATGACAAGTTAATTCTAAAGACATAGGCAAATAAACCGATGTCTATCTCTCTACTATGCACTTGTCTTTTAGCCACGGGAATCCGAAACGTGTAAAGATGGCACCGAACTTGAAGCAATACTCCCTGGACAACAATCAATATGACACCTCAAAAATATGCCATCATAGTACACGATCAACAAACAACTCAATATCGCTCCTACGCGCAAACCCGACACACAAAACTCACTTTCTCTGGACAACATACCCGCTGTCCTAGTGATCAAATATCCATAACTTTTTACCTATGGATTCCAAATATAGAAAACTCTATATTTTTTAGAATCTACACAAAATTCCATAGATATACAAATTCTCTGATTGTCATCTAGTTCCCCATTTTCAACCCCGAAGGTTAATCTGGAACTTCTCAGAACAGTCGACTTCACAATTTCATAATTATTTTTTTCTACAATGTGAAAGATAGCAAACTAAATCACTCTGCACTCCACAGAGAATTATCTAGCTAAACATAGTTATGACCATAATTTAATTCTAACATCTATTGAACGTAAATAAGCAACTACACAAATGTTGTTACTGGGTCGGCTCGAGAGACAGCGTTGGCGTTTTGGTTCCACTACGATGAAACGAGCAGGGAGGAGGTGAGCACCAGGTAGAAAATGGCAAGGTAACCTCAAATCAAGAAGGAACCAAGGGGAGGCTCACCCGAGGCAGCCAATTTTTGGGTGGCGACGCTCGCGGCCAGAGTTGGGGAAGATGAGGTGCACAACCCAATGCTCTCCAATTCGAGGGGAACAGGAAAGGGGAGTTGGGAAAACAGGTACAGGAGGATGACATGCAGGATATGACGCGCCGGGTGGTGCTTAAATACGAAAGAGAAGAAGAGGGGCGACATGGGGAGCGTCTCACGCGCGATTTCTTGCGAGCGATGCATGTGTGGACTAAGGGCGAGGCTGGCATGGCGATGGGACTACCTCACGGTGGCATTGCGCTCAAGGACTGCCGTAGCTACAGGGCGATGATGACGACGCGTCATCAATGTCAGCGAGCGGCGCATGCGCTTGTACGGGAAAGAGAACGCCACTTAATGATTTGACTAGTCAACAAAGGCAAATATGGGCAAGGTTTCGAAAATGCAATTGCATGTAAGAGAGATATCACTTTGCAGTGACATATCTAGGATGCTGAGAATTTGTGGTGGCATATAATTTATTTTTCCGTTGTTCTATATACTAAGCAAGGACAGCCCTTACACAAAAGGGAAAGAAATACTTTATTATAATATAAAGGTACCTTACACTCTTTCTTATTAAGTTGCCACTCTCTTTATACTATTCTTCATGACATTATATTAAGACCACCATTGCACTCCCTAGAATCTATCTGGTTCAGTAATTGTCCCAAAATAAGCATTGGATACTTGCCACGTGGTAAGATCCTAGCAACTACTACTGAATATTTCAATACATACGTGAATATTCTAGATACATACGACAAACATATTAGCTCTAGAGGTATCACTCATACATATCCAAAATATCAGGTATTGCTGGTGGCAACTATCTACCTTCCACCTAAAATATATTATATTCAAGGGATAGAATTCACGTAACAATTTCTTTGACAGCTCCATCGCCTGTGCCACGCATGCAGACTCCGACGTCAGAATGCCACGATTGTCGCTGACTCAATGCCATCGCCAGAATGCGCCGGGAGGACAGGACACCGGCGCACCGCTCCCAAGCATATTTGCAATGTCTTCTCGTCTTAGGGTGATGTAGATGCATCTTTTTTGCAAGAAGGCATGGTGCCAGAGAAGCTTGACGGTGCTGGAGAAGTAAGCCGGTCTATTCGGCACAACGCTTTGGGGGTGGTTTGGGCAACAGGCGGGAGCACACCATGAAGTGAACGGAATTCAAGGAAGCCACAGGAGATGAAGCTTGAGGTCGGCACCTCGGCGGCAATGGTAGGGATGGTGTGTTGGATATATTACGACCGATCAGGTCAAATGGATATATTACATAACAACGGAAGCAAAGGAGTATGGCATATCTCTCCACAGGCAAGCAACTGGGGAAGTGACAACGGAAGCAAAAGGAGTAGGGCGTATCTCTTCACAGGCAAGCAACTGGGGTAGTCTGTGTACGACCGATATTACACAAAGACTTGGATAATATTGGTGTACGCAAGCACCGACTGAGCTGGCTAGGATGGGGCGAGACCTATACTACTAGAAACTAATCTACTCTCCACACTCTTCGTTGCCATCAACATCTGGATCCTTGAAATAAGCGTAGTGTCCTTGGTCCACGGCTTCTGAGAGATTTGGGGGAGAGTGAGAGTGAGCACAAGCAACAGTGCACCGCGAGCCAACACACAGAATGCAATAATATACATGCAGTGTTTAACAAGGGTGGCTCGGGTTTTTTTGTTTGCTAAAAAGTAATATTTTCAATTACAATAATTAGAAAATCCTATAACTTAGCAATTTAACCAATTCATATTTTGGTTAAAGAGAGTAATTGTACAATATTTACAACAGGGCAGGTTCCATCCACATGTTACATGGTTTCATGCACCAAATACTTAATTTTGATTATTAGGGTTACACGCACCCAATTAACAACACTGGGTTGCATCCACCGAGGAAAATCTAAAATCAGGGTTACATCCACTCGATGAGTTTTCATCCCACCCACAAAGGTTTTTATAATAGAAACTAACTCGAGCAAGTTCCCATACCTGCTCTTGACTGTGGCTATGGCTATCCGAACAGTTCATACTCTGCAGAAACTGCACACTTTACCTACAAGAGATAATCATCTTGTTGTGCTCCACACGTTTCGGTAGACATGTGAGTCAAAGAGATCATCACACGGCCTTTACAATGCATCCCCCGGTGTAAGCTACACCTGCTAAGATTTCATCTGAGGGTGGTTACGTCAGCCACACCCAGACTCCCTCTTGTGCCACACGGCAGTTTACACCAGCGACACGACCCGTGTCTACGACGGCTTACACCAGTAACACGACTCGTGAGTCACTCTAATGGGGCAACTCGCACTGCTGAATACAAATTATTTAGTCAAGTCGACACCATTATAGACTTATGGTTGCACTGTTTTACATTAGGAGGTCATCACAGGATTAAGTCCTTAATTTATCTAGGCGATGCATACCACATACTACCATTTCTCGTGCTATGTCCGCACCAACCAACGTACCATCCACCTAGATATAGTAATAGAAAGTTATTAGGGTTTTGAGAAGTATCAAACTAATTTTACTCAAATATTTTAGTCATTTACCTCCAATGACTACCCAAAACCATTTTCATGATTAAAAGATGATGATTATGGCAATTAATATCCTGGTACTTAAGCAAGACTAACATGGCGCTTAAATACAGCCTATAGCTAGTAAAGTTACCACTTAATATCTAGGGTGACAAGGATCGTGTGATTCAAATGCCAAAGGAAGATATCAAGTCAGCATATATCTATCTTCAAGTTTAACATACATTTGCATAATGAATTAAGCTTGCAACTTGATAATTTAAATAAATATAGATTTTCTCAAATGTTGGTTCAATATGATCAAAGTGTTGACTCGCCTGGGTCAAAAGCACATGGGTCTTGGAAGTCTTGTGCTTGCTCGATTAGGGGTTCTTCTGCGTCCTCGAACTCTACTCAAATGATCGCACCGGAAAAAGAACAAACAAGTGACCAAAGCAAATAAATACAAAAGAAATATCAGATGAACTCCAAATTGAACAAAACCACTACCAACAGAAAGGTCTTTAATTTAGAAAATTTTACAAATAAATTTCATTAACTTTGGGGCTAAAACAAGTGAGAATGGGCTCTTCGAAGTCAACTATCAGTGACCTGGTCTACCAAAATAGTGCAAGGACCTTTGGTCCGTGTGGACTGTGCTGGTCTACAGACTAGAGTCGACTGTGCATTTAAGCGGTGGGACCCGCATGCCGGTGACTCTCAAAACAAACCAAAATTTTAATTGCCCTCATTAACTCCTTCGGGCCCGCATGAAAGTGTAACCCGACAGCCGTTAGTCCCAGCCAATTACTAATTAACCAACCAAGATTCGGGATTAATGGCGCTACAGCTCTTGTTTGAAATTCGACAAACAAAGGAAGGCTAGGGCGTTTCTTACCGCACTTGTCGACGGCGAGCTAGACCATGGCGACGGCTGGGAATGCCCAAATTGGGTTCCTTGCTGGCGGGCGGTCCCAACGGTAAAAGCGGCGAGGGCCATAGTGGCCTATAGCAGCAGCGCTACGGCGGCTTTACTGCTACGGCGGCTAAGGTGACCTGACGATGCTTATAGCTAGAGAATGAGCACACGAGAAAAAACAAAGTACATGGAACTCACCAGGACCGAGAGGGAGGACAAAGGTGGTCGGAGGAGAGCTAGCGGCAATGAGGATGGTTCCGGTCGAACTTGAGGAAGAAGGGGAAATTCGACAGCGTATGTGGACCAAAAACAAAATTGTGTTGGGGGAAAAGATCCTCGTTCTCTGGAACACAAGATGATGTGGCTGGTGAGGTGATGGGCTCACCAGAGAGGTGAAATCGGCAACAGCGAGGCGACGACCGAATTGGCACCTGCGCTCTTCCTGGCGAAAGAGAGAAAGATATGGGGAGAGGCGAGGAGGGGAGGTAGGGGGAGGATGGGGAGCTTTATATAGCCTAGGGAAAGAAAATGGTAGTTGGGGACTTGATGGCAGCGCGGAGTCCCGAGGGCGGCGTGGTGCGGCTCAGCGTGCGACGCGATGGACGAGGGGGCACGGGTATAGATGCACGCGGTGGAGTGAAAAGGTTGCAAGGGGGTCCGGCGAGGGCGTAGAGGCAGAGGCATGCTCTGACGCTGGCGGCGCGGCACAGGACGAGGCGGTGCGCTAGCAGATGCGGAGGAGCCGGGTTGGGATGTGTTCTAGACTTGTCCAGAGTGCGTCCTGGGCAGCATGACCACCAGGAGGGATTTTGGGCCAGTGGAGAGGAAAAGGGGCAGGGGGCTGGACCAAGCCCAAGGAGAGTGTTTGGATTGAAAATTTTGAAACTTGGAGAGGAAAGAGTCAAACTTTTGAATTCAAATTGAATTTTGGAAAATTTTATAAAACTGAAAACGAGATGTTACATGGTGTTTGGCTCATTCTCGGAACTAGCAGAGAGGAGGAAGGGGCGGAGGGATAGAAGTCAGGGTGTGC